>CM052701.1:68694901-68806661 GCA_028551405.1 Uromys caudimaculatus | reverse complement strand
ACATTGGGAAACAGCTGGATCTGAAACCCAGGGTCTTCCAGCAGCTGGATGCTGAGCTGTAGTTCTAGACTCTGCCCCAACCTGCAGGGATTCAGGGAGAGGAAGAGAGGCTGGCTTTAAGCTCTTGGGGATGTCCATCGTGTAGGTCAAGTCTGTGGCTTCCAGAGGAAGGACTTAGATAGCTTCAAGACTTGTCTTGGTCTCTTTAGGCTGCTGTAACCCTGGGTGGCTCATAGATGGCAGGAAATGATTTCTTGCAGCTGATCTGAGAAGTCTAAGATCAAAGTACCTGCAGGTTTGGCTTCTGCCTAAGGCCTGCTTCCTGACTGATGGTGAAAGGGCCGAGGGAGTTCCCTGGGGTCTCTCTTCATCTAGGAGGGCCTCTGGACACAATCATGTCCAATGGTTCAACCTCCAAACCGCCCTACATCGGGGATCGGGTGCTAAGATGAACACGGGGCATGGGAATGTGAACACCTTTGGTGTCTAGCATCTACTAACATCCGTGAACATTTTGCAGATAGTTACTCCCCACTAACATTTCACTTTCAGCCCCAGGCTGCTTCCTAGGTGCATGGGGACCCACAAGTGTATGAGCTGGAGGTATAGTGTTTGCTCAGAGGAGTCTAGGTGTCTCTTACAGTCACAATGAGAGGTGTGCTCCATAGGGCCATGTGTTTGAACACTCAATCCCCGCCGGTAGCAAAAACTTCAGGATAGGGAGCCTGGCTGGAGGAGGTATGTCATTGTGGGTGAGCACTGAGATGTTATAGGCTGGTTCTACTTCTTCTAAATCCACTGGCATAATGTGATGGGCTAGCTTCATGCTCCTGGTGCTATCCCTACCCTACCATGACGGACTGTCTCCCTCTGGAACTGTGAGCCAGAATAAACCCTTTCTCCCTGCAGGTCACTTTTGTGGAGGGTATTTTTTATCACAGCCAGAGAAATAAAACCAATACTGCATTTTGGGATAAGTTTGCTGTCATTGCTCTACCAGGACATTTGGGTGTATATGTGCCTTCAGAGACTGTCTCCCAATCCTCTGGCAGACATAGGTACCATCATTTGATCTTTTCATTTGTCCTGCAGAGTCAAGAGTCACCAGCATCCGGGAAGAAGGAAAACGGGAATGTGGAGATAGGAAAACCCTGTCTCTACAGTAGCTTCTATCCAATGGAGTGTGTACTAGCTAGTTTTGTGTGTCAACTTGACACAAGCTGAACTTATCACAGAGAAAGGAGTTTGGGGAAATGCCTCCATGAGATCCAGCAGTAAGGCATTTTCTCAATTAGTGGTCAAGGGGGGAGGGCCTCTTGTGAATGGTACTATCTGTGGACTGATAGTCTTGGGTTCTATAAGAAAGCAGGCTGAGCAAGCCAGGAGAAGCAAGCCAGTAAGCAGCCTTCCCTCCATGGCCTCTGCATCAGCTCCTGTTCCTTGACCTGCTTGAGTTCCAGTCCTGACTTCCTTTGGTGATGAACAGCAGCATGGAAGTGTAAGCTCAATAAACCCTTTCCTCCCCAACTTGCCTCTTGGTCATAATGTTTGTGCAGGAATAGCAACCCTGACTAAGACAGAGCGCCTCATTAAAAAGCATATTGTATTCCTCAGCAGTGCCGTGTGACAGTGCCCTTGGGCTCAGTTATGAGAGCACATCCCAGTCTTCTTTTCAGAGTAGCAGGGGAGTTAAAACTTGCTCCTTGAGTCTCTGAGTATTTTGTAAGGACCTGTGAGGATTTCAGCAAGTTGTGGGTGGGGCAGTGAAAAGCAGCTGGGAGATGTTGCCCAAGTTTGAATGACAAAGGTTTGTGACTTACCATTAGGCAGGAGGACACCCCAGAAACATTTGGGGTTGATTTGCTTGTCTATTGTGTTACAAGAGCCAAGCTTCCTTACTCTACTACTACTTACTCTCTACTCTCCATGTTTCAAGATTTCTCCTTACTCATTTTCTGCTTTCTTAGATCTTCACTTGGAATTAGTCCATCGTGGCTCATCTGGGTCTTGATCATTCAGTTTGGACACGTGCTGCTAAACGACTTGTTCATGGACTGAGTTACATTCTTGGAGCTGGTCCACCTATGTGTTCTGTAGGCTCTGGATTGAGTCTCCTAGTCAACCAAAAGGCAGAGGGCAGAGCAGGCAGGAGCCCCTCAGTCTCTGTGTAAGACTCACACAAGACAGGCTTTATGGCTGCTGTGTGTAGTATAGAGTAGGCTAACATGATTATTGGAAGCCATTCTCCCAAGATCATTGCTGTTGGGATTCATTAGGAGCCCTTGACCATAATAGGACTTCTTTATGTTCTGGAAAGCACACCCTAACAGACACTGGCTTCTGTCTGGAGCCCCAATTGCTTCTGAGGATATGGGGACCATGCAAAAGGGGCAAATTTATTTCTTGCCCATGATCCTGTTCCCAAGCAGGTGTGGCTTCTGAGATCCCACGGGACTGCGAGGTCTGTCACTGCTCTGTAATGACCCTCCAGTAGGCACTATCACGTGGATGGGTTGTAAAGAGATTCCATTACACCATCTGGAGGAGATGGAATGAGAAGAAGGCAGGTTTGGGGGTATGAAAGCCTTTGTCATTTTATTTTACAATAAAAAATTCTAACAGCATATGAACACTCTGTTCCCGGCAGAGGCAAAGGACGTACAAAGTTAATTAGAAAGCAAAGCATCGAAGTAACAACAGCTACATTCAAAGCTCCCATTCAGTACTTTGCCCAGTGCATCTAAAGTGGTTTGAGAGCATCAAAGCACGTGTGGAAACAGTCACATACCCTCCAAACCACAGGCGACAAACAGCGACACCAGCAACTCCATGTGGGCTGACATTTGTGGGCAATTACAAACTGCAAAACTCCTATATTTTTCCTTGATAACAAGTTGTATCATTGAACACATGACAACACAAATTAATTCAGTGGGTAGCAGGAGCTGGAGCCAACTGAATTGTGAAGCGAATGGTTTTAATAGCCAATCCTTCCAGTACACTTTCCAAACCATGTTCAGACACATTGTACACATGCTCTTCACGGAGGTAGGAAGTACAGATTCGTATTCCCACTTGACCCGAGCGGAGTCACGGATCAGCCAGAGTGAGTCACTCAAGTCCTAGAATATTTACACCCTCTCAGAATCTCCAGTCCAGCGACACCCCTCTGATTTTGTTTGGTACATTTTCTTTTCTTTTCTCTCCTTAATTTATGTGAGGGTGGAGATGATTTTAGACCCAAAGAAGAGATGAAGGAGCGCAAGGTGAGGCCACGGGTAATTTATGTAAAGTACATGGGATGGCCTCCTTCCATAATTTACAAGAGTCCGAGCAAGCCAGCGGACGAAACAATTAGTTTCTGGATTTATCACAGGACGTTCTATACTTATAACTGGATGGCTCTAAATCAAGTATGGCTTGACCTCCGAGGGTAAATTCTACCTTCTCGAAACCTACAGAATCAAAGCAACTCAGTATCTTCTAAGAGAATTTGTTTCAGATACAATTATATTTCTTAAATACCCCTTTTCAGAAACACACCTAGATTTCAGTATTTATGGTCACCTAGATTCCATAACAGTTCACCTAAGCAATCAGGAGCCCTTTCCGTTCTCAGAACTCATAACTTCTAGCTGGAAGCTCAGAGCCACTGCAAGGTCATTTTCACTTGAAACCAATTTTGTCTCAGAGAGACTCTATGGAGAGGCTCGTCAGTTTTCTCATCCATGCAAATGTGTGGCCGAGAGCCACATTAATAGCACCCGAGCTAAGATCATGCAATTCAATTTATAAGTATTTATTGTCTGCTGAGCTGAGCAAGACATTGGGTTAACTGGGCCTTGGTCAGAGATCTCTTCTGGAGCCCAACAGCGGGAACTAGTGTGGGTAGGGGTGGGGAGGGTTTGGGGACAGTCTGGCCAGTCTACCAGATGATCAGGTGTGTACCCTCTCACCTTATGTACAAGTGGGAGATGCCTTTTCCTCAGGCTGGGGGTGGTATCAAAAGGACTGCCCTCTGAGTGCTGGCTGCCAGGTGGTATCTTAGGGATACGGTCAGTTCCAGTCTGTGGCAGGTTCCTTTAAGGAGTCCTGCTACCATGCTCCTTCCTTGAGGTACCAACACTCAACAAGAGCTCCTGCCACATGGGTCAATCCAGGAACCACGCTTGTATGACAGAACCCTGCCTCTTTGCTTACAGCTGCCTGGATGGGCACCCACCCTGAGAGTGGCTTATCCACCACGGACAGATATGAACTTGACCAATCAGATTCTCAAGCATTTGTGTAAGGAGACTCAAAGATGCTAGTCCCAGAGTAGTCTGCACTGGGAAGGAAAGGTGTGGTGTGAGTCCTGCGGTCGGTATTTGGTTCCATATGCATTAGTGAGGAAGCTGGGTGGACCAGGCAAGCAAGAAGGTGAAGCAGATATGCTGAGAGAGACAGATGGGAGCTGCTGAGGAGAAAGTGCCAGAGAGAGAGAGAGAGAGAGAGAGAGAGAGAGAGAGAGAGAGAGAGAGAGAGAGAGAGAGAGAAGAGACCCAGTAAGTAAGTGGGCTGGCTGATGGCTTCCTTGCCCTTTGCCAAATCTGCACTTGGCTTCTCTCATTTGCCCCAGTCTCTTTCAGTCAGTCCCTGAGCTGGAGCAAGGCTGGACAGGTTTCTGGTCCTTGAGACTAGAACACCTTTGAGGGTGGACTAGACGGCAGAATGATAACTTCCAATCCTTGGACCCTGGGTGGTCACAAGCTAAATTATACACCTTAGGGGTCTTGGACTGTACTTTGTAAGGGAAGTCCAAACTCTAAGACAGGGTTCAAATCTTTTTCTCGAACTTGAAAACTTCTTTTACATACATTATTCACTGATCGTTTGAGTACTTATGTGTTATGTGGGGAACATGGGGCTCATTTATATGAAATCAATACTTTTTTGATCCATTTCAAGTTTTGCCTGGCAGGGAAACATTGCTTTTACTTAGATGTAAGAACTGCCACGCCCCTCCATTCTATCTACCCCGCAGAAGGCTTTCTTCTGAATCACAGATCTTACTATTTTCTTTCTTGAATTAAGATTATTCAGAAATTGGCCGGGCAGTGGTGGCACACACCTTTAATCCCAGCACTTGGGAGGCAGAGGCAGGCAGATTTCTGAGTTGGAGGCCAGCCTGGTCTACAGAGTGAGTTCCAGGACAGCCAGGGCTACACAGAGAAATCCTGTCTTGAAAAACCAAAAAAAAAAAAAAAAAAAAAAAAAAAAAGATTATTCAGAAATTGCATGTCTCTTTTTTGTTTCTTTGTCTGTCTGTCTGTTTGTTGCTTTTTTTTTTTTTTTTATGGGCTCTTAAAATGATTGCACAGCATTATTTCTCCTGGGATAGTGAGCTGCCTCAAGCCCTTCCAGAGGTGACGTCCCCGCCCCCCACCCCGTTCCATAGCTCACAGTTACTGTCCTGTTCCTGCACAGCCTCAGATCTCAAGTACCAGGCCACACAGTGGGCCTCTATGTTCCCACACTACTGGGTCACCTGATGCAGTGTCAGAGTGTCAGAGCGCCCCTGCTTGCCCTTTTGATCCATGGTGCTGAATGAGTAAGCGACCTCCATCGGCTTCACTGGCAACTAAGGACATAGTTTCTTCAGTGGAACTCTGGAAACAGCCAAATTGACTTCTTCCTCCTCCTCCTCCTCCTCCTCCTCCTCCTCCTCCTCCTCCTCCTCCTCCTCCTCCTCCTCCTCTTCTTCCTTCTCCTCTTCCTCCTCCTCTTCCTCCTTCTCCTCTTCCTCCTCCTCCTCCTCCTCTTCCTCCTCCTCCTCTTCTTCTTCTGGCAAGAATTTTATGAAATCTCTCACAGGAACCCTGACTTCTTTTAAATTTCTGGGCACAGTTAAACAAGTATACAGGCAGCATGGTGAAATGGAGAGCAGGCTGGGGCATGAATCAGCAGGTTTGGGCTCAACCCCCTACTTGTCTGGAGTTTGGCTTCCTCCTTCCAAACCACTGGGATCCTCTATGGCTTCTGTGACTGTCTGCAAGGTCATGATGATCTGAGCTCACTGCTGCCACCTCTGGGCTCCCGTGGAAACTCATCTCATTTTTATGTCCCGTGATTCTAACCATCTGAACTTCTCAGAGTCTCCTATCCCGGGGACCTATAACCTTTGTAAGATTAGGAAACTCTTTAGGGAAGGAATGCCATCTTAGTCCCAGGAGGCTTTAATAATGGTAGAAAACATGAGCATCTTAATTTTTTTATTAATTTAAGGTTTTGCATAGACTTCTTGAACCCATGGTGTCTAGTTTAAAAGGGTATCCGATTTATAATGCTGTATTTTACTTGTCCCAATGAACTAAACATTTCACGGGGTTCTGCCACAGTGAGTGGCAGCTCCATCTTCCTAGTGATCTGGAGCTATACCACTGTTAACTCTAGATTCATGATCTTTCTGGAAGTTACTGGAGCCCAAAGCTTACACACTGTCTTTTTGAAGCATTCATAGTCTATGATCTAGACATTTCTTCCTCACATTCCAAGCATTTACCAAGTCCACAAGGTACTGGGTTGATGATACACTGCCCGATGGAAGCTGACCTTAGTGGTGAAGTGGAGCAATGTAGCTGGCATTATCAAACGTGCACCAGCTGCATGAAAAGGCTGAGTTTCTTTGGCTCTTTGTTCATTCAAGTGCATCAAATGCCTGGGTGGATGGGTTTAGGCATCACATTAGTCTGTCAGTAAATCTTGCACCGGCCACAGTGTTCTGCAAGCTGATTTTGGATTTGGACTACAACTGGCCACTGGTAGAAATATACCATATATACACATGGAAATTACAAAAATACATTTTATTTATAGCTGATTTCTTATTAAGTAACAAAAGACTAACACTATGAAAGATCAACCAGCATACTAAAAGGGCACTACCTAACACCATCCCCACCAGAGACTTGTCTGGGGATTCCATGACATTCTCATCTCTGAACATTCCAGAAAGGACAGTTTGCCCTAGGGAAACAAAAACAGCTTCTTGGGAAAGTTCTGTGCTTTGACAGTTTGAATCTCCTGATCTAATCAGTTCCAACCCTCCTCTCCTCTCTCTTCCTTCAGTAAAGACCAAAGAAACTCATGAAGACAGTGCATAGATGGGTTCAGAGGGACACGGATACAGCGGAAGCGAGATGGGTCATGGGTGAAGGCGGGGTAGGACCATGTTCCCCAATACACACCAAATTGGCCCATGGACACCATTCATGACTCCCAAAGCTAGGGTGGAAACTTAGGGTTTCCTTTTCTTCTGGTACCCCAAATCAGTTTTATTTGCACAGAGGGGTCATCTGTGGCTGGTACCCCAGAGCTACAAGGCAGTTTTTCTACCCAGGATCCTCTAGGCTGATGCTTCATGTCAGGGAGAGTGACAAGGGACATCGCTCCCACAAGGTAGCACCCCTGCCATCCCAGCAAATGTCCTCATTTGTCCATCCACTATGGAGAACTGGTGAACTCCACAGACTTTTAGAAAGATGCTTTAATTTCAGATAGATTATCTACATTCAGAAGTTTCTAGGAACAGAGGCTGCAGCTTGTGGTTGACTGTGGATCCACCTCTCCCATTTCTAATGGAGTCAGTAAGGATCTGCTTCATACCCCTCAGCAATACGTGCTGACCGTCACTGTGCAGGAGCTAGGTCTTGTTAAAGTTGATGTATCTCTCATTCCCTCCAGATGGCCAGGCTCTCAGGCCATCTTCAATAGGGACAAAGCACAACCTCCACAGACAACTGCTTCTCCTGCAAGCCCGAGCTCCTGAGCACCAACTCTCTTTCATTTGGATTTGCAGGAGACTCTATTTCCAAAAATGTCAACCCCTTTAAACAGCCTGTCAACACAAGTCTGACATTCTGGCTCATCGTCTCTCTTTCTTGGCCTTTAATTAACAGGTGGGGAGAAAAGGAGCCAGGACTATTTATAGGCACAGCCATTGGAACTGATTTCCATCCAAGTCATTTGACTTTGAATATGAGCCTTTAAAAGCAAAGAGAATCAAGTTTCTTGGCTGGAGAGCCAGTATCTCCCTTACAGACTAGAGGTGATTTTTTTAAAGCGATCACGGTCATGGCTCAATGCGAGAGTACAGTCTGGTGGTTAACCACACTCCTGTGTTGCCTTTAACACAGGAAGAGAACATGCAGAGGTCACTGAGGACAGAGCGGCATTCTCTCCCTTCTGGTGATTTATGAAAATGGGACGTTGGACAGGAACCTGCAGGCTAGTTAGTACCTCTCAGGACTAGGGCTCCTTGGGGACATTCCACCCACAGTCCAAACATTCAGCCCAACAGAATACCAAGCACAGGGTCCCAGTTAGGGACTTGTTGACCCACAATTGGCTGCAGAAGTCAGAATCCAGTTGTTCACAAGTTTCCTGTTTTCCAGCAGCCCCACTGTTGACTCAGAATCCGAGGGTGAGAAAGACCTTGTCTGTTGTTATCTATTATCTGGAGTCCGTTGGCTGCCTCACAGTCTTCAAGTGAAATCCCCTCAGAGCTGAGGCTTTAGACCTGGAACTCAAACATGTCTGTCTGTTTCTTGGCCAATTTGGCTACCTCCTCTCGGATAGCCTTCACAAGGGCTGCAGTGGAGATGTTAGTCAACGGAGTGTCTGGAGGCTCATTTTCTGTCAGGCTTTGCTGTGAGGCAGCTGCAGAGGGGACAGGGGCCTGCTCTAGGCTGGGGTGAAGATTGGTTGGCTGGCTATACTGGCGAGGGAGCCTGGAAGGGGAGCTCTGTTGATAACGTGACCGGGGATAGGCCTCGATGTACCCAGGAAGAGGGACCTGCACAAGAGGTTGGGAGAGAAGAGAAGGCACTCAGTTAGGAGTAAGCTCAAGGTGTAAGATACACTCAATGCCAGAAGCAGGAGGTGATGGAGGCCAAGGAAAGAGGTTTAGAGGACTGTAATCATGGGCTATGATGCAGTTATAACCATCCAAACCTGGAGTCAGTTTCTTTAGCAAACAGCTAGTAGCCTTGGACCCACTCAGTATGCTGTCTGGATAAATTAAATAGATGTCTTTCAACCTTGCAGAAAACATGAAGAATATACCTAAGCTCACAGCTGAATGACCCCGGCTTTCTTTTTAATTTAAGTACAACTTAGTAAACAGAACTGTTGCAATTTTTATTAATAACAATGGCTAATATCCATTGAGCCCCAATGGTTTTCACACAGTGTCTCATTTAATTCTGCAAGCAGCAATCTACTGGTAGGTATCATTATCCTTGTTTCATAGGTGAGAACAGTGAAGCAAAGGACAGGCCCATCTAAGGAACCAGCTACCAAGCCACCAAGACGTGCTCTGCACAGGTGTACCTGGCCCTAAGCACAGAGAATGAGTTCGTGCAGTATAGTGTTTTCGATATGGGTACACTATCACATTCTTGAAAAAAAACTTTCACTGAAAGTGGAGACACATCACTCTTTACTTAACCGTATAGAAGTCTCTAAGAGTAAGGCAAACAAAAGACTTCGAAGAGTACCACATGTGGAATGCTGTTTGGTCAGTCTTTTTTAGAAGGGGGAACAAAATACTCACAGGAGGAAATATGGAGACAAAGGGTGGAGCAGAGACTGAAGGAAAGGCCATCCAGAGACTGCCCCACCTGGGGATACATCCCATATACAGCCACCAAACCCGGACACTACTGTGGATGCCAGAAGTGCTTGCTGACAGGAGCCTGATATGCCTGTCTCTTGAGAGACTCTGCCAGAGCCTGACAAATACAGAGGTGGATGCTCATAGCCAACCTTTGGACTGAGCACAGGGTCCCCAATGGAGGAGTTAGAGAAAGGACCAAAGGAGCTGAAGGGGTTTGCAACCCCATAGGAAGAACAACAATATCAACCAACCAGATGTCCCAGAGCTCCCAAGGACTAAACCACCAACCAAGGAGTACACATGGAGGGACCATGGCTCCAGCTGCATATGAAGCAGAGGATGGCCTTGTCGGGCATCAATGGGACTGGAGGCCCTTGGGCCTGGGAAGGCTTGATGCCCCAGTGTAGGGGAATACCAAGGCAGTGAGGTGGGAGTAGGTGGGTGAGTGGGGAGCACCCGCATAGAAGCAGCAGGGGGAATGGGATATAGGGTTTCTAGAGGGGAAATCAGGAAAGGGGATAACATTTGAAATGTAAATAAATCAAATATCCAAAACAAAAACAAAAACAATCCCCCTCCCCCCAAAAAAAGACTTTTATATCCCTGGAGCTGGCTGGAAGGCTGGAGAAATGAGTACAGAGGACGCAGTGGGGCACACAGTGCACAGTGCTGTGGGTCAGGCACAGAACAGAAAATGTGCAGGAAAAACATTTCCAGGCTCAAGAGGTTGGACAGGAAGGCCAGACAGGTGGGAGAACAAGAGCAAAGGGGTACAGAGGGGTGGTGGGGTGGGTGGGAATTATGTCCCCAAGGTATCCTATCTAAAAGCAATTGAATGCTAGTCAATGGAGCTTCTTGACTGCATCTACCCATTGTCTTGGACACACTTGTGAGAAGTCAAGGCTGAGTCTCTGTAGTGGGTCTGGTGTCCGCTCAGGCATTACGTGCATTGTGTGCACAGGCCCACTCACTGTGCATCATGCTGGCCTTGGCGGTCTTCCCAGCTCTGTCTCCTGACTTCTGGGATTTCAGACATGTACCACCATACCTGACCTCCTCCATTAACAAACATGTTCATCTGGGGCCATCGGAGAGGAGGGAGCAGGATAGCTTCTAAATCTCTTCAGGCTACCATAACAAACTATCACTGGCTAGGGAGCTTATAAAGAACAGACAGTTATTTCTTATACTCACGAAGGCTGGGGACTCCAGTGTCTGGTGAGAGGCTTCTTGCTGGTTCTTAACTACTGCCTTTTCCTGTCACCCACATGACTGAAGCAGCAGGGCAGCTGCAGGGAGGCTTCTTCTATAAGAACACTAATCCTATTTGCAAGTGTCTCACACGCTCACAAACCAACCACCTCCCCAAGACCTACCTACCAAAGCCATCACCTTGGCATTGTGGAATTCAGAACAAAAATCAGGTAGAGGAACACAAACTTTCAGACACTTGGGATAGGGGAGTACACGGCAGGATGCTGGCTGCTCTGATGGTCCCTCTTGAGAGGGTAGGTTTCAGAGACAATGGGCTGGGAACCCTTCATGGGTGTCAGCAGAGGAGAAGTGTCTTAGTCAGGGTTTCTATTCCTGCACAAACATCATGACCAAGAAACAAGTTGGGTAGGAAAGGGTTTATTCAGCTTACACTTCCATGCTGCTGTTCATCACCAAAGGAAGTCAGGACTGGAACTCAAGCAGGTCAAGGAGCAGGAGCTGATGCAGAGGCTCATGGAGGGATGCTGCTTACTGGCTTGCTTCTCCTGGCTTGCTCAGCCTGCTTTCTTATAGAGCCCAAGACTACCAGCCCACAGATGGTACCACTCACAAGGGGCCCTCCCCCCTTGATCACTGATTGAGAAAATGCCTTACCGCTGGATCTCATGGAGGCATTTTCTCAACTGAAACTCCTTTCTCTGTGATAAGTTCAGCTTGTGTCAAGTTGACACACAAAACCAGCCAGTACAAGAAGTCAACTTTAGCAAGGTCTGGGTGGATCTGAAATGGACTCTGAAGCTGCCTCTGAGGCTGAGGTCCAGGTGAGGCCAGGAGGACCCACTCAAAGGAAGTAATTAGATTAATGCCTTAAATTTGAGTTTGGGATTTAAATTTCACCACAGGACTTTGTAAATAAATTAAAAAGGGAGAGGGACAAAAAGCTGCTATTGTCTCTACACACAAGGACTGGAAGGTTTCCCCTGTACTATGGAGGAAGCCCAGATTTGGACTGTTCCGCTTATCCAGCCACAAGAGCTAAGAATATATGGATGACTGGAGCGGACCAAGAACCAAGGCCAGAATACAGGAAGCCTTTAAGGTCACAGCTCAAGTTTCCATTCTTTTTGGGATTTTTCCCAGCCTGACACCAGCCAAGTGTTTCCATGCAGTTTCTCTGGTGTGGCGGACATTCCTCCTGGGGCCATCACCACCTGTCTCAGGCCATCAGTTTTGTAAAAGCAGGCTCCTTCCACCCCCACTTTCTCTCTGCCTGTCTCACACTCAGAATTATGCCTAGTATAATTCTCCCAGAACCTGGAGTTCTGGGCATAGTTAGCAAATCACTGAAGGATGGCCAGAAGGTGCCAAATGTGTGGGGAGGAAGCTGCTACATTTCATACTTAGCTAACTGCATGAACCAGGGTAGAGAGAGTCAATACACATCCCCCTCTGTGACATCAAGTCTTCATGCTAGTGGCTAGAATTAGCAAGGAACAGACCAACTGGGGTGATCTCAGGAATGGAGAAGATTAGGAAATAGGCTCTTTGTAGGCTAGCACCATTATGCTTTGCTGGCCAGAATCCAAGGCAGCAAATACTACTCCTTGACAGACATTACCAATCGATCACAACACAAGTTCCTGATAAGTCTATGTTGCGATTCTGAATGTAAACTACACTTCACAGGCTTATGTATTTGAACTTGATCTTCAGCTAGTGTTGATGTATGGGAAGGTTTTGAAATCTTTTAGAGGTTGGAGAAGGAATAGAGAACATTCATTCCAGAAATACTTTATATGCAACGTGGCATGTATTTTTGTATTTTAGAAACCAAAGATGTAAGCTTTGGTCAATAGGAAGGTTTATACATATAGGATCACCACTGGTGGTGGTGTTGAAACTCGTGTAACTACCTGCTGCAGGGTATGGTGATCCTAGGGCTTTGGAGAAAGGTGTTTCCCAATGCTAGGAATTTATTCCAAAGGCAGATGCCAATGCTGAAAGTGGCCAAAGCATGCAGGGAATTCAGGTTCAGCTGCGGGAGTAGCCTTCCCAACCTATACCAGGTGAGCTTACTCAGGAACCAGACAACCCACTAAGGACACCACAGGGGGCTCTGCTTTATTTTTTATTTTTTATTTTTTGCATGGCCATGTCTGGTAACTCCAAAGGCAGTTATCACATTCCTATGTGGATTGAAGGGAGACATCAAATGATCAGGACAAACAAAGCCTTGGGTAGAAGTCAAGCAGGCAGTCTTGGGACTTCCATATAACGATTTCAGGGTTCCTGAGGTTTCATTTGCTGACATTTGATCTAAACTTTTATAGAATGTGACAACTGAAAGAAACAAGTTAACAAACACTTCAAAGTGTTTGAAAAATATGAATTACAACTCTGGTTCTTACTCTTTTCTAGATGTGTGGCCTTAGACATTATATCGCGAGACTAAGTCTCAGTTTCCTTATCTGCAAAATGGGAGTAGTCGTGGGAATCATGAAACTTACTTGATCAAATTGTTGTGAAGATTAAACAAGACAGTTTAATGAAACATCTGACATGGGGTCTGGCACACACACACAAATATTAAACAGATGGTAGTTATTACTATAAAACTTACTTGGTTAAAGTCACCCTGCTAGGAAGATGTTGAATGTATGCTAGAAGACAGTGTTTAGATTCCTCCATCAGAGGTCACATGCCTTACCACACCACCTCCTTTAAAATTCTTCGCTTTATCCACCAGCATGGTGAGAGGGGTCTGAGAGAACCAGACATCCTAATTTGTTGCTGGAGGTGTGCCTATCAAGGGAAGCAAGGGTCTCACCGAATCAGCCCACTGGCTCGGGAGCTCGTTCTCTCCTGCATAGGACATCCAGGCCTGGCTCCTGTAGGATGAGGGTGGTGTTGGGATGAAGTAGCCGGTGAAGCCGGGTCTGTTGGCAGCTGGGATGGCAAACACCGCTGGCACCGTGTTACCTGCACAGAGGAAGTGGGTGGCAGAACAGGAGATGTTGGACTCTGGATCTAGACCCCTACCCAACAAGAGCCAAAAAGACCCCATTTCACAGACTACCTGGCTGCCTGGTGGGCAGTGAATCAGGCCTGACATGAGATGCATGTTCTGGGTTATAATTTTGAAGCAGCTCCATATAAGGCAGAGGAGACTCAGGCCATAGGGACTCCATCTAATTTCAGAGCAGAGCCCTGGCCACAGGGGCTGAGATTCTAGATAATGCCTCAGGAAGGAGGGTAGCTGAGGTGGAAGGTAACTGACTCTCCTTATGGAAGCTCTTCCAAGGTTACTGTGACTGCCAAGGGGAGCAGGTGGTTCCCTACTCAGGATATTTGGTACAGAGGCCAAGTGGGGCTAAGGCTCAGGCTGTGTTCTCTTAGTAGGGGTGGGGGCTGCAGCTACTTTTTTTTCCTACTTCATGAGATGCTTCATGGGCTAGCAGTGCTTCCTTTTCCCACCCTCCATCTCCTAGGAGGAAGTAGAGAGTCCGGCTGGCACCCTTCCCACTGAGCCTGCATGGGCTCTAGCTCAGGAAGTTGGATATCTAGGTAGGACTCTGACACTGGTCCAGGCTAGAGGATGCAAGGGAATAGGTCTTTGTGGAGCAAGTAGGGGGCCTCATTCGGCCCGATCTCCTGCAGAATCAATAAGGCAGGTATCATCTGTTGTGGCTGAGACCAGCTTTCTAGTCTTTGAAGGTCTAACTCCCTCTATGGAGCACCCATCCACTCCCTCATCTTATCCCAATAGCCTTGACCTTATCCAGGGTGCAGGTGCTTTCTTCCTGGGAGGACCTATGGTTTTAAAGATTCAACAAAAGCAATCAAAAGGAATGGATTTCACCAGAGGAATTCCTGGAAACCACAGATTAATAAATGTTGGCAACTGGTGCTGGCAGGTTTAGCCATGAGGGTATGGCATGAATACAATAAAAATCCAACCAGGTCACATATAAACTAGGACACGTGCAAACCTTCAGTTCCAGTTTGGCATTGTCTGTCAGTGACAGAAACAAAAAAGACCCCAAAAACCAAAAAAACCCCAACCCCCCCCAACCTGGAAATGACCTTCTGTCCATCAAAAGGATGGCCTGTTGCAGATCATGTCACAGACACCAACACAGAGGTGGAAATGAGTGGCTAACTTGTGCTTATATAGCCTTTGGAGAAGCCCTGCAAACTCGCTGAGTCAAAAAAAAAAAAAAAAAACAAAAAAACAAACAAACAAAAAAAACCAAAAAACAAACCCAAACCAACCAACCAAACAAACAAAAAAACCCCAACAACCAAAAAACAGTGCAGAAAGAAATGTGTAGCATATGATTTGTGAAAATTTAAAATGCATACAGCATCAGCATGCACCTTTGTACATAACATAGCATAGATCTAAAACTTAGAGTCGCAGGACAGATGGTCACCTTGGGGAAGGATAGCTATATGTATCCTGCTGTGAACGTAAAATAAACAGAAACCTTTGTGATGCTTGCATATGCTCGCCTCGGGGAGTGGCACTATTGGAAGGTATGGCCCTGTTAGAGCAGGTGTGGCCTTGTTGGAATAGGTGTGTCATGTGGGTGTGGACTTTAAGACCTTCATCCTAGCTGCCTGGAAGCCAGTATTCTGCTATCAGTCTTTAGATGAAGATGTAGAACTCTCAGCTCCTCCTGCACCATGCCTGCCTGGATGCTGCCATGTTCCCACCATGATGATAATGGACTGAACCTCTGAACCTGTAAGCAAACCCCGATTAAATGCTGTCCTTATAAGAGTTGCCTTGGTCACAGTGTCTGCTCACAGCAGTGAAACCCTAACTAAGACAGCCTTAAATACGACAACGACATGGTAACACTACTTTGACTTTAGCATAACTAGGGATTTTGTCTAGTTTCCACCTCTCTCTCTCTCTCTCTCTCTCTCTCTCTCTCTCTCTCTCTCTCAGAAGTAAAAAACCAGTATCTCCTTTGGTTGATACCAGTGAGGTCAGAGGACCCTGATGTGCGGTGGCTGCTCTGGTTCCTGATGGTGGCAGTTTGTGTGGACTGGGAGGATTCAGCACAGGGAAAGGTGCTTTTCTCTTTTGGCTCACCTGAGTAATTTAAAGCCGATTGATCCAACTGCGTCACAGACACGGGACCTCTGGACACCTGGGCAAATGAGGCACTGTCATGCAACTGGGTGGGCTCAGGTCCCGTGGACTCTGCCATCCGGGTCTTGCTGCCGATGTCTGAGGTGGACCTGGGCAGGGTGGAGGGAGAAGCATCAGTCACATTGCAGTTAGAAGTAGCCTGATGCCTTCCAGCCCCGTCCTCATGAGGTCCTAGGACTGATTTGCCCCAGTTAGCAAAAGGACTGCTGGTGGTGTCACTTGGCAGGAGGCGCCCAGACCTGCTGCAGTTGGGATGGGTGGTTTTTTTTTTTTCCCCTCCTGTTTGAGGTTAGTTCTCTATGGATAGTTCTGGGTAGTAGAATACTTAATTTCCATATAAAATCAGAAAGGCAATTAGTTCTGGGTATTAGCTGGGGAGGGTAGACCTAGAAGGTGGTGACATCAGCAGGAACCAATGAGATGGACAGCTTTGTCTCTAAAGTGTATTCCTGGCCTGATGCTCTGGGAAAGGAAGTGACATCCTCGTGTTGGTGAGGATGGCAGACGGTACAGGAGGTGGGGGTGGGGATTGGCAGAAGAAATGGATAGATAGATGATGGCTATCAGCAAATCTGCCACAAAGGACCTCTGATCTGGAACTAACAGGAATAGCTCAGCCCCTTCCACTCCCACCCAGCCCTGTGCTTCCTTAGGGAGGCTAGGGAGATCTGACAACCATTGGGTGGGAGAGCCAGCGTGGGTGTCTTCATTTCTCATCCCTCCTTCCCTGCCTGTTTGCTCCCACAGTTCTGCTTCAGAAGACCCTTCTCAGGGAAGCTCCTGGATCCTGCCCCATACACTTTGCTGAGAGCCCTTCCTGAGAAATCCTACCAAGTTTACAGATAAGGGACTAACTCAGGGGCCCAAAAGCAAGGCAATCTGCACAGAATCACGCTGCAGAGCTTTGGCCTATCAGCTTCTTACCACCCACCAGGTTGCCACTGGCCTCAAGGGGTGATAACAAGCCAACTGGACACTGAACCAACAGAGCTGAAAACAAAGTCTTTTTCTAGGGAAGCTCACTTATTAAAAAACAAAACAAAACTTCACAAAGTACACACCTGTGGCCCGTAGATGGATTGACTAGTACATTGGGGTAAGTTGTAGGTCAGTGCCAGGACAGTGACCTATGGGTTCCCCAGGACAGGGTAATCCTTTCCCTGAGTATCAGAATTAGTGCTTCTTTCCCCAGAGCTCCTGGTTTTTCTAGTTCTTGTCCCACTTTATTAAAGATGTCTGCTGGCTGCATCAGTAAAAAACAGAAGAGCTAGCAAATGCCCCATACTGAGATGCCTGAGTTCAATCTTTCTCTCTAAGTCAAGACTGGGAGTGGGTGCCCAGACCCTGGCCCCTAAGAAACTGCTCTATGAGTAACAAAGGGAATTGTGGATATGCAAACATGACAGGAAGCAGCCTCATTTGTTGTATTTTCATATCTTCTACATAGGGTAGGGGCAATCAGGGGCAGAGCAATCAACCTCCAGTGTTTTTGACTGTGGGGTCTCAGGAACTTTCTATTTAGAAAGACTTGCAAATTGCTCAGTGTGCTGTGGTCTGTACTTCCTTCACGATTCCTCTATGTTCCAGTCACATGGGAACTCCTTGAAGAGGGGCAGGAACCAATAAACTCACTTGAGTTTACTGGTGCAGGTCACAGGAATCAACAGCCCTGGGCATCAAATATTTTATAAATATCCCAAACAAAGCCAGGAGAGGAATATGTTACCGCCTGAGGGAAGCCACAGCCACAGGGCCTGTTCTGGGAGGAACAGGTGGTGGGGGAGAGCCCATGACCATCTCAGGAAGCTGGGAGAACCTGTAAGCCTGTGAAGAGACAAGCAAATTAGAGAGAGTTGTTAGAACCCAATTCACTGAGCACATAGCTTCCTCTTTAAGGAGGAACTACACTTCCAAGGGCCAGACTCTCCTTCCTTCCTCACAGGAGTTCCCTAGATCTTCCTTCAGGCAGTCCCTGGTCTCATCACACGCAGTCTCATCAATCATGGCTGATTTGCACGGACCTCTGCAGTCCCAGAGCCTCTCAGCGGCCTTAGAACACAGCACAAAACACAATATTGGCACGGGCCACTTCTCTGTACTGCAGGAGTTTCTCCTGGTTCTGCCCGTAGCTTCTTCCTTCGCACCATTCATCTTGTCCCATAATCCCCTAGAAGCCTCTTTCATCTGTCTAAGGAAATGACTACTCTCTGGCTAAATTATATAGCTGCTTGCTTATTTATTATCTGCCACCAGCTAGACTGTAATCTGAGGTTTTAAGGGCAAGGTTCTGTTGTCAGTAACATCATGCCTGGAATAGTGCCCGATACATCCGAGAAGATCAATAAGTGCTAGCGTGGAAGAGGAGGGGATGACTCACTGGAGGTGGCTTCCTTCCTCATGGAACGCAGGCTCAGTGTGGGAAAGGAATGGATTTGGGGGCAGGAGGGTCTGATGAACAGCCTTTACACTCCTAGGTAAGTCCGTGACTTTCTGTGGACTTCAATGTCCTCTTTTGAAGTGGAGACATTGATGCTGTGCTTAGAGAGGGCTTCTGAGAAGATTGGCAAAGGCGTGTGCACGAACAGACTTTGCAACACACAAAAGCACCTTTCACAGATAAGGGATGGGCACTATCACCAAAGCAAAGACTTTAATCAACATGTGAAAGGCTAAAAGAAAGACAGACAGGTCAGAGAGGTCAGGCCAAGGCCTACTGTAGTGAGAGAAAAATCTAGAGATGCTTTTCAGGTAGACAAAGCTCAAATTGTCTTTTTAGGGCAGTGTGCTTGCCAGCCAGAGTCTCACAGAACACGATGCCAGGGCTTTAAACCCCAGAGCTTTGGGATAAAATGCTGTAGCAAAGGGCTCCACTAATAGGATTCTTTGAGCTGAAAGAGGTCCCCTGCCTCTAGCACTACAAGCAAACAACCTACCTGTCAGGGCTAACCCACGTAATAGCAGTGAGGCCTGGGAGAAAACACACTTTTCAAATGCACTGTGAAAATTGTGAACTGCGAGGGAAATCTCCGAGGACAATTCTGGCATCCTCCCTCCCCTGCAACTCATCCACAAACTAAAACAAAACTGCGAGCTGACACCAGATGTGGAAATAGCGAGCAGGAAGCAAATGCAAAAGATGTGGCTGCCCAGAAGGCAAGCCGGGCAGCCAAAGTCCAGTCATGAGATCCGGCCTCTGCACAGGGCGAGCGGAGGCAGCTGTGCCTGCGATCTCCAAGCACCTGGCAAGCCTTGGCCTCTCCTTGGGAGCAGAACTGGTGACGTTCCAAGGCCTAGATGAAAACACCTGGAAATTCTCTTTGGAGTGGCGTTTCCCCAAACTAGGCTCACAGGATTAGCACAATTAAAAATGAAATAGGAGCTTGTCCTACAAACAGGAGCTTATGAAATATACCAGAAGGGTAGAATGAAAGTCAGTACCAAAGAAGCAGACTCAGACCTTTAAACACTTTCAAGTTTCCGCTGTTCGGACATAAAAAGAAATAACATTGTAACAAATGCTTTTAAATCGCTAATTGACCTGGGCTGATGGTTCAGTGGTTAAGAGCACAGACTATCCACAGGCCCCAAGTTCAATTCCTAGTACCCACATCAGACAGCTCACAGCTGCCTGTAACTTCAGCTCTAACACCTCTTTCTGGCCCCATGGGAACTGCATTCATATGTATAACAAATTCACGTTATCACATAACCCATATCACATAATTTAAAATAAAGACACATTTTAAAATGCATTAACTGACAAAATTGGGTTGTCACTAGGAATGATAGAGCATACTCAAAAAAACAAAACAAAACAAAACAAAAACAAACAACAACAACAAAAACCCAACAACTTTCAGATGTAAAACAGGGTTCTTGAGATAAAGCACTCAGTTGTCAGGGAATTAAAGTATGCATTAAGAATTAGTACACAGAGAATTAAGAAACTTGGAAATAGAACTGAGGAACTTAGTCTAGGTTCCGAAGGGCAGAAGTGGGAGAATGGTGTGCAGTGACTTCCTACAGAGCTCCCACCCTCTGAGGCAGAGTCCCCCACTGAACACAGCAGGTGCTCTATCCACTGGGCTATCTTCACACAGCTGTGACACCATTTTGGCAGACCTTAAGATGCACACAAAAGCAGTGCATCTGATTTGACCCTTCCCTTATTTCACGACAGCTCCCCAGCTGAGCTCCCGGAACTCCGAGTTTTACAGACGGATTGAAAACCATTGTCCTGGATGTCTTCCCAGCCGGCCCTTCCACGAATCTCAGCAACTCTACACGTGATGTTCTCCCTTCCCCAAATAAAGGGGTTGGCAACCCCTCTGTTTCTTCTGGTCTCTGATGCTATTCAGCAAAGAGGGCAGACATCTATTTTTATCTCTGGTTCTTGGGAGGGTTATTCAGTACACAACACAGTTTGTCAGCCAAGAAAAAGCTTCTCATGTTATCTGTCTAATAGTTAACCACTAAAAGATTTGATAAAAAGTCCTGAACTTCTGTTGAGCATTAAAGGAGTCCCCTTTATTGGTAGGCATTTTCAGACATAAAGCACACGACCACACAGGAGAACAGACCCCAACTCTTGGGCTATGTCCTTAGAACTTTGGTAGTCACATAAACAGCAGAGAGGTAGCCATTGTCATGTGTGCATGGGCTAAGAAAATCTTCCTACATTTCCCTCTGTGTAAGTTGCAGAGGTTCTATGTGCTCTGTCCCCCATTACAGTCCCCTTTCTGGGTCCATGCATTTCTGGGTCCAGCATTTATTAGGTCACATGTGATGGGATCTACTTCCTCCTTCATTGCTAGACGCTATTATTCAAAACTATTGATGGCACCCAAGCTCCTAATCCCATAATCAGGCTTGTGCTCAGCTTGGCATTCAGGAATACATCTTTGGGGTTTGGGGGTTTGGAGAGGTACCTTTTCTCTGGATAGGAAAGGCTGGAGACTCAGAACTGAAGGCAGCCTTTATAAGTGGGTCTCAGGTCTCCAAGGCTGAAGAGGCTGCGTGTGACTAAATAGGGAAATCTTTAGACTCAAAAATTTGATGGTAATGTGAAAAGAATGAAGGTCATGCTTCAGTCCCACCTGGGTTAGGGACGAAGGAGCAAAGGGAGCCATCTTCCTTAGCGATCTCTATGGCGTGAGCACAGACAAGCAGGGCCTCCTGTGAGCATGCAAAAAGGGGACAGCTGGAAATGTATACCTCAAGGGGAGCACTACAGCATTAAAGGGGGGATAAGAGCTTCCTAATAGGAGCAGGCTCGGGGGTCTTGGGCTTTGTATTAGCAGGGGAAGGTAGACTGAAAGGCCAAAGCTTAGCTGTCTTCATTAGAGGTTGCACCAGTCAGCCTTGCGTTACTATAACTACCGAAGAGAGTCTATTTATCATCCAAGAAAAGTTTGTTTTTCTTTTTGTGTTTTGATTTGGAGAGTTAGATGCTTCAGAATATGGTTGGTTGGCCCAATTGCATCGGTCTTGTGGTAGTGCAACATAGAAGGTGTCTTCATGGCCTCGGGGAGAGAGAGAAAGAGACTGGGCTCCATCACTCCTTTTATGTAGGAGGAGCTTAGCCAAGCAGGCCCAGGTGCAGTGCTGGCATATGTGCCACTGATACTTTCTCCCTGAGCCAATGTAGAATCTGCAGCACAGCTAGAGACTGCTGATGCTGGACCAGGCAATCGAGGGAGCCATTGAGAAAAAGATAGCACCAGCTACTTGAGAGCCAATGAGATTCTGGGACAGGGATATAAAGGTCTGCCCATTTCCTGTAATAAACTAGTCTGCGTTTGCCACGTGCCCAACTCCTGGAACCTGTGTCGTTGTCTCTGAGCCTCTCACTCCCACCCCCAAGGGTCTTAGTCACTTGGTCACAAGTGCTGCTCCCAAGGAAAACTTTTAAAGACATATGTCCAGTGATCTGAATATAACCCCTCCCCTGCTAGGCCTCGCCTCTTAAAGACTCTATCACTTATCAATAGTACCATGGCCTGGGGACAGTTCAGATCTAAACTACAGCAGAAAGCCTTGTCCAAGGTCAGCAATCCAGAAAAGCATCCACTCCCTTCTTATCCAGCTACAGGTAACTTTGTACAGATTGAGTCTTCTAGAAAGGTAGTTCTGATTTATTTGAAGATAGGGGCTTGACCATTAAAATCTAACTCCAAGGAGGAACAAAACACATTGTTTATCTTGATCTATCAGACCACCAAGAGCAATGGATGGAGCACTGCCCTGGAGCTATGGAGCATTGTCCAAGCTCTCACTGTCACAAAGAGAGCAAGAGTCATTGAGACCACTTTTCTTATTTCAATATATGAGAACACTGAAGCCCAAATAGGTCAACTGACGTGTCAAAAATCACATAGCTGACAAAGCACACTGTCTGTAATTCAGAGCTCTGGGGGGGGGGGGGGAGGGGGAAGTACAGAACACATGGCTTTAAACCTGAGATTGGTTCTTTTTGTTTGTTTTTGTTTTTGTTTTTGTTTTTCGAGACTGAGACTGGTTCTTAACTGATCCTTTACAGCTGTTTGGCTTCAGGTACGTTAACATCTCTTGCCTTCTGTCCCATTAGGCATAGAAGAGAATAGAATCACACTCTGATTTCAAAGCTGTTTTTAAATTCACATGTATGTGAGTGTGTATGTACTATGTGACTGTATGCCCCAGGTATGCAGGTGCCCAATGAAGCAGGAAGAGGTCATCAGTTCCTCTGGAGCTGGGGTTCTAGGTGGTTGTGAGCTACCTGATGTGGGTGCTGGGAATTGAACCCAGGTCCTCTGGAAGAGCATCAGTCACTCCTAACCACCGAGTTCTCTCTCCAGCTCCTCAAAGCTGTTCTCAAGCTTTCTAGCTTAATCTGAAATAGCTAGGTACTCAGTAACTAAGGGGGAGAGGTTATGGAACCTTCAGGATGTAGGGCTTAGCTGAAGGAAGTAGTTTGCCGAGTGAGGGTCCTTGGGGTATCTTATCTCTAGTCTCCTCTTTCTTCAAAACATGGGCCAGGGGGCTGGAGAGATGGCTCAGTGGTTAAGAGCACTGACTGCTATTCCAAAGGTCCTGAGTTCAAATCTCAGCAA
Organism: Uromys caudimaculatus; assembly: GCA_028551405.1. Lineage (NCBI taxonomy): Eukaryota > Metazoa > Chordata > Mammalia > Rodentia > Muridae > Uromys > Uromys caudimaculatus. The sequence goes on along the minus strand of CM052701.1, from coordinate 68,783,539 downwards.
CCACATGGTGGCTCACAACCATCCGTAATGAGATCTGATGCCCTCTTCTGGGGTGTCTGAAGACAGCTACAGTGTACTTACATATATAATAAATACATAAATCTTTAAAAAAACAAAACAAAACAAAAAACAAAACAAACAAACAAACAAAAAAACATGGGCCAGACTCTGAAGCCATGAGCTAGATTCAGTTTTCCTTCTTCAGGCTGCTCAACCAGGCCTTTGGTCACAGTGACATGATGGTAACTAATACAGTGGGCAGGGAGAGGCATTCTCCAGCCTTTCTCTTCCCTTCCCACGCAGTAGCCTCCTGTAGATCCAGTGACTAGTTACGTTCCTAAGTTTAGTGGATCATGCTTTGGTCAAACATCAAGAGCTCTGCTAGTTTTCAGGTGAGGGCTCAGGAACGAGCAAGGCCAAAGAACCTTGTGTCAGTATGGCGCAGTGATCCTGCCTTCAAGGATCCTGACAGTGTCACAATGCATGATCAACAGTAACTGGTCGGGACCATCTCCTCCAGGTCCTTATCCACCTGGCCAGCTGGAAGCTCGGGACAGATTCAAAATTCATTTGGAGAAACATGAGCAATGTGTTATATTGTGGACCCAGGTGCTGTGGTGGCTACAAACATGCCTGACATGTTGGCATGGTTTATTATTAAAGGGAGAAGGTTCAGTACTGGGAGAGGACTCTTCTGTTTTTAAGGGGGAAGGAGGAACACAAGCTTGTCAGACCCACTTACTTGTCACGATGACTAGGCCAGTTACAGGAATAGAAAAAGCTTCCCAAACCAAGTCAGCTTCCTTATGAGAAGAACATACACATGCATATAGATATTTGCATTTTCATTAGAGCTGGAAGGACATCCCTACAGTTCACATTTAATCCGAGGATGGAAAGCAAGTGGGCATCCGTGTTAGACAGCAGTAGGTTTCAACCCATTTCTGCCATTAAGAGCTGATCATTTGTACCCTGGGTCCATGATTACTACACCTGGGGATTCACAGAATGTCCTCAACAAAAAACAGAACAAAACAAAACAAACAAGCTGAGTCTGTACTGAGCACACACAGAGGTTTATTATAATTATTCCCCAAACAAGGGCGATGATAGCTATTCACATAGTGTCTGGGTTATGTCTTTCTAAATAACCTAGGGGTGACATGGGAGCATATGTGTAGGGCACATTTGCAAATGAGGCCATGAGGAACTTGAGTACCGAGTACTGAGGGGGTTTTGCTGCCTTCTGTCCCCTGTGGACATCAAGGGGTGACTGTTAGAAATTGGACAAGTTTCTTTCGTTTTCCAAACCTGTTTCCTAACTGAGTACTTGGGGCTAATGATAGTAATATCCAGGAGGTTGATGTATTAGGAGAGATCATGGCTACACAGCGCTTATATCGGTGTGCTCTCCACAATGGGAATGAATAGATGGCAAGTATTATTATTATTACTGTTAATTCTTCTGTGAAGAGTCTAGTGGGGAAAGTGCTTCAACCCTGATGCCTTTTAAGAACCCTTACTCTCTTGCCAGCAGGAGAGTTGTAGGATATTTTCATTCCACTTGGCATAGACCTATTATGGCTGCTAGCAAAATTGGATTGGTCATTAGGTGTCGAGTTTAATTTCCTTATAGATTCAAGAGGTAAAATACAATCAAAGCTTCCCAAACTGCACTGCAGAAATCCCAAGATGCTAGCAGTAACCTTTCCCATGATGTAAATGCCCCGAGGCTGGCCCTGCCACATTAGAACACCAGCTCCCAATTTCCCTCCCCCTTCTCCCCTTACCCCCCTGCAGAGTTTGGAGCACTTTCTCCTTTTTGCAAGACAAAATGTAATCATGGTTATTTTGCTAAATCATTGATTTTCACATTATCATAGTACAGGGGCCTCTGCAAGTTCTTGAGTTAAGCATCATCACCTCCACTGCATACTGTTGGCTATTTTCTCCTTTTGTGGAGACAGGAATCCTCTGTGCACTTGGCAGAGAAGGAAACCTTGACAATGGAGAGATGCTTTTTAGTGTGTTCCGGTTTGATTGTTGGCCCTCAGGTTGGTTTCTGTTTCAGTCCTTATTCCTATGAAGCACATCCATTTTCTGATGGGTTTGTCCTGCTCAGCATAATTGCCAACTCCTAATTAGAACAAACAGCTACCTAAGTGTTCACGTGTCCCACCGTGTTTTTAAACGGCTTTACTGAGCTGAGGTGTAAGGACTATGGCAACATCTCACTTGTCGCCAATTAGAAGATTTGTCTCAGTCATCTAAAGCTTTCTCTCTGAAGCCTAGAGCTATTGAGGGTTCTTAGAATCAGCCTCCAGCCAGGGGAGCCCAGTGGCTCCCTGAGACTTGTCATCAAACAAAAGCCAAGTTTGCTTGGGACTCTGAGATGGGGCATTGAGGGTGTGTCTGGCTTATCAGAGCAGAAGGAGATGTGGGTTTAGAATGCTGAAAAGAGACACAGACTATAGGTCCAACATAGCAGAAGAACTATTTGGATAATAACGAACATTGACAAGTAATTTAATGTTTGGGCACCATGCCAAGCAGTCTCCGGATCTACCAACAAGTCTAGAGTGTTTGCTAGGTGCAAGATCTATGCTAATGATTTTTCAGGAACTAATCTTATCGCCACCACTATATGCAGACTCTGAGTCTCAGAATGGCTTCCTAGGATCATTGGGTTGGTGGGAGCCATTCCACTTTGGGGTTATGAGGTCAAGTTCAGGGATCCTCATAAAGAGACTGGAAATGAGTCAATGAGACGGAAGTTGGTGGCAATCAAATCATAATGGAAATGAGTGGCCTTTTCCAGAGGTCAACTTCCTAGGAGGGGTATATAAATTGTGAAGATTGGGGTGTTTATAGATCTTCAGAAGGAAATTCTCTTCCCCAATAGGGCAGGTGCCAACTTCATGTGCATTATCAGAATATTGTGACCTTGGAAACTGTACTATGAATGACGACATGGGGAACCATTTATACTGGCAGATATGTAAGTCCACATGAGATTTTTCCATCCTTTTAGACCAGGACCTTTGGGAATGTGACTTGGGTGGTCTTAGAACTGCTGACATTTTCTAGGAATGCAAGGGTTCTTGAATGTATCCATCAAAGTTCTCTGATCCAATGATAATTTATATTCCTGAGATCTGAGTATTGCTCAAAAGTATATGTTTTAAATTATGTTAAGAAGACATATGAGTGGCAAACAAAACCATGGAAAGGTCCCTAACACAGTATCATTATGGGAATGCAAAAACAAAACAAAACCAAACCCACAATGAGACCTACCTCAAACTTATTGGGATACCTATTGTCAAGAGACGGGAAAGCAACAAACATCGGTGAGACATGAAGAAATAAAAAATTCACTCTTGGAGAGAATGAAAAATGGTACACCATTACAGAAAACAATGGCTATAGAAAACAGAATTCTCTTTGACTCAATATTCCCCCTCATGGGTAGAGACCCAAAATAATGAAAGCAAGAACTGGGAGATATTTTTATACCTGTGTGAGTATTGCCACAACTTACTGTGGCCCAAAGGTGAAGACAACTCAAGTCCTTACACATTGGCAGACAAAATGATACAGTGTGGTATGTACATTCGAGCATTGTTCAGCCTTAAAATTTAGGAAGGGCCTTCTGATGCATGCTACATGGACAAAACCTGAAGCTTATGCTAAGTGAAATATACCAATCATATAAAGACGAAGATTACTTTATAGACAAAGGTAGAGCGTTGACTTCCAGGACTATGAGGGAAGACGAGGGAGTCATCTTTTAATGAGTACAGAGGAACATGTTGGCAAGATGAAGAGTCCTAGAAATAGTTGCACAAGAATGTGAAAGTGGATGATATCACCAAACTGTGTACTTTAAAATGGTGAGTATGCTGAGTGCTGGGGGCTGGAGAGATGGCTCAGTGGTTAAGAGCACGCTCTTTTGGAAGATGAGGGTTCCATTCCCACTACCAACATGGCAACTCACAAATGTCTGTACCTTAAGCTTCTAGGGGACTGGACACCCTCTTCTGTAAAATAGGAATAATAACATTGTACTTGTCTCAGAGGTTCATTACACAGACTGTGTAACATACAAGCAATGCCCAGTTCAGCACAATGCATAATAATATCAACTCTTGTTTACTTAGGAGGGACTTCCTTCTTACCAGGAAGTAGCTTATTGTTCATATTCATTTATTTTTTGCCAGTAGAAACTTAAGGCAACTTCCTGAAGTTCCAAAGCCAGAAAGTGGTTGAGGTGGGATTCCTGGGCAAGCCAACCTGCTCACAGCCTGTGTTCCTGGCCACCAGGACACACAGGCCCTTCACACAGGGCTCTTTGATACCTTTTGACATTTAAGTTGAGGTTCATGTTTGAAAATGGAGAAAACCACCAGTGAGTGGAGAATGGATTAACCCTTTCAGGTGATAGCAGAAAAGGAAGTGTTGCTAGTGTTTCTCATAAGGTTCGGCAGGAACCTGTCCCTCAAGAACAAGGTTTGGCTGTGGATCATGAATGAAGTATGAGAAAAGACTCCAGCACAGCTTGTCTCTAAATTCCCAGTTCCTTGCTCTGGGTCCCCTGTTGGAATCTAGTGGGGAGAGCAAACCCAAACGTGGCAGGTGAGGAGGAATTGAGACTTACCGGCCGGGGCAAACTGTACTGGTACATTTCTGGTCGGTAGGTAGGCACCCATTGCACTCCAGCCCTGGGCCGTGTCATGGTCCCTGGAGCACTGGTCACCACCTCTGAGTACGGCAGGTGCTGAGTGGAGCCATAGGCCTCTTGGTGCCGGCTTTGGCCTGCATGGCCAGCGGATGCCAGGCTGAAAGCTTCCTCCAGAAGCATGTGCATCTGTTGCCGGACTTCGTCGATGGAAGGCTGCGAGCTCAGTGTGGAGGTCTCTGAGTGGCCCTTCACCTGCCGTGCCCTGCTATAGCCCCGGGGCTCGTGGACTCTGTCCACATTGGTCTCTTCTATGATCTCAGGCTCAGTCTGTGGGATCAAACAGAGTGATTTGTTAATGAAGTGCTTTCCTGTATCCTAAAATATTCGCTGGGACTGATGAGTCAAGGAGCCTGTGCTAACTTAAGTCACATCCAATGTGCTCTGTCTAGGAATTCCCATGACAGGAGCTGTTGGCTAGGTTTTACAGGAGCCATTGTAGTCTTTAGGTCTCCACAGCTACACCAGTGTGGCAGACTTGCTAATTAGCATAATAATGAGAAATGGCTTTCACTGATTAAATTAATGGCATTCTCAAAATCTCTGATGCCTTTGGGCATAAGAATCTGGAGCACTGTATAGCCTATACCCCAAAGGCTGGCAAATCGCTATAAATGAGCCTGGGTCCAGCCATTGGTTAGGGAATTGCGGTTTCCTGATTCCATTTATCACTGAGAGCAACACAATCTTCCTTCTACATACAGATGATCTACAAGTATAATGTGACATGAATGAACAGCTCTGAATGGGGGCTCGGTGTCCTGTTTTTATGAGCATGCCAGCAGATTCAGATTGATCTCAAGCTTGAGATCTATTGATCTAGAACATTCTCTCTCACCTGCCCCTGTTATTCAGGGAGTAGCTACAGAACTGAGCAGGGTAGATAACTGAATTCCATTAGCTCCCAGAGAAGTCTACATAGACTGTCAGCTTAGGCTGCCTATTGATGAAGGTATGTTTAGTAAATTGTGTGTTGTGTTCTGTGGAATGCCTGTGAGTGCTTATTCTTTACCAGTTCTAAGGCACACTGTCACACTGGCCATGCACAAATCTCAGAATGCAAAAAGCAGGAGATGAGGGATGGCTCAGGTAGTACAGTAACTGTCATGTCGAGAGACAGATCTAAGGTGCACTGAGAAGCTAAAAACTAGGGCATTAAAGGTGTCCCAGCCTGGAAAGCTGCTTTACGTCCACTTCCTCATATGTAAAAGGATGACACACTGCTTGTCAGAGGGTTGGATAAGGAATCGGTAAATGTCTCTGTGAAGATGTAGACCAGTAGGACAGGGTACAGACACAATACAAGTAGTCTCCAGCATCATGCTCATTACCACTATTGCTGTTAGCCATACAGATGCTTGTGAATTTGAATTACTGTATATCTGAGGCACTTGGCTCCATAAAATAAACACTGTAGGAAGGTATCATTGGGGAATTCACTCATACAGGGAAGTGTTGCTCTCAAAGATCACAGAAGTCAGAGGTGTGATATATTCATGTTTGTACTGGATAGTTCTATGTCAACACGACACAAGCCAAAGTCATTGGAGAGGAGGAAACCTCAATTAAGAAAATGATTTTATAAGATCAGGCTATATCAAGCCTATTGGGCATTTTCTTAACTAGTGATTGATGTGGAGAACCAAGCCCAGTGTGTGGTGCCATTCCTGGGCTGGTGGTCATGGGTTCTATAAGGGAGCAGGCTGAGTAAGCCATGATGATCAAGTCAGTAAGCCACACTCCTCCATGGCCTCTGCCTCAGCTCCTGCCTTCAAGTTCCTGACTTCCTTCAGTGATGGACTTCAAATATGGAAGTGTAAGCCTTTCCTCCCCAACTTGCTTTGGGTCATGGTGCTTTATCGTAACAATAATAATCCTAACTAGGATGGTGTTGTAAAAGTGCTTTTACTTTTTGTTAGTATTAACTTAGTACATATACATTAGTGAATAAATTGAAAATACAGACAGCACAACAAAGAAGTTAGGTGTCTCTTCTACTCTTGTTGCCAAGTTAGAACTTGTCTGTATGTAGTTCAAGATCAAAATTAGGCTCTCCATGTACCTTAAGACTACGTTTATTAGCAAACGACTATAGTAAGCAATTTCAATTATTATTTTTTTATTTTAACATATGCAAAAGCAGATCATTGGATAGAATATGAAATTATCTCTTTATACAAGGACATGCCATGCCACTGAGGCAGTTTTAGAGAAAGGGCTTTTGATTGATGTCTGGGAAGTGGGTTTTCTAAAAGCCAGCAAACCTGACTGTTAAGATTTTGCTTAGAGATATCTTCTAGATAATGACTCCTAGAAGAACGTTTCTGTGTAATGCAGAGAACATTTGGAATTGAAGTCAAAGCCTAAGAGTCTTTCAAGCTCCACTGTAAAGGAGAGGAATCTGGGGCCAGAGCAGTTAAATGACTTTCTCAAAGTTGCCTGGAAGTGGGCGTGTTGTCCTGGGTATATCCCACTGTGCTCCTGGCTTATCAATACTGGTTGCTACCCACATGTGGCCTTCCCCCCTACATCTTCAATTCTCCCTAATACATAATGGATATTTGGTGCCAGATTACTCCCAGGTGGGAGATTAATGTCACTGAGGTGAGCTGAGCTATGATTTTGCCACTTTTCAGTGCTGTTACACATCTGTAGTCAGAAAAGGAAATATATTGTGTGAATTTATAGTTGTGTGTTAGGGAGGGCAAGAGCGCATGTCTTAGTAATGTACCTTGCTCTCCTTCTCTCCTTAAGATCCTTGGGTTAGGGCTGTGCAATGTGGGGGTGTGGTGGGCAGGGCAACCTCTCTGAATTGGGTTAGTGAGGGGTAGCACTACCTTTGCTATAAGGGAAGTGGACACAATCCCTGCCCTGACTTCCTTCAGTGATGAACAGTGCTGTAAAATGTAAGGCAAATAAACCCATTTCTCCCCAAGATGCCTTGTTCATGGTGTTCCATCACGGCAACAGAAACCCCAACTGAGACACTGTCTCTTGAATTCCAAGCCACATCCCTCCTGACTCAACAGTCCTTTGAGTCATCTGATGTCCACTTAGGAAGGGAAACACCTTCTAAGCCCTCTGTCTGCAGAATGGGGCCATGTTTGTTCTTGTTTTAATGGGACAAATACTGCTTTCAGCCTTAGTTGCTCTTTAGGCTGTGTTAAGAATACAGCAATTAGTAAAATTGCAACCCTGAAGGACTATCCTATAGGAGAGATAAATAGCAAGAGTAATAGTGTAAACTGACAGTGGGGAGAGGCTTATGTGCAAGGCACTGTTCGCAGAACTTTGTATACACTGACTCATTTTACTCTTATGATAACCTACTGGAATATTAATGTGTGTGATTATTTTTATTGTACAGATGAGAAAACTAAAGCACTGAAGGTCAAACAAAGCCCTCATCCATTGTACACACACAAACAGATCTTTTACCATCCCATAGGTAACCAAAGCAGGAATAGACTTCTAAGACAAGCACAGAGATAGAATAATTACTAAGATGATCTCAGAGACCACAAGGATACAAACATCAGTATATAAACGCAAATGCTTCGCAGCGAATCTGGCAATAAGCAGTTAAGCTTTCCCAACTGCTCCTCAGGGGTTCTGAACTCCTCTGGGGTTCTGTCTGCGTAATACCATCTGTAGCTCTCAGTCCAGAGCTATATGTTTGAAGCTATTGATCAGCTGTTAAGTGAAAGAATTCCATATAGTGGGTACCCACATTTCCTTGAGAGTCTATGGCATGTGCTTCCTTGCTTAGCCTCACAGGTATGTATAACAGATGTGCCCACTTTCAGATGAGGGTTCCATGACCACTGGCTTACCTGGCCCTTGCCCTTCCCGTATGTTCACTTATGATGTCTTATGCTTAGATGTACAAAAGCCTTCTGCATTAACTTATGGCAGGTTGGAGTGCAGAGTCTGTCTGGGGCCATTTTTGGGAATGAGAATGTATTTTTAAGCCTATTTAACCTGCAAGTTAGCATATTCGCTTCTCAACTTCCTAGTGAAAAACCCTGGGAAACTATTGTGTGAGTGTCTCTCTCTCTCTCTCTCTCTCTCTCTCTCTCTCTCTCTCTCTCTCTCTCTCTGTGTGTGTGAACTAATCAAAATATACTTCTGAGAGGAGAAAAAACAATGAAGGAATGGCTGCTAATAATAAAGAATAGAACACACAGATATGCCAAACAAAGGAAAGTAAACCCATTGTAATCTGCCAGAATAACTACAGCTAACATTGTGACCTTCGTGTATGTCCTTCCAGATGTTTCTATGCATATGAAAGAGGTTACAGATCATAAATGCTGGAGCACTTCCAATATACTGCTCCTGCCCAGCACCTCCACAGAACAGATAATGACATATGGCCCATGACCGCCTTCTCTTCTAAGAGAAGGGCCATACTCTGACACCAAATCCTCTGACTTTTGTGATAGAGAACAGGAATTGGGGGCAGCACACTTGAGAGAGGGAGGGTGTGGATTGTGGGGATTTTAGAGTAGGCTTTCTCCAGAGAACAAAAGTAGGTGTGATGTGTGCAGGAGAGAAAATGGGGAGAACTTTAACAGGACCACATCTTAGTCAGGGGTTCTCTTGCTATGATAAATATCATGCCCAGAAGCAGATTGTGGTGGAAAGGGTTGGTTTGGCATACACTGCACATTACAATCCACCATCAAAGGAAGTCAGGCCAGGCCCTCAAGACAGGAACCTGGAGAGAGGACTGAAAGCAGAGAAGGAAGAACAGACACTTACTGGCTTGTTCTCCGTGGACTGTGCTCAGCCTGCTTTTGTTGTAACCAGGACCATCTGCCCAGAGCTGTCACCACACACAGTGAGCTGGGCGTGCCCACCCATACCAAGCACTAATTCAGAAAATACTAAATAGGCTCGTCTATAGCCCAGTCTTATGGAGACACTTTCTTAATAGAGAGTCCTTTCCCCAGATTTCTAGCTTGTGCTAATTTGACATAAAAGTAACCAACATAAGCTCCGAGTATGATATCACATGTATGGAAATATGAATAGAGGACTAGAGATGTTTACAACTTACTGCTGTTGGCACAGCTGTTTGGTTTAGATGATCTTTCAGAATATACTGTTTGTACTATGACTTTATAAACGGAAAATAAGCATACACATGTATGTAAATGGATACAAATATGCAACGTTTCACAAAGTTTATTTAACTTTTATTTATGTGCATGTATGTGCATCTGTGTGAGGATATATCACATGTATGCAGTGCCCTCATAGGCCAGAAGAGGGCGCTGAATCTCTGGAAGTGGGGTCCAGGTGGTTGTAAGTCAATCTGATGTGGGTGCTGAGCCATCTCTCCAGCCCCACGTAAGGCATGAAAAAGACACATTTATGTGTCTTTATATTATTATATATAAGTTCCATATATAATATTATATGTCAATAAATATGTACTCATAAGAAATAATTTTAAAGAATTTCATAACTATATTATATGGAGTTTTAAGATTATAACGAATATACTCTATTTTTTTAGGTGGTCATCTGATATCTCACTATATAAAGCAAGCTGTAAAAGATATTCTTGTGATTAACCTTGTATACGGCCATGAATTTACCCCTAGGTTAAATTTACACAAGTGGAATTGTTGATATAGAGAATATGCATATATTTAAGGTTTGGGATAGTTATGAAATTTTTTTTTTGTTTTTTGTTTTTTTGTTTTTTTCGAGATAGGGTTTCTCTGTGTAACACTGGCTGTCCTGGAACTCACTCTGTAGGTCAGGCTGGCCTCTAACTCAGAAATCCACCTGCCTCTGCCTCCCAAGTGCTGGGATTAAAGGTGTGCGCCACCACTGCCCGGCAGTTATGAAATTTCTTATGGTAGACCACAACCCATAGAGAAATCTAAACCATTCTTTCTCCCCTGAACACAGGGTCCCTGGTTTTGGATTCTGTGGAGCCCTCACATGGGATAAGCACCTACAGTTCTAATCACACTGTTTCTTTCTTTAAAAGAACTTTTTATATTTGCTTACTTTATTATTTTATGTGTTGAAGTGTTTTGCCTGTGTGTGTGCGTGTGCGTGTGCGTGTGCTGTGTGTGTGTGTGTGCGCCTGCAGAGGACAGAAGAAGGAGTCGAATCCCCTGGTGATTCCCATTTGGGTTCTGGGAATTGGACCTGGTCTTCTGGAAGAGCAGAATGTATTCCTTATTACTGAGTCAACTCTTGGGCCTCACATGTTATTTTCCAAAGAATAAGTGAGTCTCATATACCAAGGCAGCCTACACAGTGGGTAAGAATTCATGTGACCTCAGTTTCTTTCTAAAAGCCCCTAGGAACAAATTTGAGGCAGAGCTAGGGACCCCTCAGGACTTATGGAAACTAATTCACAAACTTAGTCCTACAGTTTGGCCTTGGGGAACATTTTTGTAGCCTGAAGTCTTCAACAAAATTAATAACTAGTTTTGAAAAAGAATATACTAATGGAAAGACAAGCTACTGGCCAGCAGAAAATATTAGAGTCTGTATTCTGGATATGCAAATAACGTCGCTAAATGAATAAGAGATATTCAATTTAAAAATGGTACAATATGCTTGGAAAGGTACCTCAACAAAGGACATTATCAAAACATCCAATACACAGGCATCATCAGTAATTGGGAAAACCGTATCATTTCAGGTTCAGTAGAATGAGTTAACTAAACAGCCTAATAACAGCAAGTGCTGGTGAGGCAGAGAAGTGGGGCTGAATAATCATCACAGGTGAGAGAAAAAAGGTTCCATGCTGTGTAAGTCTGCAGTCTAGAAAAAAGTCAGACCTATGCACTCTACAACCCAGAAATGTTATTCTGGGTTTTCTGAAACAGAAGAGAACATATGTTTACAACATAGCTAAATTCTCAGAGTATTTTTCATACTAGCTCTAAAATGAAAACAACCCAAATATTCCACACTGGGACGATGAATAAGCAAATGGCATTGGATTTATATGAGAACAGTAATAGAAAAGAACAAGACACTGGTAATGCAACAGGATAGGCGACTCTTGAGTTGGAGAAGTCACACACATAGTATGTACTGAACAATTCATTCATAGGAGTTCAGGAAAAGCAGAGCTGTGATGGTGGATATCAGATAGGTGGTCACCCCTGGACAGATGGTGCTTGACGGAAGAGTGAGGGAACTATCTGGGGTGTGTGTGTGGGGGGGGTGGGCCGGTGGTCACAAGGGTATGCCCATTTACTGCAGGTATGAACAGTTTACTATATCAGTTTCACCATGATAAAATAAATAAAATGGGTTGGACAGCACAGCTGGTTTGATGGGGTTGGTCAGGGAAGACCTGCCTAAGGATGTGGTATTTCTGAAGACCGAAGGCAAAGGGCCTGGCTATGTACTTACTACAGGGCAGCTTAACAGAAAGTCTTAAGGTACTGTCTTAGGGTTTTACTGCTGTGAACAGACACCAGGACCAAAGCAATCCCTATAAAAGCAACATTTAATTGGGGCTGGCTTACAGGTTCAGAGGTTCAGTCCAGTATCATCAAGGCATGACAGCATCCAGGCAGGCATGGTACAGGCTGAACTGAGAGTTCTACATCTTCATCTGAAGGTTGCTAGCAGAATACTGGCTTCCAGGCAGCTAGGACTAGGATAGTTTGTATATGCTTGGCCAAGGAAGTGGTATTATTTGGAGGTATGGCCTTGTTGGAGTAGGTGTGTCATTGTGGGCGTGGGCTTTAATACCCTGCAGTGGTATTCCCCAGGACCTCAGAATGTGATACTGTTTGGAAAGTGAGAGTCTTGGAGGGTGACTAAGTTAGAGTGAAGTCCTTTGAGTGCACCCTAACTCAACAGTACAGATGTCCTTCTAAGGGGGGACATATGGACACAGACATCTACAGTGGAAGATGGCATGAGGACTCAGCAGGACTTCCATTCACACACCAAGGAGAGAGGAGATTCTCCCTACCACGCTCTAGAGCAAACTAATCCTGCTCACACTGCGACCTAAGACTCTGAGTCCCTAAAACTCTGAGGAAGCAAACTTCCATTGTTGACACCATTTTGTGTCCTGGCAAACCAAGACATGACCTTGTGGCTGAAGCCCAAATTGTCAGAATTGGGAATGTTCCCACAAGGTCCCAAAGGCCACAGTAAGAAGATTGGACTGTTTTCAAAGGGAAATTGCAAACACCTAGAGACTTCTTAGCAGGAGGAAATCGTGGCTGGAATTTATGGGAAGTTACTCAGGAGGCTCTTGCAATGTTCCAGGCAAGAAATGGCAGGCATTTGATGAGAGTGGTCATGGGCAAAGACAATGCCGGTGAGTTCCAGACATTTTGGCAAAGGACCAACAGGGCTTGTCGATGGATTAGAAGTGGGGGAAATGAAGAGTAAAGGATGGAATCAGGCTGATCCCTTTCCTCAGAGGACTCATGCTATATGAACATTTGATGATCCCTGAGCTCCTCTACCAGTGCCTTTGTCTGGACCTTTCCACTACTGGGAACTCTCTTTCCCCAGGGCTAACGTGTGTGGCTCTACGCTTTGAGGTCCATGCTCAGAAGAAGCCTTCCCAGAGACCTTTATGTTTGGCTAAGACAGTAAGATCAGCCCCTGTCATTCTCTACTGCCTCAGTTGCTTCCTGGTTCTCCAGTGTCCTCTGAGATTCCCGTGTCCATCTTTGTTCCTTAAATTCTGTTCTACTGGACTGCAAGTTTCTGGAGGGCAGGGATTTGCTGTGCTCCCTGTTGAGTCTCCAGATGGCACATAGTGAGACCACAATAAATACTCATTGAATGAAATGGTGCAAAAATAGGTTTTTACAGGTCTCTACCTTTCACACTTGCCTCACCCAAACACTGCATTTTAGAGTGCAAGACTTTGAAAAGCCCCACCCCCAATTTGCCACAAGGCTCTGTTTTTCTGCTTATGCTAATCAACAGCTCCACTCTGCCAGGAGAACAGTCTCCACAAATTCTCTATCTGCCTGGCAAGGACCGAAGAGCAGGCTGAGGATGGTAGCTAGTAAGATGGGCCCCAGGCATGATAAATGGATCTGGTTCTCTGTTTTTCTCTCCACCAATCATGGTCCTGAGATCCACACAAAACAGGGCAGCTTCCCCCTATTTAATGCCTGCTCTGGATCTCACAGGGCCACATGCTGCCTGCCACGCAGCAGGGATATATTTAGAAAGCTACTTCTGGAAAACAAACTCCAGGGGCTCCGCCTTTGTGGAAGGCTGGCAGAGGAGTGGAGAGTCCTTTGCAGCTACTTCCTTCTGAGCCTACATCTCAAATGAGTCTCCACCAATAAATGGGGCTGGCCCTTATCGGCACAGGCTGGGGTCTAAAGAAGAGTTTGATGACTTCTCTCCTGAAAAAAATTCACATTTCATTCCACTGGCCCACTCATCTAGGTCACATGGTGAGAAGACAGCGTGGTTTCTGCATCTTGGGCGAGCGGAAGAGACAGGATTCAGTTTCCTCATCTTCCAAGCAGTGAAAACTGAGACCTCACAGACAGGATCGCGAGAGACAGAGGTATCCAAGATTTCACTGTCATTTCTGCTCCTATGCAAACCTCTTTAGCCTGTGGCAGGAGCCTGAGGGGGCAGACCTTAGCATTTCTGTCCCGTAGCCTGCTGTTCTTCACGTACAGTGGGAGTTTAATACTGAGTGGGTTAAAATATTCCACTCACCCACACTGTTTGGGAAAGTGTGACCTTAGAGGTCACCTTGGGAGGTGTGTCCATGTGTTGGAGTAACAGGAAAGGTCTCAGGTCCCCATCACCAAACCCATCTCCAGGCACACCATACCCGTGAAGGTTCCCTTTGGGTAGTGTTAATCTTTTCCTTGGCTCAGGGCACGTTTCACAGCAGATGGAAGATACCTACAGGACTGGGATGGAAAGGAGGCAGAAGACAGGGCATCCCTCACCCCTGGTGGAGTCTGAAAGCCATGGGTACCACTGTTTCCTGCCTCCCTCCTCCATGGGCGTTAGTCCATTTGTTCTCACAGTGATCGCATGAGGTAGGACCACATGCATGCCCATTTTATACACAGGCACCCTAAAGATCAGACAGGTGAAGCAACTGCTCATAGTTCACACAGCTAGGCTGTAGTTCAGCTCTAGAAACCACAGCCCAGTCAACTTTGAAGGTAATCTATAAGCCACAGTCACTGGTCAAAACAAATGTTAACTGTTTCAAAAAGGAGTCAGTCTGAAGGCATCACGAAAGCTGCTTTGTTTTTTACTTTGAGATTAATCACCTTGGCTGAGCTGGTGCTGCGGGCCAGAAAGGGACAGGGAGGTCCTTGCCTGTGAGTCAGCACTATTTCATAGCTGATGGAATGTCCCCACATCTACCCAGATGTGATCTTTCTCCTCTTCGGCCTTGCAAATGCCAGACAGCTGTACAGAGTATCTTTGACACCACCTCTTTCAAATCCACCTCAGATGCACATACTTCCAACTCAGTGTGGGCTTCCCAATGCTACAGCGAACACCTGAGGTACCACCCTGATGCCCTGGTACCACCTCAGGCTGGCTGTTTCCTGAGTGGCCACCCATAGAGGAGACTGACATGGAAGGGAACAATGAAATGAAGAAGTGCTGGACTCCTTCCTTAGAGAAGAGTCTTCCTCATGCAGCCAGCACTGTGACAGTCTTGTCATCTGTCCTTCCCTTCCTGTGCTCTCATTTGGTTCTGTTGCTGTGATAAAACACTGACCAAAGCACCCTGGGGAGGGCTAGGCTTTATTTCATCTTATGCTTCCAGGCAACAGTCCTGTCACTGACGGAAGTCAGAGACAGGTGCTCAAGGCAGGAACCTGGAGGCAGGAGCTGAAGCAGACACTATGGAGGAGTGCTGCGTACTGGCTTGTTCAGCCTGCTTTCTTGAAATAAATAATATTGGCCCACCTGCCCAGGGGTGGCATCTCCCACATCAAGTCATTAATCAAGAAAATGTCTCACAGACCTGCCTACAGGCCAATCTGATGGAAGCTGTCTTAGTTAGGGTTTTACTGCTGTGAACAGACACCATGACCAAGACAACTCTTATAAAAATAACATTTAGTTGGGGCTGGCTTACAGGTTCAGAGAGCCAGTCCATTATCACCAAGGCAGGAACATGGCAGTGTTCAGGCAGGCATGGTGCAGGAGGAGCTGAGAATTCAGCATCTTCATCTGAAGGCTGCTAGCAGAATACTGACTTCCAGGAAACTAGGGTGAGGGTCTTAAGCCCACACCCACAGTAACACACCTACTCCAACAAGGCCACACCTCCTAATAGTGCCACTCTCTGGGCCAAACATATACAAACCATTCCTCGATTGAGGTTTGCCTCTTCCCAGGTGACTTTTGGTTTGTGACAAGTTGACAAAAAACAAACCAGCTCACCCTGTGTCTCAGCCAGAACCTCATGGTGGGACAAAGCCCATGTCAGGTCCACTGGTTAGACCTGCTGCAGATAAATCAACCAGTGTGGGCTCTCGCTATCACCATGACTGACACAGAAATGGGCATTTACTTTATGGTGGTGCAGAGTAAACTTACAAATGTTGCTTCATAATTGGGAAAAGAAAATTTTCAGCTGGTTAATGCAGGGTGCAGACATGAGGGCTGGGATTTCTGCAGCCATTTGGTAGAGAGAAGCAAGCCCGTGCTTAAGAGAACACAGTCCTGTACATTGCAGAGAAAGGAGCTGGCATGTCAATCATATCTGGACTTGCTATAATCAATGCATTTCCTGTTGCTTTAGAACACTTGCTGAGTTGGGTTTTCTGCTGTTTTTAGCCAAAGCATCTGAACTGATAGCCACTGCTCAGACTAGAAGAAACAGCAGCACACATGAACATGTGTTTACAGCTTTGATAGTGTGCATGTGATTCAGAGGTATAGACACGACCATTTTACAAGTCTCAGCTCAGAACTCACCTCTTCTGGCTGATACCCTTGTTTGTTCATTTGCTCAACAAATAGAGACACTGCATCTACTGTATGCCAGTCCTATTCTGAGTGCTGAGGTTTCAGGAATGAATAAAACATGATTTTTGCCCTTGAAGAGTCGAATGGAGAAATAATGCAAATAAATCAACAAGCGGAAGCCAGGGGTGGGAGTTAAGGATTGTGGGCTGAGAACTAGGTATTACTAGGACAAAAAAGATGGACATCTAAGCCAGACCCAAAGATAGGTATGGGGGGGGGGGTTGGAAAAGATTGTGGGCGAGTGACATTTAATGTTCTGAAAGTTTTGCCCACACCAGGGTGTTTACCTTGCAGAGTATATAGGACAGTGTCTTGAGATATTTTTGATTGTCATGACTGGGAGGAGCTATTGGCACCTACCAGGTAGAGCCAGGGATACTGTCCAACACCTCACAATGCATGTGAGAACTACCTCAGATGAAGCTGGCAGGAAAACATGCTCCCTACAGAGTGACAAGCATGTGCAAATACAGAGAGCAAAGAAATCACATGACACAGCCTGGGGAAGGGCATTTCAGTTGCACCTGATGGGTTGGACGATGGGTTGGACGATGGGGTGGAGGCGTCAGCTAGCGGTACATGGCTGGCTCGGCCACAGCACATAAAGTCTTGAGCTGTGGGAACTTAGACTTCAGATCCAGGCTCAAAGCTGTGGGAGTTACAGGAGGAGCCAGATTGTGTGGTGTGGTAGAGGTCACTCAGTCAGTGGTGGTGAACAATGGTGACTGTACTGGCTAGTGGCTGTGGGACATCCAGGGAAGATCAGACTTCTGCGGGACCCTCTCCTCCCCCACCCAAGTTCATTGTCACAGCAAACCTATACCTTTCTCAACCACTAATCTCAACCTGGGACAGGCCTCAGAATTGATTTATCATCCCCGTCCAGAGCCTCTCTCACCCAGAGCAATGGAAGCAATGGTGAAACCCCAGGAGTGTTCTCATGTGACCACCCATTGACTCCCCAAAGGCTTAGGGATCCACAGGTAGCTAAAGGGCACATAGGCATAGAACAAACTAGAAGACTTGGCTTGCTTCTCAGGACAAGAGGACCCAGGTGCTAGGCATATTTCCAGCTGCTAGCCTCAGAGATCAGCTTTCTGCAATATGAGGCTTAGATACTCATGCTGGTGGAAAAGGTAAAATCATTCAGAGTTAATAAGCCTTAAAAATACCTTAAATAACCTATGCAGAACTGTATACATGGCCTTGTGACTAGTCCTATAGAGACCAGCTTTCTAGCAACACTCATCCATGGCTAAAACAGGAGCTTTACCTAAAATACCCAATGACTGGACCATAAAGCCAAACTCCTTCACTCAAACTCAACACAACTCTGCAGGGCCATCTGTGCTCCAAGGGAAGTCATTTGAGACCCAATAGTATTTACATCATGGTCTGGCTCCAGCCCTGCTTTCTTCCCTTCGACAGGTATTTTTACAAAGATCATACCGCCTTTGGGGCTACTCCAAGGCCAACAGCAATGAGGTCTGAGCATCTGAGAGAGGCTATGAAGGCTGTGCAGGATTCCAGGATAAGAGCAGGAAGACCTAGAGCACAGGGAATCTGATGGAATGAGCAAGTGGATGGCACCCAAGTGGTCCTGGCAGAAGGAAGGTTTGCCACTCATTAGTGGGAAGCTGTCTTCATGGCGGAGTAGCCCTGGGCCTGCAGAGCCATGGTTGTGAATAAAGTCACTGGGCTCCTCCTATACTCCTGCTGCCTCACAACCATATCGTCAAGAATCAAATCTTCTACCCACATCCTCACCCCTTGCTACGAGGCTTCCAGCCTGGTAAGGTCAATATCTTCCTGGACAGCCACCAGCTCGATGAGATGAGGACTTTGCCTATAGCTCCTTTACCATCAACCTCAACCTCTGCTTGGGGGGTCTCCTAGGGAGTCTGAGTTCCTATCATCAGATATCTCCTTCAGATTGCAAGCCCCTATAAAAATACAGTGTTTTGCAAACAAGCGTAAGGCAATATATCAAATTAAAGCCATTACAGTGTAAATTAGTTGGCAGAAGTAGGAGAAAGAAGTCAAATGCTGTGCTGGGGGACTATGTAGGAAAGTTCTAGGTGGTATAGGGAGCAACACAAGAGAAGCTAGCTAAGGAAGCAACATTCAGGTTGCCTCTGGGATGAAGGATCATTCAAATCAGAGGAAGGGGCAAACTCCAAATCTAGCTCTTTGCTTCCCAGTGAAGTAGGAACCCCTCCAACACTGCAGGGCATGCCTGGGATCCGCCTTGGTCTCTATTAAAGCCAGAAGATGCTGGGACAGAGGGAGGGAGTTGGGGGCCAGAATGCTTTGCATTGATAACAGGATGACCTAGAAAACCCCAAAGTTGCTATGGCCGATTACATGCAGTCAGGGAAGATTTCTATATTTTATTCCCATCATATTTTATCCCCTTATGTGGATGCAATCTTTCCAAATAACTATTCCAGTTCTGGGCTCCTTCTAGGAACCACTGTTCACCTGACAAAGGGAGCTGGCAATGCTGTCAGCACATGGCTACTCATGTAAACACGCATTACACAAGACAAAATGTATCCAGACTTCGTCAGCTGGGGACTGAGCTCTGAGCCATGGTCATCCCTAATCTATATGATAGTTAATTTTCATTGTTGGATTGGGTGGATTTAGAATCATCTTGGAAATATTACTCTGAGTGTGTCTGTGAGAGTGTCTCCAGAAAGATCTAACTGAACAGGGAAGACCTACCCTGAATATGGGTGGTGCCATCTTAGGGTCCCAGAAGACATAAAAAGGAGAAAGTGAGTTAAGCATTCATTTCTCTCTGCTCTTGCTGTGGATACAATGTGCCCAGCTGCTATGCTCTCTTGCCACCACACCTTCATTGCTATCACGGACTATATATATCCTCAAAGCATAAGCCAAAATAAACACTTCCTTCTTTAAATTGCTTTTTTAGAGCAACGAGAAAAGTAACTAATACGGAAACCTGGGAACTGAAGGGGAGCCATTGTTGTGATAACCCTGACCACATGGCCTTCAGATCTCTGGAACTGGCTTGCATGTGGAATGTGGAAGAGTTTGGAACTTCAGTCTAGAAAAGCTCTAGGATGCTCTAAGTGGAACGTAATGGGCCAGCCTGGTGGGAATGTGGGGGATCAGGTGCCCGAGAAACACGAAGTGGAGGTCATAGCTCGTGGAGTTCCAGAGAAGAACAAGGACTCCACTGGGCACTGGCTAGAGGCCGTTTATAGCCATTCTGGCAAAGAATCTGGCTGAATTCTTCCCATGTTCTGAAAACTTGAGTGAGGCTGACTTCAGAAGTAATGGACTGAAGTGTTGGGTGGGGGAATCTGAAGGCAGGATGCTTTCCAGGCTGCCATGGTTACTGTTCACAGCTTTGATGCAGTTCTCCAGTGAGAGATAACAACAAAAGGAGTGGAAAATGTAGGAAAAGTGTGACTCTGAAGATGCAGATAAGGGGTGTGGCAGCAGTTTGTTGAAGGGATTGGCCCCACTAAAAATGAACTGTAGTGCTCTGAGCTGAGGTAAGAAGAAAGGAATCCTGAGAGCGAGACTCCCACCTATAGACGATTCTAACTCCTGAAAATGCTGATTCATTCCAAGGGACAGGGTGACTGTGACATGGCCTCTTTTGAGAGGTGCCCAGGGATCAGTCATATTTATGAAGATTTTCACATCTACTGCTCACCTCTTAAGCTGAGAACTTGTTGGTCTGCTCCAGGAGTGCTCACCACACACAGATGGCCCTTGGCTTATGTCTCAGTAAGCCCATTATAAGTTGATAATATACCAATTTTAAAAAGCATTTAATAAATCTGGCTTCTCAAACATTATAGCATAACCTACTCTACCTTAAAGATGCTCAGAACAGTTACACTAGCCTACAGATGGCTAAAACCATGCAACAGGAAGACTGCTTATAAAGAAGTTGACTATTTCATGGATATTTACTGATGGCAAACACACTGAACACAAAACCACAAAATATAATATACCCCAAAGACTGGCAGCAGAGGACACTATAGAGCGCGCTAGCTCACGACTGAGATCATGTGCTGTCTAAAAGTGGTTCAGAACTATTACCCAGCATGGCGGGGAACGTCATATCATATATCGTGAGCCCAGGGAAAGATCAACATTCAAAATCTAAAATACAGGTTCTCTGAATACACACTGCTTTATGAGCACCAGGAAGTAAAAATGTCACAAGTAAAGCCCTCATGCAACACGGGCTACCTATAGTTCTAGCATATGGAACTTCAGGCAAAGAATTTGAGACAAACTCAAGGGAACTAGCTTATAGTGAGGGACTGGGAGTTAGATCCTCGACAGGCAGACAGATAGGGCAAGGGGCCACAGACAGATAATAAAGATGACAAATGTCCAGCTTCTTCTTCACCTTCCTTGTCTGAGACAATGACCTGGAAGCTTTTTTCCTCCCACCAATAGGACACACCTGCCAGCAGATGATTTTTATCAAGTTCAAAGCCAGACTAGGACAGGGTTACCCTAAGTTAAGGCCTATCAGCTTCCTCACCTTTGTTTAAACTGACCAGATTAAGAGAAGACCCCAATTCCAGCCACCAATGACTCTTAAAAAATCTCCAGGCCTCAAGGAGGGCCTGGATGTTGGTTTCCTGAGTCCCCCTTCCATCCTTCTGCTTTGCAGGGGCTCTTTCTCTGTGTGCCTTGCTGTGTATGTGTCCTTTTCACAGAAGTAGGTTTTCATCTGTTGATTCTGCCTCCTGTGTCTGAGATTTTTCCCTGCTGTTACCTGTTTTGGTTAAGATTTTTTTCCTGCTTTTTAATTCCTTAACTGGCAGAGAAAACAAACCCAATCTAGACCCCTCAGTTGATAACAATGACATTATTTTTCAGATGTTAATATTCATTCTGAAAGCTGTGGTTCGAACAACCATTTCAGAGGCTCTCCCATTGTCAATGCTTAGAGCCGTTTCCATTTCTGTCATATTTTCTTTGAACTCCCAGAAACACATCAGGCGGCTTCTGGGGTAAGGAAAGACAATGTTCTTTAAGGATAGTCTCTGGTGGGTCAACCATATTCCAGTGGATGGCCTCACACCCATGACTATATGGGTGGCACAAACTGGATTGGAACAAGAAGTTAGGTGGGGTTGGGGAGTAGGAGGCAGACCCTGGAAGAGTTAGGGGGAAGGGTGGGTTTAATATGATCAAAAGCGACTCCAGGGCTGGCAGTGTACTTCAGGAATATGATTGCTTAGCTAGCATGCAGGAAGCCCGGGTTTCTTATCCAGCATTGCAAAGCAAAGAAACAAGCATTCTCCAAAAGGGACAAAATAACCAGCTGAGTAGGTGCATTTTTAATCCTGGGGGTGATCTGAATGTTCCCAGACCTCTAGAAGCAAAGGCTGTTCTGTCTACACACACTGGGGTAAGTGATTTAGGTATATGGAAGAAGTCATTTCAGTACTATTCTGCCCAAGAATCATGATGGGACATTTCTTTTATTCATGGGTTCATTATTTTCTACATGATTTTCATTCAAAAAATAACATTTTTATAAGCTTTAAAAAGAATTTTTAAAAAATTATATGTTTATGTGTGTTAGGTCTGTCATGGGAATGCAGATGTCTTAGGAGAGCAGAAGATGCTGTCAGACGCTGTGGAGCTGGAGGCACAGGTGGTGGTGACTCATCCTTTGTGGGTGTTGGGAACCAGCCCCCATCCTCTGCAAAAGAAATACACACTGCAGACTGCTGGGCCATCTCTCTAGCTCGAAATAAAGATCAACATCTTAAGTAAAATTTATACTTAGAAATCTAGAGAGATGGTCAGCAGGTAAGAGGGTTTGCTGCTATCGCAGAAGACCAGAACTCAGTTCCTAGAACCCACATGGGGTGACTCGCAATGACCTATGACTCTAGGTCCACTGACTCTGATACCCTCTTCTTGCTTCCATGGGCAGTGGCACACAAACATGTGCACACACAATACATATGCATGAACATATACAATGAATAAGCAATAAAAATAAACCATCTTTAAAAGGAACTAGGTGTGCACCTGTAACCCCAGAGAAAAGAGTAGGCGAAGTGGAGACTTGGGGATGACGGAGCCTTGCTGGCTAGCTGGTGGGTGACCAAGGCGTGCTGGGTGGCCAGCCTAATGGGAAACCAGTGAGCTCCAAGTGAGAGGCTCCGCCTTGGAGG
Organism: Uromys caudimaculatus; assembly: GCA_028551405.1. Lineage (NCBI taxonomy): Eukaryota > Metazoa > Chordata > Mammalia > Rodentia > Muridae > Uromys > Uromys caudimaculatus. The sequence continues at coordinate 68,760,616 of CM052701.1, read as the reverse complement.
AGAGCACTATTGGAAGATACCCGAGAGCCTTCTCCGCCCTCCACAAATACATGCGCCATTCACACAAAAGACAATTTTCTTTCTTTCTTTCTTTCTTTCTTTCTTTCTTTCTTTCTTTCTTTCTTTCTTTCTTTCTTTCTTTTTTTTTTTTTACTTTTAGAAATTTTTCTTTCCCCTTTCTACATTCAGTCTCATCTTCTGTTTTCTACCTGCCATATGCATTAGGAGGAATTAAGTTCAAAGCAAAAAGTGGTTCAACAATCTACGCTGCTTGTTAAAAGTGATCCGTTCAGCCGGGCAGTGGTGGCACACACCTTTAATCCCAGCACTTGGGAGGCAGAGGCAGGTGGATTTCTGAGTTTGAGGCCAGCCTGGTCTACAGAGTGAGTTCCAGGACAGCCAGGGCTACACAGAGAAACCCTGTCTTGAAAAACCAAAGAAAAACAAAACAAAACAACAACAAAAAAGCGATCCGCTCAGGGCATCTTTTAAAACATAATTCATCCTCTTAGCATGAGTGAGTTCTCTTGGGAAATGGCTACTAAGTAGGTCACACCACTGAGCGTCCTGGCTGACGACTAAACAGGAAATTCAGAATTGTTGCTGCAAAACATGGCAGTCCCAAACTCTTGCAGTGGTCTCTCTCTTCAGATTCAATAGCTCTTGCTGTGTGAGAATTTCTCCCTTTAATATTCATTATTAAATTGCTTTCATATAATAAATATATTTTGTTCATATTCTTCCCCCTTGCAACTCCTTCCAGACCCTCCCCACCTCCCTATCCTTCCAACTTCATTAACTCTCTCTCCCTCTCTCCCACCTTCCACCCCTTCCCCCCTCTCTCTCTCTCTCTCTCTCTCTCTCTCTCTCACACACACACACACACACACAAACAAAACCCCCACCAAGAATGAAGATCAAAACAAACAAAAGCCAGTACAATAAAAATCACCAAAATAAAACAGAAAGCAAACATGAAAACCATGGCATCCACACATATGCAGCAGATGTGCAGCTTGGTCCCCCAACAACTGGAGCAGAGAGCTGTCCCTGACTCTGTTGCCTGCCTGTGGATTGATTCTGTCTTAGCCACAGCGGGCTGCCTTGTCTGACCTCAGTGGGAGAGGATGCACCTAGTCTTGCAGTGACTTGATGTGCCAGCGTGGGTTGGTATCCAGGGGGCCTCCCCCTTCTCAGAGAAGAAGGAAAGAGGAAGGGGTTGTGTGAGTGGGGAGAGGGCTGGAAGGAGGGGGTCTGAGATCAGAATGTAAAGTGAATAAATAAATTAATTAACAAAAAAAAAAAAAAAAAAAACCATGGCACCAATGTTGTGGCCACTCCTGCTCCTGGGCATGAGGCCTGCCTGTGGTGTTATTGATATACCCAGTAACACTCCCCAGAAGGTATCAATTGCAAATAGCTTCTTGGTTGAGGGTGGGACTGTGGCTACTTCCCCTTCTCAGGACTGAGGTTTCGTCTGGCTGTGTAGGTCTATGCATGCTGCTGTCTCATGTTGAGTTCTTTGTGGATCAGCACTGTTGTGCCTGGAAGACACGGTTTCCTAGGAATCATCTACCAATTCTGGCTTTTATACTCATTCTATCTCCTCTTCTGGATAGATTGCTAAGCCTTGAGTGAAGGGAGTTGATAAAGACATTCTATTTAGGGCTGAGTGTCCCAAAGACTCTCACTCTCTGCACACTGCTCAGTTGTGGGTCTCTGCATTAATTATCATTTACTTCAAGAAGAAACTTCTCTGATGTAGGTTGAGGAATGCCATAATCTGTATCCTAGTTTAGTATGGCTGCTGTTGATCCCTAGTAGAGAATGGTTCTGTGGGTCAGTGGGAGTCACAAATGAATGGAAATGTCCTCAAAGGAAGGGTTGAAAGGGGCAGTGAGGTCGAGCCAGAGGGGCCCTGGGGTCCAAACGAAGAGGCCAAGTCCCAAGAGAATGGTGGTGGGTTGGAAGGAGGCTGTGGGAATTTTGAAACAACCTAGGCTGTCTTCCATCCTATGGCTCAGATTTGCTTGTTCAGTTCACCTGTGTATTTGTGTATTTATGCATTTATTTTTATATGCAGGCTTTTCCTTTGGGATTCTAAAGTAGTCAATGTCTGGTAAATTCAAAATTAAATCAATCTTCCTAGTTTTTTGTTTCTACAGCATTGTGTTTTCTTAATCTGGCAGAAAGGATTGACTATTGTACTAGCTGGTTTTGTGTGTCAACTTGACACAGGCTGGCATTATCACAGAGAAAGGAGCATCAGGTGAGGAAATGCCTCCATGAGATCCAGCTGTAAGGCATTTTCTCAATTAGTGATCAAGAGGGGAGGGCCCCTTGTGAGTGGTGCCATCCCTGGGCTGGTAGTCTTGGGCTCTATAAGAAAGCAGGCTGAGCAAGCCAGGGGAAGCAGGCCAGTAAGTAACATCCCTCCATGGCTTCTGTATCAGCTCCTGCTTTCTGACCTGCTTGAGTCCCAGTCCTGACTTCCTTTTGTGATGAACAGCAACGTGGAAGTGTAAGCTGAATAAACCCTTTCCTCCCCACCTTGCTTTTTGGTCATGATGTCTGTGCAGGAATAGAAACCCTGACTAAGACAACTCTTTTGGCCTAGTTTGAGATCTCCACACATAGGAGGCAGGCTGGCACACTTCCAACCAAGTGACAGGTTCACAGCTAAGTTAATGGATTCTTTTGCCAGGAGTGCCTTGACATTTTTGGAAAATAAATGTGTTGTTTAAAACTATTATTCACTTCTTTCTCTTCTTTCTTTACTGATCTTTTTATTTATATGTAAGTTTTCTACATAAGGATTCCTCTGAGACCTGCATCTGGTCTCCCACAGAGGCTCAGAAATACAGGACATGTCTTACGTGAGATCAGCTAAATAGCAAGGAAGAGTGTATTTAGAAGCCATGTGGCATGGTGGTTAAGAGCATGAGCCCCAGAAGGCAGATAAACTGTGGAACTAGTCGGAGCTCTAGTTTCCTCTTCTGTGCAAGGGGTATAATGACTGGAAACCATGAAAATTCAGCTAGTTAGCACATACAAAGTGGGCAGAATAGGACTTGGTCTGTACTATGCAGGCAAGAAAGATTAACTATTTTTTATGACTAAAGGTTCAAGAAGAGACAAGAGAGAGAATCCTTAGTCTAAATTTTTACAATTATTTCCTATGTGAGCATTTTTCCTAAATAAACTTACAATATTTTTAAGATATCACATATTTCTCAAAGAAAAGTACATATACACATATACACATATGCACACACACATACATGTATACACATGTGTGTATGTATATACATGTAGCCAGTCTTTGGCTACATTGTGGATTCTTCTTTCTTCCACCCTTCAACTCTCTAACACTATATAAGAGAGAAAAAAAGGATAGAGAGGAAAGGAAAGCGATCCTTGAATGAAGACAGGGGTCAGAAAGAGGGCAATATTATCATTAGACTACTTCCTGCCAATTAGGGCATTGAGTTTCTTGGGACAAGTTTGATCTTCACTGTCAGAATATCTAATTACTTTTTCTCCTTTGTGCATAACTACTTAACAAACCACAAACAACAACAACCACCAACCAACCAACAACCCACCATGCCTCTCAGGGCCCTAGCATTTATATACCCTCTGAAAAGTCTTCAGAATTCCAGATGTCACACAACTGCAGAGCTATCGGCAGCTGGCAAAATCATGCCTCTGTTAGAGCATGAGGCAAATCATAGCCAGCTGCTGCAGACAGTCTGAAGCAGCCGCATATCCCACATCTGGGGTTAAAACAAAAACACACTCTTATAATATTTCTGTGTTCTTTAAAGGAAACAAAATTCCAAAATTGTCACTACATGTACATGCTCACACACATCTGTGAAGTATGAGCGATCTATTATCCTAGGTAGCTTACTGATCTGACCTTCTAAAATAACAGGTAGGTGCTGAAAGTTATGCTACATGGCCAAACATATGCTGTGTTCTTTTAAGACCACTGGGAGACCTCTGGTCTATTTCCCCATAACTATAAAAGTGTCTCTGCCCAGACTCTTACAAGAAAGTTATTAATGCTTATTCTGACTGCAGAACCTATCATGTCTCAGCAGTCTAAGGAAATGTCCCCCAAACTAAGCAAGCTTCTAGGAATGATGCTCTTGGCCTCTTGATCGGGAGGGAAGGTTGAAAACTTAAAACTTAGGCTGATTTTGTAAAGCCAGGGCTCTTGTTTATTACATTTATGTGTTTGTTTGTTTATTCATTTTTGTGTCTATGTGGGAGGGTGATTTCTACGTGGTGTGTGTAGGTGTGTATGTATATGTGTGTTCCATGTGTACAGGGATACACGTGTATGTGCATGCCTGTGGAGTCCGAGGTTGATGTGGGGAAGTTTTCTTTATCCCTTTTCCACCTTATTCATCAAGGCAGTTTCTCTCAGTTAAATCCAGAACTCACCGACACTGCAAGTCTTGCTAGCCGGCTTATTCTGGGGATCCTGTGTCTCTGCCCTCTGAATCACAGACAAGCTGTCATGCCTACCTGGCATACACATGGGTTCTGGGGTTTTTGACTCCCATCTTGCCAGTTGTGTGGCAAGTACTGTAATAGCTGAACCATTTCTTCAGTTACGTCACCTTATTTTTTGAGGCAGGGTCTTTCACTGAACTTGAGGTATATCTTTTCTAGGCTTGCTGGCCCCTGACTGCCAGGGCTTGGGTTACAGGCATTTGCAGCCTTCTCAGCTTTAACATAGGTGTTTGAGGAGCCAAACTCAGGTGAGAGACAGCAGGCACTCTCACTCCCTGAACCATCGCCCTAGCCCAGAATTATTTCTTATAAGGGGAAAATATATCTGTTAGGAAAGCTTAACAAAAAAGCAAAGATGTAACATCATAACATGTGGTCAGGGTGTCTAGAATTTTGTAAAATAAAATCTTGAGCAAAGAAACAAGTGATCGGTGTCACCAAAGAGAAAGGATGAGTGGGTCAGGGATGTCACTCAGCGACCGATGCTTGCCAAGTGAGTGCAAGAGCATGAGCTTTGTGCTCAGCACTTGAGAAAAGAGGTGAACATCAGTAGCAATACCACATTAGAGCTCAAAGGAAGATCATCAGAGATTCAAATTACCTGTTTTAAATTGGACCATTTAAAAAGCCCATTTTAAGCACTTATGCCAAACAATGATGAATCTCAAAAGGGAAATCTTCAAATCAGCATGATATATTTAAAAAAAAAAATCAAGTGTCCTATTTAAATCATCACTTCTCAAATTATAAGTTTCTTCAGTATTTGAATTATTACTCTTGTTTTAGAAAAAAATTAATTTGTAATTAAAGAAATATTTAGGGAATGAGAAAGAAGTGTTTTTTTTTGTTTTTTTTTTGTTTTTTTTAAATAAAATTGCATTTACATCAAGAATCTTTGAAACTGTGAGGCAGGGAGAGGAGCAGTGTGCATCTCCACGGCCAGTGTGGAGTCATTCACATGAGCTCCTGGGTACAGCCCCGTGCTCAGGATGTCTCCATTTTGAGGGCTGGCCCAGGATTGATCCTCCGCCTCTGGAGAACCGGATGGGACAGAGAGGAGTGTTTGCATCTGGACTCATCTCTAAGCCCAGGCTTGTGCTTTGTCACAGGGAATCCGCACTCACTGATTGACATCTCATTGTTGCTATGGCTCGCTAAGGAGTTATGAAATCAGAAACAAATCTAAATCTTCAAAACCGTTACAGATTAAAAGCAGCCAGTATTCCACAAACTCTAATGCAATGCTTCAGTTCCCACCATGTTTCTACTAGTAAGGGGGGGAGGGATTAAGACCATTTGCAATCTCCCTTGAATTGAAGGTAATACGCCGCAGAATAGCACAATTTAGAAAGTACAATCTTTCTCACGTGTTACAAAACTTTGCAAAAGAGGAAAACAAACAACAACCCCCCCCCCCGCCTCCCCCCCCCCCCACATAGAAAACATTGCGGGCATCTTGAAATGCCAAAACATGTAGTAAACTGGGATACTATGGAGTGCTTTGTCCCCTGGCTTTCTCGGGGACGCTTTTGTCCACCCTAGTCCGCCACACACTTACGTCGTATCCGCTGTTCCGGATTCCACGCCGGGGTCGCTCGCGTGTGACCAGAAGGTCCATCTCAGTTTCGCCTGGACTCGGGCTATTCAGAGACTGCCGGCTTCGGTAGACCGAGTTCTTCATCTGTTGCCTGAAGGAAATCCAACAACTGTTATGATGCAGCAAATGTCCTGACAGATGGAATTCTCCACCGATCCAAACTTACAGGCAACCAGTAGAGGGTTTGGATTGGCCTCAGCAACCAGTAAGAGGTCTGAATTGGCCTCAGAATCTCAGAACTGATGATACTCAGTCCTTGGCCGGCAGTGGGGAACAAGGTACCCCGCCCTCCTGAGCCACCCCAGGTGCTATAACTATCTGGCTGAATTATGTGTTCTTTCCTATCAAATTAGGCAACTACAATCAATTGGAGCAGTGCAACCTCATCTAAAATTCTGCTGATGGCAAGGCCAGGGGTTCTCTGTTGACCCTCGAGGACAGCTAACGCTGCGGAACAAACTCGCCTTTGGGGACTTTGCTGACTCAGCAGCCTCCTGTTCCTTTCATCTTTTAGATTTCAGGCATTGACTCCTACAACGTGTTAGTAAATGAAGCCTGTAGAGCATGGGCCACTTTTAATGCTATTAATCATCGATTGATTTCTTTTTCTACAATTGCCATGTAGATTCTCTTCTTGGCAAAGACCATAAGCCTGGAGCCAACTTGGGGCCTATCAACCAGTCATCAATTTAAAAAATTTTAAAAACCTTATTTATTTATTTATTTATTTATTTATTTATTTATCTATCTATCTATCTATCTATCTATCTATTTATTTATTTATTTATTTATTTATCACCAAGTGCCTAGCATGTGCTAAGTACCTGGAAGCTGAGCATACATGGCCCTGGTACTCTCACTGTTCACATCCTAGTGGGAGAGACAACTGGCACGCTAACTTCAGTGCGATTAGTGTTATTAAGAAAACCAAGGAATATGGGGGATGTGGTTCACTCAGTGAGGTGTTTGTGTTGCAAATGTGAAGACTTGTGTTCAAGGACCAGCATATACATAATAATGATAATAATGATGTCGATGATGAGGCCACTCATGGTAGTACACACTTGTAATACCACACTGGGAGACAGGCGGCTCCCTGGGCTTCACTGCCTAACCAGCCTAGCCTACCTGGTAAGTTCCAGGGCAATGAGAGATCTCGTCTCAACAGATGGTGGGTGAATACTGAAGGACGATACCCAGGGCACACAATGCACACACGTAAATGCACACGCATGCACACATAAAAATAAGAAGCCAAGACAGAATAACTAGAATGGTCAGAGAAAGATTCTCTAAGGAAGCAGCCTTTTAGCTGAGTTCTAAGAAATGCAGGCTCTGAAGTGAGCACAAAACCCAGGTAGCAGTAGCTCACTCAAGGTGTCAACTCAGCTACTTCTCATAAATTCTCACATTGGCCACTGCCTTGTTTCTGCTTGTCACTGGGGGAATCTACCTATAGAGGGGGTAGAAACAGCCACCCGAAGAGGATGGCCGTGCTTGTTTTCCTCCCACAAGTGGCAACGTTTATCAGCTGGAGTGAGACTCATTAACGACAGATGAGTTCGATGGGATTCTGCAGAGTAACAAAGGAATTAAAATCCCCCTTCACCCAACAGCAAATGACATGGCACCATTTATTCCCAATAGCTGCGAGAGGCCAGAGACCTGGCACACACGCATTGTTTTATGAACACAATAAGTTGGTTACAGAATACAGTCACATACAATCCAGCAAGAGCTTCAAGGCTCTGCCCTAGCACTTAGCCATGAGTAAAACAGACATGCTTGGATCTCCTCTGTCATGAGGAACCACACCTACTTTAAGAGAATCTGTTCTTTTTGCCTTCTTGGTCCCATGATACTTACCCTTATGGTAAGTATAGCATAATGCTTCTTAGTGGCTACCTTTCCTGCAGGGGCAGGCAAGTGACTCAGACTGGACCACCAGAGGAGCATATCCCTACATCCTGACTGGTCAGAGGAGCGGGCAATGCATGACTTAAGTTGGGTCCAGGGAGACTGAGTCTCAGGGCTATGGCCAGGACAACTAGGAAAGAGGGACTCTTTTGGATTTGAGGGACACACACAGTTGGGTTTTCTGACACCTGGAGTTCTGACGGCTGGTTTTTTTTGCCATCATGAGGTTTTAGCCTTCGTTCAAATGAGGCTTGGAAAAAGTGAAGAGAAAGCAAATCCAAAATCAGTATGGTCCCCTTGATTGAGCCAGACTAAAGCTTTGGCCTTGACTCATGCTAGGCAATACAGTCCCTTTAGTTTAACCGGGTTGTGCTGGATTTCCAGTTTGCAACCAAAAGACTCCTGGCTAATATGACAGCTTACAACCTCCCATTATAAACCGTACCCTCCAGTTAACTGTAACTAGGGGCTCCCTTTAGGAAAGGAGCCTGCATGCAGCAGGCTTATGAGACTGAATGTGGTTGGATAACTCATACTTTAAAGCAGATTCCAAGGAATTTGCATCCTGGACTTAATTACAACTATGCTTTTGAAAAAAGGAAACCACATTTCATAGCTACCCAGCCACTGTCAATCAGCCCATTAAAACAAAGATTTTCTAATACGATGGTGGCAGAATAAGCAGGCAGACTGGCAGTAGGTTATTTCATAAGTATTAGACACATACTAGTGAGGAGCATGGATATGTTAGAAGCTTAGACACTGGACACCTGCTGCTTTATTCTGCCTTCAGAGAAAACAATGCATTATCATGGCTAACATTTTTGTCAGTGCTAGGAATTGAACCCAGGGCCTTGTACATACTAGGCAAGTGTTATCTTACTTTTGAGCTACCTCCTTAGCTGGAGATGCACATCTGAAAGACTTATTTAGCACGTTTCAACAACCAGACTTCCACAGTGGGTGTGTGCCCAGTGTATGATTATCTGCTTGGCGATAAATCAGGCTGTCATGTAAAGGGATGCTTATTTATCAATCGATGTTGCTAGGCACACTTGTTCTTATTTTGCTATGATTTATAACATGTCAATTTGAGCTTTCCCCCCTCTGACAATGTTGTCGGGTGGGTTTATGATGGGTTTTACTTGAGCCCGTCTAACAGATAAAGAAAGTAGTTTTCATACTGCATTCTATGGAACCCCGGGGTTCTGTGGAGAGACTTACCCAGCTGAGGAGGAGGATGCCTGGTTTCTGTCAGAGCAACTCTGAATAGATTGCTGAATAGGTTACTGTGTTGTGTTGGCCTCATAGATGCATGATCTGTGAGGATTTGAGAGCAAATGGTTTGTTTTCAAGGTGGCTCTGCAAACTACCATCTGGAGACTGGGCCAATGAGGAAGGATGGCTGGAAGTCAACAGAGGTGCGATAAGGAATTGATTGTTATTTATGGTGGCTGGGGCTCAGGCTCACTGGAAAACTGTGTGTGGGGTTGTTTTAATTATTTCTGTTCAATGGCACGAGGTGCCTGCCATTGAGAAGACAGTTTATTACACCCACAGAGCTCAGAGAAAGATCCAGGCCATGATGAGGAGCAGGGTGGGACACACAGTGACCAGGTAGGTCAGAAGTCAGAGGGAGAGAGGCAGAAGCAGGAGCAAAAGCCTTTAAACTGTGGCTTCTGGGAGGCCCAATGGGCAGGGCAGGAAGCAGTGTGGGAAGAGCTGGTTTGGATGATGATGGTAGACTCCAGAAGCACAAGGATGGTCTTCATTTGTCAGGTGCTTGGCTCTGGGGTGATCCAGCAGGTGGATATTGGCCTAGAACTAGAGCCCCAGGAGGCTGTCTAAAGGAGGTGGTTGAGGTATGGTTCTGTGATTGGTTTCACAGGAAGAGTATGCTTGCAGGTGAGTCTTTGTCACTTGGCATTGAATAATCCTGGGGGAGGTGATATTTTTTTTACCTGCTCCATGTATAAGCAGCTAACACAAACCTTGAAACTATGGCTATTACAGTGGTGTTTCTGACACCCAGAATCTCCTGCCAGGGTTATTGATCTATGACTTCTAAGCTGTCATCAGCTGAGGATGCCCCACAACACATTAGCTACACAACACTTTCAGCTTCTGAGAAAAATCCCTGAAGAAGTTACAGAGGCTGCAGGCAGCAGATGCAAAGTCAGCTGAGCAGAGAAACTGGCCGCAGACAGCATCGGCCTGGGTCAGGCTGCCCACTCTGTGTCTCCACATGTGTGGATAATATGAAATAGGGTGCTTTATTTTAGAAAAAAAAAAAAAAAAAGAAAAGAACTCTGAAACTACTCTGAGAGATTTAGTGATCAGTTAACATTAGAATCTCAGTTTTCCCTCTTCTGGCTATTTGCTCTAAAGGGAATTAGTGATGTTCTTGCTCGCTAGACAATGATCACTTCGCTGAGCCCTGCTCTAGCTGAGTGGCTCACAGCCGCATCTCTGAGCGTTGTGCTCTGAACAGCAATTTAAAGTTAACTACAACCCGTGACAACAGATAAACAGTAGGCGGCTGGCTGGAGTCAGCCATATTGAGTCAGGAACCATTCTGAGCTGGGTGGAGTCAGAACGCGATTGGGTGGAGTCAAGACGCAGCTGGGTGGAGTCAGCAGCCACTCATCAGGAACCTTCCTGAGCCCTGAGGTCTAAGCTCCCTTCCTTTCCAATTAGACTCTACCACGCCATCTCTTTCCATTCTATTTCTCATCTAGCTCATTGGCTACCATTTTTCCTTAAGTAGTGAACATTTGGATGTTTTTGCAAACTATTCTTAGTGCTGTAAAGACAATGGACATCTGAGAGTTAACTACATGCACAAAGCAGCCACAGTCCGTCATGGAACCTTGGGCATCTGGCCTGAACTTATGTTGAGGCATCTAGACACGAATTCCAGGGAAAAGCTTTGCTCAAAATGAAAATCATTGAAAGTGTTCTCTCTCCAGTAACTTCCAAGCTGGGGAAAAATAGATCTCACCCTAGTCTATCAGAGAAGCCTGAAGCAGAGTCCCCAGAAACAAAGTGCAAATTAAAGTTGCTCTCAGCCTTCCTGTGGAATCCATACCTTTTCTTTCCCTCCTCCTCCACCTATTACCATGGGGACATGTGCATTGTGCACCCGTCATGCTGTGATTTTATGCCCTCGTTTGTCATACCAGCCAACCAAGCCCTGGCAAATTAAGCTCTGGCTTAGAAACCCCTCCTTTTTTCTTTACTGTAAATAAATTAAGTTGCTTCAGTTTATTCCCAGATCCCAACTGGGTTTTGTTGCTTTCATCCAATTCTGTTCAATTTTTTTTTTGTTCTAAAATTTATTTTTATTTTTTAAGCAAATATTCATTTAGGCCGGGATCTGCCCTACTCTGTCCCTAGTGTGTGGAACGTGCATGTGTTGTGGCTTCTCGGTGGCTGCAGTGTCAGCATGCCCAAAGGCAGGGGATCACCAAGGTGAATGTGCCCTGCATAGAGGTGGTATTGAATTATGGAAGTGCCACAGGCAGGCAGGAAGGGGAGAGAGGCAGACAGGGAAGCTTTGTTATCCTTTACCTCTTTCTCCAGTATGGGAGGTCACTGCCTAGAGAGCCTCAGAGCTTGGGATAGCTGTCACACTTTGAATGGTTTCCTTTCCTAAAATTCATGTTAAAATGTGGTCACTCCACTAACCAAGCAAGTGAAAGATCTGTATGACAAGAACTTCAAGTCTCTGAAGAAAGAAATCGAAGACCTCAGAAGATGGAAAGATCTCCCAAGCTCATGGATTGGCAGGATTAATATAGTAAATATGGCCATCTTGCTGAAAGCAATCTACAGATTCAATGCAATCCCCATCAAAATTCCAAATCAATTCTTCATAGAGTTAGAAAGAGCAATATCGAAGGATTTTCCCTGTCCAATTGCATTAGGGCAATAGGAGCCCTGTGATTGGCCAGGGAACAGAGAGGTGGAGCTAAGAGTTGGAGAGACAGAGAGCATCTTGGGGGAGGGAAGGAAGGCAAGATGGAAGCCAGGCAAGATGGAAGCAGACATGAACTGGCATAGCACCACTGGTAGTCTTGATATCATAAAGGTTAGAATTTTGGGATAATTTGCCTAATCTAGGTGGGCAGCTTTTATCATTATCAATTGGCTCTGAAATTATTGTGTTGGCATCTTGTAAATTGTGATTTTATTGATACATAAATCTGATTGGTTAACTATATGCTTAAGAGTTTTAATTCTACTGGGTAATTGGGTGTTGAGATGGCTGAACAGTTATTGCGTGGGTCTGGCACCAGAGATCCACCAATGGACTCAGCTCCAGCACAGAGAGATGGATGGCTGAGCTGAGGTCACCTGGCAGGAGCTCTGTGGCCTGCCTGACACTAGCAAGGGAATGGGAACGTGCTGGTTCCCATTTTTAATAAATTACCACAACAGAGCAATTTGCAAATTCATTTGGAATAACAAAAAACCCAGGATAGTGAAAACTGTTCTCAACAATTAAAGAACTTCTGGGAGAATCACCATCCCTGACATCAAGGTGTATTATAGAGCAATAGTGATAAAACTATATGGCATTGGTACAGAGACAGACAGGAAGATCAATGGAATGGAATTGAAAACCAGAAATGAATAGTCACTTGATCTTTGACAAAGGAGCTAAAACCATTAAGTGGAAAAAAGACAGCATTTTTAACAAATGGTGCTGGTTCAACTGGCGGTCAGCATGTAGAAAAATGCAAATTGACCCATTCTTATCTCCTTGTACAAAGCTCAAGTCCAAGCGGATCAAGGACCTCCACATAAAACCAGATACGCTGAAACTTATAGAGGAGAAAGTGGGGAAGAGCCTCGAACACATGGGCACAGGGGAAAATTTCCTGAACAGAACACCAATGACTTATGCTCTAAGATCAAGAATCGACAAATGGGACCTCATAAAATTGCAAAGCCTCTGTAAGGCAAAGGACACTGTCAATAGGACAAAACGGCAACCAACAGATGGGAAAAGATCTTTACCAATCGTAAGTCCGATAGAAGGCTAAAATCCAATATATACAAAGAACTCAAGAAGTTAGACTCCAGAGAATCAAATAACCCTATTACAAAATGGGGTACAGAGCTAAACAAAGAATGCTCAGCCATATTTATAATAGTCAGAAGCTGGAAACAACCCAGATGTCCCTCAACAGAGGAATGGATACAGAAAATATGGTACATTTACACAATGGAGTACTACTTAGCTATTAAAAACAATGACTTTATGAAATTTGCAGACAAATTGATGGAACTTGAAAATATCATCCTGAGTGAGGTAACTCAGTCACAAAAGAATGAACACAGTATGTACTCACTGATAAGTGGTTATTAGCCCAAAAGTTTGGAATACCCAAGATTCACTTCAGAAACCATTGGGCTGTGCGTGAGGTCCCAGATGGAGGAGTTGGAGAAGGGACTGAAGGAGCTGAGGGAGTTTCCAGCCCCATGGAGGGAGCAACAGTGTCAACTGGCTTAACCTCCCGATGCTCCCAGAGACTGGATCACCAACCAAAGAATACACATGGAGAGACCCATGGTGCTGGCCACATAGGTGGCAGAGGAGGGTCTTGTTAGCCATCGGGGGAGGAGAGGCCCTTGGGCCTGAGGGTGTTAGATGCCTCAGTATAGGGGAATGCCAAGGAGGGAAGATGAGAGTGGGTGGGTGGGTGGGTGGGTGGGTGGGAGAATACCCTCATAGAGGCAGAGGGAGGGGGAGGGGGGAAGAGGGTTCCAAAGAGGAGATCTGGAAAGGGGGAAGCATTTGAAATGTAAATAAAGTATCAAAAAAGAAAAAAAGAAAAAAGAAAAATAAGATGTAAATAATAATAAAAAAAAAGAATTTTCAATTGAGGAATATCGAATGGCTGAGAAGCATCTAAAGAAATGTTCAAAATCCTTAGTCATCAGGGAAATGCAAATCAAAACAACCCTGATTCCACCTCACACCAGTCAGAATGGCTAAGATCAAAAACTCAGGTGACAGCAGATGCTGGCGAGGATGTGGAGAAAGAGGAACACTCCTCTATTGCTGGTAGGATTGCAAGCTGGTACAACCACTCTGGAAATCAGTCTGGCAGTTTCTCAGAAAATTAGACATAGTATTACCTGAGGACTCAGCTTTACCACTCCTGGGCATATACTCCAAAGATTCTCCAACATATAACAAAGACACATCCTCCACTATGTTCATAGCAGCCATATTTATAATAGCCAGAAGCTGGAAAGAACCCAGATGTCCTTCAGCAGAGGAATGGATACAGAAAATGTACATTTACACAATGAAGTACTACTCAGCTATTAAAAATGATGAATTCATGAACTTCTTAAGCAAGTGGATGGAACTAGAAAATATCATCCTGAGTGAGGTAACCCAATCACAAAAGAACACACATGGTGTGCACTCACTGATAAGTGGATATTAGCCCAAAAGCTCGGAATACCCAAGATACAATTCACAGACCACATGAAGCTCAAGAAGGAGGAAAACCAAAGTGTGGGTGCTTCGGTCCTTCTTAGAAAGGGGAACAAAATACTCATGGGAGCAAATATGGAGACAAAGTGTAGAGCAGAGAGTGAAGGAAAAGCCATCCAGAGACTGCCCCATCTGGGGATCCATCCCATATTCAGTCACCAAACCCCAACACTATTGTGTATGCCAAGAAGTGCTTGCTGAAAGGAGCCTGATAGGCCCTGCCAGAGCCTTACAAGTACAGAGGTGGATGCTTTCAGCCAACCATTGGACTGAGTGTGGGGTCCCCAATGGAGGAGTTAGAAAAAGGACTGAAGGAGCTGAAGGGGTTTGCAACCCCATAGGAAGAACAACAATATCAATCAACCAGATCCCCCAGAGCTCCCAGAGACTAAACCACCAACAAAGGAGTACACATGGGGTGAACCATGGCTCCAGCTGCATATGTAGCACAGGATGGCCTTATCAGGCATCAATGGGAGGAGAGGTCTTTGGTCCTATGAAGGCTTGATAGATGCCCCAGTATAGGGGAATCGAGGGCAGGGAGGCATGAGTGGATGGGTGGGTGGGTGGGGGAACACTCTCATAGAAGCAGGGGGTGGGGGAAAACCAGGAAAGGGGATAACATTTGAAATGTAAATAAAGAAAATATCCAATTTTTTAAAAATGTGATCATTCCTACTGGCTAACTTTCATAGTGCTAGAAGGTTCTACAGATTCGGGGGCGGGTCACCATCAGCCTTACCCAGCCATGTACCCTGCAAGCTACAGTAGTGATTGGCTGGTTAAGATGCACGCTGGTGCAAAAGCAGCAGAAACGGTATGAGAGGAATCAAACACTTTTTAAAATTGGATTTAGCTGAGCCGAGCAGTGGTGGCGCACAGCTTTAATCCCAGCACTTGAGAGGCAGAGTCAGGTGGATTTCTGAGTTCGAGGCCAGCCTGGTCTACGGAGTGAGTTCCAGGACAGTCAGGGCTACACAGAGAAACCCTGTCTCGAAAAAACCAAAAAAAAAAAAAAAAAAAAAAAAAAAAAAAATGGAATTAAAGCCTTCTCCATAAGATGGGCCCCATGCCTGGTATCATTTACTGTGCCAAAAGCCTGTGGCTGCCTAGCTCCTAGGGGGGAAAACCTAGTACTATTAATCTGCTAAATGGACATAGTAATACATTACTCCCTGAGTTATTCTAAAAATATTCTCATTTATTTTCATTTTATGTGTCTGTGTACATGTGTACCATATGCATGACTGGTGCCCACAGAGGCCAGAGGGCATTAGGACTCCTGAAACTGGGGTTATATATGACTGTGAGCAGCTGTGTGGTCCCCTGAAAGAGCAGCAAGGGCTCTTAACTACCAAGCCTCCTCTCCACCCAGATCCACGAGATCTTAGCTTTGTACTCACGGGTTAGCGTGTTACTCAGCCCCCTTCAGAGAAGCTTCTCATCAAACGCCAGCTACCAGTCAACATGCCAAGAATAAGAGATCGGAGTGCTCATGTCTGAATGGGACGTCTGTACTACACCAACTTCCCTCACTGAGTAAGAGGTGGAAAGATCGTAAGAGCCAGAGGGGGCAGATATCTGTAGTAACTGTTATACACATGAATTCACAGCAGCTGTCACAGGATCTGTACTAGATCAAGCCTGCTGAAATCCCAGAATGGATCGGGGGTGGGGGGGTGGTCATGAAGTCTCTCCCCTAGCTAATGGGAGAGGGAAAGTCACTTTTCTTCAAGGATGCAGACTATCCATGCTCCAGGAGATGGTTCCATGCCCACGCACATACAGGATGCACTAAACAGATTCAGAAGTTACTAAATTTGAAAGAGAAAAAAATAAAAGAGAGCACATGAAGTTCAGAGGGAAAAGTGGGGTGATAGGAACAAATTGGAGGAAAAGAAATGGGGGTTATTTTGGATTCAAATATACTATATGCATGTATGAATATGAAATAAAATATTTAATTTAATTTTATGGCTGTTTTATCATTGTTAGGAGGTAGAAACTTTGGCCAGCGATAGGGCTACAAAATCTTATGGGGCACAGCAATGATGTGGTGGTTTGAATGAGAATGGGCCCCATAAGTTCATATATTTGATTGTTTGGTCCCCAGTTGGTGGAACTGTTGGGGAAGAATTAGGAGGTGTGGCTTTGTTGGAGTGGGTGTGGCCTTTTGGAGGAAGTGTGTCACTAGGAGCAGGATTTGAGGTTTCAAAAGCCCATGCCAGGCCTAGGTGCTTTTATTTTCTCTGTCTCTCTGTCTCTCTCTGTGTCTCTGTGTCTCTGTCTCTCTCACCCCCCACTGTTGCCTACAGATCAGCTACTGTTCCAGCACCATGCCTGTCTGCTTCCTGCCATAATGACCAGGGATTAGCTCTCCCAAACTGTGAGCAAGTGAGCCCCTGACTAAATGCTTTCTTTTATAAGAGCTGCCTTGGTCATGGTGTCTCTACACAGCGATAGGACAGTGACTGAGACAAATGGCATTATAAGAGTGAGTTCAACCCCTTGCTCTTTGCCCTTCCTCTCCCCACCACGCATTAGCATAGCAAGAACACCTTTACCAGATTCTGGCATCTCGATCTTGGACTTTCCAGCCAGCAGAATGGTTAGAAAATAAGTTCACGCCAATTACAAATTCCCTGATCTCAGGTATTTTGTTACAAAAGCAAAGAACAGATGGAGAGAGAAACCAGTTCAAACCACTTGGCCTAGCTCCGCCTCTGTGGCCAAGGCCCCATGAGAGCTACAGCAGCTCACATTTCAGTGCCCTTCAGGCTTAAGTTCCATAGGAGTAACCATTAGGCTGTCTTGTCCAACATAAAGCATGGAAGAAATGAGTGAGAAAAAGCATATGTCATGTAAGCATACATCACCTGGTGTCTGCGTCACAGCGTGACAGGAAGTGTCAAAGAACTGGACAGATCTGTGAATGACTGAAATGAGCTAGCATGGAGCCAAAGTGTGGTAGGTACTCACTAAGACTGAGTGAAACGTGAGGCACGCACTCTGCCTTCCTGCGTGAGAACCACTAGTGTAACTGAACAGTGCAGTGGCCCTCGGTCTGGAAGTTGCATAACTAGATAAGTGATAATTATATTTCACCCAGCTCTGAAATAGCTCCTGGCTTGAAAATATCATTAAGCTAAAGGATAATTGGGGTTGTTTGCCCCACAGTTTTTAACAGCTTCAATTTGACTCTCTTTCAGACTCATTATTGAGTACATGCTTGTGGGGACCAGATCAAAAGCCTGCAAAGATCAAAGTCCCGAGGTAAGATCGAGGAGCATGTGTATAATGCCCCGGGTGTCCTCTGTCCTCATCCCGTGTGACACAGGAACATAAAGTACAGCCATGGAGCGTGTACCTGTTCTTAGACTCTGCAAAGGGGGCACACAGTTCTGGGTCTGGGTCCAAAACGTGCTCCATTTCCTTTGGGGTTTTCTCATACATCTTCCTTTCTGTCAAGCCTTTGCTTGCTTCTACTGGAGGGAAGTCATAATACCCCTTCCTCTTGGCTTTCAGGCGCAGCTTGTTCCGGTAATGCTCGATGTCTGATTTCTGCTTCAGGGCCTTGTTCACCTTGGAGGAGAGAGAGAAAAGATGGTCAGGTCCACACCTGACTCAGCATGACAACAGACAAGGAGCTGTTTCTGCAAGATCAGCTGACCAAAAAAAACCAGAGGTGAAGCATGGGAGAGCTTTCCTGGGAATCGTGACCTTATAGTAAAAGGCCCTTGTCTGTCACCAACACTGGCCCTCATAGAAGGCGGATCTGGCACCACGGTGCCATGGATAGATCTGGCACCATAGACTCATGTGTTGAGTGCTTGGCCCATGGGGAGTGGCACTATTAGGACATGTGACCCTTTGGAGTAAGTGTGGCATTGTTGGAGGAAGTGTGTCACTGTGTAGGCTGGTTTTGAAGACACACACACACACACACACACACACACACACACACACACACACACACACATACACACACACACACATGCTCAAGCTGTGCCATGCTTCTTGCCATGAAGATAATAGACTGAACTTCAGAAACTGTAAGCCAGCCCCAATTAAGTGTTTCCCTTTATAAAAGTTGCCTTGGTTATGGTGTCTCTTAACAGCAATAAACCCTGAAGACCCACTGAATTATCTTATATCCTTGCCTCTCACATCTGTCTGGACTGTTGAAGGCCTATGTCTGACTGTACGCTCTTAGCTAAGAGCCCATACTGCTGTGGCCCCTACTCTGCCTATACCCTGTGGTTCTTCAGTGTGGGAGCCCAGCTGCCTGGCTAGTTCTTGGTGTCCTGCGTCTAGCTCCAGCCTTGAATTACCTCATGGCTTTCTCTGTCCATTTAGCTGGGACGCTCAGGATGAGTCTCAAAGTGGATTGGGATAGATGTGGGGGGGACAGAACAAATGTTCCAGTCCAGGGGACTTTCCATATGATCCACTTGCTTGGGAGAGGGAGAGGGAGAGGGAGAGGGAGAGGGAGAGGGAGAGGGAGAGGGAGAGGGAGAGGGAGAGGGAGAAGGAGAGGGAGAGGGAGAGGGAGAGGGAGAGGTCAAGATTGTTATGTGTGGTGTGACGTTCTTTGTTTTCTTTAAAATCACCTTAAAACGAATTCCCTGTAATTCATAAAGGAGAAATTTATGGCATCATGGCCTTGGGTTATGCTTTTCCACTTACATTTAAATCAGCCATCCCTAAGAGAAGGAGAAGAATTTTAAGGCAGTCTGTCAAGCTTGGAAAAAGAGCAGCTTACAGAGAGAATAGGTCAGGGTTCCTTTACAGCTGAGTGTCAGCAAGGCCCATTCCTTTAACTGCCCAAATGGAGCAAAGATCCATCTCTGACTGAGAGAAATAGTGTGCGCTCCCATGTGACAGGGAGCTGGCCCTGGAGGAAAAGGGATTTGTCCTAATTTCAGAATCTGTTTATATGGTGTTCATAACATTAGGCTGGGACAAAGAGACCCAGGTATGGTGGCCATAATGAGAGCCTTAACCAGGCAGACAGTCCCAATCAAAGGCAGTTAACAGTGCATTAGCACCAACTTCAGAGGCTTGTGTGTGTCTAGGGGGAGGGGACACAGAACTGTGCCTCAGGAACGATTACAGAGCTAAGGGGCAGAAAGGACACATTGTGATCAATTACTTCTTCCTCACCGATGAACCAAAAAAAAAGAAAAAAGAAAAACAACATGGTAGTAATGATGGCTACTGTGTGCTAGTCATTGTGCTAAGTGCTTTATGTGTAGTGGTCCATTTTGTGGGTAGAAGGGCCAACACACAAAGGACTGCACTCTCTTGCCTATGACACAGAGACTGAGTGGACGAGCTGAAGGCCAACTCTGGCGACACAGCTTTCAAGGGCATACATTATTTCTAACTACAGCACTATTTCTCATGATGGCTGGAGTGGAAGTTAAGAGAGGAAAAGAGCACTAGGAGTCAGAGCATCTGACCCCAGCCATCAGCATGACCTTGAGCCAGCGCCTCACCCTTCAGACTGGTTTCGCTGACTAAAAATAAAGAAGTTGAAATAGAAGGTGCTGCCCATGTATGTAACTGAGCCCCAGCCCATCATGGTTTAAGGACAGTTCATGCTCAGAAAAAAAAAGTCCTTCTTGCAGCAGGCGCTCACAACACTGTCATAAATGTCCTGGGTGGGGGGAACAAGCCTCTGGTGTGCATTTATGAGGCCCAGTTGTACAGGGTTGCAGCAGGTGTCTTGAGGTGCAATGAGAAAGAGGCTTTAGACCTTGCAAATCTCCCATCTGCTTCAGGCAACAACAGCAGGGCAGAAATGAAACGAACAACTAACCCAGTGCTTTAACACCAGAGAAACTGTGTGTGCATACGGGTGCAATGTCAATGTGCACAGTGGCCCCACTGTGTGTGCATACATGTACAATGTCAATGTGCACGGTGGCCCCACTGTGTGTGCATACATGTACAATGTCAATGTGCACAGTGACCCCACTGTGCATGCATACATGTGCAATGTCAGTGTGCACAGTGGCCCCACTGTGTGTGCATACATGTACAATGTCAATGTGCACAGTGGCCCCACTGTGTGTGCATACATGTACAATGTCAATGTGCACAGTGGCCCCACTGTGTGTGCATACATGTGCAATGTCAATGTGCACAATGGCCCCACTGTGCATGCATACATGTGTAATGTCAATGCGCACAATGGCCCCACTGTGTGTGCATACATGTGCAATGTCAATGTGCACAGTGGCCCCACTGTGTGTGCATATATGTGCAATGTCAATACACACAGTGGCCCCATGTGAACATTTGTAAAGATTCATCAACTTATTTTTTTTTAGCTCATACTTTGGAAGGAAGATGGAGGGATGGCATTTTTCAACCCAATTTCCTGTTCTTTGTCTGAGATAACACTCTTCTCTCTTACCTACTGATCAATTGTCTATTATCTCTATCTAATTTTCTTTGATAAAATCTCTCACGGACGTGGCAGATGTTTTTTTAAGTCAACTAGACTGGCTGCCCGACAAGCCCTGGAACCACCTGTCTCTCCGCCCAGCTGAAATCACAGATGCACGCTGGTATGATTCACTTTTACATGGGGGCCGATCCCAGGTTTTCATGGCAAGCACTTTACCAAGTCAGCCATCTCCCGGGGAAGTTGACTGACATTGACACCACCTAGAAAGCAAGCCGGGGCTATTTCAAGCTTGCTATCAGAAATCAAGTCATTTCAGAGTCCCCAGGGGCCAGCTCCCTGCTCTCCACTCCTCTCAGTTCACCCTCTTCCTATTACCCCAACAACACGGGTCCTAACGGAAGTCGAAATGTGCCCGAGTGCAGTATAGAAAGGCTGCAGGCTACACTTGTGAGAGGTTTGGGAGGAAGGAGGTCATTGCAGTGGGGAAATGCTATGAACAGACTCGCTCCGGATGGATTTCCCAGCATTGAGGCCTGGCGTGTGCAGAGGTACACATGGAGGCCACTGGACAAAGCTGCACTCCACCTCCTGAGGGATCACTGAATACCTGTGGTCCAGCAGGACTGTCCACCCAGGCCGTGGGTGCTTACCTCGCCGTTGAGCGCTGCTGAGGACTCCTGGCCTCTGTCGGAGGAGGCAGGGTGCACTACGGGCAGAGCTGACGGTTTGATAGCAATGAGCTGCACGGATCCAGAAGATGTGTCAAAGGGATCTGCTGCCTCCTTGCCAGCGCTGCTGAAGAGACCTGCTCCCTCCTCTTCATCACTTGCTGTCACTAAAGCCAGGCACAAACACGTGGGTTTTAATATGTAAGGAGCTACAGGATTGAGATGGGAGGATCTCAAAATGCAGAGG
Organism: Uromys caudimaculatus; assembly: GCA_028551405.1. NCBI lineage: Eukaryota > Metazoa > Chordata > Mammalia > Rodentia > Muridae > Uromys > Uromys caudimaculatus. The sequence goes on along the minus strand of CM052701.1, from coordinate 68,738,734 downwards.
CAACGGTTTGTGGCTCTGCCCACAGTTCACTTGTGCCCACGACTTACCTTTGAATTTACAGTTTGTATCAATTATCTAGTTATTATAGTATCAGTATCTAGTTATTATAGTATCAGTAATTTAAAGGCTGCAGTTAAGCAGAAATAAAAAAATTCTTTCAAAACAGGGACAGGACACATTTGAAAACAATAAAAAGTAAATTCATTCTCTATGTTTATATAAATGAGAAAAGTGAATTTGGCCAAACCCGCATCTACTAAGTCTGCCCACCGCCAGAACAGCAGCTTTTAGTCTAGTCTCTGCTGATGAAGCTATCACATTTTCACGATGTTAAATGACAAGTTTGCCCAGGTCAATTAGCCACATGTACTGCTGCGGTTGTGCGCTCTCTCTCTCTCTCCCCCCCTTCTCCCCCCCTTGGAGGTTGCTTCTCAAACAACTTAGGTTTTTCATTCTTTTACTTGTCTATAACAAAAGAAAGCTATGAAATAACCATCAGAGAACTAACTCACAGCTACAGACAACTCTAATTACACGGACTCATTGCCTCCTACGCGCTGGTAAATTAATTCTCCCATCTGACAGAGCGTTCTGTTGTGACGGCTGCAAGACACAAGTTGGCTTTGTGATTCCATAACTAAGCTGACAGAAGGGGCTTCAAGTCCAGCCATATCTAGCTGATTTACTTGATTTTAAATCGTATTCTCATTAAGTAGCTATAAGAATGACAGCTTATTGAAGAAGCTCAGCAAGATAAATTAGGCTTGCTTAAGCAACTGAACTAGGAGGCAGTTTGGAAGCAAAATAGGTGTTACATAAAATATGAATGTAACCAAAGAGCATTCATCTCTCCTCCTACCTGCTCAAGAGACTTGGGGTGTTATTTAAATGATTGAGAAGCCTAGCATATAGATCTCTCTGTCATTTACAATCACACAAAATCTGTCAAATTAAACCAAGGAAGTACTTATTTTATAATGTAGCTAAAACAACTTACAGACAAGCAGTAGTTCAGAGCTGGATTTTTTTTTTTTAAGTTTCATGGACTGGTTTGCAAACACAATGTCACCAAAGCAGCCAATGACAGAAGGAAAGCTCCATCAGAAGTGTCACTACATGTGTATGTATTTTTAGAGGGTACTTTTACTGCGTGATGTATGCCTGGCCACCTTCATCACCCACTTCCTGGTCAATCACTACCAAAGCCTTCCATGGCTTTCATTCCCATGGCATCGGGTCTCCATGATGGGCCCATTCCCACTGCCCTGACCCTTGTAACAAAAAGAGAAATGATGGTCACATTAACGACACTGTGTTGCTTCGAAGCCTTGGTTATAAAATAGCATGGTGGCTTCCCCGTTGTTCTCTCTTGGGTCACTTATTCTAGGAAAATCATTCTACATATATTCAAATAGCCAGACAGAAAGGCATGGTGGCCTCCACCAGAAGACACATGAATAAGCCATCTTTTTATGACCACAGCCCAAGCCAACATGACTGTGACTTTATGCCAGATCCTTGGTCAGAACAACTTCACCAAGCCATTACAAGTTTCTGAACCACAAACAATATGTAAAATGATAATGCATTAGGTCTGTAGTTTATGGGTAACTTGCTACATGGTGTTGTATAGCAGTTTCCTCTGAGATTCGAACATCCCCATGCTGTAGGGAAGCTCCTTAAGATAGAAGGTAAACAACTCAAAATAGCTTCAGGAGGTTCCTGAAACTGACCAGATTCAATAGGCCTCTTTCCCAAGAGTAAACAATAGACTAAACTCTCCGAGAAGCTGAGCTGTAGAGAAGATTGAGACCAGACCAGCTGCCTAGAAGAAGCAGAAATCTGCCAAACTTCCAGGAAGTTTGAGTCACTTGGAAGGTACACTCCCCAACCTGTGGAGCTTCCTGTAGGCTGTACTATGTGCTCCAGGTCTCCTGCTTTTGTGAGCTGTCACCCATGCTGGGGTGGGCTTTGGTGATGCAGCTGTCTGAGAGTCATTTCTGTTCCTGTAAGTGACCCCTGACCCTTACTCATGCAAGTAATCCCCCTTTCCTAGAGATACTATTGTGTTTGTCTTAGAAGTTCAAGGACCTGTGCTTGTTAAGAAAGACATCCTATTTGTTGATTTTTATTTATTTATTGGACAGGTATCCTTGAACTCAAGGCAATCTCCTGCCTCTGTTTCCTGAGTGCTGGGGTTACAGGCATGAGGCACCACACCCGATATCAAGCTGGTTTTGTTGTTGTTGTTGCTTTCCTTTCAAAATCCTACCTGTCACACCCAACCTTTTCACTATATTTAAATAACTTCATGAGCCAGGCAGTGGTGGCGCGCGCCTTTAATCCCAGCACTTGGGAGGCAGAGTCAGGTAGATTTCTGAGTTCGAGGCCAGCCTGGTCTACAGAGTGAGTTCCAGGACAGGCAGGGCTACATAGAGAAACCCTGTCTCGAAAAAACCACAAAAACAAAACAAAAAAACAAACTTCATGAGATGGGCTCTAACATTGCCTCACAGCTAGACTAATTAGTGAGGTCATGGAACCACAAAGACCTATACTAGCCATTTTGCTGGTAAAGCATTGTGTTTTCCTTTCTTTACAAGTTCATTTTCACCAGAGAACAAGAGTCAGAAGCCACAGATGCAGTAAGCCTGGTGGAAAACAAGAATGGTCTGTACATTAGTGGTTATTAATTAACCTTAGTTTCCCTGGCTCTAGATCAGACATGAGACCACTAAGCGGTAGTATTTGAATATCCCACAGGGTCACATCCACATACAGAGCATTCGGTTCTTTCTGTAGCCTGGCCAGATGGTGAAAGATGCAGTCCTGTTTTCTCCAGAGTTCCACTGTTGGTTTCGTCCTTCCTTTGTTCCGTCTCTGATACAAATCATATATATGTTGTATTAACAACGTTCTTATTTAACTCTTACTTCATGAGTGAGATGAAACATTTAAGTATCCCAGGAGAATCTGTCATACACTGATTAATTCACTAATTAATTGGGGTTAATGGGGGCTGAACCTAGGGGGTACAAGCATTCCACCACTGTGATGTGTAAATTTTTTTTGTTTTTGTTTTTGTTTTTGTTTTTTGAGACAGGGTTTCTCTGTGTAGCCCTGGCTGTCCTGGAACTCACTCTGTAGACCAGGCTGGCCTCGACTGGAACTCAAAAATCCGCCTGCCTCTGCCTCCCAAGCGCTGGGATTAAAGGCGTGCGCCACCACTGCCCTGTTATGTGATGTGTAAATTTGAAGTTGGGTCTCACTAAGTTGTAGAGGTCAGCCTCAGACTTTGGACTCTTCTGCTTCAGGCTTCTAAGCAGCTGAAATTACAGCTGGATACCACATCATGCCCAGAAAGGTTGATTTAGTTTTTTATTATAATACTTTTTTTTTTTTTTTAAATAACAGACTTGTTATGCTCACAGGTACACAATGAACCCCTGAAACTTGTTAAGGGGTTAAGGGAAGGAAGTGGAAAACCTCCAAGATAGTCAGCATTGTGGAGATCTGTCAGTTGGACTTGGTGTTGGAAATCATGCCATTTCACCCAAGATTTAGAAAAGGCTCTAAGCAAATATCACTTTGTCCCAAAAAGGTTTTTTTCCCCTCTCAGTAAGTACATACTTCCTTATAAAGGGGCTGAAGAGGTGAGACCAATTCAGAGAGAAGAATACAGAAATCACTCAAAGTTTACAACAGACTCCAGGACTCACAGGGCAAAATAGAGAGGCCTGGGATGGACACACACTGTGTGCAAGCACATGTGTGCCTACATAGGAGAGGCAGGGAAGGCACTAGATGGGAAGGCTTCTCACCATTCCTCTTCCTGGGCTCCTCCTTTGTTACTTTCTGCTGTGTCATTCCATTCTGGGGTGAGCGTCTCCCTGAGCTGGGCTTCCCTGATTCGTTGCTGATGACAGATCCATTCTCACTGGGTGACCTGCTGGAGGTAACCATAGCAACAGGGTAGACAGCAAATTTCAACTAGAACAGCCTCCTCTCAAGGTTATTTTATTTGCACAGTTTATGTCTGTAGTCTTTCATTCCAGTTTCCGTGGCAAAGAAGAAATGATACGGGAGACAAAAGAAACCAAAGCCACTCACCCACCCACCCATGCTCCCAGGGCTGTTTGTTCTCACGTGCATTTACTGTTCTGGGTTCTCTGGACAAGTTCAGTGAGCCCAGCCTGCAGTCTCATTTCTGTTTCATTAATCCATCACCTTGGTGACTCTGGAAATAGTGACACTGTGTAGTGCGCCCTCCCTTCACACAGCTCTCTGAATGCTGAGTGTTTGGGTCACATGAACATCTTCAGCCATGCATAAAAAACACATTACTCTTTGCCTATTCACCACAGCACAGACCCGTGTGACTACTACAGGTTAAATCTCCTCACCATGGGATCTTCACCCTCTCAGAGCTGCAGACCTGCACACTCTTGACTAGTAATTGCTTATATTTTGAAATACTAATTTGAGCTGCACACTCCTCCAGGAAAAATATTTTGTTGCCTTTTCTGTGCAAAGCATTATATGAGTCCATTGACATCTGAGAGCAAACAGCTGGGGCACCCTCTAGGTCCCAGAGACCATGTTGAGTGCCTTCAAACCTAGTCACTGGTCATAATAATGATTGCCGATTTAGAGATGGCTCACTTTGGTCAGAAAGTGAGAAATGTGAAAGTCATGGAGGCCAAGAGTAGTTTCCAGGACTAAGCGAGGCAGCAACAAGTCACCCTCACCCCAGAATCTCCTATATGTTGCAGGCAGCAGCCTCAGATAAGAGCAGGTCACAGAGCCTTCATTCCTTCTTCAGGACTGGACTGTCACCTCTAGGACTCTGGGGAAATGGGCTCCTGACTGCTGGGGAGATGACTCAGTTGGTAAGGTGTCTGCAGTGAAAGCAAGAGGGCCAAGTTTGGTGGTGCATATTTGTAACCCTAGTGTGGCGGCAGAGATGTGTATCCTGGGGCTTGATGGTCAGTTAACCTACCAACTGGTGAGAGCTGGGTTCAGTGAAAAAAAGAAGAGACCTAGAGGAAGACACCTGACATTAACTTTTAGCTTCCACATCAATGTAGATGCACACACTCACCTCTCTCTCTCTCTCTCTCTCTCTCCCTCTCTCTCTCTCTCTCTCTCTCTCTCTCTCTCTCTCTCTCTCTCTCTCACACACACACACACTTTCTACAGATGATCTTAGACTTCCACGATCAGATCTACACGAACAGAGATGGCGCATGTGACAGCCTGGGGAAGGTTATGGCCAGCCCTTAGCAAAGTTACATTTTTATGATGACATAATGAAGCAAGTACAGAAAAATCATGCTGTAGTGTAGCTATTCCCCCCTTCTCTCTGCTTCATAAGCTAACATTTCTTGGTAAAATGGGAATAAATAATTGAACTTAGTAAGAGGTGACTCTTTGCTAACTCAAGAAGTGCTTGTTTTCAAACAAGTTTCAAAAATTAATCCCTACAGGATTTAAATTACTCAATTTGAATAGGTAGAAAAGAATTTTTATTCTTCCCAGAAGTGCTACATCAATATCTGAATTTAGTAATTCTTCCTTTTCGGTTTCTTTTAAATGGTGATAAGTTGTCAACATTGCTTTATTGTGCTTGGCAAGGATCATCACGAGAATAACATTGAAGGTAATACAGTGGATGAGTCCTTCAGATAAATGTCTGTCTTCACATCTTTCGATTCTTCTCGGCTTACTACCCATGCTGAATAGACCACTGCAGTAATGGAACTAACTTTGTTCAGACCTCCATGCAACCGAACTGGGAGGTCTTCTACAGTGTCTCCTAACTTAATCATATGACTTGGTTGGCCAACAGGAAAGAAATAAACATGACAGAGACAGAGACTCAAGAAGTGTTTGTACTTGGGGCTGTTCTTCTCTCTGCCCTTGGACCATCACCTTGTGAAAACTAGCAAAAGAGGACTGACTAACTCATAGTTTCTCTGCCTTATTTTCCACATGAGGTGAAATCTGCCCCTCTGCTCTTCTTTTCTTCATTTTAAGGTGTCAAGAGCTTCTAGAATAAAACAGAACCTGGTTGCTCGATTTTAGTGCAGAATTTCTGTATTTGATATGGACAACCCCTTCTTCCAAAAATCACCCTGTCTCTTGGCTTCTCCTCTCCTGTCCACCTCTCATCCTTTTTTGTATTTTCACTTTCCTTTGCTGACTCTCGATCATCGTCTGCACCTCCAATCACTGCGGTGCTGCCAGGGCGTAGTTCTCGGAGCCCATCTTCTACACCCAGCCCCTCCTAGATGACTCTTTCCAGTCCCATAGGAAGACAGAACTCCGCCAACTCCCAGAACTGTTATGTCTACTCTGAGCCTCTCCTGTGAACTCCAGACTCAGACAGCTAAAGATTCTCAGCACTTTCATTTGTGTACCTATGGGTGACTGATAGGCTCATCTCCCCCCAGCCTTCGCTAACACAAATGCATGGCAAAGACATTTCCAGACCCCACAGCACCTTGTCACCAGCTTCCTTCGGGCATTAACCGCCCATGCACGGTCATCCATGTCACTGTTCCTTACCTGGGCCTCCTGGGCTTTCCTTCTTCTACCCTGACTCTCTGTAGTCTGTTTTGTACACAGAGTCAGAGTGAACCTTTTCTACACCACACCATGTCTTTCTCTTTTCAAGCCCTCCCATGACTTCTGATCCTTATTTACCATACAAATCTCAGTCTGACTTTGGTCTCTAATAGATGACATGACCAGCCACAGGCAGCTTCCCTGATTCATGTGCTCCTATTTCCTCCCTGATGCACACCAGCCTTCTTGACCATATTGCTTTTCTTCAGGCACGTCAAGAATCTCCCTCCTCTAGACTGTGCACACAGTGCTCCATCTGCTTGGAGCATTCCTCCCTTAGCAAGCTCCATGGCTAACGTATCATGTCAGTGGTGTCTTCTTCAAGTGCCACTAACTGTTAAGGTCTTCCCTGATTGCCTATCTAAAACAGCACCCTCTCTCACCCTCCCCACCTCTCCCCCCTTCCCCATTTCTCCATGCCAAGTTTTAAGTTCCAGGTGAACAGAAAGCTTGTCTTGTTCCCTGGGATAGCTCCAGTATCTGTAAACAGCAAATAGGCAGTACATATAAAGGGAGGGGGTGGGAAGGGAGGCAGGGAGGAGCGATTGTGCAGCTTCCACAGTGCTCTGAAGTAAGGGGGGATGGGTTGTTAAGGCGGGTTGCTTCAGCTAACCAGTGGGGTCTGCTATTGGCTTCACTGTCTCTACGTGGCCATTCCCGAGACTTTGTAATGAGTCTCCAGCCTCCAGCCTACTCTTTCCTATCATCCATATTGCCGTGAGAATGGTCTTAAAGTATAGACGAGATGTCACTGCTCTTGGAAGAGTGTTCAGTAGCTTCTCATGGCCTGTGGAATCAGGTCAGCCTCCTGAGCCTGGAAGTCAAGGCTGTCCATAATTTTAATCCATCTTCTGTTTTCCTATTTTACTATGTCCTAACTACTGTGAAGGCTGAACTCCAGGGAAATCCTGTGTGCAGAAGCCCATACTTATCTCATTCCTTTCCTACTTCAGAAGATATTTACCCATTCCCATCTACTCTGACCCCTCCAGCCTTTGAAGTTCGGTGGAACAAACAGCACCACTGTGTGAGAGCTGCCTGGATGGCATTGTGGGTCTTTGTTGTCTCTCGTCTCTGCCACTGTGCTTTGCTCAGACCCCGCTGTGGGTCACGCTTTGTCTTCCATCATTCAACTCCAGGTCTCCCCATCATAAGATTCAACCTGACATTTTTATGTCCTTCTAATGTCAATCAAAGAGCTCTGGTTCTTTTTCCTTTCTCTTTTCTCTTTTTCCATCTTCATGTGTATGTGGTGTACAAATGTGTGTAGGGGTGTAGCATGTGTGTAGGCACAGGCATGGGTGTGCATGTTTGTGGAGGTTTGAGGTCAGTGTCACTCACCATCATCAATGGTGTCAAAGAGATTTTTGCTCATAATAGAAACTCAGCCCGTGATTCTGACTGAAAAACAGTAGCTTTACTGAGAGAGACACTGCTGGGGAAAACACAACTGTCATGAGTAAAAGGTGCCTTTTTAGAGGTGCTAACAATGTATGACATCAGAGCCAAGTTTGTTGTCATAAATAGAAGAAGGGCTTCCTTACCACTACTGTGGCTGACCAACCATGGGTCCTCACAAGGGCGGTTTTAATGAAGCAATAATTCCCAGCTTCTCTCTGCTCTCCTTTTCAATATTCAGAGTGAGCACAAGGGAGTTTTAAGCAGAAGAGTGGAATTTACCTGAGGGCCACAGCTCTCACTGTCAATTATTTCTCTTGCTGATGAAAGGACGGAATCTGGCCATGCCTACCTCTTTCTGGTTTCAGTGGACTTAGCCGTCTTGATGGTGCTGCCGTCCTGAGCTGTGTCTCTTTCCTGAGGAGTATCTCTGACAGGTATGGGGAGAACCACCGTTTCCTGAGTCACAGGGATGACCTCCTCATCTGCCCCTTGCTGGCCCAGATGCTGCTTGGCGTAGTCGAAACCTTGCACGGGCTGTGAGGAGGAAGAAAGTTTAAGGTAATTCTTCTAGAGAAGAGACAGACAGCTTTCTGCTGTATGAAAGTTAATTCAAATCTGCATATCATTTTTTCTTGCAAAATCAGAATCCATGTTAATTCTACCAGATTAAGAATCTCCACAGACCGGACTATCCCATAAGCTGTTGCCTGTCTGTGGGATATGTTCTTCTAGCTGGGCTGCTTTGTCTGGCCTCAGTGGGAGAGGAAGCAATAGCCTCACAGAGACTTGAAATGCCAGGGTGGGAGGCTACCTAAGAGAGTCCCCACGCACTCAGAGGAGAAGGGGAGGGGGGATAGGTGAAGGACTGTGGGAGGGGGTTACAGGGAAGGGGGCAGTGAGCAGGATGTAAAGTGAATAGGTAAAAAATAAAGTAAAATAGAATCTCCACAGGTACAATTTGTTCAGAAAAATGAAGAGTGGAAACAAGATGTGATCCATGTTGGGTAGGGAACCTCTTTCAAGGACTCTACACCACTCACTTTAAGTCAATAGATGTTGTTAATTAGAAACAACTCATCGTGGGTATGTTAATTAAGATACTGCAGGTCCCATATTGTCCCCTGCCTAGAAATACCTAGTTATCCCTGTGTGTAACAGTATGTACTCAATTTTACCAAGTCATCAAGACTACAAGCCTTAACCTTCTCATCTAAGAAATAAAGGCTGTCTGTTTTGCCTTTCACCCACCCTTTGCATAGTAAGGCAGAGCACAGATCTGAATAGTAGGAGATATGTCACCAAGCATGAAGCTACGGTCATTGATTAGCACGTGGAATATAGGGAATCAGTTTTTAATCCAAACTTCTCTTGGAAGCATGCTGCCTCTGATGTCAGTCGTCTTGGGAAACCAGCAAGACCTTGGCAGTACCTGAAACTCCAAGTGGATGCGGCAGCCATGAGCAAAATCCAACAACCATCTATTAGTGGGGTGGTAAAAACCAAGAGGCGTGTTTAGCCATCTCTGGGTGTGTTGCTGTGACACAGGGGTAAATCAGCAATGTAAGTTAGGGTCAAATGCCTGATATATACCAAGTGCTCAGTCTGTGTTAGGATATTGCTGTTTACTTCCTTGCTAGGTGACAGCTCATCTGATTATCATCAAGAAAACATGGAGACGAAACTCACTTGCTACCATGCAGGTCCAACCATTAAGATGACATCACCTTGTCATCTATAAAGTTCACACTCAAGAACTATGTAAACAAGTTAGAAAAATAAGTCTCAAAACAAGCAAGCAAACACACAAAAAAACAAACAAAACTTGATGATATTTTAAGTAAGTCTATGATTTTGTGTTGGGTTATATTGATTGTTATTCTGGGGCACATGGGGACTACAGGTTGCAGGTTGGGCATATCTGATAGGCTCCATCAGAACTTGTCATTAGCCCTCCCACTCCCCACCCTGGGCAGCTAATGTGGCTATGGGTACAATAGGAATGTTCCTGCCTGGTCTGAGGTTTTGGCTTTTGTGATACTGGGGAATTTAGCCTTCAGCCTCATGTGGGCTAGGCAAGCACTCTTATCAATAAGCTATACCCCTGGCCTTGTTCTAACCAGATTTAAAATGCCACACTCTGGATTAGATGGCAACCCTGTCATACCTCACTGCTGTGTTCCAGAACAGGGTCGGGGTTTTATTGCTAGTCCAGCAAAGCTTCTTTAGCAGAGTTACACAGAGCTTCATTGTGGACAGTTCTCCAGTTCCCTGCAAAACTCAGCCTGGAAAGTGTTTACCCGAGACAGCCTCCTGAGTATGACCAGTGGCATTCTGAGGTGAGGACCTGGTGACTGGGTTTCTGAACTAGTGACTGCTAAGGAAAGACATCTCTCTTTACCCTCTTCTTCCTCAGTTCCACACGAAGCAGAATGGAGCCTGCAGAAGTCCCTAGAATACAAATCCATTACTCCTTAACAGCTAGTTGGGCCACACTGGGCTCAACTTTTGGACTGTTCCTGGAAACTTCATCTTTCTCTCCAGGTCCACAGTTCCAGGCACACCCGTGACAGACCTCAAAGGTTCTCTTCCTTTAACCCCTGTCTGCTGATACCTCTCCCTCCTGAAGCATTTTATAGCATTCACACTCTTTGCAATTGTGTTCAAGGCCTTGTACATTGGCTGAGCCTTATTTCCTGTGCATTCCTTTTCAGCCACACAACTCCATGTCCCCTATTATTCTATTCAGCTTCGGTGTAACAACACTAGTTTATGCTGGGTACTGCAGTGTATACTGAAGTTACAGACTGAGTAATAACTGGTACTGACCCCCAAGGAGCTCATGTTTCAGTCCCCTGCAGTGTCGACGGCACAGCAGAGAGCACACTGTATAAACCACATCACTGCATCCTCACTGTGGTAACAAGGGTGGGCAGTACCTTGAGACTCTGTTTATAAGGAGAAGCTGGGATTTGGAGGGGTTAGACACTTTACTTCAGATCACATTGCTGATCTGAGATGGAGCCAGCATTTGAACCCAGGACTGTGCTGATTGAGCGTTAAAACATCTAACCACTATTCATTGATTCATCCCACTTCCCTCCTTCCCTTCTGTCCTCACCATGTTATCTGGGCATCATTTACTGTGCCTGGCCTGGTTTCTGCCCTGACTGACACTATGGGGTATGAGAAGTCTCCAGCAACCAAGACTAATTCAGTGATGGACAAGAAGGCTCGGTTCCCATCTTCACTCTCTGCCTGCTGCTCTCAATTTCACCCTTCACTTGTTTTTTCTACTGGATACATCTGAAGTTTGGGTCACTTATGAGTGTATGAAAAGAGAGATATTAAGAAATGACAGCTTCCAAGGTGGCCATAGTTAACAACTTAATCATTTTTAAAAACCCAGTTCAGCACATAAAACATTGGTCTCTCTTTTTGTTTTTGCAACAAACCCATGATGGAAGCAATGTAAACGTTAGTCTTCACATTATAGGAAAAATACAAAAGCTCAGAGAGGGTCAGTGAGTACCCAGGAAAATACAGCAAAGTGGTAAAACTGGAGCCTTTCTCCTTGTTTTAGGCTCTTTGAACAATGCGCTTAACCTTTTACTTGAAAATTACCTAAGATCAATCCATTGCTTACCTGTCACACATTGGTAACTTCCAACTTCAATAATCAATATCATTCACATATCAGTTCCATGCATTAGCCAAATCAAAAGAATACTTTCTACACTAGGGATACACAGTTTAGTGGCAGAGCACTTGCCTGGCATGCACAAGGCCCTAGGCTCAATCCCTGGTACCGGCACCACTGGAGTAGAGTAGTACTTGCCAACCCTTTTAAAGGCAGACTGTTATGTTACTTTTTAAGACAAAAGTACACAAAACAATAGAAGTCAATTTGTATGTGATATTTACTATAGCTTAAAGTGGTATAGCTTAAAGCAATGTACAGACCTTCGTTCACTTGATCTTTACAACTGCTCATCCATAAATGGTGCTATTTGGTAAATGGGAAATTTGAGGCACAAAGAGATAACTATGCTGAGGTTGTATAGGTAGTATGTGAGAAAGAGGAAAACAGGGGCTGTTCTTTGGGGATGAACAACCTGTCCCAAGCAGTTTGTGCCAGCCACCACAGGCCTGCAAGGTCCACCCTGCGTCTGGGTGGGTTCTAACAACTTTCTTCTTAAAGACACCTGTTCCCAATGTTTTCTTTATATGAAGAAAAGGCTGGGAAGAAAGGCTACAAATTCACTGACAATGAGGGGTGACTAAAAAGAAAGGCAGTAAGGAAAGCCACACCGTGTTCTCAATGCTCTCCCTGAAGACACCCAGCTGATGGCAACAGGCCATGTCTATGTACCTTGTCTCTGAAGAGGGTGTGTGATTCCCCCCTTTGGCCTCAGCTCACCGTCTCTACTTAGCATGCTAAGTATATTACTGAGTCTCAGAAAAGGTCCCCAGGATCTCTTCTTGCTCTTTAGCCTGCATTCTGAGGATGCAGTGAAGTCCCTGGGGCCATCTGCTTTGGCTACAGATTGGCGGCCATGGCTAACTTTCTTACTGTGCCTTGCCCCTCATTGAATTCTGCTCACACTTTCAATGCAGCAGCTCTGTCTCTCAAACACTGCAGTGTCCCTGACTCTTCCCAGCAGGACTGCAGCACCAGGCAGTTCCACTCTACTGGCTTCCTGTGACAAAGGGGCTTTGGGAATTAAAGTGTCTCACCAAGTCTCAATGTGGGAAAGACAGCCAGCTGAGCCACAGGAGCATAAGCTCTCAGCTCCTGGGACATACATGGGCCAGCTTGATTTTCAGCAGCAGGTAAGGATCTCAAGAAGCCCAGTGCCTAGGATAGGCACACAGAAAGAACTATGCAGAGCCACCAACATCTCATCTGTTCGAGCTTCAGAGAGCTTTCAAGCCAGGAGGAATGCTGCTCATACCGCCAGATGAATGAAGATTTTGGTTTAACTCAAAGCTTCCCTTTCCAACTCCAGTATGGCGTGTTTTGCATTCCTGGGCTCGGCTGTGATTCTGGTAATTGCTTGTTATGTCTAAAAAGACTCACGTCGTAAGCAAGCTCAGATGGAAATGAAATATTCTGTCTTGGAGCAGTCTCATTTTTCACAGCTTGGGCAATTCCCAGTGTACCCTTCTCTCCATCATCCCACTGTGTCTTGGAAGCAGGTGCCTTATGTCAACAGACACAGATCAACATTCTTTGGGGGTTGGTGCCTCAGGAGACAAGACTGTCTAATCAGGCTCCAGCTTCCCCACAGATGTATCCGCTTACTATTTAATAAAAGTACCTTTGATTTCTTATACTCAAGTGAGCTGTGCTCATGCAAACAGACTAGTGTGACCCTCCAAGCTGAGTGGCTGACACAAATTGCAATGTACAGGAAGTCAGAAGGAGTGGGAACCTGCTGTCCCATGTCTACCCAGCCAGAAGGAGGTTAGCCGTTCAGAGCTGGGAGCAGAAACTCCACCAGGTCTCAGAGTGTGGGTAGGTACATTATGTAGAGTAAGCTCCAAGAGGGCTGGGGAGATGGCTCAGTCGCTAATCTACCTGCTGTGCAAGAGTGAGTTTGGGTCTCCAGAGCCCATGTAAAAGCTAGGTGCAGTGGCACGTATGTGTGACCCTGAAGCTGCAGGGCAGGGCAGAGACCAGCCAGCTTGGGCCCATTTAGTAAGTTTTTGGTTCAGAGACTGAAAAAACAAAGGTGACAAGTGATAGAGGAAGGTGCCTTGCCTGATATAAACTCTGGTCCCATATACACATACTGTGTGTGCACACACACTGACAAGTACACACAGTGCACAGCCATGTGCATACACATGCATGCGCATACAACACACATGTGCACGCACACACATACACAACACACATACGCACGCATGCACACACATGTACTCACACACATATGCATGGGCACATGTACACACACATTAACATGAACACACAACACATGTACACACGCACACAGAGAGAGAGAGAGAGAGAGAGAGAGAGAGAGAGAGAGATATGCAGGCCTTAGTCACCCTCACTCCTCCATTGTCTGTGATATGCCTGGACAAGTCCCGATGTCACTCTCCCCCAGATTTCTTGGCAGTTATGTGAGAATAATGAAACCTGCCCTGACTGTGACCTACCTCCCAGGGCAGCTGTGATGAACAAATGAGGTGACAGACCTAGAAAAGCCAGCAGATTGTAAGGCGTTATTTAAACACCGGGTATTACAGATTGAACATTTCCCGCAGGGACTATCACAAAGGCAGCTATGAGACTGGAAAATTAGCCTTCCGAATGTCTTCAGTCCACTCTCCCCTGTCACCAGAAGGGATTGGGGAAGAGACATGTAGATGACAGAGGAAAGATGGGGCTCTAAGCCAGGCTCTTTTTGAGCTACTGAATAGATATTTGGTAGTTGCCAGCCTAACCCTATAGCTTCTCCATCACGACAGTGGCTGGAGCAGAGTCATTAGTGGGGTCTATGTTTCCAAAGAGGTTTTGTGTAGGAGCCAAAAAATCTTGTCTTGGTCAGGCTGGGCCACTACAACAAAATACCATTAACCAAGAGGCTTTAAAAAAGGCAGATGGATTTCTGGAGGCTGGAGGCTGAGGTTATAGTGCCAGTACATCTGGGCTTTGATGAGGGCTCACCGCTGGCCTGGAGAATGTCCACTTCCTGTGTGTCCGTGTGGTGGACGAGGCTAGAGGTCTCCCTAGGGCTTACTAATCTCACTCCTGGGAGCCACCTTCGTGGCCCAGTTATCTCCCCAAAACAACCTTGTAACACCTTCACACCTGAGGCTAGGATGCTCAGACAGTTACAGGCTTAGTCTTACCATCAGTCCTCCTGCTACCAACCAACCATGCAACCAGGAAGGAGTTGAAAGAGTTTCTTTTCACTAGTACAGGAGGTAGATTCAATTATTAAATTATATCTAAGGTCTTTTCACATCTTTCTTGCTGCTGGTTGTCTGTGCCTCAGTTTCTCTATCTGTAAAACAATGGTCCTTCCTTGAGAGAATATAATGATGGCTGGAGGTGCCCTGTGTATCAACCACTTGAAAGTGTTTGTGGGAGAGAGTTGGCAGGAGAGAAGCTGTGTTATGTAATAAAGGGTCTCCTTCAAAAACGAGGAGGTGACGATGTTTCTGAAGGTACTTGATTGATTACCTTTAAAGTCTGGGAGAAAGGCAGAGGAAGGCAGGCAGAGCCTCTGGGCAGGACCCCTGGCCCTCTCCATGCCCACATGTACCTTTGCTCTCTGGGGCAGGTTTATCATGGTGTCCGGCTTGAAGTCGTTCTTGTTCTTCCTACAGAGCACAGCAGTGATGATGATGATGATGATGGTGACCACAGCAATGGGTGCCAGCACCGCAGCGATGATCCACAGGTTGTTGGGTGGATTCTTTACCACGGCTGTGGGAAAGAGTCAGTGAGAAGCGCGTGACAAAGAGCCCCAGGTAGGTGAAAGCCACCCAGACATAACTCCCAACCCCGAGGCAGGAGGCAGGAAGAGGTAGAGCTCAAAAGCCTCTGCCTCGGCAGTTGTGTGACCTTGGGCAAGTTGCTTGAGCTCCCCCAGCCTCAGTTTCCTTGTCTGTAAAATGAGAGTACCACTTTGTGGAGCTATAGTGTGGTTCCCAGCAGAGGCTCAGTTGACATGTGCCTCTACTGATACCAAGAGTGTCCATTTTTCTTGCTGGTGCTAATCAAAAGAGAAAAAAAAATGTGAGGATCAGAAATGGATGTTGGAGTGGCTAGAGAGAGGGCTCAATGGATAAGAGCTTTTTCTTGCAAGCGTGAAGACCTTAATTCAAGTCCCTAGCACCCACTCAGAAATCCAGGCATGGCTGTGTTTGCCTGCACTGAGCCGAGGGGGTCATAAACAAGCAAATCTCAAGAGCTCATTGGCTAACCACACTAGTGACTGGGCAAGTTTCCAGTCACACACACACACACACACACACACACACACACACACACACACACACAGGCACGCACGCACGCACGCACGCACCTATGTTGGAGTCAGGAGGCAAGAGCCACCAAGAGATGACTCAAACTATAGTAGTGGCATCACCCTGTGAGTGAGCAGTGGAAAACTGCAAGCTGAGCAGATGGCTCACCCTCAGAACGGTGTCTGGGAAGCTTAGAAAGGCCTCCGACTAATCACAAGGATCAGGCTGTTCTTAAAACCAGAGTAACGAAAAAGCAAGGTAGCGAGATGAGAACAGCAGGTGTCTTTGGGGGGTAGGGCAGGAATACAACCCCAAAGGGTGATGGGGAGCTGGCCACGCTCTGTACCATGACAATTTAGTTTATATAACTCTATGCATTTGTCAAAACTCATCAGATGACACATGTAAGATTTGTGTATATATTTTACTGCAATGTCACAAGCAGATAGTACATGTTGGTCAGTGATAGGCCTGCCATGTGTTTAGGATTGAGTTTGTGACTCACTTTGAAATACATGCAGCAGGGGTTGGAGGGGAGGTAGATGAACCAGTACAGGGTAAAAAAGCAACAGTAAAGTGCTAACTGTGGGTTCTAGAAGGGTGGGTACATGGGTATTTACTACACAAATAGTGTTTTGTTAAGCTATGCTAGGAGAGTGTGGGGAAAAGAAGACTCACTTGATGTGGACTGAGTGTGCCTCTCCCAGGATCACACACAGCAATTTTTAGGAAATACTTCAGCCAAGTCAAAAGAACCAATTTCAGAAGTGGAATAAGAAAAACAGGAGTTCAGACAAATGCCTGCAGAAAGGCTCACAGGAAGGAGGTGAAGTCTGCAGTGATCTAGAGAGGAGCCAAAGATCAAGAGGGACTTGCCCATGGCAGGGAACGTGCCCTGAACGCAGGTGTTGGGGCTGGGCAGCAGGCTGTTGGGCTTCAGCTAGCTGCTCCAGCTTGGTGACACTGCCAGGAAGGCTGTGGAACAGAGGACAACTTCTAATAGTTGGTTCTCCTTTCCACCAGGTGGATCCTGGGATTCAAACTCGGATCAAACTTGATAGCAAGCTCCGTTACCCACCAGGTGAGCTCAGTGGTCCCCAGAGCACAGCCCTCTAGTCCTCCCTGATCTGCTCTTCCTAAGCCATTTTCATTCTCACTCCTCCCCACCGCTCGGCAGGCCGCCCTCACCTCACTAGCAGTGCTGGCTCTCCTCTGCGTATCCAGCATCCTGCACGTGAATCCTGTCTCTAGCGTCAGGCTCTCCCAGGCATCTACCTGTCCTACGAGCTCCTAGGTGATGTCTCTGTACCATGAGCCTGGTCACAGCAACAAGGCTCTAAAACACATGTCACCATGGGCATTCGCTCATCTTCTGTCACCACTATAAGGGGTGTGTGTGTGTGTGTGTGTGTGTGTGTGTGTGTGTGTGTGTGTGTGTGTTGGTCAATGGGGCATCCTCAGGATCTGTGACATGGCCTTGCCCATAATGAGTGCTTAACCAGAATCTCAGGCATAAGACTATATAACCTGCTATCATACCTGTTGCAATGAGACCAAGCTAGAAGGAAAAACCTCATCTCCGTAATAATTCTAGACCATGTTTTAAATTAATTTACTTACAATCTACTTTATATTCTTGTCTCTTATGTGTTTGGTTAGCATGAGCCTTCCTAACTGCTGAACTCTAGGAGCTGCTTGGCCCTCAAAGCTGAGGACTTAGACCCTGCGGTACAAAAGCCCCGCTGTTATGCACTACATGGGATGATCTGTTTGAGGAACTAGCTAGCCCTTTTCTGACTTCAACCACCTCAGTTTCAGCTGGTCCCTTGTTAGCCAAGTTCTGCCTGTGATCTGGCTGCCCTAGGGCTCTGAATCCTATTAGAATAGAAGAATTTCTCTTTCCACGGTTTGTATCAATCAGTGATTAATCACATTATTTACTTCTGAAAACAGCTCATTAGATAATGTGCCTCTGTTGACATCGCATTTAATTGCTACTGCTCTTAGTAGCTTGTATTTACATGTGAGTTCTGTGCCATTAACATTTACTAAAGCTCAGAGCGTCTCTGCAAAGTGTCACTAATGCCTCTTTCAAGTTAGACTATTTTATCCTGATGGAGATCAGCATATCAGATTCATCATCTGATAGAGGGGCATGTGCAGTGTATCAGGGTATATTGTAAATGCATACACATTTATCAGTATATACATACATACATAGTGAATTATACATATGCATATAATTAGTAGGAAAAGATTAGCTATATACTCTGATTTTATTTGGTTTTATTGTTTGGGTGGATGACTTTCTTTTTGGTGCAGTCTATAAAATTCCTTCACCTCTACTTAAATGGGGGAGAGAACAGACTTATCTTATGCACATTAATATAGTCCGTTAGCGGTCAAAATGATATTAAAGTTAGGTCAATTGAAGTCATCCAAACATAATGTATTCATTGGCATGTGATCTAAAAGTATGAGGCCGTGGGCAGGGTGCAAAGGCATGAGCGGTCATTTAAATTGCAAGAAGGTCAGTAGAGGACAGAGAAGAAAAGATGATAAGTAAGCTCCGAGTGTCTCCTCGCATCAGACACAGTGACACAGCCTTTGGCTGCATATGCTGTCATGCTGGTCCACAGGTGAGGAAACAGAGCCAAGGCGGTTGGACAGGTTGTGAAAGGTCACCTCTCTAAAACAGGTCCCTTCTGAGCTGTTATCACACAGAATGGAGTGTGAGCCTACCTCTGCGTGTGCTCAGGCTCGCACTTACTTCAGCATTCTCCAGGAGGATCCGAACAGTGAAAGCACAGACTAAGTGAAAGATTCCTTCAACCACGTCTCAAGCTTGTTTCCTCAAACACTGGAGTCTGTAGCTAGGTGAGTAGATAGCGGGGTGACTCTACCCAGGCTCTACTGAGTAATGAGAGAGTCTAAGCTGTCCTGCCATGGCTTCTCCTCCACTCATGGGCCAGCCCATGAAGTCTGGTAGGCTCCTCTCCTGCCACTCAGAACTCACCGCTTCCACTCTTCCTTCTTGTGGACTCCTCAGCCTCACGCCCTCTTCTGTCTGGACCCAGGTCTTAGACAGCTTCAGGAGTCTTTCTGTGCCCTCCCACCTCCTATGCAGCTGGCCATTCACCGATCCTCTTCATGACCCCCAGCAACTTAAACCACAACTTCATCCCTCAGTATCTGCAGCCCTCATTTTCTTCCATGGCACTTACCAACGTCTAGTGTAATATTTATTTGTCTACTCAGAACGAGGATGGCGAGTGGCGAGCATACTCTCAAGGCTGAAGCATTGGACAGGAAGGGAAAGAGGGGTGCATGGCAGGAGGAATAGTCCGGTGTACGGGTTAGGCTTTTCTCAATTTGTCACAAGCCACAGCCATCTGGAACCTCAATTGAGAAAAAAATGTCCCCAACAGATTGGCCTGTAGAAATGATTGATGTGGGAGAGCCTAGTCAAATGTGGGTGGTGCCACTTCTGGGAAGGTGGTGCTAGGTGGCATAGGAAAGGAAACTGAGTGAGCCATGGAGGACAAGTCAGTAAGCAATCTTCTCCATGCTCTTCACTTCAGTTCCTGCCCTGACTGCCCTCAATGATTTGCTATGACAGAGAAGTGTAAAATGGAAAAACCTATTGCTCTCCAAGTTACTTTTGGTTGTAGTGCTTTATCACAGCAATAGAAAGCAAACTAGGATACATGGAGAGCAGGCTATAGAGAGACCTGAGCGTGTGTTGAGCTACCATGAAGACGCATTTCCAAGAATGTGCACTTTATCCTGTAGATGACGGCGAGATAATAATGCTCCCATGGAGTTGATGTCAGAGCGGAACCCGAATGTGCTTACTCCAACTGCAGTGTAGAAGACACATCACCGTGAGTGTGGGCAATGGAGAGGACAAAGAAATGGAGAACGGCATTTAATGTGTGGGTCATTGAAGAGACCTGAGCAAGCCAGGGAACGGAGACAAAGCGGTGAAGGCGAAGGGTCAAAGTGAGACAGCTTTGGGAGCGGGCAGCAGTATCGGCATCCTTAGTTCAACCTCCCTGCCATTTCTCAACACTAGACTTTCCCAGAAGGCTCCATACATCTAACTTGACGTGGACTCCTCTTCTTTCCCCTTTTCTCAGTGCCTTCTGTTGTCCCCACCAGTCACCATCAGCAAAGTTCTCCTGGCCTCAGCCCCTCCTTCACTTCTTGCACTCACTGGGGACGGTTCTCCTCATCCTTTCCTGTCCACCACAGGTCGTGAGCAGAAAGGGAGTCCCAGAACAAACGGCAGAAGGAGCAGATAGCTGGGACCAGAGAAATGATGGAGAGGAAGGGCCAGTAAGCCTGGCTTCTGAGAATGCCTAGTGAGCGGTGCTGTGTCCTGGAGCATCTAGAGAGGACTGCAGTGGGATACAGGGTATGTATGGATAGTGTAGACTTAGATGAGTGTTCATGGCCATGTATGCATGGAGACTGGAGGGGGATGCTAGATATCCTTCACAGTTACTTGCTGCCCCTGCAATTCTCCTGTTTCTACCCTAAAGATGGAGCTATTGGTTCACACAGCCCCACATGGTTTTTTATGTGGTTGTTGGGGAATTGAACTCAGAACTTCATTCTCTAACCACTGAGCCATTTCCCCTGGACCTAGACCTGGCATTTCAAAAGAGGAGAAGGAATTATCTGGACACAGTAGGGGAAACAAGGATGAGGTTGCCTTGGCAACCTGCTATGCTGTTCTCACCAGTTGTCCCTGCTCAAAGCTCCAGCCTCAAGCTCAGCTGTCAACCTCACCTCATGATGCCCAGAGAGAACAGAACCAATCAGAATGCATCCTCGGGCTTCAGTTACCAAGTGCACCAGGTGCTGTTTTCTTTCTCTTTATAATAAAAAGGTCCATGTGGTATCTCTCCACATATGCACTAGGTCCAACCTCCTTGCAAGTTTCCTCTGTTTCTTCCCTGTTGCCACCTACTCTCTCTTTTACAGCATCCCCACAGATGCTTGTCCAATGTCTCAGTGCACCCATGACTGTGCTGTTCATCTTCCCTTTTGTCACTACTGTCCACCATGACAACAGAACATGTCAAGGTTCTTACTAACCTTTCTAGAGCCACTTCTAGAAGGCTCACCAAAATCTCCACCTGACCAAATTCTGCCAGTCTTTATCCCATCGCACAGCCTCTTGAGAATCTAAGCAAGCACAGCCGCTCACTCCTTCCCATGAGAGTTGCATGTGAGCTTCCTTTCTGGAGCTGAAGTTCCAGACAGTAGTGAGTTTCCCAGTGGAAGTGTGGGAACTGAACTTGGGTCCTCTGCAAGAGCAGTAAGTGCTCTTAATCTCTGAGTTCTCATCAGCCCCCCTCTCTCTGCGTGTGTTGGTTCTCTGTGAATTTGATATTATGCACTTCTCTCTCCCTCCCCTTCCTCTAGTCTCCAGCTCTCCCTGAGAGCTCATCAGGGCCTTTGTGGGACTGGACTCATGTCTTTCAGGGAATATTAGACTACTAATCATTCAGATGTTCACAAGTCAGAACACTGACGTAGCCTCTCTCTTCCCTGAAGCACATTTGACCCAGGAGCCTTGCATGGCATATTATCTGCAGTGCCCCGGGGACAGGTCCACTTGCTTTTTAAGCCCTACCATCCCCGAACCTCCTGCCAGCCCCTTGGCATTCCTTGGAGCGCCTCCCCTTACTCTTTCTCTCCCACACATGGACGTCCCAGGAGGTTTCATGGTCTCCACCCTTGCTCACCTTGCTCTCCCATTCATTTTCTCCCACTCCCTTCGCTCCGTATACTGATGTCCCCCATCTTTCTTTCTCTTGACTTCCATGTCCTCTTGCAGACATTTCAAACTTATATATCTCTTCCATCTCCCTGACTCCCGTCCCAGCCATGAAATCCACACCCTCTTCATCTCAATAAATGAAACCCCAACCACAGCTTGAGCCAACACCTACAAGTCTGCCTTGATTTCCTCAGATCTCCTCTTCATCCTGCCATAAAAATCTACTGTTTGAACCCATCAGCTCCATTCCTCAAAGCACTCTGAATCCACCCAGTTCTCCGTGCTTAGCATTGCCACCTCTCTCCTTTACTCGTGATTTGTTCTTCAGAACGAGGATGGCTTGGGAGGAGAGAGACATGAACACCGAGGACAGAACTTTGGGGAACCTTCAGAGAGAAGACAGCAGAACACAGGAAGTGGTGACCAGAAAGTGACAAGAACTGAACAGGGAAAGAGAAGAGAGAAAAAGAAGAGACACACAGTTGAAAGTGTCATTTCAAAAACGAGATTGCAGAGAATGGCTGCCATCATTCCTCAGCACAGGTGTGTCTGTGAGGATGCTCTAGCCAAGCATGATATGCCTGTCACACAGTCATCCCCAGTGACAGCCAGAGAGGAGGAGGAGGTGGAAGAGGAGGAGGAGGAGGAGGAAGAAGAGGAGGAGGAAGAAGAGGAGGAGGAAGAGGAGGAGGAAGAGGAGGAGGAAGAAGAGGAGGAGGAAGAGGAGAAGGAGGAAGAAGAGGAGGAGGAAGAGGAGAAGGAGGAAGAAGAGGAGGAGGAAGAGGAGAAGGAGGAAGAAGAGGAGGAGGAAGAGGAGGAAGAGGAGGAGGAAGAGAAGGAAGAGGAGGAGGAGGAGGAGGAAGAAGAGAAGGAGGAGGAGAGGAGGAGGAAGAGGAAGAGGAGGAAGAGGAGGAGGAGGAGGAGAGGAGGAGGAAGAGGAGGTGAGGAAAGGCATGAGCCAGGTGTGAACCATCCTGATGCTTTTGGGAGAGCGAACACCATAGAGAACAGCCATGGGAGCTGACCTTCCGTACTCTTCTATGCGTGGCACATTACCAAATACTAAAATGGCCATACAACCTTCCATTTGAAACCTTACCCTCTCTCTGCCCCACCCTGGCTATAGCTTTAGTTGGGTCCCCAGTGCAAGGGACACCATAGATCTCCTCACAGATCCTGTTTTCTCCTCTCTCCTCTGTCTGAGACAGAACTGGCCAATTAACTTCCCTTTGTAATGGGAACCTCGAATGGAACTACTCTCTTGCTTAGGAATCTTCTAGAGCTCCCGCAGCCTGTCACTTACCACGGCTCTTCCATTTGACATGCCTTTCTACTTCCATCAAATCTTCCACCTGCTTTTCTTTGTTTGTTTGTTTGCCCCAGGCCACTTAAACTACTTGCATTCCAGGCACACCTGGTACATCTGCCCTACATTTTTACTCACAGTTTTTTTTTTGAATACACACCCATCCCTCCCTTTAATGTCTTAAAGTATGACATAACTAAGAACACAGGTCTGAAGTCTGAAATATTCAAATTGGTGTCTTGACTGTGTGCTGGTTCTGTGCTGGGTAAGCAGGTTACTCTTTTCCTGAGCCTGCTTCCTCTCCTGTAGTTTGGAGTTGAATCAATAGAGCCCTGCTAGAATAGAAGGTAAATTGATAGAGTGAGTGCTACAATGGCTGCCACAGATAGAGTCCTGGTTTTAATATCCTTCTTCCATCCCTGGTTCCAGAGGCCCCTTCAAAGCAAACCCTCCCTCTGCAGGTCTTACGGCTGGCTCTATACATCAACAACTCTGTCCCTCAGAGCCAGAAACCAGGTGTCACCCACTTCTGATGTCCTCCAGGACAAAGCAGAGTTCAAAGAGAACTGAATGCTCACTGAATCCGATTACCTATAACTCCTCCAGTATATAAATATATCTCAGCTGCAGTTATTTTTTGTAGCTAGATTATACTGGATTAGAAGAGGAAGAGGAGATAGCACTTGGGGACAAAGTGATATTATTATCTACCATCATTTAGATATTGCAAACCATATCCCATTCCTAAACCTTATGGCTTTAACAGGAAACATAGCCGATTGATTTTCAAACCTCACAGAGCCAAACTGTGTTCAGCTGTAAGACCATTCATACGGTCTTAGAGGACCACCGTGATGCACAGAAAATATTTAATTCTATTTAAGTACTGAATACAGAGACTCCTTACGGTCAGCTTGTAGAAGGACAACGTGATGTAGGGTCAGGGCCATCCTCTGGGAGTCAATGGTGCTCAGGATCTTGGCCGCTGCAGTCCCCAGCAGCGGCTTCCCATTGTACAGTGCGTAGTATGTCAGCTCTGCCGGGTCCTTCGGTCCTGGCACCCGCTGCATCTTCACCATCTTTCAGAAAAAGAGAGGCAGGGTGTTGCCAGAGCATCTTGGACCGGCCCTGCAGGCCCCTGAGCCATCAGAAGGCTCAGCCTCATCCAAGCACCAAGGCCTGCTGTTCCCTAGGGGACCCACTGTGACAGGCTCCAGGGAAGCTTGTTATCCCTGGGACAGGAGACTGGGGGGAGAAAGGGGGTTGAAAACCAGCAACATCTGGAAAGCCATTCGAAGCTGGGAAGAGTGATATTTCCCAGTCTCCACTGAGCTCTGGCCTTATTTGAAAATTGGCCTTTATGTTAATTCAGGACATGCTATGCTATCCCCAAACAAGGTGCTTAATTTCAAAAACCTTCCGTTGCCTGAAAGGGGGAAAAAGACCTATCTGTCTATACAATGGAAGTGACCTCTGATAGAAACAGTACTTGGAAACTCAAACTTTTTTTCCTAAAACATCTTTGTAGAGGTTTTTTTATTATTATTATTTCAAAAAAACTACAAAATATACATTCAGATGAAAAAGCATCAAACAATCAAAAATATTAAAACAATGTATAGTCCTTCCTCTGACACCAAAGAACTGTTATTATCTTGGAGCTTTTGTTCCTAATCTTTGGATTTTCTACACAAACCTCTTCTTTGTTATCTTCTAAGATCATCATAATCTCTACATGACATCATACTTCATTTTTTATGTGTGCATGCATGTACACACATGTGACATGATGCATGTGTGGTCAGAGGACAACTGGCAGGAACAGGGTCTCTACTTCTCTCACGTGGGTCCCTGGATTTGAACTCAAGTCCATAGGCTTGGTAGCAGGTGTCTTTACCTGCTGAGCCATCTCTGAGGCCTGAGGCTCATCATTTTTAATTGCTCCTTTAAATGGCCCAACATATTTCAAAAGCAGAAGCATTTATTTCCACATGGCATTCATCTATCTGCCTCATAAAATGGCCTAATGCCCTCTTTAACGTTAGACATTCGGAGTGTTGCTTTTAACTTTTGGAATTACAAATTGATAATCATAAGTGCAAAAGTGTAGATTTCGATATGGACGTAGTATGCTGTTGTATGTATGCAGGCGTGAAAACATGGAGCAGTTAGGGTTCCAACTTTTTAGAATTAGCAATTGGTAAACACTTTATTATAGTATTTTCAGAGTGTGCATTATAGATGTTGAGTTTCATAGAATATAAAAAGATTTTACAAAAGCGTTTATAGTAAGTTCATTAGCAACCACCACCACAGCACCATCCTAAAATTCCTGAAAAATCAAAAAGTCTTAGGAGTGAACCAAATAAGTGATGAATGAACTACAGAAAGCCACATAATAGAATATAATGAATAGACTACTCCAGTTAATATCAATGTGGATTACAAATTACAGAATATAAAATTTGAAACAGGAAAAGCAACATTGTATATTTTTAAGGATCTATACATGGAGGACAAAATCTATATAGAAAATACAGGACTGATTTAATACAAAATTCAGACCCATGCTCAGCTTGGATAGGAAGAAAGGGAATGTAATTTTAAATTCAATGCTGTGTATATGTAGGTATGTGTGTGCATGTGTGTAGTATGTGTGTGTCTGTGTGTGTGGTATGTGCATGCACATGTGTATGTGTGTCCATGTGTCTGTATATGCAGTGTGTGTATGTGTATCTGTGTGTGTATATATATGTATGTGTGTAGTGTGTGTATGTGTGTGTCTCTGTGTGTGTATGTATGTATGTATGTATGTGATCTGTGTATGCATGTGTTTGTGTCTGTATGTGGTATGTGTATGTGTGTGTCTCTGTGTGTGTATGTATGTATGTATGTATGTGGTATGTGCATGCATGTATTTGTGTGTGTGTCTGTATGTGGTGTGTGTATGTGTGTGTATATATGTGTGTAGTGTGTGTATGTATCTCTGTGTATGTGTATGTATGTATGTGGTGTGTGCATGCGTGTGTTTGTGTGCGCCTGCTCTAGATTTAGGCATCTTCCTCCATCACTTTCTACCTTTTTTTTTTTTTTTTTTTTTTGAGACAGGGTCTTTCACTGAACCCAGCGCTCACAAACTCAGCTTGGCTGGCTGGCTAGTGAATCCCAGGATCCTCCTTCACTGCTTTCCAACTTGATAAGGATTTCTTACCGAAATTTATCCAGGTATGTCAGAGGCAACCTAAAGTTTCTATAGAGAGAGATTTGCAGGGGGAAAAAAGAAACCCCACTTGCTTCACTCTGATTTTCTGGAGAGCTACAGTCAAGTGCCCTGAACAATGAGAAAATTCAGAGATGGCAATCTCTGAGACATGCAGAACTGCTAGGGTTACAAGTAGCACCGGGCTTGTAAGATGGCCTGTTCGCTCCCTCAGACTGATGCAAATCCCACTTCACAGCCATGTGGTCACCAGTGACTTGCTTTCTGACCTTAGGAAAAACATGAGTTGTAGTGCTTACATAGAACAGACCTACGGAGTGAAATCACAGTCCTGGCATGGGAAATGAACCATTCTTTCTCATAGGGATGGGCTGTCATGGTTTGGACTTTCAGAACCAAATTGACATCCAATAGGACCATGAGCACAGCATGCTGCTGCTCATAAGGAGACATGGGTTCTCAATGGCGAAGTGTAAATTAATCATATTCAAGCTGTCAAATAGCTATGGCCATTCCCACTCTAGGAGGAACTGGCTTAGGTGTGTAGGGAAGTGCAGATTGTCCTCCCAGGGACTATCTCAAGTGCCTTAAAACTAACCCGGAGAAGTTTGTGTCAGTAGTTCCTTTGAGAGAGCTGAGGAACTGACAGGAGGGTCTGAGGTGACTTAGGAACTTTCTGCTTTGTGAATACCTGAATGTATAGAAACTTCTTTCCTGGTAATCAAGTTGCTAACAATGTAGGAGAAAGATACTGACTCAGCCTCGAAAACTTCAGAGGAATGTTGATCAAGTGGCCTAAGTCAGTTGGCAGCAAGGATATGCCTCAGAGCACATGGAATTGTTTAGTCCCAGGAAACCCCCCCCCACACACAGTCATTAAAAAACCCCAGTGCACACACCTACCTGCACAGTGTAGCTTCCCAAGGTGGTAGCACGTCTAAACCGCCTGCCCTGTTGCTGGGACATCATGAACAGCTGAGCCAGGCGCTGCTCCATGACCCGGGCAAAGCTCTGGTTGTGCAGGCCCACCAGCGAGTTGTCCACACCCTGGAGTACTGAGGATGCAGAAGGCAGAGGGGCTGCTCAGAGCCTAGACTCCATGCTAACTCAATAACTACATCACCACCTGCCCCACATGGCTGAGACACTGTGGCTTGGTCCACCTTACCTACTTCTCCACAACCTGACCTCACTTCTTCTCCAAAGCAGATCATGAGTTAAGAATCCTTGCCCATGTGTTACATACGTTGGAAAAGTTAGTGACCTGCCCAAGGCAGCTAGTAAGTAGCAGAGTCAAGGTACAACCCAAGCTGGAGTAACTCCTAAGCTTGTGCCTTTCTTCTGTGAGCTGTGGCATCTAGAACACCTACTGCCTCAAACCCAAACAAAGAGTCCACAGGAGACACAGCCGAGCTGCAGGCATAGGGTTTGGGTTGGTTCTCACTTGCAAACCCTAACTCGGGGCTTATTTCTCTTTCTCAACGGTTTTGTGGAGGATTCATAGAGCCATCCTGGAACTTGAGCACACACATTTGGGCAAACTCTGCTGTTCAGTGGCCTTATATCTGCCCATTAGGTAGGGTCCTTCTGTTGCTATCCCCAAAGCCGCCCAGAGCCCCTCAGCACAGGAGTGTGCTGTCTCTCACTTCTTATCAATCATGGGACCTGCAGAAAGCCACTGAGATACAGTCCTCTGTAAAAAGGGCAAGGAAGGGCACCTCAGAGGAAGTACATGGCTAGTGGGTTCTAGAGGTCAAAAGGAAGAGGATGTATAAGGCAGTTTGGCCCTGTCCAAGGAAGGTACATGGGATCCTTTTCTGGCCCTTCTCTTTCCTTGGCTGTATCTCAGTAGCCATTACTTGGACAATCTGGGGACAACAGGAGAGACAATGACAGTGGAGTTGCAACCCATTGCCAGTGCATGGATGAGAGTTGTAATGAGCATTAGGGCTTCTCTAGAGCTTTCTACAAAGAAGAATGCCTGTCATTTATCTACATCCAAAGTCCAATCCTTGTTTTCCATCTCTTGTGAAGCATCTGCACCCCAAGCGTGCAAACAATGCCTTCAGACACAGTTGCACCCTAAATTTTAAGTGTTCAAATTGATTATCTCTCTCTCTCTCTTTTTAAAAAACTCACAAGGGTTTGGGAATAGGACAGAAGAGTCTTCATTTAATAGATTTGGTCCAGAGCAGTATCATGAATACCATCCATCCACCAAGATACAAAAACAGCTCCCCCCTCCCCCAAAGAGCATGTTGTCTGTAGCTGCTGATCTGGCAGGGTGCTGCATTTAGCCAGCACCAATGATTGAATCCACACAGGGCCAGACTAAGCCATCAAAGATGACGTTCATACTCTGAACAAGAGAAAAATAAAACCCACAGCTGGGTCTCTGAAATCATTTCTTTGAAGCCATAAATGCCAAGTGACCCCCTAAGAGTATAAAGCATGGCTCTAGGGCCCTGGTGAGAGACTCTAGCTTGTCTCTAACCCTAGCCAAGTCCCTGAAAACAGAGATGAATGGTGCTGTGTTGCTCTCCTGTCAGAGCTTTGAGGGTTCCCAGGGTTCCCTACCTCAGACAAGAGAGTCTGTGAACTTGCTGGTTCAAAAGCACCTCATCTGGTTAATTTATAGGCCAAACCACGGAATTTGGCCTCCTCAGACCAGTGGACAAGAGGAAGTGTGTGTATGTCATAAATTGCTTCATGAAAATCTCAGTCATGATTCAAAGGCAGACTCCAACTGAAGGCAGTAGTCAGACTTCCAGGAGATGGGAATGCCCCAGCCATTAGTGGGTGTTTGGATTGTGGGCATTTTCTATGCCACTGAACAGTAAGTTTAAGGTGTTTAAAAAGGGATATTTTACCCTGTATGTATTTTCAGTGCATTTCTCTCTTTATAAAAATGCCTCTAGGAGTGTACGGGGCGGGGAGAGTGTGAGCATCACTCCCAGGTGTGCAGTGGTCAGTGCCTAATAGCTCGAGTGTATCACTGCAGGTGTTCTCTATGTCGGCTGGGTGGAGCTGGGGGTCGGAAGCAGGGTGTGAGTCAGAGTCATGGCTCCCCTTCCTGAGACAAGCCATGAAGTTCCTAGGAGCCTCCGTTCCCTACTGAACTACTGATTGTGAAGAAATAATTCAGTAAATAATGCCTTTAACAGTGGTGCTCTAGGACACTCGTTAGGACACCACAATGAGGGAGCTGTTGCTGTCACATCCCCCCAGCCCCCTCACTTTGCTAGGTACATTCTTGACAAAAGGAAAATACCCTAAAAGGAATGGCCTGTATCCCTGCATGCGGTTCCCCTACCTTCCCCCAAGGACCTCAGCACACTCTCCTTGACCTGCCTGCCTTCCTGGAAGGCAATGGAGGCGTGTGTGCCCACACACCTCCCTCACAGAGACACGGCTCAGAGCCCTCAGCACATCAGCCAGGGCTCTCTTGCCACCCACGCTTAATCACTACAGATCCAGACTAGAGGAGGCGTTACAAGTCCCTGGCTGTGTTCAGAGGAACTAGGACCAAAGGTCCAAGATGGTGACCTTTCCCTTCTCATTTTATTTGTAATCACACTGGCTCTAAGATCACCATCAGGCATGGGTCAGCCACCTGCACTTGAGCTAAACTGTTCTGTGTGTGGTTGAATCCCACTCCAAGAGCCTCCGTGTTCAGCTAATGTCCTCTCATCCTACAGGTGAGCACGTGAAACCTTGGGGGGCCCAGGGGCTAGGACACACAGTAGGAGCTGAGGTGAGACGAGAAGAAAGTCTCTCATTACTGGATCTAGGACGTTTTGTCTCTGCTGAGTGAAACAAAAGCAGATGTATAAACCTGAGATGGCCTCTTACATCTATTAGTGACCAGTATCCTGTGGGCTTGCAGATTACCTAGGCTGGCTGGCCAGTGAACCCCAGAGATCTGTCCACCTCTGCCTCTTCTCTGATGTGGGTTCTGGGGAATCTAACCCAGGCCCTCATGCCTGCATGACCAGTACTTAACCGACTGCGCTACCTCTGCAGGCCCTAGTCACTAATATCTGGGTATCTCTATCTTGCTTCTATAAAACCGATTGCAGGATCTACAGATGGCAGGACAGACCCTTAGTTCTCTGTAAAGAGAGACTGAGATCACCCATTGCTGGTGATTTTTCATCAAAGAAGGACCCATCCCTTGCAAGACGGGGAACATGTACAATATGCTCCATCTGAGTCCAGTTGTACAAGAGACAAAAGAACATATAATTTGTAATAGAAACTGAAAAAAAAAAAGAAAGAAAAAAGAAAAAAGAAAAAAGAAAAAAGAAAAAAGAAACTGCAGTAAGGGAAAGCTGCTACAAACTGGAAAGGACAGAGTGTATGGCGATGGTCTGGGGACCAAGGCCGAGCAAAGACCCTCATCACTAGCTCCCTGTCACAAGCACTTCCTTTTGTGATAGAGCAGATTGGCAGAGCTGCCCATGAGTTTGTAAAGTGCTCCTGGTTCCGATGGAAGGGTCATGCCCAAACAGTTCCAGTTCCTTACAAGTACTAACCGATTGATGCCACTACCAGAAAGACAGCAGCAACTCTGTTTTGATCACCAACTGCGATGCCAACAACAGCAGTGAGGAAGGAGGCTCCGTGAGTGTGAAGGGTTAAGTCGCAGGGGAGCCCAGAAGATTGAGTGTGTGCCTTTCTCTTAAGGTAGTGCCACTAAAATGAAGACATGGCAAGGCGTGGGGAGATGCGGAGGGGATGTCATCGGTGGTTGTCAAGGGCGGCCTGTGTTTAAGGGTAGATTATGATCACTGAATATAAACTGTAAAGTTCAGAGGAGGGGGACTGCCTGTGAAGGGAAAGGCACCATTGCTTGAGGACACACGATTCTGTACCCCACTGGCTCGGGTGTTGCTTGGTTAGTGCCCCACCCCCACCCCCTCTCTCTGGCTTGCATCCTGGCAGGGTGGTTTCTAATCTGTTAAAATGTGCTTCATTAGTTTGCTTTCTTGGCAGTTAAAATGATCTCTGTGTGCTGAAGACCTTGCAGTGGGGGACCTAGGTGATGTATCCTTGGGAGCCTAGGCAGACGTCATCTAGCAGGGTGGGAACTGATTGGATGGAATTTTAAGCAGCAACCCACCTGGGGCTTGTGAAGAACAGCAGTGGGGGGGGGGGGGTTGGACAAGGGAGAGTTCAGGGTGGCTGCTCACCCAGACACAGCCCCATGTCTTGAAGGAGCATCCTTCCTACTTGTGATGGGCTGGACTATGTTCCCCAAATTCATGTGTGTGAGCCTTGGCCTCCAGTATATCAGAGGGTAACAGTATTTGGAGAGAGGGTCTTTAAAGGGGCAATGAAATTAAAATCAGGTCACGAGTGTGGGCCCTAATCCAGTGTGCCCAGTGTCCTTATAAGGAAAGGAAATCAGGCCACAGACAGGCTCAGAGGCAAGAACAGGTGGGGACAAATGGGGAAGGTGACCAACTTCAAGCCAAGGAGATGGGAGGAAGGCACGAAGGTATCGGTGCCTTGGTCTCAGACTCTCATAACAAGGAGAATATAACTTTCAGTCATCTACATGCTGACGGCTGGGCTGGTCACTCTGCTCCTATGCACATCTGTCCTCTCCATTTGCCTCAACACCACTGTTTGCCATTTTGAAAAACACAAACAGAATGCCTTTGCTGATTCATAAGGTTCAGTTGAGAAATGTCAAGGGAAAAAGAGAAAATGCCACCAGAACACTCTGACTCTTGGGCTCCCACTCGACCTTATCATGGGGCACACTGGGATTGGTGTGGGGTGGGCCGTGTCCCCCGAGAAGGAACACTGCACATACAGCCCTCCTCTGGCTTTGATTTGGGTTTCACAGGGCAGTTCAGGAAGGCCTGCTGTCTGTTCAGCCAACCACTCACACAGACGTGCCCCGGATGTCACACACTGGTGTTGCTCTGTGTGAAAGGCTGAGGAGGGAACCACTGAGCTAACAGTTTTGCTTATCAGTTATTATCTTCAGGGTCCTTTACTGGCTTCCCCATTCCCTTCTAGCCTTATAGAGGAAAACCTTGAATTATAAGGCAGTAGCAAAGGTGTAGATCCTGTCACCAAATGGCACCATTTTAGACAAATCCGTGATGCTACGAAGAGGGAATTATAAAATTAAGAGGTTACCTGTGATGACCCAGTAGTCTCTGGTTGTTTCTGATGTGTCGAGGTTGGGATATTCCAGTGCTAAAATACAATTTAAAAACATATCAAATTTCTTTGATAGGTTTTATGAGTAAAAATTATCAAGGGAATCAGAAGTGACAAGCTGGCAAGGATCGAGGTCCTACACTGCATTTCTGAGAACTCAGGCACACAGGTCAAACTATCTCATTGTATATAAAAGTGACTCAGAAAAGGGACAACTTGTACAGGGAGCTCAGATTCAAGAGTTTGTCTCTTTGAATTTTCCCCCCCAAACCTTCTTAAGTGGAGTAGCTTTACTATCAACACCCACAGGTGCAGTCTGTCACAGCAGGGGCTTCCTCTGTAGAGATTATCTAGCACCATTAAGGTCATAAGGAACGACTACCTCTAAATAGGATCTTTCCAGTGCTAAGGGCTTACACGTGGTACCCCACTGTTGGGAGGAGAAGTTATCATCTTGATTTACCAGCATGGTGACTGTGAGAATTCACACATGTAAAGGACATTGTACAGTGCTTGACATATGCTCAGTAAATCCTTCGTATTTGTGTGTACATGTATATGTACGTGTGTGCATGTGTACACATGTTATGTGTACTCCAGAGGATGATGGTGAGTGTCTTCCTCAGTTGCTCTCCACCTTATTTTCTGAGACAAGATTCCTCATTAAACCTTGAGCTTGTTGATTTGACTAGCCTGACTGTCCAGTGAGCTCCCAGGGATAGGTCCTCTTGTGCCCGGCACTTGCGGTGCAACTGTGAGTGTCTCACCAGACATTTTTTTTAACGTTGATACTGAGATCAAACTCTGATTCTCAGGGTTACGCAGCAAGCACTTTACCAACTGAGCCATTCCCCAGCCCCTACTGCTCAGTTCAACTTAACTGTGATTATTATCAGAATACCAAGCTGGTGAAAGAAACTTCTGCACCTGCTGCCCCATGACGTCCTGCTATCTTTTATGACATTGTTTGTTTGTTTGCTTGTTTGTTTGTTTTTCAAGACAGGGTTTCAGGACAGGGTTTCAAGACAGTGGTCCTAGCTGTTCTGGAACTTACTCTATAGACCAGACTGGCCTGGAACTCAGAGATCTGCCTGTCTTTACTTCCCAAGTGCTGGGATTAAAGGCATGTGCTACCACTGCCTGGCTGACATAATCTTTTTAAGAAGTCCAGAGTCATCCTTGCTGCCTAAAAATTTATAAGATCTTTCCAGTAAACACACATTTGAAACTTCTCAGTGGTTGTTAGGTGACAAGTGTATCTTCTACATGCACACATACAGACACATATATACACATACATACACATATAGACACATACACCCACATACATACACAGACATACAGATATATACACACACATACAGATACATGCATATACAGACACGCACATACAAAAACACACAAATTCACACATATACACACACACACATACACACACAGAATCTCATTTATTTATAGTATCAAAACAGCTACAGAAAGAAACTATTAAATACTTTTGCTAATAGGTATATTTCAAAAGGAAACCTTTGCCAGTGACCTTGTGAAATGTAATGATTAGATTTAGGTTACAGACCGTCACTCCCTTTGGCTACCAGCAAATGTCTAGTAACAAATGT
This sequence comes from Uromys caudimaculatus, assembly GCA_028551405.1. NCBI lineage: Eukaryota > Metazoa > Chordata > Mammalia > Rodentia > Muridae > Uromys > Uromys caudimaculatus. The sequence continues at coordinate 68,704,616 of CM052701.1, read as the reverse complement.
GGGCTGCACTATCTTCAAAGTCTTATGTTGACCATGTAGTAATGAGGATTATGTAAGCATTTGAGAAAGCCAAGGCCTCAGACTATGGGGACTTCAAGTGAAGTCACAGACTCAGTCACAAAGTCTGTAGCCAGCTGGACCTGAAGGTCTAGGAACATTTGTGGAGGGAAGAGGAAACCATGGCAACCTGGAAGGCAGTGCTCAGAGCACAGGTCTCGATGCAACCCTCTTAGCTGTGGGAGAGTGGATATCTTATGAAAATTTGCATTGGGGGGAGGGGCTTCAATTTTCTCTTCCAGTTTTACACCGGCCTGATAGGCTTGTTGTAACCATCAAACAAGGGCTTTATTTGCAGTGTGCAATGAACTTTTTATCAGTTCAACCCCCAGTTGTTGTATTCTCAGTTGCTCAAAGTAATACAATGTAGCCCAGCAGAGGCTCTTCTATTGGGTGGAGAAAGAGCCCAAGGGAAACCACAGGGTCCTTCTGCTTGAGGCTGTGGCCCATGTACTCACGTTCAGCAATGGTGAGCGGAGGGTAGGTGAGGTAGAATCCCACCAGCTCAGCTGAGAGCTGGCTAAGGAGGCTGCTGGCCACGGTGCCGTTGAGGAACGAGCTCTGATTGCCCACAGCATACACCAGTGTGACGGCTTGGGAGGCATTGGACGTGCTCACGATCTGAATGACACAGGAGCAAAGGGGAAGGAGACAGGCCAAATAAGGTGAGGGTCTGTGTCATGGAGGCCGAGGGAGGGACGTTTCAACAGAAGTCGTGGGTTTCGATGGAAGGGCAGGGGGAGACAGCAAGGAGGAAAAAAGAATAGCAAGTCATTGTTTACAGATTGCAGGAGCATGCCGGGCACTGGCGATGGGCACCTCATCTCCATCTTGATCTAACCCTGGGACGAGTGTCCATTTTGACTGCCTTCCCACGAATGATTAAAACAGAGCTTAAGGTCATAAAGCTTATCCATAACTAGTGGTTTGAATAGGTTTGGCCCCATAGACTCATGTTTGAGTGTTTGGCCTGTAAGGAGTGGCACTCTTAGGAGGTGTGGCCTTGTTGGAATAGGTGTGGCCTTGTTGAAGGAAGTGTGTCACTGTGGGGGTGGGCTTGACATCTCCTATGCTTAAGCTCCGCCCAGTGTGCAATTATAGTCCCTTTCTGGCTGCCTTTGGACTTGGCTCCTCCAGCACCAAGTCTGCTGGCACACTGCCATGCTTCCCACTGTGGTGATAAAAGACTGAACCTCTGAAAGTATAAGCTAGCCCCAATTAAATGTTTTCTTTTTTATAAGTGTTGCCTTGGTTACAGACTCTTCACAGCAATAAAACCCGAACTAAGACAGTAACAGTCAGGATTTGAACCCAAGTAGTCTTGATTTTCAGCTTTTAACTATTCATGTGTTTTTCTTAGGGGCTAAACTGTCTCAAATGGCTTACAAGTCTGGAAGTACAAAGTTGAGCATACAGATATCAATGGAGAGCCCAATTGTCAAATGGTCTGGGAGCTTTCATATCAAAAGGAATATGCACCTGGTGTTTTGAGCAGGGTGACTGAATACAGGCATAACAGGAATTCAGAAATACAAGATAAATCCTTCACAGAGCAGGTGTTTTCTTTTGTGAACCATTAATTGGTGTGGATTATGAGGAGAAATGCTCTATAAAATAGCATGGGTTTCATCTCTTGCTCAACTTATTTCATTTTCTTAGTTGCTGGGGGAAATAAGATTTTCTGGGTCAATGTATGGATAAAAATATCTCAAACATTTGAAAAACATGAGCAGGAGAAAAATCACTGCTAGGCAGGGAGCCTTTGCCGGGCTGTGTGCAGTGAGTGTCCCTTCTCTCCAGATCTCCTCGCCACTGCCCTGTATGCCACAGAGAGCATCCTGTAGGCTAGCCCTCAAGGACTACACAATGGGTTCTTTGTCAGGTGGTATTGGCTAAAGGAAGCTGAGTGGGCATGGGAGAGAGGAAGGGAGGTCAGAGCATAGATGCCAGGCCACCTTCCCTGTGGGCACCACAGCCCAGGTATAGCCTGGGTACTGTACTGCTCCTGCCTGCACCTTCAGCTGAGGCATGTAACTCAAGGTTCCTTTGAGTACCGTCTTTCCCACCTGGCTTACTGAGACATCATCTCTGAAGCTTTGCTCAGAGGAGCTTCTCCACTTTGCTGTCTACTCCCCACATGAGGCAGTTGTCTTTCAGTTCTTCAACCAAGATCCACAATTCCTTGATTAAGAACAACCCAGTGACCATTTCTGCTCAGCTCATTTCTCCTCCCAGAAAGTAGTTCTGGAATGTGTTTTGGCCACAGATATTCAGACCTCTGTCTCCAGGTGCTTAGAAGAAGAGCTCTTTCTGACAATTCAAAAGAGTTCACTAGGGACCAGAGAGATGGCTCAGTGCTTAAGAGCTAAAGGTGCTTGCTGCTCATTCAGAGGACCCGAGTTTGGCTCTCAGCGCCCAGATCAGGTGGCTCACAACCAGCTGTAATCCAGCCTCAGCGAAGCCTCTTCTGGCTTCCTAGGACACCCATATGCACATACACACAAGCACTTGCACACACACACGCACCACACAAATAAATAATAAAAATAAATCTTAGTAAGACCTTTTAATCTTTATCCCTATTGTGAATATTTTATGAGTACTTGTCACCTTTCAATAGCACTAAATCTCCCTAGACTGCCAAGGAACCCATAAAGCTGGTAATATATAAATATGTATGTATGCATATATATGCATATGTGTACATGTATAAAATTATCTACATAATACATACAGACATATATCCTATATTTAATCAGGTAAGCTATACATTTTTGTTTTGATATATATATATATATCACAGAATTTAATATTTTAATCATTTTAAGCACATACTTCATTGGCATTAAGTAGATTTGCATTTTTACCAATGACCAGCAACACCCATCTTCAGAACTTTCTCACTGCCCCCAACTGTTACCCATTAAACACCAACTTCTCCATCCTTTTATTCCTAGGTTGATCTTGTAACTAAGATTACTGATTATTCTACAACTCTACGTATCTGGCAGACAAGAAATCATTCTATGTTTTTGCTTCTGTGACTGGCTCACTTCACTCGGCACAATGACTTACTTCATTCAGTGCCACCCGTGCTGCAGTAGGCACCAAAATGGCCTTCCTGTTTGAAGGCTTAGCAACACTCTGCAATATGTGTAGACTACATTTGAATTCATGCATTCACTGATAGACATGTGGTTTACTTTTGGCTTTTGGCCATCGTGACCACGGTACAGATACCTAGTGACCATGGTATAGATACCTGGTGACCATGGTACAGATACCTATTTTAGTTCCTAGTTCCTGTTTTTGATTCATTTTGATATGCAGATGGACATGGAGCTGCTGGGTAACATTGTAACTGCATGTTTAGGTTGCTAAGCAACCGTGGTCCTGTTTTCTACAGTGGCTATCCATCCCACATCCCTCTAGCTGTACACAAGGTTCCTATCTCCCCCAGGCCCTCACATCTCATACTCTTTTATAGGGCTGTGCTTTGCTTTTGAGAATGATCATCCTAACAAATGTAAAATGGTGTCTCATGATTAAGTGTTGGGTCAAAGCCGCTTTAGTGCCCATTTCTCCTCGCGGTGACATAGTTCAAACCCAGGGCATTATGCACGCTAGGCAAACACAGCACCGATCCCAGGCCTCAGTTCCCATTCATTTTCTTTAATGGATGCATGGCAGGGGTTCTCTCTGTGTCTTCAAGTTCTGTTCTAGATATCAGTCACTTAGCAGATAGATGATCACAGTTCTGTGGTGTCTCTCATTCTGTTATTAGTATCTTTGGATGGGTGAAGTTCTTGCTTTTGAGGGCATCCGATTTGTTTGTTTCTCTTGGCTCTGTGGTTTTTCCACTGGTGTCCAGCACACACAGACCTGTGAGCTCTGTGGTTTTTCCGCTGGTGTCCAGCACACACAGGCCTGTGAGCTCTTCCTTTTATGCTCCAATCCCTTTGGCTTTAGTTCTTACATGTATGTCTTTGATCCACTTTGAGAGATTTTGGTCAGTGATGTTAGGTATAGCTTCAACTTCCTTCTTTTGTGGACATCCACTATTAAAAAAGAGTATCATTTTCCTCATAGCCCAGCCTTGGTAAAAATCATTTTACCCTATACAAGTGTTTTGTTTTGTTTCCTGGCCTCTACCTAGACGATTGGTCTCTATGTCTATTGTACAGTTGAGAGCACACTGTTTTGGTTATATTAGCTTGTTTAAAATAAACTTTTGAAACAAGGAAGTGTGACACAAAATTCATTCTTTGTCAAGATTGCTTTTGTTGTTCAAGGTCTTTGGGGCTCTATTTGAACTTCAGGATAGAATTCTCAGTTTCTGTCTTTAAAACCATCACTGGGGGTTTTAAAAATCTTTCTTAGAAGGTGTGTGTTTGTGTGTGTGTGTGCACATGTGCGTGCATGCACCAGTGTATACAGGTGCCTACGGAGGCCAGAACAGTGTGTCAGAACCCTTGGAGCTGGAGTTACAGGTGGCTGTGAGCTGCCTGATTTGGGTACTGGGAACTAAACCTAGGTATTCTGTAAGAGCAGCAAGCATTCTCTCTAGTCCCTGCCCCTCCCTTCCCGGTTTTCTGAGACTGGACTATGTACCTTTGGCTGGTCTTGAACTTGCTATGCAAGCAACACTGTCCTTGCATCCACAGCAATCCTCCTGTTTCTGACTTTAGAATGAGATTTTGGTAGGTATCAGATTCAATCCACAATTCTCATTGGGGAATATTGAGATCTTTATAGCGTAAGATCTTTCTTTCTTTCTTTTTTTTTTTTTTTTTAAAGATTTATTTATTTATTTATTATATGTAAGTACACTGTAGCTGTCTTCAGACACTCCAGAAGAGGGCATCAGATCTCATTTCGGATGGCTGTGAGCCATCATGTGGTTGCTGGGATTTGAACTCATGACCTTCGGAAGAGCAGTCGGTGCTCTTAACTGCTGAGCCATCTCTCCAGCCCCAGAGTAAGATCTTTCAAGCAATGAACACAGCTCTGTTCCCACGCCTTCGTATCTTCTTCAATAAACTCGGTCACGCCCTTTTATAAAACCTCTCACCTCATCTCTTCACTCACTCAAACTGGCTCATTAGCTCATTAAACTACAGGACACTTCGTTGCCACCATCTTTCTCCTTCTACAACAGTAGCACCATGGTCCCTCGGAAGTCACCTCCCTTCTCCACTTTGTCCATGTACTTTGGGTAGAGTTGCCCCCTTCTCATGTTTCAGGAGTAAGCAGTTGTGCCAGGCCATGTTGACCAGGATATTTCATCTCCTTGGCCACAGTTACCAATCCAGAAGTGGGCACAGTGGGCCAATGAGAGCCAGTACCAGGGTCTGGACTGCAATGACACCAATAGACAAATAAACAAGCAAAAAATAAAAATGTTAAAGGCTCTTTGGTTTTATAAGACCACAAGCAATAAGAATAAGACAAATCTGGAAGCACCAAGGGTCACTCAGCACAGGTAAGAAGTGTGCAGGGGTTGGAGAGACAGCTTGGTAGTGAAGAGCACTTGCTGTTTTTCCAGACAACCTGGGTTTGTTTCCCAAGCACCCACATGGCATTTTATAGCCATCTGTAACCCAAGTCCTAGAAGATCAGAGACCGTTGTCTGCCATCCATGGGCACTATATGCATGTGATACGCAGACATATATACAGTAAAATAAAAAACAAATAAATCTTAAAAGAAGATGAAAGAAGAGGAGGAGGGGTCTGGAGGAAGTCATCAGAGAACTTCCTGAAGACAATGTTGGTGCAGCTGGATCCAGTTGTGCCTCTAGTCAATAAGCTGTGACCTTCTCAGTGGAGGGAGGCCAGCATAGTCTCTTTCTGCTTATGTCTCATAGTCTGGGGTCCTGTTACAATCCTCATGGAGTCAACTGTAATGCTACATGCTTTTTTAAAAGTCACTTTTCAATGACTCTGATATTTACATCTTTTTATTCCACAAAGCATTCAAAGTACCATACAAATTATATTTAATAGATTTACATATTAAATATATAATTATAATATAAATTTCATCATATTAATATAATATGTAATTATATTAATATAACGAAATTTACAAATTATGACCCACTTCTCTGGTAATGTCATCACGATTGTATCTCATCGCTGTGCATTCTTGAAGGCTGACAGGTGGAGCAAGTTGCTTCAGCCTGCAGTCCTCATCTGTCATATAAATTATATTTAATATAAGGAAATTTAAAAATGTTACAAAAACATCCATTTGGAAGTCATAGTATCATGATCCCAGGAAGACAGTGAATGTGAAGTTATCTGTGATGATATAGGGACCAAGAGAGGGGTGTTAAATCTATCGACAAATCCAGTTCTGATACTCCATAATGGCGGAAGCCAATCGTGAAATGGGATTGATAAAATAATTCATTCAATTAATTTTTTTGTTTGTTTTTGTTTTGGTTTTCAAGACAGGGTTTCTCTGTGTAGCCCTGGCTGTCCTGGAACTCACTCTGTAGACCAGGCTGGCCTCGAACTCAGAAATCCGCCTACCTCTGCCTCCCAAGTGCTGGGATTAAAGGCGTGCGCCACCACTGCCGGGCTCATTCAATTAATTTTGAAGGCTTCCAACATGTTGGAGAACATCTCAAATCTAGCTCGATGCAATGGTCAAATTACCTGTTCTAATCTTTTCTAAGGAAGCTTTGTTCTTTACATTTCATCTGATGACCCATAATCAGCTCAAAACAGGCTGAAGGCCAAGGGCAACTTATTTATCTTGGTGTCTGATCTCCCAGCATCTAATAAAAAGCAGGCACTCAAGAAATCTCTTAAAGTGTATTCTGCACCAAGAACCACCTAGGTTCACATAACTGCTAAGACCACAGATCTAACCCTGAAGAAAAAGATTTCTCACAAGAGCTGAGTCACACCGCTTATATAAATCTTAAATCTGTGACACTTTGTTAGATCTTAGACTAATACGAGCTGAGTCATAATGAGATCCTCCCCGATCTACTTTGTCTGAGTCTAGAAAGGGAAAGCTGCTCTGGCAAATTAGATTGTGTGCTCTCTACATCGTATTGGCCTTGCTGATAATTCACTTATGCTAAATGTCAAATTCAAAAGCCCTCGGTCTAATTGCAAAGGCTTTAGTTCAGTAGTCAAAACAGACACAGAATAGTAGTAGTAATTAGAGAATTTGGGGGCTGGATGAATATTATTAAGAAGTGTCTGTCCTTACTGAGATCTTAGGTACACACACACACACACACACACACACACACAGGTCTGAGAAAGGCTTTTGGTGGTGTTCACACTGCTAGCCAGTGGCTGGATTTCCCTGGGAAAGCCTTGTGCACTTGCCAAGGGCTCTGGTGGTGTTCACACTGCTAGCCAGTGGTTGGATTTCCCTGGGAAAGCCTTGTGCACTTGCCAAGGGACACCCTTTCTACACTGTGTCAATACTGGTACAGCATGGTGGATGAGAACTGAGTTTGTGCTCACATTTTTGCTTCCTTCTTTCCCAACCATGTGACCTGGGAGTGTCATAATCCTTCTCTCTGTTCTCACTTGAACAAAATGGAGATGGCATCTCAGAGGATGTCTAATCATTACACAGAAAAATATTTATAAAATAATGAGCTGAGAGTAAGCCCACACTATAAAAAATGTGGGTGTCTTTCATGGGTGTTTTTGTTTGCACGTGATGATCATTTTTTGTCTTGAAATTTGGAACTAACCCAATGAAAATCACACAACAGTTAATCACAGAAAAACACAATGGAGTTGGTGATTAAAAATCAATTCACAAGCCCCAAGATGACTCAGGAAATGAAGGTGCCTGCCTCTGAGCACAGCAACTGAGCTTGATTGCTGGAACCCACATGTTGAAGGAGAGAACTCATTCTCTGTCCTCTGAACTCTACATTTGCACCATAGCACATGCTCCCCCCAAACACACACGCACACACACACACACACACACACACACACACACACACACACACACACACACACACACAGAGTGATCCATCTTATAAGGTATACTCAGGTTTAATTCTTTAATAACAAACTCATTAGAAAAACTGGATGACGCATTACATATAAAAAGCAAATATTCATCCCGAACCGTGGTAGGTCCATAGTGACATGGACTCCTGCCTGCCATAGCCAGATCTCAGTCACCCTCTCCAATGCCACGACTATGTATATCTCCTGCCTAGAGTACAAACTTACATATGCACATGACACTTCAGATGGGGGGGACCCATATCACTTCTGGTCAATATATGCACTATGGCTGTCTGTCTTTGCAGCCTGATGCCTCTGCTCCTTACCTGAACTGTCAGGTTGCTCCTGGTGTTGAGGACCTTCCTCTCTGCATCCTGGAATGCCTTCTGCAGCCTCTGCTCCATTGTCTGGGCAAACCTGCAGGACTGGATGTGATCCGACTGGCTTACAAACTGCAGCACTGAAGAAGAACCATGGGTCAGCACTTGCCAATGTTCTGCCTTAGTTCCTCAAATTTAATAGCAGCCAATATGCAAAATGACATGATTTTTAGGTTACAGAAATTAGGCAAATAAACAGAAAGACCAGACAAGCTTTAATTAGGCTTTGAAAGAGTTCTTCCTAAGATGATTTATAGCAGAGAATAATTAAAAGCAGGATTGAACCCAAGGTTCTCTCCAACACAAAGGATATCATGACTTTATCCCATGAGACTATGCAGACATTTGCTCAAAGATGACAGTGTCATCTATTTCTGTGGATGGTGACCGTCAATTGTCCTCTGTCACTAAGCTGACGGTTCCCATTGCAGTGGTTTCTCCACTCTTGTGATTGACAAACTTTGCAAATTGGAAATAACAAGGGGAATTGAGAGAAAGATATCAAAGCCTTTGTTGGGAGACACCTTCAATAACGACCAAAACCTGATAGCTCCAGACTATAGGTTTTACAGGCACTCAGTTTTTAGTGGTCGTTACTGATAAGGAAAAGGGGAAACATGCTGTTCTGTGCTGTGATGCACTAAGCATATGGATTGGGAGAAAAGCCTCTATGGGGGAATGAATCTAAGAAAGTCAGGATCACAGCCATTAGTCAGGAGACTAAGACCTCTGACGGGCAGGGACATGTGAGGGAATAAGGACCACGGAAGTGGAGAAGCTGCCAGCAGTGGGGCTTTTAAACAGAGACCTGCTTGTCTGGTCCTGGAATGATGGGACCTTTTCCTTTGGGTGACTTGCCTGTCTTCAGCTGGAAGGCACCTGCAGGCTGGGGCTTCCATGGGGAGGCAAGCACCGCCACAGACTGTAAGTTGGGAGTGTGCTGCTTCAGATCGGCAGTAACATTGCTGACGCCATACACACCCAGCGCGTCCATCACCACAGCCGGCAAATACACCAGCCTCCCTTTGGTAGCATAATAGCCAACTGTGACATTATGAGAATATTCCAGAATGTCCACCTACAAAACAAATGGACCCCCAGAACTTGTTTATTTCTACAGTGTTTTAGGTTCTTCTCTCTGTTCCCAGAGCCACAGCTGTTACTTAGGAAGACTAGACGTCCCCATTGAGCAAATATCCTAACGACCCCGTAAGGTGCACATGTGAGTTCCAAAGTATCACAGCACAAGAAAATAAAACTCATGTTGGGGGGCAGTTTTAT
>CM052701.1:68674873-68694801 GCA_028551405.1 Uromys caudimaculatus | reverse complement strand
GGAGGGGAGGGGAGGGGAGGGGAGGGGAGAAGGTATGGAGACCATGTAGATAGAACAGGAGCATTTTCCATGCTAACACATGGACCAGAGCAAGACAGGGCAAGACTCGGATGCAGGTAAAGGACCACGTGGCCAGGAAGTAGGCAATATTGATACTTAGAATAGCTCAGAACCTGCCCAGCTAGTGCCAGGAGCTTGTTGATAAAAAAATACCAGGTCTCTGCATCATTTATTTGGGAGCTAAAATGGTCTAGAGTAGGCATAGAAATGCTCTGCAGTTATTTGGGATCAAAGCGGGTGGAGAACCCCCCAACTCCAAGAATTACATTTGCAAACTCACATCAGACCCAGATGAGATAAACCTGAACCTGGTTTTGGGTTCCTTAAGTGTCTTGAATATGATCCAATACGCACTATCATCAAAGAGCCAGGAGGGGAGAGCGGGCAGAGGGATCTAAGGCACAGCATGCTGGTTAGGAAACAGCCACACCTCCCCACTCCTGGGAGGCAGAGGCAGAGATTAAGTGAGGTAGGGCACCTCCTGGGGATGGGCCACAAAGTAACTAACATGGAGTCTTCCCCTTGAAGCAGAGAGGAGGCCTTCAGATTTGGCTCCATCCCTGGCTTAGCTCCTGGTTCAAGGCCTAGGTGGGGATGAATCAGAGGGCTTCTCTCCCATGTGAGTCTTAAAGGGGCATTGATGGTCTGAGCCCTCTCTTTCCCAGTGGATAGATTTTGAAGGTTTAGAACTTATTCTTACTGCATCTTGCTTTGTTGGTGTTGTATGTTTATAGTTTTAAATGTGGGTGTTATTTTTTAATATAGTAAATGTGATGTTTGTCATAAAATTAGAGTTTTGAAAAAAGAATGATGGTTGCCTTATGTATTAACCATCGCCACCTGCAAGGTATATCTTCTTTTAATCATTTTTACCCAAGAACACATATTTTGTGTGTGTGTGTATATATATATATATATATATATATATATATATATGTATGTATATGTATATGTATATATATTTGTATACATGTAAAGAAATATACATGTGTATTCATACAAATATATGTATGCAGAGTAGATGCTGCTTTGTAATCTCTTCATTTCTCTCTGTGCATGAGTGGGTTGTGTTTATGTCTGTCCACAGTGTGGGTGTTTGTGTGTCCGTGCATGTCATGTGTGTGTTTGTATGGATAGTGTATATGCATGCGTGTGAGTGTGTGTGTTCGTGGGGAGGGGGAGTCTAGAGCTCTGTGCCCGGTAGACAAAAGCTCTACTTCTAAGTGGATTCCCAGCCTCCCCTCTGTTATTCATTGTTCTAAACACGCTCACACACAATCCACCACCTAAACCATGCTTTACACTGATACTTTAAATACGCAGGGAATGGGTCTGACCAGCACCACCTCCATCTTCCACGGACTTCATGCTGTAAAACCGGATTGCTATGTGACGCTATCTCAACCTTTGCATGCTTTCCCGATCCCGCAGCTGCATCAGTGTCATGTAGGACTGGGGAGACAGGCTAGGGGAACACCATTTCCCTAACATGCACAAGGCCCCAGGTCACAAATATTTTTCAAAGAAGCCAAGAAAACTGATTTTGCTACATGACAGGTGCAATTTGGTCCTTTCAACGTATGTTCTCCATCGGTTCTTTTCTAAAAATGACTGACCAGGGAGCTTCAAGATGGAACATGAACATGGCCCCAAAGAACAACAACCCGCCCAGTGAGCGAGCTGGGAACTTTCCGGCCCTTCTGATGACTTCAAAGCGCAAGCCTTGGTCCAGGACTATTTTCTTTTAATACATTTCTAACCCTTGCATGTCTTTAAAAACAAACAAAACAATCAACCAGTAACTGAACAGGCAGATGCCAAGCTCCGCCTCCTGGCCTTGTGCAGGCAGCAGCAGCTCACGGGACTCAGCAGGCTGCTTGGGCTCACTCTTCTTATTTTTGCCATTACCGTTTACTCATGGCAAATGATCCTGATTTACTAATTAATTGTATTGTATTAATTGCATTGTGCCGCTACAAAAGTATCAAAAGAAATGAACTAAGTGTACAAAACGCACCAAGTACTTTTAAGGACTAGTGGCTGCTGCAGTGGTCTGTGACCATGTGCACAGAAGGCCAAAGCTACAGAGGTCATAGGAAGTGACTGCGGTTCAGTGGAGGCCATACCAGGCAGATGAGGGGGAGCAGTCACATGTTCAGCTTTTGAATTAAGAATGTTGATGTCCCAGTGGAGAGTGCTTTTCCCTCCTCCTCTCCCTTCCTTCTTCCGCTCCATTTCTTTTTTTAGAGACTGACAATGACCAACAAAGGATGTGCCAAAACCTCATCTCTGGTCCTCTGTGATGGGTAGGGTGGGACCCCTATCCGGAATGCAGCTGTCACCCAGACCATCAAAAGAGGAAACCAGATGATATGTTTAAGCGGTACAAAAGGGAGCTCTGACTGCCAGTTGCATTTACTTGGGATGAACCCAAAAGACTGAAAGACAATGCCTCCATTACTTGGCTGTGCCATTGAAACCAGCCAGCAGTTATTAGGCAGTACTTGGCAGGAAAGTGTTTGGAGGGAAAAATGTTTACGTCCCTGTCTGCTGCTGGCACACCAAAGTGGAACTCTTCTTGCAGATCTGAGTCACTTGGGCTTTTGTTGTTGTTGTTACTAGTAGTAACAGTTTTGGGGTTGGTTTTCTGAGACAGAGTCTTAGTCTGCAGACTAAGGTACTTGGGCCAATCCCTCTGTCGAAGCCTCTCATGTTCTGGGGCTATAAGTATGCCTGGTCTGCCAGGTTTTATTATACCTGTTACATGTCCAGAAATAAACACTATTTATAATTGTGCAGATGATAAGGAGAAAACAAAAGCAAACCAGTGATACACACCTTCTAGAAGATGCTAAATATTCCTCAAACGATGTAACAGTGGGACATTGTCTTAAAGCATAAAAGTAATATAAGGTAACTAGTCTCAGGTTTTCATCTTGAAATGACCTGATCCTCCAGCCACAAGATGTTAGTTACCAGTCAAAAGGACAAAAGATTTCACTTTTGGCAAGTGTAGGTGTGGCACCTACAGAGGAGGAAAACATCTGCTCCTACTCTGGACCCACGAGTGGAAAGCAAGGAGCTTACGTGCGCGGAGACATCATTCTGGTGTAAAGCCTTCCTCAGTGCCTGCGTGAGCCCTTTGGTTACACCAAGCTTCAAGGACTCACTGCTCTGTATTCTTCTCTGAGTTAGGAAGAAAACTGTGGGGTGAAACAGAAGCAAGAATGAACCGAATAATAAACAAGCAGCCTCCCCCAGCCTCTGTGCCCATCAAATCCAGAGCACAGCGGGATAAGCAAAGGTCCACCAATCAGGTGACAGACTAGGAGAAGTGACCATTGGTCCTAATTAAAGCCCAAGCCATTTATGGGGTTCTAATACCAGAGCTGGTACGCTGATGGCAGTTCATTTCTTACCCATGCTGCCTCTGACCTTGAGGACCAGCCTCTGTATGCATTTCTGTAACAGCATCCATTGACTTAGAGACGGTCCCTGAGCTGGATTCTACAGCTCTAATCAACCCTGGATCCATAAGGGACAGGCCTACCTCACAGGTGGGGACACAAGTGGTATCAGAGACAGAACTTAATAGTCACTATTAGAAGGACATCGGAGTTCTGCCAGGACATTTGGAAAAGGCTGGGATACGGGAAGGTTTCCATGGGAACTGATGTTTCCAGTGAGTCCTCAGGGGCAAAAGCAGTCAGCTAGGCAAGAGTGGGGAGACGTAACCCCTCCCCCACTCCCAGATCCAGGAGTGCCAAGTGGAAAGGCAAGGGGGGAAGGAGGTGAATCTTGTCAGGGTACATGTTTAGTTTGGGTCTAAGGGAGATGGAAAATAAGGGATTTAAAACAAAGTAATTCATCCTTTTGACTACAGGCTGGCAAATAGATTGAAGAAGACAGGTATGAAGACAGACGTGTATCGTGGTGCAGAAATTTAAGTAAACGGTGGTGACAGCAGGCACTAGGCAGGTGGTACCGAGGGGTGGATGCAGAGAAGGGATATTCAGGAGTGAGAGTGGGAAGAACTGGTGTCTGGTCACCATGGTCAGCTGAGGCTAGTGCCAGGCAGGGAAGAGGAGCCGAGAGGGTGTCTCTGAACGGAGCAGGGCTGGGAGAAGGTAAGGATCTGGAACGGGGAGTGGGGATAAAAACCCAGATGGCATCATTTCGAGAAACAGAAAGAGATACTGTATTTTCTACTGTGCCTAGTTTCACAATTTCCCATTTTAGAATAAGATATGTCTCGAGATATAATTTCCTTCCTTTCTTTGTGGGGCGAGGAGGAAGGCGGGACGTGAGCACTCAACACTGGTGTGCTCTTTCAAATAATTTGTCTAATGCTTTTTATAGAAAGCACTGCTACACTATTGGAAGCACGCCCTGCACGCTAGACTCTCTGCAACCAGGGAGTGGGGCAAAGGAGAGAGCGACCCCACTGTGCTGATGGCTCCAGTATCACCTGCCCCAAAGGATCACCTGACATCAGAAGAAATCCTAGCTCCCTCCTGCATGACTAACTGTCCCTTTGGCTTCTGCTGATTAGGAAAACCTCTCTGAATGGTGCAGCACTTCCCAAGATTTGTGTTAAACAAATCACATTGTTTATTTATGGGAGACATCCCTGGCATACTTCATAGACAATACACACTGTGTTCTGACATTCCCTGACCACTGGAGTACATTCATTTATCCTGGGCGCTTCTGATGTCAGACCCAGTCCTGGAACTAGAATCCATGTCCTCCAGTGTTCCCCTTCTCTGAAACTTGCTGAGAGTCGAGGTTTTCAACCTTGACTTATGGATTAGTCTGTTTCTGTCTTCCCACCTCATGTGTACATGTGTGTGAGTGTGTGTGTGTGTGTGTGTGTGTGTGTGTGTGTGTATGTGTGCATGCAACATGTGTATGTGCACATGAGTGTGCATGCACATACACACACTCAACTGAATGCAGGTGCATGTATGTATTTAGTGTGTGTCTATACATGTCCTTGTATGTGGAGACCAGAGGACGACTCCAGGTTATTCCTCAGGTGCTACCCACCTTGTTTTTTGAGACAAGCTCACTCACTGCAGCTCATCAAATAGGCTACATTGACTGGTCAGTGAGCCCCAGGGATCTGCCTGTTCCCCTTCCCCCCCAGCTCTGGGGTTATAAACTATCATACCCAGCTTTTTAAAAACAGATTCAAAGAGGTTAATTCGAGTCCTTGTGCTAAGTACTTTAGCAACTGAGTGTTGTCTCCAGCTGCAGTCATTACTGTGCAGACTGAGCATTGGGGAATGTTAAACATAATTCTAGGTGCCTGCCTACAAGTTCCAAGAAATACTCCCCTCTCCAAGTGTGACAACTATGATGTCTCCAGACAAGGCCAAATGCCTCTTGGAAAGGGAGAGTGAGAGCTCTCCTGATAGACAAACACTGATCTAAGAGAACTCTTCCTATCATGTCTCTGAAGTCAGGACTGCTCCTTCGTCCTCAGAACAATAAGACAGTGACCTCTCACCTGTCTTCACTAGGAACTTGTGGGACATCTGACAGTCCAAGTTGGATGCCATTCTGCCAGTTGTGACCATTGCAGTAGACACAGCCGGGAAAGCAGCATCTGTGTTTCCTGTCTGCAAAGATGGCAGTCTCGTGGCCTTTACTGATGCTGTAATGGACGTCAGCGCAGCTGTGATTGTCAGTGGGCGTGGCGTGGATGCTCTGGGTGTGTCTGGCCTGGTAGGATTAGGGAGGCCAGTGTGCATGGCTTGTGGCTTCT
The DNA here is from genome assembly GCA_028551405.1 of Uromys caudimaculatus. NCBI lineage: Eukaryota > Metazoa > Chordata > Mammalia > Rodentia > Muridae > Uromys > Uromys caudimaculatus. Next base: position 68,688,971 of record CM052701.1, on the reverse strand, counting down.
TGGGGAGGTGTGTTGTGGACAACAGGCCTGACGCAGAGCCTGTGGCCCCTTGCATGGCTGTATGTGTGCTCATGCTGTGTGCTGTCCGGGCAAGCATGTAGGTTGGTGTGAATGGGAAGGCTGTGTGGACTGTCCCTGCTGTCACCTTTGGGCCTGATGCTGCCTTGTTGGTGACATTTTTAGCTAGAGTAGTGGTCAGACTGCTCTTGGCTAAGCTGCTGCTGCTGCTGCCAGTGCCCTTAGCAGTAAGGGCTGCAGACAATGGCGCTGGACTTGATTTCCTCAGAAGCAATGTGGTGGCGGCAGCTGCTGCTGTTGCTGACAGTTCTCCCTTGGAGGACACTGAGGTTTCCACTGCAAAGAGAGAGAAGGAAAAGTTTGTCATTGGACCGTGATGCACACGCCACTGTCTTGATGATGAAGGACTGTCACTTATGAGCTTGCTAATGAAAGAAGTCTCTGTACTCCATGCTTGCAGTGGGGAGAACTCAGGGAAACAGCTTTAGGTTCATTAAGTCAATTAGCCATAATGAGAATGCCGCTTACAGTAAAGCCATGGTTGTTGATAACAAGGACATACATTTTGAATACTTTCAAAAAAAAAAAAAAATCAGGTAGGCAGGGTGGATCGGCGGCGGCATGCCTGTCTGGAGCTGTACCTCACTACTGACCGAGGGAGGCAGGCTGCTTCAAAGCAAAGCTGAGCATCTGTGTGGAGCTTGAAGATGCTTTGGCTGAAAAAGCACTCATACCTGTTTTCTGGGTACCAGGAAACAAACTACCTGTGTTAGTGGCTGCACCTGTCCATTTCTTGGGGCGCCGAGAGGTTCGCAGCACTTTGGAAGGGGTCCTGGAAAAGGCACCAGTTGATACGGAAGGTGAGGCTGTAGATGAGTGATTTCCCAGGGCACTCTGGAATTGTGGGGAGCCATTTTTCCCTGGTGATAGATAGATGTCACTGGAAATTTGTGAGCCTGTGTCTGTTCCGTCTGAAAGCATTTGGTGCAAGCTAGCTGCAGAAGCTAAACTTGGCCAGGTTGGCCAAAAAGGATGAGCTGGCCGGATGGGCAGCTGTGACATAGGATGTTGACTTGTGGATGCGTAGTAATGAACCATTTCTGTGTCAACGTCTCCGGCATGCTTGCCTGTGAGCCGGAGGTCTGGGTGGCTTTCAACTACAGCCTTTTCTGACGGTTGGAGAGGCTGACTGGTACCGGGACTGAGGACTAGATCCTGGAAGTTAAAGCTGTCTGCAGCCACCAACTGCCCAGCAATCTCTTTGAAATTCTGAGACTGCAATGCATTGGCAGCTGAAGTTGTACCATCGGGAAGAACTGCCGAAGCTGGATGAGGTTCCCAATGTGTGGCGTTAATTGTATGAGTGTTTACATCATGATTCGTTTGCTGCTGCAAGCCAGATACCCCCGATTGTGTGGTGAGGGATGCAGCTTCTGCTGAAAGAAAGCTCCAGAAAACATCTGTGGCTGCTGGCTTTCTCATGCCTCCCATTGTTGGGAGACCATGGACATCAGTGGAGGAGGAAAGCGCTGTCACCTGTTTGGAAGCTGAAGCTGGCAACTCTGTCTGGCTTGTGACAGCTGCGAGAGTCTCCAGCTTGGTGCTGGAAGAGCCAGGAGAAGGGGCTTGTGTGGTGAGCATGGATGATGGAGATGACCCTGGAGAAGAGAGGTCTGTTCTTAGTGCTGTCATGATGAGAGGTGAGTTATGACCTGTGTTAAAGTCGGAGGTGGATCCGTTCACTGCACGACGACCGGGGGCCTCTTTAGTTGGAAGATCCCACAGAGAAACTGTCCCATTTGCCTTTTCATTTGTCTGGAAAATGGCTGCTGCCATGTCCTCCTTTTGCTGAGGAAATGTCCAAATTGTAGGAGGAAGATTAGGAAGTTTGCTTGAGAGGAGGTGTGTGGCTGCATCAGGAAGGTACTCATCACGGTCATCTTCCTGGGATGTGGGTACCTCTGGGGTAGGGGCTGCAGAGGCATGATCTTTATTGGGCTGGAGGACAGTAAGAAGGGAGAGAGGGGCACCTGTACCCTTCAGTGGTGATCCAGGAGCTGCCTCAGAATGGACCATTTCCCCTTGACTGAGTACAGTGAGAGGCTGAGGAGGATGCACCAAAGAGGAAGGTTTGTTTTCTGGGGAGAGGGTGGGCTTTCTGGAATTCTCTGGCACTTCTGACAAATGTGGCCAGTTAGCAAAACTATTTGTAGGAGGAACAGGGGCTAGCTCTCTACTGGTCATCACTGACTCTGCAGTCTGGAAACGTGGGGCCCAGGCCTCATAGCTTGCTGCCACTGTGCGCAGATAAATCGGCAATGATTCCGCACTGCTCCCTCTGACAGGCCCCGCTGTGTGGACTGGCTGGGTGGATACAAGACTCGAAGCCTCTTCCAACATGGACCATGAGGAGGTTCCACCTGGAAGGCCTCCAGGGGCTAGGGAAGGGAAAGATAGGTGGTCCAGTTCTGCCATGGAGCTCAGAACCCCAGGAGTGGGGGAAGCTGCTGAGTGGAGACTCTCTGATGGGAACAGCTCAGAGTACTGCTTTGTTGAGGATGTAGAAAAGTCTAGACGAGGGGTACCTATGAAAGTCTGGGCATTTCTGGATGGAAAGAGGTTTGTTTTATGGAAAAAAGGGTTTAGGACGTTAACTGGACTCTGACCTGAAGAGGAGTCAGCTGGTGTCATTTGGGGAAACAAAGGCACTTTGGTGGGGTGCTCTACTGGCTTAGGAGGGGTGATGGAATGCGGTGAATCAGGGGCCAATGAGGATGATGATGGTGGGGGAAGAAGAAGAAAGCTGTCTGACCTTAATGGATGCTTTGAAAGGGAAGGCATCCCTACCAGGGGCTGTGATGGGGAGTTAGCACTCAAGGTGGCTGATGGGGCTGTAGGTAATGGGGGAAGCATGCTGGTGCGAGGCAAACCTGACATGTCTGCTGCTTCTCCTCCCCCTTCAGGCCTTGTTTGGACCAGAGTCTCAGTGGGGTCCTTGGCAAGATCCAGGGAGGCGCTATGTCCACTTCCTTGGTAAAGAGATGAAGAGAAGTCCACACGAGCCCTGGTCCTACGGTGTGCCTTGGGCAGTGGTGTCCGGGATAGCTGGAGCAAGGTTGTGTTGGCAGGAGGCTGTCCCAGCACATTCTTGATTCTGTCTGCTGCTGAGGAAGACTTGACTTCCAAGAAAGGCCATGTTGGTGAAATTGGTAACAATTTCCCAAGGGGAAAAGACTCTGAGGTCGGAGTGACATGTATCTGTAGATTGTCTGTCCCTGTGAAAGAAAGTGTCCACATGAGACATGGGATCAGGGTGCGGCTGCAAGGGGCAGGAGCTGGAGACAAGGAGCAGGCAAGATAGGCCTTGCCTGGCCACAGTCCTTCCACTCATCACAGAACCTTCATAAAACAATTCAAACAAGGAACAAAGTAAGTACAGTGTGTTGCAGGAAACCCACAGGGCAGTGCTATAAAAATTAGTCTTTGATGAAGGAAGTTTTTGAGACAGGGTCTCACTATGTAATTCACAGATATTCACCTACTTCTCCCTCCCACAGCTGGGAGTGATGCATGTCCTGCCATGCCTGGTTGATGAAGGGATTCTTGAACAACATTATGGGAGACACTCGTGTATTTAAATTGTTTTCTATTACTTTCTAGGCTTAAAGCATACAAAAGTCAGAAAGATGTGGCTGCCTGCAGCTAGCAAAAGATACCAAAATCGTCATGACCCAAGAACCCATGATAGTACTGAAGGACTGTTCTCCATGAATGTGAAAAATATATTCAAGGAAATATCTCAAGGATAAATGGTTTCAATAAAATGTATTTCTCTTGGATTTAAAAGGATTCCTGGTTCTTTGTTCATGCTGTGTCAAGAAGCAGAAGGGATTTCTTTCACATTAGGTTATTTCAAAAAGAAAAATTATGCATATTCCACCTAGGACAGGAGACACCTCTCAAAAGGCCTGGTGTCACCAGAAGCACCTGCTGAGACCAGAACTGTCAGCACAATGTGTGATGCCCAGCAGGGAGGTGAGGAGAGATGGACAGGTAGGAGTGATTGACACACAGCAAGAGAGGAGGGCATGGAAGATGGAAGCCTGGGATGGCACCATGTCCTGCTCTATGATGACCCCTTCCTGGCTCCTCTGGGTTGATGGTACAAAAAGTAGCTAAATGTTCTTAGCTAATATTTCTCTTCTTACTACCCCCTCCCCCGTGTGTGTGTGTGTGTGTGTGTGTGTGTGTGTGTGTGTGTGTGTGTGTGTGTAAGAGTATCCATGCATGTGGGTGTGTAAGGGTACTCATGCATATGGAGGCCAGACACCACCCTTGGGTGCCATTTGTTTCTCAAGAGCCATCCACAGTTCTTTGAGACAAGCTCTCTCACTGGGACCTAGAACTTGCCAAGTAAGCTGGGCTAACTAGTCAGAGAGCCCCAGAGAGCAATCCTCCTGTCTCCACATCCCCCATGCTGGGATTACAAGCATGCACCAGTTCACTTAGCTTTTTACTGGCCTCTGGAGATCAAATTCAATTAGTTCCTCTTGTTTTAGGGGCAAGGACTTTACCAACTGAGTGGTCTCCTCGGACTCTAGTGCTTTAAGAGTTTTAAATGAAAGAAATAATACTTGAATAGATTTCTACAGTCTTTGTGAAAACGTTAGAGTCATTTGATAGAAACCATTTATTAGGAATTCAGAAGGTCTGGTTGATATATATTTTCAGCCATGCAGAGCTGGGCATGTGTCTCTGGCCTCTATTGCATATATAAGGAGAACAGACACAGTCAAACCACTCCACCCAGCTACTGTGGGGAGAGCATGTAAACTCATAGAGGTGGAGGGACTGGCTGTCTGTGCAGAAAATCGAGAAACAAACAAGCTCTGATTACAGCCTGGGCTTGCTTGTTTAATGTAAGAGCTGCGGACCACAGAGGAGACGCCTTCTGCTGGAAGAGCGCAAAAGCAGGTCGGTATAAGAGGTCCTCCTTCCCAGGGCTAGGCTGCATCTCTAGCTGCTTTTCTCCGGGACTGTACTCTGCCAACCAGAAAAAAAAGTAACAACTGGAGACAGTTTTACAGTAGGAAAGCTTTGTGAATACACAACAGCCTCTTCATGACAAAAGTTGAGCTGTAATTGTTGTCTGAAAATGGTTTTTCCAGTTCCCTCTTGTGCAGCTTGGCTAAGAAAGGGTAGACAGTGTCTTTCACTCTACATAAGAACACGTGGACAGCTTTCCTTTTGATTCTCTATGCTCCTGTGATTTTCTTTTCTTAATATAAATTTTAAATTATTTTATTTTTATTTTATATGTATGGGTATTTTGCCTGTATGTATCTGTGCATACCACATGCCTATCTGGTGCCCATAGAAGAAGGTGTCAGATTCTTTGGAACTGGAGTTACAGATGGTTCTTAGTTAGATACCATGTGGGTGCTAGGAATCGAACACTGGTCCTTGGGAGAGCAACAAATGCTCTTAATCTCTGAGCTATCTCTCTGGCCCTGCATTCTTGTTTTTATTTTTTCCGATAGTTGGGATTCAGATATAAGAAACTGGCCTCAAGTCTTTTTAAGGGGTTGCCAAGTATAAACCCACCCTCCCAGCATCCTCCTTACACTATGTAAGGAGACCAATGTCTTCTGGGTAAGCCATCCTCAAAAGCCTGACTGGCTCCTTATAGCCACATCAGAACTCTCAGGCCTCTAGCTGCAGGACCCCACATTTCCTATGGACTCAAAGCACCATCAACGGACAGCAGGAGGCATATGGCTCCAGGACACTTATGTCTACATAGCACTGTGCTGAGGACCATAGCTGTTCTTGGGACCTGCTTTATGGTTTACAGTGGAAATTGTGCTTCAGTGTTACCACATGTGACTTCCTGAAGGCAGCTGCAATTTCACATGGAAGGCGCATAGCATGGCTTTCATCCTCCCCACCCCTGTCCATGTCATCTCCCACACAGCCTGTGGAGTGTTTGCATCTAACCGTGTTGTGATGCACGTGATTGAACAGAACATCTCCCTAAGATAGTTTTCTGGTTTGTTATTTTACAGTTATGTTTTAGAATCTTTCTTAATGATTTGGATGCCAGGTGATAGGATCCCGGTGTGCTTTTATGAAAACAGATTCAGCCATTGGTTGGATTCCAGAGTCAAAACAAACTCTTACTGTTTCAAAGACATAGCCTGATAACGAAGAAGGATGCTTAGGTCAAGCAGCTTTTGATTTTAGCAAGATGTTCTCTCCCAGACATGCTGCAAACGGGGAGGAATGACCGCTGGGAGAAAACATGGGATTCACTGACCACACCCAGAGGAGGCTGATGAAAAATCCCAGGCTAAAGTGAAGAACGACGGCCTCAAGTGGACTTGTTTCTTCTGACTAGAATCCAGGGTTTCCCAGGGGAGCCTTACTCTACCACACAATTCCCAATGGGGAAGGAAGTAAACTATGAACGGTTTTAAAAAGTGCCATCTGCTGTGTGATACACATTAATACTATCTCTACCTTCTGAGCACATGAAATCATGAAGCCTCATGAACGAACTTCTTAAAATACCACGATGATTGGCTGGGCACCATGTGATGAGCTCCCAGTAATGAGTTATAAACAAAAACAAGTGTGGCTTCTGGCTGAGACATTTAATGTTGAAGGAAGACACTCTAGAGATCACTCTCTGGGCCGGTGACATGTCTCAGCAGATGAAGGCATGTGACACCAAGCCTGACAACTTGAATCAACATTGTGTGTGTGCAGGCACATAGAGGTTAAAAGATAACTTTTGGGCATTGTTTCTGTCCTACTATGTGGGCCCGGAGAATTGAACTTGAGCCATCTGTTTTGGTGGCAATCTCTTTTTATACCATCTTGCTGTCTCCAAATGTTGAATATTTCAACTGACTTTTCAGTATTCAACCCTTGGAATATGTGTTGGATATTTCTCAAGCACTGCTGACTTCAGAATGTAGTAACTTAAAAAAGAAGCGATCAATGACACACATAACGCTGAGGGAGAAGCCATATTCACCAATTAGCAAGTGATACCCACCTAAAGGATGATTGGGGTGAAGAACTGCAGAGAACAGTGTTTCGGAGACACGCCAACTAACTGAAATTACTGGTAAACGAAGACAGAGTAGGAGTAAACATATAGGTTTATCTGTGTTCAAAACTTCTTTCTGCAGAGGTGATCCTGGGGGCACTCCCTTTAAAAATAATTTACTTTCTGTGTTGGAAGAGTTGACTGAAGTTTACCATGAGCTTGAAGAAATTCAAGGTAGCAAGACAAAATCTCAGTCTGCAGTAAAAATTCTGCCATTCTTAAACCAAAAGGTATTTCATACATTCAGAGTCACATCTGTATGCAAGTTATAGGCCATAATAATGAAGTATTAGTAATGAAACAAGCATTCAGTTGCCTATTACACAGAAGAACAGAGCCCATAGTTCTGAGCCTTCTAACCATTCTCTCTCCATTACCCACTTCCTCCTCCTCAGTGATAACCAGCACCATAGGCTGCATCTTAAGAAATGGGTGAGGAGGTGGCTTCTTTGTTTGTTTCACCATAAATATTTAGGAGATGTGTTTAACCTAGTTTTAAAATTATGCAGTGACCTGTTCATCAGAACATGATGTGACATCCGGCTAATGTGCACAGCTTTATGTTTCCATATATCAATTAAATTCAAAGGATTGGCATTTTATCTTACACGAGAGTAAGTGTTTTTGCCTGGATGTATTCATGCATGCCATTGCATGCAGTATCCAGAGAAGCAATAAGAGGGTGTCAAAATTCCTGGAACTGGAATTACAGGTTGCAATGAACTGCTATGTAGATGCTGGGAACCCAACTCAGGTCCTCTGCAAGAGCAGCAAGTGTTTTTAACTGCCTGGCCATCTCTTAAGTCCCCTAAATGCACACTTAAATAGAGGATTCATTCTAGGAGATGATCTAGGTGAAGATCTTACCTTGTAAAGAAGAAAGCATCTTGTAAAGTGGGGCACCCCTGTCTGTCTGCCCTGAGATCTTGGTGACATTCAGAGCTTTATGAGTGTTAAAGCCTAGCACCCTGAAGTATCAGTGTTGCCAAAACGAGGACAAAGAGCTTATCTCTGAGGATGAAGATATGATCTTGAGTTTAATATAAAATTGGATGACTAGAGTCTTCAAGAGGCAGTTGGCTAAGTGTCTGTACCTGCCATTGACCTTAGGGACTCACTCTATCTTTCTCTGTTGTGAGGGCTGTTACAAACATTTAAAGAGACCCATTGACAGGGATCAGAATCTGACACACGTGGGAAAACTTTTCTGAAACATTCATTTGTATGTGTGTAAGTCCACAGCATAGCACACACATGGAGGTCAGAGGGTAGCTTACAGGAGTCAGTTCTCTCTTTACTCCATAAGTATCCTGGAGATCAAACTCAGGTCATTAGGCTCCGTGGTAAGTGCCTTTACCCATAATCCATCTGACTAGCCATGGGCAAACTTTTTTAATGTGTTATTTAACAGCAGAACCAGGACCAAGGGAAGAGAGATTATAGCTTAATAATAAAAGAGAGATTCCTCTAATTAATAAAACGGTGGAAAGCACAATGCATTAGTTTAAGTTAATGAGCTCATCACTGCTACATGTACCCGAATGTGCACCTTTCAGATTGATTCATCTCTTTCTCCCTTCCTTCATTTCTTCTCTTTTCCCTCCTCCTCTCTGTCCCCCGGCAAACGACTGCTCTATGCCATACTCTGGAGTAAACAATGTCCTGGAAAGCATGACCTCTGACTTCATGGAATGTACTGATCTATAGGAGCTATGGATGTAACGTTGGCATCCTCACAGATGTAAACATGAGGCTACATAGCCTGTAGATGCACAGTCCTTCGGAGAGCGCAGTAGGAGGGTAGGGGTTTGATCAAAGAAGTAGGGAAGAACACCACTGAGAAAGTATCAAGACCCAAAGGACAAGGGAATGTAAAATGTTCCAAGTAGAGGAACAGGCATATGCAAAGACCCTGCGACAGAAAACAGAATTCAGAACATGAGGCATTAGGGCTGGAGAAATGGCTCAGTGGTTAATAGCACTGGCTGTTCTGCCTGAGGACCCAGATTCAATTCCTAGCACCCCCATAGTGGCTCACAACTATCTCTAACCCCAGTTCTGGGAGACCTGACAGCCTCTTCTGTCAGTGGGCACACATAATGCACAGACATATACCCAGGCAAAACACCCATACACATAGAATAAAATTAAAATACAAAATAATACAAGAAGGTAGCCAATAGTTTTATCAGAAGCGTGAAGGTGGACATAGTGTGAGATAAAATCCTCAGGCGTGGGTGTTTGCTGGATCATAGAGTTGCGTGGATTTCAGTTTGGTGGAGAGGCTGGGGCGTAGGGAATATGCGGGAGCAAAGTCATGTTTTGGAAGAAACATTCTGCCTCTGGATTGAGGAACAACCTGGCAAGAGTGGATGGCGGCAGACCAGTTAGGAGACACCTACAAGGGTCCAGCAGAAGATGGCAGGAAAGCTGCAAAGAAAGTTGACCCAAGACTCCTCTGTGGCCCCTCTCAGTCTTTAGAAATTGGGATTCCAGTATTCCCTAAAAACTTTGTGTGCATGCATGTGGCAGTCCTTTTAATGGCTGCATTTTTTCTTTTATGGCTCTGAGTGGGAGGTTTTTCCTCCCCCTTGAATCTGAGTGGACCTGAGTTTGTTCTGCCAACTAGAGTGTGGCAAAATAATGCCACATGGCTTTGGAAGCTATGTCGTAAAAGGCCACACAGCTGCAGCTGAGTCCCTGGGAAGTCTCTCTCTCTCTGTCCTGGAACTTGGGAGCTACTCTGGACAGCCCATGCCACAGGCAGACAGTATTCCAGACTAAATCAAGCACCTCAGCCAGACAGCATAGACCCTTGATAAAAGCAGCCTCTAGATCATTCTGCCCCCAGCACTTTAAATCTCCCTAGCTGTGGAAGTCTTTCCACCCAGTGCCTGGACATCACAAAACAAAGATAAGCCATCTCCATTGTGCACTGACTAAATTCCCAAATCGTGGGCATGTTAAAGTGGGTGTGGTCAACACTGGGAGAAGAGTGGGGAGCTGGGCAGCAAGAATCACTGGCACAGCACATACAGTCCTGTGCCCTTCATCTCCAGGAACTGGGGCTCTATAAACTTTATTACAAATGTCTTTGCTAATTAAACAAATTCATCTGTATTAATTAAAGTTGTTTCTTAGAAGGCCTACAAACAGAAGGAATGTCCTTTTTTCTACTTTTTATGGTGTGTGTGTATACCTAGGCATGTGAATGTATGTGTGTGTGTGTACCCATGCACGTGGATACGTGTGTGTGTGCCCATGTATGTGGATATACGTGTGTGGGCTGTGTGTTTACCCACGCATGTGGATGTATGTGTGTGTGCCCATCTATGTGTGTGCTATGTGTGTGTTGTGTGAGTGTGTGCCCATGCATGTGGAGGCCTACATTGATATCAGGAGTTATCTTTAATGGCTTTCCACCTTAGTCATCAAGTCAGGTCTTATTCAAGCCCAGAGCTCACTGACATGGCTAGTCTTGCTATCTAGTCTGCTCTGTGAATACCTTGTCTCTACCTCTGAGGCTGCAATTACAGGTTGTTGACCCCTCGAGGCCCCCACCAGGCATTTACATGGGTTCTAGGAATCCAAACCCAGGTCTTCACTTACTCAGCATTTAACCACTGAACCATTTCCCCAGCCCAAAAGAACATTTTAAAAGTAAAAATGAGAAATTAAATGGTATTTATTAATAAAAGGAAACAGCTAGGTATGGTGGAACACACCTTATGATTCTAGGACTCAGGAGGATGCAGGAAAATCAGGAGTTCGAGACCAGCCTTGGCTACATACATACTGTGTCTGGGCTAAATGAGGCACTGTCTCAAACATAAATAAATAAACAAAAGGGGGGGCTTCATGAGGTAAGAAGTTTTATTGTGTGAGTCTTTGTGGCAAAGACCTAGGTGGCCTCCAGACAGTCATGAGGACCGTGAATGTCTGGCTCCTGTGTTGACAGCCTTAAGAAAGCCAAGCTCCCAGTGTGGTAGCCACACCAAAAGCTCTGCCTATAACCCCAAGTGAGTTTGCATGTGGATTCTTCCCCAGTCATGCCTCCAGATGTCCATGCAGCCAGTCAGCACCATAATTACAGTCCAGAACCCTGTGCAGAAGACCCAGGTAAACTGGGCCAGTGAAGCTTCCCTAGCAGGTGACCCATAGAGACCATGAGATAATAACAACTCATGTTGAGTCATTACGTTTGGGGCAATTTGTTACATTGCAATAGAAAATCAATACAGGGACACGTGTCATAGCTGTGCCTGCAGTCTCTTCACTTGGAATGCTGAGTGCAAGACATGGCAAAATTCTATCTCAGAGTGGAAGGGAGGGAGGGAGGGAGGGAGGGGGGGAGGGAGGGAGGGAGGGAGGGAGGGAGGGAGGAGCTAAGCCAAGCAGGAGGTGAGGCGTGATGGAAGGCAGTACGGTAAAGCAGAAGTGCAGGAAGATGAGACAGAGCTCAGGATACCACGATTGATTTGGTAGCATGAAGGATAGTACAAGGTTGGTTTCAAGATAAGACAAAAAGAAGTTAATACATCCATTGGAATATCACAGACAGTGAGTTGCAAAATAAGAGTCTAACATAGCACCTGGGATGGGAAGAGAATGAAGGTTTTGCAGAGTAGAAGCGTTGCCACAGCAACAAATGGATTAGGAGGTAGCAGTGACATGCGAAGCCCTCTCATGCCGGAATCCCATTGTGAAAGGGGAAGAAAATAGTGGGCCAGTCTCGTAATACAACCTTATTGGTTTTTCCTCAATGAACTCCTATAGATAGTGTGTGTGTGTGTGTGTGTGTGTGTGTGTTAATATTCATGTGTACATACACATGGAACTGTGGGTATGTGTATTTGTGTGTGCATGCATGTGGAGGCCAAAAGTCAACATTAGGTGTCTTCCTTGGTCACTCTAGCTATTGTTAGAGACAGGCTATGTCATTGAACTTGGAGCTCATTGTAATGACTTATAGGCTGCAATCCAACTAGCCCAACAACGGCCAACTGTGAATGGAAAGTCCAAGAATCTAGTAGCTACTCAGTCAGTCCTACAAAGCTGGGTGTTTCCGCTGGTCTCTGTTTAAGTAAGAATCCCAAAGAAGTACGCTCCAATCGATGTGCTGGCAAAGTAAGTGCAAGCAGGTAAATTAGAATAAACCCTTCCTTCTTCCATTATCCTTGTGTAGGTCTCCAGCAGGAAGTATGGCCCAGATTAAAGGTGTGCCTCAAGATTTGGATCAATGACATGCCTTTCTGCCTCAAAATCTGGGTCACAGGTGTGCCCTCCATTTCTGGACTGTAGTTCATTCCAGACCTAGTCAAGTTGACAACAGACAATAGCCGTCACAGCTAAGTTGGGGTCCCCAGGACCTATGTGAAGCTGGCCTTGGACATGAGCTCCTACAATCCTAAAACTATAGGTGAAGGACACAGGCGGGGACTGGCTAGCCAACTGGTGGAGCCAAAAAGGAGAATTCCAAGTTCAGGGAGAAACCCTGCTTCAAAAACATAAGGTGGGCTCTGGAGCAATGGCTCAATGGTTAAAAGAACTTGCTGCTCTTCCCACAGACCTGTGTCTGGTTCTTATCACCCACATGGTGGCTCCTGTGACTCCAGATCCATGGAATCTGACTCTGTCTTCTGACCCTCCAAGGGAGCCAGACATGTAGGTGGTGCACAGACATACATGCAGGCAAGCACTCATACACATAATAATAATAATAATAATAATAATAATAATAATAATAATAATAATAATAATAAATGATGGATGGATAGATAGGTAGTAGGCAGATGGATGGATAGATAGATAGATAGATAGATAGATAGATAGATAGATAGATAGATAGGAATGAAATATCCTTTATTTTAAAAAATAAGATAGGGGCTAGAGAGATGGGTCAGTTGTTAAGGGCACACAATTTTCTTGCAGAAAACCTAAATTTGATTCCCAGTGTCCTTGTCAAGTGGCTCACAACCACCTATGACTCCAAGTTCAATGAGATCCCACATCTCTGGTATCCCCAAGCACCAACACTCATGAGTACATACCGGACACAGAGACACATTCATAGACACACAGACACAGACAGACACACACTCATAGACACACAGAGACATACTCATAGACACACAGACACAGAGACACACTCATAGACACAGAGACAGAGACACACTCATAGACACAGACATAGACAGAGACACACTCATAGACACACAGACACAGAGACATACTCATAGACACACAGACACAGACAGACACACACTCATAGACACACAGACAGACACAGACTCACACACACACACACATCACATAGACACACAGACACACAGACACACACACACAGAGACACACACACACACACACACACACACACACACACACACCACCACCACCACCACCACCACCACCACCACCACCACTCTGACCCTCAGGTCTTAGGGCTGATCCTGGCTGGTTTCATCAAACAGACCTTTGTTTCCAAAGCTCTGAGAGTGAATTTCAGACACACCCATTCAGGTTCAGCCTGCCCTGGGCTGCTTCCTGATCTCTTTAAAATTACTTTTGCAAGCTAGACACAGCTGTGGTCCTCCCCAGTCAGGCTGCCTTTCTTTCACTGCTGGAAGCACTGGGGAGAAGAAAGTCTTCCCTGGCCTGCCCAGCTGAGATGCTAACCAAAACAATGAGGCTTTGCCCATTACTGTCCAGGCTTCCTCAGTTACAGCATCCGAGAAACACACGACCATGGACAGCTCCTCATGTGGGACATGAAGCCAACCACAGAGTAAAGGGTCACAGCACACTGTTTTTTTTTTTTTTTTTTTTTTAGTTAAAAGTATGGTTTTATTTGCTATTTTATCATCAATAGAGATGGGCATTTCCATTTTTTTTTAATTTTATTTATTTATTTTTCAATGTTATTTTTTTTTTATTTATTTTTTGATATTTTATTTACATTTCCGATGA
>CM052701.1:68645147-68674373 GCA_028551405.1 Uromys caudimaculatus | reverse complement strand
TCCTGGTGAGCTGTGGGGCGTGTCCTTGGCCCTCTGCTGGGTCTTGTGATCTCCGGCGAGGGATCTTTGTCCCGGCGCTGATCAGGTGTGGGGCCCTGTGGCCCAAGCTGAGGTTTCCGGCCGTCGCAGGACCACAGCACACTGTTTTACATTCCAGAGAAAAATGCCTGTAGCTTGGTACAAGCCCTACAGCCAAGGTGCTGACCTCAAACCCTATCCTTCATTTGCTGTGCGACCTTGAGGTAGTTACTTAACTTCTCTGTGCCTTAATTATTTCACCTGAGCAATGAGAGTAATTCCAGTGCCTATCTCAGGAAGTATAGAGTTAAGATGCAGGCATACTTGTGAAGCCCTTAGAACTGTGCCTGGAACACAATGCCCACACAATGCTGGCTATCTGGGACTCAAAACTGGCCAGATACAGAGAATGAGGCTGAGGTACACTCAGTCCCAAATGGAACCTATTTCATACCCCTTTCTCCCAAAGGATTATTGCAGGAGAAGAAACATTGAAAGGTAACAGTATTTTCCAGATGGGACCGGACCACTGTACCTAAGGACTTGCACACCATACAGGCTGCATGCACAAAACCTGCACAGGATAAGTCAGAGCATTTGCAGCAAGAATGTGGGAGGGGCCCACAAAGCCCCACCCCTAGCTGAGGAGCTATTGACAGTTGATAGCTACTAAAGGGAGAAAGAATCAATTTTCTGTAGGAAAGTGGCTCTGAATAAATGGCTCATGTTCCATGGGCATGCAGACAGCACTAAACACACCTAAGGATTAAAAACAGAGCCCATGGTGTGGGGAGGGTACGGGTGTCTCTGATTCTTGCCCGCTCTTGGGACGCCTTTCCTCCCGCTGTAGTCTTGTCCAGCCTTGACATGAGGCTGTGTGCCCAGTCTTTGTAACGTTTGACTGATATCCCTTTTCCAAAGGGAAACAGAAAGAGTGGATCTGGGGGAGAAGGGAGGGGTGTGGCGGGGAGGGAGAGTATTGGGAGGAAAGGAGGGAGGAGAAACTTCTGTCGGGGTGTGATGGATGAGAGAAAAATAAAAAATGAAATAAAGACAGCTCACAAAGTTGAGAGGGATAAGAGGGAGATGAGGTAAGTGGAGGGGGGAGCAAGCAAGTCGACTTGATCAAAACACATGGTGTACATGTAGGAGACTCTCTAACAAGAAATAAATTATAAAATACGCTGGGTACCATTTCTAAAGACTCCGGCCAGTGTTCATGCTATCATTACATCTTCATTTGGTAGAACCAGGATGGTCACGAGCGCCCTCAGCAGCAGCTTCAGCAGAGGATTCCGAAAGCCTGTGAGCCCTGTGAGGTCAGAGTCCCACACGTCTGCTTCCCCTTTCCGTCCACATCTGTCCTCTTCCTCTGTTCTTCCTGGTACTGACCCCAGTTAGGGCTGCTGCTGCAGTGAGAAACATCACAACCAAAAGCAGCTCGGAAAGGCTTTCTTTCAGCTTACAGTAGCAGTCCATGGTGGAGAGAAACCAGAGCAGGAGCTCAAGGCAGGAACCTGGAGCAGCTACACCGAGAGTGGAGGGGACACAAGGCCCCATGCCTAGCCCAGCTGATAACCACTCACAAAAGAAAAATTAGTTTTCTCCCACGGAGTCTCACTGGGTACATATAAAACACACATAAGGGCAGGCCCCACACCCAGCAGTGGATGCCGGCACAAACCAAACTCTGTTATTTTTGGAGGTTTTTTGCCTTGTAATCCTTTGACTGGTCTTTTTTTTTTTTTCTTTTTGTTTTTGTTTTATTTAGCCTTATAGATATTTTGCTTATACTATTGTTTTCTGATTTTTGTGTTTTTATGGGATTTCTTTGTATGAACATGTTCATACCTCTATGTTGATACATGTTATTTGGGCTTTGTATGAACATGTTCATACCTCTATGTTGATACAGGTTATCTGGGCTTTTTCGTTGACTCTTTTTGTTCCTGTTTATTCATTTGTTTGTTTTGTCCTATTTTGGTTTGTTTGCTTTTATGTTATCTTTTATTTTATTATTATTACTAATTTAATTTTATTGTTATTATTATTATTATTATTATTATTATTATTTTAGATGCCATGAAGGAGCGTCCCTTACTGGCTGGTTTCTCATGCTCACTCGCCCTACTTATAAAGCCCGGGACCACTTGCTCAGGGATGATCCTGCCTCACTGAGGGGTCCTTCCTACAGCAACCTTAATCAAGACAATACCCCACAGACTTGCCTACAAGCCCACTGGGTGGGGCATTTTCTCAGTTACGACCCCTCTTCCCAGATGTGTAGGTTTGCGTCAAGTTGACAAAACAAATCAGCACAGTAGGTAGATGACAACATGGTCACTCCCACCTTACAGGACAGGAAGCCAAGACTCAAAGAGTTCAAGTGCTAGGCTGGCTGCGGTCACAGAGTCACACTGCCACCCATGAAGCTCACACACTCTGACTCCAGCTCCCCGGGCTCTCGGCACATGACAAAGAGTGAGTGAACTCCAAGTCTGGGTTTGGGGAACACTCCACCCTCCCAGTGTGACCTGAGCACATGGGGTCTACACAGCATGTGCCTTTCTCCCAAGCTTGAAGTTGTCTCTTGCTATGGTGCTGCTTCAGCAGGCATTACCCAGCATAGCTCTAAATCACCGAGACCTGTCAGGCCTTCATTCCCAGAAGGCCAGAAGAAATGGATTAAAAGCCATCACTATGCGGGAACATCCAGCCTACACTTTAATATAAGACACCCACTTACGTGCTATGCAATCCCTTGCAAGGAGCCTAAGTTCTGAAGTTTGGCGCCTGGAATCTTCCTGCCCAAGATGATTCCTCTTGGGCATTTTTAAAACAAAATGCACCAGTTAATAGAATCCGATTGCCCTTGCTTGAAGGGATGCCAGCCAAAGAGAAGGCTCTGTTTATTGAATCAACAGAAGCATTTTAACTTTCAAAGCTCTTCCACAGCTATTTTCTGTTTTAAAAACTTTATTGCTTTCAAATCATTTGCGAAATGGCTTTTAAAATAAAGCTGGTCCTTCCCCACAGACACCCCCATTAGAAGAATAATATGATTTCACTTTCCCCTGGGCTTATATAATTGTCATGTTTTAAATGGGAAATGGCTCCCATAGGCTCAAATGTTTGGTCCCAGATGGTGGCTCTGTTTTGGGAAGTTGAGGACTCTTTGCAATGGGACCTGATTAGTGGAATGAGGCCAGCAGGAGCGGGTCCTGATTGTCTGATATACCTGTTTACAGTTCCGACTTGCTTTCTCTGCCCCTTGGTACCACGTGTTATATTATGGCCACTCACACCCCACACCACCACTGAACATGAAACCACTTGAAGCCAATAAATCCTCCTTTTCTTAAGTTGCTCCTGCCAGGTATTTTGGTCACAGAGTTGAGGAAGGTAACTAAGTCAATGATCATGAAAGAAAACTTAGAAGACAGGCAGGTAGAAGAAAGAGAAGGGTCTTGCCCCTCCTCCTTCCCCACCGCAGCCCACGGCATTCCTCTGGGAGACAGCCATGACTCGGACAGCAGGGATGCTACTTCCTGACTTTGTTCTTGCAAAGGCTGTGGTTCACTCTCCAGACTGTGAGCACAGTGCACATCCAACTCCATCCACACTGTTTTCTTCACTTTCCACACTGAAAGGGGCTGTATGTTATTCCCGAAAGCCACAGGATTACAATTTGGTTAGCCAACAGTTATAACGTTAAGTTTGTTTATCAGTTCTCAGTGCCATAAGTGCCTCTTCTCCTGAGGTTTCAACACCACTGTCTCTATGCAGTGGGTACCTAGGGCACCAGTGAGCCATGGATCTACTTTATCCAGTGAGGCCCCACAATCTTACCAACAGCACCCCAACTAGAAACCAAGTGTTAAGACACACGTGCCGATGGGAGACATGTCACATTCACACCACAGCACTGTCCTCCCGAGACAAAGTTATCACTATGGAGCCCAGGCTGGTTAAATTCATGATCTCCCTAATGCAGCCGCCCGAGTGCTAGAATTCCAGATGTGCACCACCTGCCATTCTCAGCCCATCCAATCATTTTAATCATTTATTATTACATATTGAATAATGAATGACGTGAAGATCTCCATCATGATGGTTAATCAGCTATGATCCTCACATGAAGGTAGCTCAGTGTCACAGCTCAGGGTGTGGGGTTTGGAGTTCCAGTCCAACTAACTACCTCATACCAGCTGTATAAACTGAGGCAAGTTACCCCCCCCCCTTGGTGCCTAAGCCTTTTCAAGGTGTGGCTGATCATATCCGTCTCGAAAGGCTTAAAGGCATTAACCCATTACCATAGCCTGGAATATGGTTAACAGTCAATAAATATTATCATCAAAAATGTTGTTATTATAATAAAAAAGTCTAATTAAAAAGCGTTGGGGACACATTTCTTTCCCAGAACAACAATGGTAGGTCTTTACACTCTGACTTCTGTCATTGGCTTTTCTGATCCACTGGCAACCTTTCTCCTTTCTCAGCATGATTCTGCCTGTTCGCTTCCAGTGAGCCCCCGAAAAAGTCACTCATTTAACACTCTTTTCTCTTCCTGTTTTGGATACATCATGTTGGTCTTAAGCTCTCTTCGGAGCAGAGGTCTTGCAGTCCTGACCCTAATGGCCCCACCTCCCAAGCACTGTGTTTACAGGCCTGCACTACCACACCTCACAATACAAATACCAAGGACTGAACCAGAGCACTCTGGGACCCAGCCCCAGTCCTATCCTGCATCCTTAAGGTTAGTGAGACTCTAATGCATCTGCATGATGTCCCTCAGCCTAATGTTGCAAGCAACTGCACGTGGAGACAGCTTACTTAGCAAAGTCATCAACTGCACACTTTCCCAAGCAAACATGAGGAATTGGGGGTATAGTAGATTGTAGTTATAAACAGAATTCTATACATGTTCATGCAATCATATGAATATTATATATGTATCAAATAACAATAAATTATTATTATTAGTTAATAATATGTGACTGGACAGCAAAATTTGTATAAGGTTCCTGGTAGCCAGCCCAGGTATACATGAGCATATGCACACACACATGCGCAGATACACACAGACAGAATGCAAGGCTTCTCAGTGTACTTAAGGACCAAATGATGCAATTCCAGACCACACTCTGACACCTAACGTTCCCAGAGGCTGTCATGTAGACCTCTAGCCCTGATCCACTTATACAGGACAGGACAGGCAAGGACTTCTCGTTCATTTTGTGTCTCTGAGCATTTTGTTATGTTGAAAAGAAAATAACCCTCCTTGATTTGAGGCATGCAGACAGCTTGGCACCCTGCACAACTGACAATGAGTACATTGGAGAGGAAGAATGGCTTCTCATTCCCAACCAGTGTAGGAAATCTCCAAGGGGAGATCCACAAAGCACACAAGCACACAAGGCTCGGAAAAGTCTGTGGTAAACAAAGGCACAGCTTAACCCAGAAAAGCCCACAGGAGATGACTGTGGGACTCTGCTCTTTCGTCTTTTCATTTGGTGAGGCCTGCAACTGTCCCAGGAAAGTAATGCTTTGAAGAACACCTTGAGAGAACTCCAGCTGAGATCATTTCAGAGTCAAAGTCATTGTCCTTGAGCGATTCCAGGCAATGGGGTGAGGAAGGGAACGAAGGAAGGCAAACTGAACTGATGTGTGGATTGAGTGCATCATGGAATCAGAAAGCCATGTTCTTTGCCATTCCACAGCTGATAAACTCTACTGCGGGCGGGCTTCTTTCCCAGAGTCTGCTCTCAGGCTTACTCACACCCGGCCATGTGCATCATCAACTCAAGGATAACCATGCTGTAACAGACACAGGAGTCAGTGTCATTACACTGATGGGTCCGACACTGTCAGGCTCAGGAATCAATTGAAGATGACAAGCTAAATACTCCATCTTCCTCTCCAGATGGAGGTGCTACATGGATGTTGATGGGTGAGGCTACTGGGAGGCAGAATTTTACTAATATTAACAGTAAACATCATCCTTCTTTCAGTTTCTTGGGTTTTGTTTTGTTGACAGAGGTCTCACTATGTAGCCAAGGCTAGCTTTGAACTCTTGATCCTCCTAAATGATTAGGCTATGCCTTTCTGAATGCCGAAATTGTGGCATACACCACCACACCCAGTAACTTCTACGTTCATCAATGACTAAGCACACATTTTATTACAGAAATCTAACTCTATTAAGATGCATAGCAGTTTTTCAAGATGTGTGATTTCAGATTCCCATAAAAAAGAAATTACAGTCGAGTTTTATTAGCACTGAGTCGTGATTGAACTGATTACCTCTAAGGGAAAGAAGATGTTATTTTAGGTGAATAAAACCTTAAAGGTTTTTTTCCCCCACCCACCCCCATTTTTTGGGTTTTTGAGACAGGGTTTCTCTGTGTAATCACAGCCATCTGGAACTCACTGTGTAGGTCAAGCTGGAACTCAGAGCTCCACCTGCTTCTGGCTCCTGAGTGCTGGGATTAAAGGCGTGCACCATCACCACCTCTGTGTGTGGCAGTTTTGTTTCCCACCCCCACCTCCAGAGCTGAGTGCTCTACCACTGAGCTAAATCCAGAACCCCTCCTCCAAGGCCTTTAAAAGTACCAAAAACTCAAAAGATAGCTAGGGGGCAGGAGGGGACATAGATGGGACAGGCTCAACCAAAACAAGGTATGTATGAAAATGCTGTAAGGGGCCTGCTAGCTTATAAGCTACTTTAACAATTAAAATAAAAAATACAAGCACCCCATTTATAGCTGATAATTTTCGTGTATAGTTTATTTGCTTCAAAGGGTTATATATGTGGTTGTATCAATATAGTATTTACTTTTACATTTTTGAGATTTAGGCATTTTGGTAGAGGGCTCCTTTGGTGTAAACTAATAAGACCTACTTATTTTAAATTTACTCATCAATAGAAGTTCTCCTCTGTCTCCTAGTGCTTTAGCTTAACAAACAGTAATGAAAAGTATCAGACACCATGAGCAGGCACTCCAACCCACTTCGGTCATGGGTTCTCCTTTTTCTTCAGACTTTCAGACTAATCTGTGACTAGCAACTAAGTCTCAATCAAGGTGACTGGCTATAATGGGGGGATGGGGCTGGCCACAAAGAGGAAACTGGGATCCCTCTCAGGACTCAGCTTAGCCATCACAGACACCATTCTTCTGCAGTAAAGTCTAGCCCACCCTGTGTACCACCCGGTAGAGTCTGGAAGAGGATGTCTGTCTAACCACCATGTCCTCAGACAATGAGTCCACCATCAGAGCACCCCCATGCATGTGGACTCATCATCAACCTCTTGGCAGATACTAACACTTGCTATTTCCTGCAGCTCAGCATCTGTCTAAGGCTCACGGATGTGAATGCACGAGACTTCCTACCAACGTTATCAGGAAGATGCTCATTTGGATTTTCATCTGCAGGTACAGAAAAGTTAAAAATCTAGGGGTGAGGGTGATGGCACACTGGATAACGTGCTTGCTGTGTGTGCATTAGGATGCTCAGCACCCATGGGAGTGCCGGGCGCTGTGGCGGTGTTTTTGTAATCTTAGTGGTCAGGAGACCGAGGTCAGGACCCCTAGAGCAAGCTGGCTAGCTAGGCTAGTTGACTTAATGAGCTCTGGGTTCAAGTTAAACACTCTGTGTTAATATATAAAGTGAAGAATGATTAAGGAAGAGACCAGTCACTAATCTCTGACTTCTATGACACGCATGGCACACACACAAACACACACACACACACACACACACACACACACCACACAAATGTGTACACATATGTACACACACACACAAAGAGTATTACACACACAGGAGAAAGAGAGGAGAAAGAGAGAGAGAGATAGAAAGAGAGAGAGAGAGAGAGAGAGAGAGAGAGAGAGAGAGAGAGAGAGAGAGAGAGAGAGATTTTACACTAAGTCCTTCAGCTTGCACAAGGCACAGCTAAGGCTTTAGCCCCTAGCAGCCTGGTCCCTGAGTCCACATTCCTAACCTCAACCAGGCACTGCCGCACTAGAGAGCAACTAAACCTTCCTCTCACCACAGTTAACATTCTTTAGGGAATTTGAAAGGGCCCCTCCTTTAAAATGTTGCTTTTAAAAAACGTTAGAAACACAAGGTTTCTACCTGCTAGTCCAAACGCCAGTCCTTAAAGCCACACTTTCCTGCCACTAAGACAAATAAATCTATAATGTTGTGTGTGCATGTAAATACATACATCTAAGGTTATGTAATATGCCCATTGACACACTGCTTTCTGGGAAGGTTTATGAAGTTGGATCTTGCTGGAGGAAGTGTGTCATTAGTGGCAGGCCTTGAGAGTTTGAATCCTCAAGCCGCTTCCAGCTTGTGCTTTCTGCTTCCTGCTGCAGTTCAGGATATGTACCCTCAACATTCAGTTCCTACTGACATGCCTGCTGCTTGCTGTCACCTTTCCCACCACGACAGACTCTTATGTATCTGGAACCATAAGCCAAATATCACCTTCCCTCTATAAGTTATCTTGGTCATGGTACATTATCATAGCAGCAAAAGGTAGCTAACACATTTTCTCACCACAAAAGGGCAGGGGAAGGAAAGTGGGAAGGCATCTTTGGAGTTGATGGGTACATTTAGGGCACTGAAATGATGACACTTTGGTGGTCCTGAGTGTGTACTTATTTCCAAATATATTCAGTTTATATAGGCTAAGTATCTTCAGTGTTGTGCATTGGTCTTATTGAGTGAGCTCTAATTGACAAAGTAGCTTTTTACAAAGATGACTGGGCCAGGGAGATGGCTCAGTGGGTAACACCTGTCTTCCAAGTGTGAAGACCTGAGTTCTAGTCCTGAGAAGCCACATAGAGCAGGGCTGTGCTCATCTATAACCCCAGCACTCAACATCGAGATGGAGACAGAGACAGAAGAATCCCCAGAAGTTCACAGGCCAGCCAAAAGAGACATCTTGTCTCAAACAACGTGAATGGTGAGGACCAACACCCTGAGATGGCCCCTAACCTATGCACACGCTCCATAACATGCCTACACCCCTGATCACACACATGTGCATGCATCACACACATGGGGGGTAGTAATAGCGACCTGACAATTGGCTGGGAAAGTACCACTGGGAAAGATAGTTCACACTTCTTATCACTAGAGTAGAGGAGGTTAGGAGAGGTGAGGAAGTCCTGGCCCCAGATGAGCAGCATCTACTGACCGAGGTCAAATACCACAAGTGAGAAATTTGGGGTGGAGATAACATTCTCTCCTCCAACAGCTGAGGTCAGGTTTTATAGAGCTATTGGTTTTCTATTTCTTATACCAGTGGCTTGATATATGCACAGCTTCTTCAAGCTAAAAAACAAACTATTACCCTTGGGATAAATAACCTACAATTCTATCTTCTACCCTGAAGTAATTGTTAACTATTATTTTCACAGTAAATAATGGTTAGAACCATTTACTGGCAAAACGGTAGCTAGCATGTTTTGTTGATTTCTTACAACTACCAGAGAAATTGAATGCTTCTTGTGACACACTGGCTGGGTTTTTAACTGCATATAATTGAGCTTGAGATCCTGGCTCTTTTTCACAAAATAAAAATAATTAATGACAAACATATGTTGCTATAATACAGAAAAACCAACACTTTTATCATAATGCTTTCTTTACAATAGACTTTTTCTCTTTAAAAAAAAAAAAAAAACAGATTGAAACACTGATTTAATCCTGAATTCATTTCAATAAGATGTATGTGTTCTAGCTAAATTGTTCTCATGGTAGTGATGAATGTGTCTTTCTTTGGCAATCTGAGAGCTCACCTGGCTCTTTCTCACACAAACTTCTCTCATTGCTACCATTGTTAAATCACACAGTCTGTTTAGGATTGGATTCCCCAAGGAAAAGTTCCATACTTGAAAAAAAAAAAAGTAATTAAATTTCAAGAGAACTGTTGAGGGGGCTGAAATATAATAATAATGGTAAAGATTATTTTATAACTTTAATTGAAACCCTAGAGCACTTTAATAATGCTGAACAATGAATCAAGAAATCTGAAAGCAACAGAAGGCTTTATTCTGTGAATCCAAAAGCCAGCGACTGCCACAGATCCCGGGCTTCCCACCTCAACACACAGGCAAAGCCACAGCCAAGCCTGCTTGAAAAGCAATTAACAGGACAGAGTAACACAAAATGGTCTTCACTATGAAGTCAATTCTGCAATGATTTTATCTTCCTTAGTGAGCTCAAAGATAAAGTTAACCTAAGAAAAATAGTGAGCACACACTACTCTGCGGCCAGGAAATCTGGGCTGTGACCCTGGTCACGCCTTGTCCCCTTTTTAAAGGATTTTGCCTCACTGAGACTTCAAGTCCTCCCCTATACCATAAAAGAGGGAAACTGGATGATCTAGAAAAGACTTCTGATTCTGTTGCGGCTTAAAGCAAGAAATATTTCTCTCCCCTGATAAGCAGGATTACACACATGCACACGCGCGCGCGCGCGCGCGCACACACACACACACACACACACACACACACACACACACACACACCCCAGAAACCACATCTAGCAGGGAAGGTGGCCAGGGAGAGCTGTTCCCCAGCACTGTTGTGGAGAAGAGCCCTGCCACTAGCCATTACAGCTGCATCAGCTGCAACCATGAGTGCCACACAGGCTGGGCAGGTGTCACAAAGCTGTGTCATTTTCGAATCTAGAAGGGAAAATGTGGATTGAAGATACAACCTCGCTCAATATCATATTCGAGTGTAACAGCAACTAGGCACTTGGAATATAATTTGAGCTGAGCACTCAAGGCTCTTTCTCTAGTCTAAATATAGCTGCAGAAAACATATTTTCAAGGAATAAAATAACACCCTCAGCTTATGAGCCCACAGTTGCAAAGTGAGCCTGCAGACAAGTATGGCTGATTCCACATTATGGGTTAAAGGATTCTTTATCTGCAGGAGAAATAAAAGATTAGCTCAGATGGGGGTTAGGAAATAAATGACACTTTAAATTTGTTTTCTTCTTTATATATATATTAGTTTTTAATGTGTATGGGTGTTTTGCTTGTGTGTGTGTGTGTGTGTGTGTGTGTGTGTGTGTGTGTGTGTGTGTGTGTACATGCATGCAGTGCCTGATAGGACCAGAAGAGGGCATCAGATCCCATAAGGGAGTCACAGAGAGTTGTAGGCACCATGTGGGTGCTGAGAACCAACCTGAGTCTGCTGGATGACCAGCCAGTGCTCTTAACTGCTAAGCCATCTCTCCAATTCCATAAATGGGGCTTTTAAAAATAATTACTAATTTTAGAAAGATTGTTTGTGAGTAATCAGGAAGAAAAGGGTAGATAACATTTGTTTTTCTTCATCATTTCAAATAATTCAAATAATTTCAAATAATATGTGAAATGGCTTCACATATCCCATCCCTGTAAGGAAAGCACAAGGAAGAAAGGTTGTTACAGACAGGAGCCTTCATTTCTTGCTCAGAGATCACATCTCAAAGGCTGCTTCCCACTGACTGGTACTGGCTGCCTGCACTGTTACTCAGGATTCCAAATCTGCAGGGAAGAGTGCTAGCATCAATTAGCAATGTCTTCAAGGATAGGTGCATAACAGCAGCAAGACTGTACAGATATCTGTCATTCCTATGCAATGCTATCTCCAAGGTTTCTTCCAGCATCTAGTATCTTCCATATCTGAAAAGTCTATCCATAGTCCATATCTTTTGAGATACTCTTCCTTCTGTATTATCCACAATATAAGCCATTAGGGGCTGATGAGGTGGCCTAGCAAATACAGTACTTACCATGCAAACCTGACAACCTGTTTGACTCCCAGGACCCACATAAAGGCAGAAGGAGAAAGCCAACTCCAGATAGTTGTCCTCTGACCTCCACACATAAGCCAGGGCATGTATGTGTCCCCTGCCATTGTATACACACACACACACACACACACACACACACACACACACACACTGATAAATAAATGAATTTTTAAAAATAAAGACTGAAAGAAAATGCATGTGTACGTGCACACATGCTCACGCCTTTATGTTTCAATAATTTCAGGTTGGTTCTGTTCCTTGCAATAAATAAGACCCTGACTGAGTCAAGTGAACTTGGTTGGTTTCCTCAGGGGATACTGCTAAGGGAGAGGTGAGAACCGGTGGCTCATTAGGGATTTCATATTGCCAGAAAGTCTCAATATGCAAACTCTTTTCATGAAATATTTCTTTTTGTGAACTACATAAAAATTATGGAAATAAACCAAATAAAATAAGATTGGTTCCTTAAAATCTATTTTAACGATAGCTGCATAAACAACCAGGAAAGCAGTCTATATCACATCCATGTATCTCGTGCACAGCCACCCAGGCTGCAAATTCCCCAAAATGTACCTTCCATCTGCTTTTCACGAATCACTAAAAATCTCAGATGGAAAAGCCTTTAAAATTGCCTGCAAGGATAAAAAAAATGCCAGTGTCTGTCTCCTGAGCATGACTCTAAGGCTGCAAAATTGTGTGGTTGGCATATGAAGAGATCATAAAACCATGATTAAATGAAGACACCAGGAAGTGCTCAGGGGAAGCCCACTGAGACACTGCTCTGAACCTCCTCCCGGGAAAGCAGAGGGGTATGGAAGTCAGGAGAGATAATGCTTTGAACTGACAAAGGAATTTTATAGGGCTTGGATTTTCATTGAAGTCCTCTAAGTCTGGCATGAAAAATGAGAACATTGGGGCTAAGGCAGAAGACTTGAAAATTCAAGACCTGCCTGAGCTACAGGGTGACTCCAAGGCTGGCCTGGGCAACTTAAGTAGACTCCATCTTAAAATACAAAGTGTAACCAGGCTAGGAAATAGCTAAGCAAGAATATACTTGCCAAGCATGTGTATGGCCCTGGATTTAATCCCAGTACCACAAAAGAAAGAAGAAAGGAAACAGTGGACACAGGAAAGGGGTGGGGGCAACCAGATGCACTGGCTCACACTGTAATCTCAGTACTTGGGAGGCAAAAAGAATGCGGAGTTCAAAGCCAGCCTAACGTATGCAGTAATTTTCAGACTAGCCAGGGCTATGGAAAATTGTCTCAACAGAAACAGTGGGGGTGAAGAACACTAAGGAGAACACTATTGAGATACCCTTAAGCCCACTCAGTAGAAAGCAGTGTGGGCAGTTGTGGCTTGCAGGGCTCAGTGTCTGCGGCTGGGGGTGACTTGTCCTTCCTTCCACTGTCAGGTTTTCCCAGTGGTTTCTGCACAAACCTTCCCTTTGGGTTTGTTTGTCCTTCCTCGAGTTTACTCCAAGGCCATCTAATGCTTGCTCTCCAAAAAGACAGCCTCTGGGATTTTTCCAGATGTCTCAAAACAGATACATCGAGCTGATGAAGTGGCTCAGCAGATCAAAGCACTTGCTATGCAAGTCTGATGACTCAGCTCAATACCTGGAACCCACTTTTCAAAGACACTGGATGTGGCAGTGTGGATCTGTAATCCCCACTCTTGCAACATAGGAAGCAAAGACTGAAAGCAGAAAGGCAGGAGTGATAAGAGACATCCTTCCTCAAAACCAAGGTGGAAGGAGAAAACTTACTTCCAAAAGTTGTCCTCTGACCTCTGTTCTCACAGTGGCACACACATGCACACATGCACACATGCACACATACACACATGCACACATGCACACATGCACATACACACATCAGCCTTCCGGGAGAATCCTTCGCAGAGCTAGCCTGACTGTTGCTAGCTAAATGTGATTTATTTCTAGTGGACTGGCAGCCTTCAGCTGTCGCTTCTGACTGCTGTGGAGCAGCAGCTGGGAGAGGGCATCATCTGCTCTTTGTGCTTTTTCCTGAGGACAATGACACCACACAATCAAAGGGTCTGGAGCGGATGTGACATTTATGAAAGTTCACAGGCTCAGATTTCTCTACTTTGTGCAACTTTCTTTGAGCTCTTTTCCCTCCTGACATCAGTGTTTATGAAGTTGAGCCTGGAAAAGAGATAGAACACAGGTCTGAAGCCCAGCTCTCTACACACTTACCATGTGATCTCAGGCAAGTCTGTGTACCTGTCTGTGCCTCATGTACATGTTTAGGTCAAAGAACAGTTTGCAAGAGTCAGTTCTCTCCTTCCATCATGTGGGTCTTTAACAATCCGGCTCCAGCAAATGCCTTTATCCACTGAGCCATCTCTCCTGCCCCAGTCCTACGTCTCAGGATCACCAGGGAGAAATGGGAAAGTAACTGTGAAATGGCCTTAAGCAAGTTACTCACACAAAACAAGCTTTAAATAAATGATTATCTCAGGCTAATAATAGCTTCATGGTTTGGCAGGGTAGTCTAAGCCTTACGGATTTATAACTGCATTCAAACCTCACAGAGGTATTATAAAGAAGGGACTCTTAAGGTCCTATTTTAAGGCTGAAGCTATGGGACAAGAAGTTAGCAACCTAGGCTCAAGGGGGAACATTTGTGCCTGTTATGGTCAGATTGAAGAGACGGGCATGAGACATTTGTCAACTGTGAAAAAGCTTTCGACCCATAGACTCTAGAGCATCCCAAATGCCAGTGTGAGCACATGGACCCTAGAGCACCCCAAATGCCAGTGTGAGCACGTGGACCCTAGAGCACCCCAAATGTCAGTGTGAGCACATGGACCCTAAGGCATCCCAAATGCCAGTGTGAGCACATGGACCCTAGAGCATCCCAAATGCCAGTGTGAGCACATGGACCCTAGAGCATCCCAAATGCCAGTGTGAGCACATGGACCCTAGAGCATCCCAAATGCCAGTGTGAGCACATGGACCCTAGAGTACCCCAAATGTCAGTGTGAGCACATGAATCCTAGAGCACCCCAAATGTCAGTGTGAGCACATGGACCCTAGAGCACCCCAAATGTCAGAGTGAGCACATGGACCCTAGAGCATACCAAATGCCAGTGTGAGCACATGGACCCTAGAGCATACCAAATGCCAGTGTGAGCACATGGACCCTAGAGCATATCAAATGCCAGTGTGAGCACATGGACCCTAGAGCACCCCAAATGTCAGTGTGAGCACATGGACCCTAGAGCATACCAAATGCCAGTGTGAGCACATACTTTACCATCTTTCATCCTGAGTGTTGAGGATTTGCATTTTTGCGGCATGCATGACAACAAACTTTAGATTCATCTGGGCAACCATGGGTTCCCCCCTGAGATCTGCACACAAGCATTCGATATAGCATTGCATGGCTGATTCCCTGTTTAGCGTGGAATATTCTCATGGTCTTTCTTGGTTGCCTCTAGTAGAAAAACTAGTTATGTTCTGAAAACAAATCAATGTTATAGAGTACCAAGTGCTTACAGTTATTTGATGTTTGTTATCTTGTTAATTCCCCAGTAACACCTGGATAACAGTCGGAGTTCCATTGCTGATTAGCTAGAGTAGGGATAACTGGGAAGAAATTTACGAGGGACAGCACCTGGCTTAAGGGCTTTGTTGGGAGGCTGAAAAATACCCTACAGAGACCAAGTTTCAGGAACACACCTAACATCACACCCAAGGTATCACAGCAAGCAGACACACAGGAGCAGAGCGGTGGTACAATCAGCAATCCTAACACTTGGGAGGCTAAAGTAGGTTCAAGGCCAGTCTGGGGTACAGAGTGAGACTGTGTCAAAAACAACTAGAGAAGGGGAGAAGGAGGAAAAGAAGGAGAGAGAGGGGATGAGGAGAAGGAGAAGGCAGATAGAGAGGAGCTGCCACACAGCCATGCCCATGGCTTGCTGGAGAGAGTACAGATGTGGATGGCAGACCTCTGTTGTTGGACATCATGGAGATGCATCTCACTGGCCCACCCTCACTCAAATGCTAAACCTTATTATTCTGAAGCCACATAAATAGACCATTGGCATTCTAGCTTCAGAGGCCAAAGAAGACACACTGAGTAGTAGAAGAAGCAAAGCCTCCACTGGTGGTTTGCTTCGGTGGCTTGCCATCAACATGACACCTCAGCCTGTGCCTTTTGTACAGCACCATGATGTTCCCAGTTGCTTTCCCTCCCTGTCTGTCATTACACTCAGGATACTCTCCTAAGCACTCCAGCCTGCCTCTTCTCTGGCTGCACCCACTTCTAGCCAGCTTCTCTAAACCTTTGTCTTTAGGGATGCCTCCATAACTCCAGGATCCTTCAGCCTTCTGGTTCAGCATCCCAGAGCCCTGAGGTCTATCTCTGTATCCTCCAAGACAGACTAAGTCAGAGGTAAACTGTACTAGGAACCTAGAATTGAAAGCCTGCCCTGCGCTGTAGCCCCCTCTGCCGCCAGTTCTCATGGCATCTGTGAATCAGGCCCTGATGGCATTCTCTTGGCCCTCTGTGATCACGCTGTGCTACTGTAAGCAGTCACTTGCTCTCTCCAATCCATTCTCATCTGATGCTGCGTGAAGAATCCTCCTCAGTGTAAACATGGCATCACCAGGGCAATTGCTGAAGCAGGGAAATGAGTCTCCAAAGGTACTAGGGGGAGCATACAGAAGAGCCCACTGGGGATTCAGTTCTACTGGACCCCGGTTTCCAAGGTGAATGAAGAGACATTACTGAGGGTAGACAGGGATGGCAGGGTGGCTGCAGTCATGCCAAACACAAATCACACCGTGTCCTGGATATAAATTCCTCCAACAGCAGGTGTGTGCTTCAGAGGAATAGTTTCTGCAATTAAAAAACTGACATTTTAATGGATTATGCAGATCAGCTAAGGTTCTAAATCACAAACATTCTGTCTCAGAGGTAATAGAGAGAGCAGGCCAAGCAAGGAGAGACAGCATAAACACCAGGAGCCATTTACTGCTCCTTCCGACCTTTTTATACCTTTCTGTGAAACTGAACATTAACCTTTACATCTGCAGTGGCTCCTCTCTGCTGCCTAACAAAGGCAATAGTTCATCTTTGTAGTAACATGTGAGCTGGACGGACTTTGTGCTCTTTTAGCATCTCCTATGGTACCTAATGTGGTCCCATTAGCACTGGAAATAAAACAGGCTGTCTTTTTTAGTAACAGAGTAAAAAATGTGAAGATGAGGGAGCTAGCTCCCTGGATGTCAAATGTATGTATAGAAGCCACAGCAGGGTCTATATTATAGCATTCTAAATGGGCATGAGCTCAGCTGATCTCAGAAGCTAAGTAGGGTTGGGTCTAGTTAGTCCCTGGATGGGAGAAACTGAAGTGGGGCAGCGATGGGTTTAGGATCTTTCTACTTGCAAATCATAGACAAGAAGTTTGTCTTTCTTGCAAAAACCAAAATGGTAAGGCAAAAGACCTGTCTTTAAACACTATGAGGAAGACAGAATTGCCAACAGGTCTTACACATATAAGACAGTGGGCGCAGAGAGTTCCAGAAGATTGTAGAAACCACATAGGTAGAAACTATTACAGAGTGGTAAGGTGACAGAGCAAGGACCTAGCCTATTGGTCTCACTTCAAAACACAAGTCATCCTCTTTTAGGTGACATTTTGGACTGGTCCCTCGCCACCAAAACCAAAGAACTGGAGGGAAGACATAGGGACCATGTGTCCCAAACCTCCCACTCTATACAGAAAAAAGTTGAAGTCACAGTTAAATGGCTTGCCCAAGACCACAGAACAAGAAAACAGGGTAGCCTAAGAGAGAATCCCAGGCCTCCAACACCATGCTTTCTGTTTTCTCTTACCATTTAGACAGCAAGAAGTCCCCAGAGATGTTTAAAGAAGTTGTAAGAGATGCCCCGGGTCCTCTATAGATGTATCTGATTCTTCTTTGGCTATGTGGTATGGCATGGCTGATTGACGGTGAAGAGTAGGCTGAACGTAGGTGTGGTGAAGGTGCAAAGGCAGGGATGTCAGCTGTGTCTGGGCTGGGAGGGAAGGCATTTTCCACCTTGGGATGGGTGGGAAGGATGATGGCCCTGAGTAGATATCCAAGTGTAATTTCTCAAGCCTGAAGCTTAGTATGTTATACCGGCAGCCATTAATGTTCACCTTTCCTCTTTGATCTATAAAGAGCAAAGTATAGCAATTTATTTCTGCTCCTCTTCCTGCCTCTGCTCCCTCTGAGGTTAGGAGTTAACCGATAAGGGGAAAGTGCAGCATACTGGTGGCTCTCCACCCATGCAGCCGCTGTGCCTGATGGGAAAGTTTTAGTGGTATCTTGTAGTGAGTTATGGGAATGGGCTGACTCACTACCCAGTGTGATTCCCCTCTAGCATGCAGAAACTGGAAAACCAAACCAGAGCGACCCAGCGCTACTAAGAAGCCTAGAAGCGGAGGTTTTGTGTACAAACTATCAATAGATATATGAGCAAGATTTCGGTGCTAATGGAGTATAAAGATGCAGGATTCAATATATTCGTCTTACTCCTGTGTGTCCTAGCTGCAACAGCACATCCTGGCAGCCCCTGCTATGGGAGCAGGATCATGACCATACAGACATACCTGCACAAGGGTAACACTGTTTTTACAAGATGGTTTTGAAAGTTATTTCTGAAAACCCAGTTTTGAATCTGCTCTTCAGTTCTCACAACAATTTAGTGACCAACTTCAGTATTAGTATTTATCATACCTCCCATTCCTGTACAAACTCCCTACAGCCTGCAGCCACACCCTAACAGAGCCTTTGACAATGCAAAACAATTTCATCTGTAGCAAGCTCTAGCTGTGAAGACACGTGAAGAAAAGGAACTAGGAATTCTGAATTCTCACTCTGTTCAAGGTATCATATGACTAAAGGCTGAAAAAATACCTGGGAAGACAGGCCTGAGCAATGTCTAGTTCATGGAAAAATGCTTGTGTTACACAGATGGCAAGCTACTGTCAAGGTACCCCAGAAACTGCACACACACACACACATACACACACACACACACACACACACACACACACACACACACACACACACACACACACACACCTGACTTCACCAACATAACGACTGAGCTGACTTTAAAGACAGGACTTTCCTACTCCCAGACAATCATTGGCCAAGAGGAGAAAAGCTCTGGATACACTCATGTGTTTTGCACATGTTTCGGTCCATAACGGACTACATATGACAGTGGTTCAGAGGCTTAGCCTGTCTGGTGCTTCTGTGGCCATCTTAGTTTAAGTTACTGATGTTCACACTGTAGCAACTCCCTCTTCCCAGACAACAGCCCTCTCTTAAAGGGCCATGCAACTGTAACTTGATTACTCATTTCAGGAATGTTCCAACAGTCCATTTGTTTTATTTTTTCCTCCAGCCATCTTCCCCATCCTTGATCCTCTCTGCTTCCCCCCAACATCCCTTTCCCACCTTGTTCTCTCCCTCCATCCACCCCAGATGCCTATTTTATCCCCCCATCTCAGTGAGATTCAAGCATCCTCCTTTGGGCCCTACTTGTTACGTAACTTCTTTGCTTCTGTGGACTGTAGCATGGGTATCCTGTACTTTATGGCTAATGTCCACTTATAAGTGAGTATGGACCAAGTTTGCCTTTCTGGGTTACCTCATTTAGAATGAACTTTTCTAGTTCTATCCATTTGCCTGCAAATTTCATGACGTCATTGTTTTTAACAGCTGAGTAGTATTCTGTCGTGTAAATGTGCCATATTTTCTTTATCCATTCTTCAGTTGAGGGACATCTAGGTTGTTTCCTGTTTCTGGTATTACAAATAAAGCTGCTATGAGCATAGCTGAGCAAGTGTCTCTGTGGTATCAGCCCTCTGTGGAGGTAGAGCTGGTGAAGATCTTTTTCCATTCTGTAGTCTGCTGTTTTGTCCTTTTGATAGTGTCCTTTGCCTCACAGAAGCTTTTCAGTTTCAAGAGGTCCCATTTATGAATTGTTGATCTTAGTGCCTGGGCAGTTGGTGCTCTGTTCAGGAAGTTGTCTCCTGTGCCAGTGCATTCAAGGCTATCCCCACTTTTTCTTCTATCAGATTTTGTGAATAGTTCTATGTTGATGTCTTTGATCCGCTTGGACTTGAGTTTTGTGCAGGGTGATAGATATGGATCTATTTGTATTCTTCTACATGCAGACATCCAGTTAGACCAGCACTGTTTGTTGAAGATGCTTTCTTCTAATTGCTCAGTTTTACAACAGAAAGTACCAAACCAAGGCCTTCAAAATTCTCATTTTGTATCAATTCATCTTAAATATTATATCATATTCCTTGCCCAACCCTAATTAAGACCCCTCACACTCTCCTAGGCAGCTGGACTTCATTCTCCACTCTTGGAGATGCTCAGATTCTATCATTTGGAGATGCTCAGATTCCATCACAGTGTTGCTCCCCAGGAGTGCTCCAAACATAAAGCCCTGCCTTGCTCCAACAGCTGGTGATCTGCTGCTATCTGATTTCAGTGTCTTCTCTCCACCTCATTGTTTTACACTCAGACTACCAACAGTTTGATACAGCCTTGGAATGAGCAGCTTAAGCATTTCGTAGAAAAAAAAAACTAAGCAGGATTGGCCCCCATTCCCTTCAAGGGCCTCCCAACCCTTGGAAGACCCCCAGCTACCATGGCCTACATATTCACCTGCACCACTGATGGGCCCTGGTTCAAGGTGTGGGAACTGCTGTGACCAGCTAAACTCTGACCTCAGTTGTCTGAGAACAGATTTATGGGATGGATGGAGCCTATGTCAATCAGAGCCTATTCTCTGAGACCCTGCATATATTTTATGTTGATTTCCATGGGCTTTAACCTGAATGTTTCTAGAGTCTGGAAGTAGCAGAAATGGCAACAGAAATCCATGTATTGTACAGAATGCCACTCCTTCCTAACTATAGGGCCTTGCAGCCCCTCACCCATCAAGTCTGATCTAGACTGAGACTGTCCCAAGGCGAGGCATGCGAGAAACAGCACCCATAATGTTAGCCACGGACAGTTTCACCACACACAAAGGATTTCTACACTCTCCACTCTCATTCAACACCACAGACACTCAGCTTGCCCCCATTTTTCAATGAAAGCAAGAACTGTTTGCTATTATATGGCCGGCTGATGAGGAGGAAGGCAGGGTCTATATAAACTCCCCTAATTGCAGCTACAGAGCTCTTTCTGGAATTATCTGCAACCACTGCACCTACTGCTAGGCAGGACAGCACAGTGAGGAAGCTGAGTTAGATAGCCTCAATGTCACATTTAAGCTGATAGCCAAGAGTAACTTTATTAAAATTATTGCCTCAATTTCTTCATTGGTAAAATGGGAAAATCATAGAATTCACAAGAGTATTCATAAAATGTGCCACGTGGAGCTGGAAGGACGTCTTGCAGGCAAGGGCATCGTGTGCAAGCCTGGGAACCCAAGTTCAACCGCAGAACCCACAGCGCGAGGGGAGGAGAGACTTCCCAAAGTTGTCTTCTGACCTCCACAGATGCACCATGACCTGGGAGCCTGTATTCACACACAATAATAATAATAATAATGAAATAATGTAAATGGAAAATGTGGAATGTAGTTCTCTCTGAACAATTCCTAGCACATGGTAAGTACTCAATAAATATGAGCCATCCTTTTGTATAGGGGAATAATTTGTACCCCTCAGATCATTTTCCCAGATGCCAAAAATCTGGCCATAAGAAACAACTGGAGAACTATACCCATGGGGGAAGAAGCAAGGAAAATGTGCCTTCTCACTAATTGTTAGGAATATTGCTGTATTAGCCTCCCAGAGACCACAGATGTCCAAAGAAAGGGACATTCTCTGTTGCTTTACTCAGACCTGAAATAATAATATGAAAAGCACAGGTACGGTAAATGAAGGCTCAACTTAATGACAGAGGGGACATGGGTGATTACTGGAGAAAAATTAGGGGTAGTACAGGACCAGGAAATAGCCTGGATTTCATATCTCTCCCTCCTCCCCGCCTCTCTATCACACACACACACACACACACACACACACACACACACACACACACACACACCAACTGATTTGGAATCAGCTGTAAATCAGCATAGGGTATATCATGTAACAGGTCTGCTGGCAACAGAATTATCAAGCTGGTTAAGGAGAAGGGAGGAAAGACCATCCAACAGATACAGAGGTTCAGCCACACCCGATTAAAAGCATAGATAAGAGGCGTTCCCTGGAGGATTTCCTGACAATCAACTAATGAGCTAAGGGGACTGAGTATTCCTGTGTTAAGATTCCCTTTGCAGGGTTTGGGGCATGAGATGTATCACTCTTTGATATATCTGCGTGGAAGTTGCAGTGCTGTGACAGTTTGTGATTTGTGATGGAAGGAAGAAGCTCTGACTTCAGGGCGCTGGATGACTCCTTTAGTCCCTCCACCTACGGGATATGCGAGTTGCAGAAAGTTACATAACTCCTTTTCACCCTGGGTTAAAAAGTTAAGTGATAGCTTTGCAGGGAGCTTGCTATGACAATGGAGGGAAATCATACATGTGAAGTAATGAGATAGCAATGGCTCACACTGCTCTGCCCTCAGGAGGCCATCAGGAAGGGACCGTAGAGGTGGAAGATACTAAGTTAAAACAGAAGGGTAAAGAGGGCAAGGCGATCCTGAAATAACAATTCCTTCTGCAGTTTTGAAGGGAAAATGAAGAGGCCACTATTCCCATCAAGTTATTATCCTGTGCTTGATATTTTGAATAAAATCCTAAAGCTCCATGACAAGTATCCTCAATAAATATACTCAAAAAAATGGGTCGTTGGTCAAGTTGAAAAACATAAAAGAAACATAAGCCAGAGTAGCATGTAAAGCTTTCAGTGCAAAATGATCCATAAACCAAACCGACAGTCTCTTTCCCATCTCTCAAATTCCTCTCGAAGGCTGGAGGTGGTGGTATAGAAATCTCCAATTAAAACTGACTTCTGAGTGATGGACATGGCTCTGTCCAGAGGCTGGGGTTCTGAATTTCATTAGGCATCAGGCCCAGCCATGGAACTGCTGGTGCAACAAGAGGAAAAATGAAGATTGATTCAAAAGTCCAAAAGTCTAACCTCTGCAAAAGCAGATGCCAAGTTACCAAAGAATTTCTCTGAAAGTCTCCCCAGGCTCCACACTCCTTCTCT
Organism: Uromys caudimaculatus; assembly: GCA_028551405.1. Lineage (NCBI taxonomy): Eukaryota > Metazoa > Chordata > Mammalia > Rodentia > Muridae > Uromys > Uromys caudimaculatus. The sequence goes on along the minus strand of CM052701.1, from coordinate 68,651,315 downwards.
GTCTGCATCTGGAGGGGAGGGGGGTTGTCTGCAGCCTTTATTATTTCTTCCTATTCATCTTCTTCTCTCCCTCATCACTCATTCCTGGCTGCCTCAGATTCTGGAGTAGCCGATGAAGCCAGTGTGTGCTCTACCACTAAAATATAACATGATCTTAAGCAACACTCAGCTTTCTCCTCTGCTGCCTTGCCTACAAAATGGGGACCATAATAATAAGTCACCTCAGAGCTGCATTGTTACACAAGTTAATGTAGGTAGACACCCACAACAGTGCCTGGCACATAGCACTAACCGGAAGTTATCAGTTGTTTTCATTATTAATTATATATGATAATTTATGTGCATATAGTTTCCAAGGAAAAAAGTAATATTCTTTCTTGATAACTGCTGCTTATTTTCTTCATCGTGCTTATTAGTATCTCCAAGTGTTCACATTTATTTATCTTCATTTTTCCCCCATAAAATATCTCCATGACAACATGGACCTGCACATTCTTCCTTACATCCTTGGAAGACAGAAGATCCAAAACATAACTAGACCAGGCGAGCTGCTGTTATAACCACACTGTAATTCAATGCCTGTGTCTGAACAGCAAGACTTGGTAGGGAGAGATGCTGTACCAGATATGTGTAATCTTTCATTCTGTGAAAACACCGTAGCCAGTTGGGAAAACAGAAGCTGAAAATGAACTTCTAGTTGTTTGATTTCTGGTTTTGAATGACAAAGAATGTCTCTATTTAAAAAGCATGACAAGCAAAGGCTCTCACTTTTCTCCCTGGAAATTTCTATAAGAGAATCGTTCTTTCTGGTAGCGTCCACTCATTCTGTCCCAACATCCCTGACACCTGTTCTTTCTGTGCACCATGATCCTTGGAACATGTCCTTAAAAGGAAGCGCGAATGTTCACGTTTCAGCACCGCGGACAGCGGCAAGCGGCCCGGATGTGATTGGGGTCTTTTTAGAATATGGAGGATGCAGTTCTCAGAGGATCTGCTGTTTACATTTCTTCTCTTGGCTAAAGACCACGCTGAATTTTAAAGAAGAATAATTCAAAAGTGTTTTTTTTTTTTTTTGTCTCCTTGCCTTATTACAAGGTAATGAATTTGATTTCTCTATAAGGAAACTAGTAGCTTTGAGTAGCTTTATGTGCCAGGCATTGTGTCATTTTGTGTGTGTGTGTGTGTGTGTGTGTGTGTGTGTGTGTGTGTGTGTTATTGTATTATATATTTTATATTATAAACAACACACACGTACTCCAAAATCTTGATGTAACAAGAAGAAAAACAAGGTGCATATTGAGTCATGAAAACCAGAAGCCTAACCTCTAGCAAATGCAAGATATGAGGTCCAAGTTGAGCTTCTCTGTAAACCCTCCCTCTGCCGACAGTCTGCAATCCTGCCCTCTGTCTACAGGCTCCCCTCACCCCTTCTTCCCATTCCACCTTTTACAGGCACACCACACATCCATCCCTCCATCATCTATATCTACATGTATACTTCATCTCACTTAGTCTCACGTTGATACTGCAGTGCCATTGGATTTAAAGTCATAACACCCTAGCTGCACACCCCAGACTCCCCTTGGGAAATCTACTTTGCCTCTGCATGATATTATTTCCTCTCAGCCTGAGAAACCCAGACTAAAACCTCTCCTCATGAGAAATTCCAGCGCTTTGTATGTAAGATTCACTTAACTTCTGCTTCCTGTAGGCTGAGTGGGAGGTAGGGTGTAACCTAGCACCACAGGAAGGATGAGTGGGAGGACAATCCTGGTCCCAGTGAAAGGAGAGACAGAAGGTGGGGATGGGAGGTGGGGTGGGGGAGGAGAAGGGGATTGAATATGCTGATGGAGAAAAGCAAGAACCAAATTCTAGAGGGCCAGGAAATCCAAACCAAAATATTCAAATATGCCACGATTTAAAAAAAAAAACAAAACACTAGTGATCAGAGGATTATTTTCCTCTGTGGATGTATGTGTTCATGTATGTGCATATTGTGTGTGCACATATCTGTGTGTGAACACACAGAGGCCAGAGGTATCATCCTCTATCAGTATTTATCTTGGTTTCTGACATTCTGTTATTGAACCTCGGACACACCAATTCAGCAAAGCTAGGAAACCCTAGAGACCTTCCTGTCTTTGCCTCTCCAGCACCTGAACTACAGGCTGTGCTCCCATACCCATCTTTCTTACACGGAGGCTGGGGATCTGAACTCAGGTCCTTATGCTTAAGCAGCAAGCCTTTTACCTACTAAGCCATCTCTCCAGCCTCTCAGGATAATTCCAAGCCCTCTCCCCACTCACATATAAACATAAACTTTCATAGGGCTAGCACACAATAAGTGCCTACTAAGTGCATACATATCAATGAATGATTTTAATAAAGCTTGAGGTCTGAGCACCATCCATAAAGCTGATGTGGTTTAATGATGGGCCTTATCTACTAAACAGACACAGAAATGAGATAACAGAATCCCATGTCCTAGTCCAAAACCTATGGTGAAAACAGGTGTGGTGATGCATCCCTTTAATTCCAGCACTTGGGAGACAGAAGCAGGTGGATCTCTTAGTTCTTAGTTCGGGGCCAGCCTGGACTATAAGGTAAGTCCAAGACAGCCAGGGCTACACAGAGAAACCCTGTCTCAAAAAACAAAACAAAACAAAACAATTTATGGATGAAGATTTGCAATACTTATCCTGGTCCCTAAACAAGTTAGTCTGTGTATTTTGTCGTTCTGATCATTCAGATCATTGAGCATCTACTATGTGCCAGCCTTATGCTAAACCACAGGACCAAGACAGATACAGACTCTGTCTTAAAGCAAATTTATGTTATAATGTACGAATATACATCCCTCTCCCAAAGCACTCAAATAGATAACTTACCAGCCTAAACATGTAAGAGTCTGGGTGTGAGTATGTATAGAAAAAATGCTACCCAAGGCAACAGCTGCTATTTGAGATTCATTCAAAGAGCAGTTCAAGTTCACCTGAGAAATGGGAGTCAGAAGCAGGGAGATGCTCAGAGAGTAGCTGAATCTGCTCAGTCCCTGAGTTGAGGGAGAGGCTTTCTTGCTAAAATAAGCTGCAGAAAATGACCAGGAGGTTAGCTGGAGCAGACGGCCTCCTCCCTCTGTGCAGCAGAGTTTTGACTTTCCATCCTTGAAGACTGTGCCTCAGCAAAGGCTGCTCATGCTAAACTCTTGGAACTACCCCCTCGAGGTCAACCCCTGTTGAGCTCCTGACCAGGCTCTTTGGGAGTCATGAAGGTGAACACTTTCCCCAGCTGCCATCTTTCCTGATTAGTTAAGAAGAGGATCCATGGGTAAAGTGCCTGCTGTGCAAGCATGAGGAGCTGTGTTCAGATCCCAGAATCCACGTAAAAGCTGCACACAGTGGCACATGCAGAAGATTCCAGCATGGGGAGTGGGTGGGAAGACAAGAGACAAGAAGATCCCTGGGTTTGACTTGCCAGGCAGTCTAGCCAATAGGAGAAGTCCAGCTTCAGTGAGAAAGTCTAAAAATATAAGGTGGAGAAGCAACTGACGAAGATATGCACCATCAACCGATGGCCTCTTCCCCCCCCCCACCGTGTGTGTGTGTGTGTGTCTCTGTCTCTCTCTGTCTCTCTCTCTGTCTCTCTCTCTGTCTCTCTCTCTCTCTCTGTGTCTCTGTCTCTCTCTCTCTCTCTCTCTCTCTCTCTCTCTCTCTCTCTGTCTCTCTCTCTCTCTCTCTGTGTGTCTCTGTCTCTGTCTCTCTCTCTCTCTCTCTCTCTCTCTCTCTCTCTCTCTCTCTCTCTCACACACACACACACACACACACACCAGGTATGGTGTGGTGGGAAGTACATCATGTGTGAATAATCTATTCCCTCTCCTCACTCCTTTGAAAAACTAGAATGGGCACTTTCTCACTGTTAGAGCACTCCCAAAGATGGCTGACATCTGTTTCTCTGCTCCTTGTATACACATATTCTCTTTCCTTTCCTTTTAATTTGGGCCAGGCTTGGTATAGCACAGACTTGTAAAATATGCTTGGGTGATATGTTCCAGGACTCCTGAGTCCAGGCTTTCAAGGTCCTACACAAGGGGACAAAGCACCTGAGACCCCACACACATGAAGATGTTTAGGCTATCAGTGATGACAGACAGGACAGCAAGAATTGAGAAACTCAGTTACATGACCTCACTTCTTTACTTGAGCCATCTAAGCTGGCCCTAAACCAGATCGACATCACAAAGCACATACTAGTCCTTTTTATTGTACCTCCAAGGAACTAAATTTATCTGAAGAGTATAAAGAGCCCAGCCAGCTGGATCTAAGTAAGCTAAACCACACATCATATTCTAATAAGAGAAGGAGCCACTGGCCATTCTGTCAGTGATACAAAGAGAAAAGGCTAGAAAGAAGGGAACAAGAGTGAGTATGAGCTCTGTAGATGACTGTGGAGACCAGAGGTTCAAGGAAGCTCCCTGGAAGTCTCCAGACATTACCAATATGCCTTGACATCATTCCTAATCCCATTAACAAGGAATCTGTGCTAAAATTAATCCTGATTGAGGACTTTCCAGAAGCCAAGAACTGCATTAAACCTGTTTTGTATAGATTCTTATTTAATCTTCACAAAGGGTGTCAGAAGGTTGCCTCTGATGGCATGCATTGCACAGGGAGGGCATGAGGCTCACAAGCATATGTGATTTGTCAAGATCACAATCCCAGCAAATAGCAGAGCTGGATTTGAATCCAGGACTGTCTGGCTCTCTGCTCAAATAAACATCAGCGTCTGTCACTGTTGGGCAACAGATGCTACCTTAGAGACATAATTTCTAATAGGTATTTTTTTATATGCACACATTTATTCAACACATATCTCATGGGTAATTTTGAAGAAAGGTTAAATAACTAAAACTGTATTTATGCTGGTGGAATATATGGCTTTTATGCTGCATTCTTCTTTATAACTTTAGAGCTATGTTTTTGTAGTATATGGAGGAAAGAAATTGTTACAAGGTAATAATTATAATCTTCTATCCTTACAAATACTAAGAACAAAATATAGATTATTTAAGACATTTATGGTCATTTTGGTTTTTTCCCTTAAATCTATGGTAAGATTTTAATTAATTTATTTTATTCCATTTTTTTACAAGATCTCATTATATAGGCCTGGCTGGCCTGAAACTCTCTATGTAGACCAGGCTGGCCCCAGATTCACAAAGACCCCTGCCTCTACCTCTTGAAGGCTGGGATTAAAGGTGTGCACCACCGCACCCAACCAAGTAAATTTCTTTGAAAATGACATGAAGGCAAGAACTACTTTCAAAAACAATTGGGTGTTATCTAAGCTGTAATACACTTTAGTTTTATTCAAAGGCATGTCACTTGTTCCTTAATGGAGTTATGTTCTGGATGTGGCATCCAAATTACTTTTAGAGGGTTGAGGCTGTCGTACTTACTCTGCTGAGATCCAATTTTATTCTGAGATATATCACAAAACCACTGGAATAGGTTTTTGCATATGTGTGGTATGCATGCATGTGTCTATGAGTGTTTTCATGTGTGCTCACACATGTTTGTACACACATACACTCATAGACACAAGCATGCACACCACGTAAGTGCATGTGTGTGCTCATGCATATGAAGGCTCTGAGTTGACATTGGGAATTTCCCTTGATTGATCTTCACATTATTTATTGAGGCAGGGTCTCTCAGTTGAAACCAGAGCTCACCAATACCACTAGATAAGCTGTTAACAAATCACAGTCATGGCCTGGAAAGATATGATGAGTGTCAGTGGTGAAGCTGACAGTGGAGATGCTGACAGTGGGGATGCTGACAGTGGGGATGCTGACAGTGGAGATGCTGGCAGTGGGGATGCTGACAGTGGAGAAGCTGGCAGTGGGGATGCTGACAGTGGGGATGCTGACAGTGAGGATGCTGACAGTGGAGATGCTGGCAGTGGAGAAGCTGACAGTGGGGATGCTGACAGTGGGGATGCTGACAGTGGAGAAGCTGACAGTGGGGATGCTGACAGTGAGGATGCTGAGAGTGGAGATGCTGACAGTGGGGATGCTGACAGTGGAGAAGCTGACAGTGGAGAAGCTGACAGTGAGGATGCTGACAGTGGGGATGCTGACAGTGGGGATGCTGACAGTGGAGAAGC
>CM052701.1:68618586-68644647 GCA_028551405.1 Uromys caudimaculatus | reverse complement strand
TACACAATGGAATACTACTCAGCTATTAAAAACAATGACTTCATGAAATTCGCAGGCAAATGGATGGAACTTGAAAATGTCATCCTGAGTGAGGTAACTCAGTCACAAAAGAACAAACACAATATGTACTCACTGATAAGTGGATATTAGCCCAAAAGTTCGGAATACCCAAGATTCAATTCACAGACCATATGAAGCCTAAGAAGAAGGAAGACCAAAATGTGGATGCTTCAGTGTTTCTTAGAAGGGTGAACAAAATACTCACAGGGGGAAATATTGAGACAAAGTGTGGAGCAGAGACTTAAGGAAAGGCCATCCAGAGACTGCCCCACCTGGGGATACATCCCATATAGCCACCAAACCTGGAAGTTCTTGTGGATGCTGGGAAGTGCTTGCTGATGGAAGCATGATAAGCTGTCTCCAGAGAGGCTCAGGTAGAGCCTGACAAATACAGAGGTGGATGCTCGCAGCCAACCATTGGACTGAGTGTGGGGTCCAGGATGTAGGAGTTAGAGAAGGAACTGAAGGAGCTGACGGGGTTTGCAGTCCCATGGAGGTAGCAACAGTGTCAACTGGCCAGGACCCCTGGAGTTCCCAGAGACTGGACCACCAACCAAAGAATATACATGGAGGGACCCATGGTGCTGGCCACATATGTGGCAGAGGAGGGCCTCGTTGGCCATCAGTGGGAGGAGAGTTCCTTGGGCCTGAGAGGGTGTTAGATGCCCCAGTGTAGGGGAATGTTAGGGAGGGAAGACAGGAGTGGGTGGGTGGGGCAGCACCCTCATAGAGGCAGGGGGAGGGAGGATGGTATAGGGGGTTTCCAAAGGGGAAAATGTTTGAAATGTAAATAAAATAAATATCAAAAAAAGGTAAAAAAATTATCACGTCATAAGCTTTAAATACTGATATTCATAGTATTTGCATAAATATTTAAGTTAGTGGAGCTAGAGAGAAAGGTCAGTAATTGAGAGCACTTCCTGTTCTATCAAAGGGCCTGAGTTGTGTTCTTAGGACCTCGTTTGGTTTCTGGCACCCACATGAGGCAGCTCACAACTGCCTGTAACTTCAGTTCTAGGGCATCTGATACTTTTTTCTGCTCTGCAGGTGTCTCTATGGTATGTGGTACAGCATACATTTTGCTCAGTAACTCACACTAATAAAACAATGAATACATAAATCTCTTTTTAAACAACCATAAAAAACAAGACAAAAAACTCGTGAAAGCAGGAGAACCTGTTGGAAAGATGAAGGGAGCAGAGGGAGGGGCACAAGACAGGGTAATGAGGGGATGAGTATGATTAGAACAAATTATGCATGTGTATGAAATAAACCCACTATTAAGTAGAACTAATGTATGCTAATGAAATGAAATAAAACTTTAAAAGAAAAAGAAAAACAATAAATTGAAATAAACACAAAAAAATAAGCTTTTTTTGAAATTTTTTTATTTAATATTTTATTTACATTTCAAATGTTTTCCCCTTTCCAGGTCTCCACTTTGAAAACCCCCTATTCCCTCCTCCCTCCCCCTGCCTCTATGAGGGTGCTCCCCTACCCACCCACCCACTCCTGTCTTCCCTCCCTAGGATTCCCCTATACTGGGGCATCTAACACTTTCAGACCCAAGGGCCTCTCCTCCCACTGATGGTCAACAAGGCCCTTCTTAGCCACTTACATGGCCAGCACCATGGGCCCCTCCATATGCATTCTTTGGTTGGTGGTCCAGTCTCTGGGAGCACCGGGAGGCCTGACCAGTTGACACCGTTGCTCCCTCCATGGGGCTGCAAACTCCCTCAGTTCCTTCAGTCCCTTCTTCAACTCCTCCATCTGGGACCCCACACTCAGTCCAACAGTTGCTGTGAATTGAACCATGGGTGTTCCAAACTTTTGGGCTAATATCCTTTTATCAGTGAGTACATACCGTGTTCGTTCTTTTGTGACTGAGTTACCTCACTCAAGATGATAAAAATAAGTTTTTATGACTCTATGGAAAGACAAGTGAGTGCTGGATGACAGATTAAGTGGAGGTGGACATGACACCAGATGACCCATGCTGCAGCAAAGAGACATCTCTGTTTCCTTGACAACCCAGGAGAGAGACAGACATCTGACAGGGTACACTGTTGCCAGGCAATGAAACCACAAGGAGCTCAGCCTCAGAAAACAGTGGCAGTTTCAGCACAGAGACTGACTGGGAGACTAGGAGGACATGGGGCTAGTAGAAGATACCCGGACACTGAGCATTATGGGCTGTCTGTGTGAACTGAAGACAAGAGATCTTTCCCCTAAATTTCTAACAAGCTCTTGTAATTCTGCCACAAACTTGAGATAACAAACAACATCACAAACACAGAGTTAGCATTTTGTCCAGGAATTACGCTTTTATAAACTGACCAAAGAGGTGACTGATAGGATGACCCAAATGCCCATCAAACTGAAGAATGGGTTGATTAGGTAAGGCGTATTATGATGGCCGTTCCTGGTTGTCAACTTGACTGTGTCTGGAATGAACTGCAATCTAGAAATGGAGGGCACACCTGTGATCCAGATCTTGAGACTGGAAGACAGGTTTCTGACCTGGACCTTGATATGGAGATCTTGAGGCATAGAGTGGCCATGAAAAGTTTAGGCCCAGGCAAGATAGTACACACCTTTAATCCCAGGAGACTGAAGCAAGCAGATCTGAGTTCAAGGTCTGCCTGGGACAAAGCAAGTTCCAGATCCAGGTGTGGTGATACACACCTTTAATCTGGGCCACACCTTCTGCTGGAGACCTACATAAGGACATTGGAAGAAGGAAGATTTTGCTTTTCTTCGCCTGTCTGCACTTACTTGCCAGCACATTTATTGGAACCTACTTCTACAGAAGACCAGCTCAAACAACTAGCTTCCTGGGACTGAGTAACTGCTAGATTCTTAGACTTCCCATTCACAGCTGTTAGGTTAGTTGGACTACAAACTGTAAGTCATTATAAGAAATTCCCTTAATATATAGTGACATTCCATAAGTTCTGTGACACAAGTGAACTCTAATACACATACCCTTAATGGAATACTACTCAGACATAAGAAGGCATGGGGGGACAGGCATGGGGGGGCAAGCATGGGGGGCATGGTGGTGTATGCTTGTGATCTCAGCACTCTAGAAGCTGAAGCAGGAGGCTTCTAAGAAGTCTAAGGTCTGCCTGGACTATAAAGTAATTATCAGGGCACCCTGAACTATACAGGGATGCCTTGTCTGGAATCAAAACAAGGAGTGAAGTTGTAAATATGCTACAACGTGAGGGATGAACCCTGCAAGCAGTGTGTGGAGTAGAAGTGGCTAACTGAAGAAGCAGCTCCTCCCAGACGGGAAGGAGACTGGCAATCTCTTAGGGAACAGAGAGGAAGGGGATACAGAGACTGATAAAGGGTATAGTCTCTGTTAGGGGCAATGAAAATACAACCCTGGCTGTGGCAATGGCTTCCCCTCCCTGCAGACACACTAAAAGGCAATGAATCTCACACTTTAAATGGGTGAGTTGTATTCTGTGTCAAGTATAAATCAATAAAGCTATTCTAGATGCATACACACCATTCACACAAACCTCTCTCCAGCCCTGTTAAGTAGCCTGGAGCCAAGCTTAACTTGATTTAGGAAAATAAGCCAACAGTCTGTTTCTTGCAGCCCAGCTTTTTGGAACAGGCTCCAGCCTGTTAATATATGCTGATTTTAAATGGAGACTCGAGGAAGCATTCTGAGCCTCTCTTCTCCCTTTGCTAGATCCTGAAAACTGCATTTTTTTCCCTTTCTTTTCCTCCTCTTTGGAAATCAGTTCTTTATCAAATGTGGTCAGCATTGGCCCCTGTTTTCTCTCCTGCTAAGAACACATACATTGAGTCACTCGCCAGACCGAAGGTTATGACCACCAATGGGAGGAAGGCTGGGACACCACAGGCTCACTCCCCTCAATGCTGGCACAACTGAGACTCTCCTTCTGCCAGTGCTGCCTTCATTTTAGATTTTCAAATTCAACTTTTAAATTTCCCACTGATATTTCATTCCTGGCCCTTCCAACTCTTTTTCTTTGGCTCAGCCACATCAAGGGCTAGCTTGTCATCTGTTCAATCCAGACCCCCTGCCCATTGCTGCTTGGCTTTCTGATTGAAGAGTCAGACCACCCTCGGCAGCCTCTCTCTGCCTGGATGTCCCTCACGCGCCTTCTTCTACAAGCCCTTTGTAAATTCCACATTCTGGACTTTTCTTTCTACTCCTGGCCAATTGCTGATGAGGAAAGGCCAGATGGTGGCTTCCAGGTGGTCTGTGTGCCATTTGAATACCCTCTGGCCTCTCCTCAGGGCCTTCTCCTGGTCACTGTGCATGCAGCTGAAGGTTTATATCTCCACTAGCCAAGCTCCAGTTGGCAGATCTATTTCCATGCCCCTGGCTCTGCCTCTTTGTCCAAACAAAGGCGAGAAAGACAGGCATGGGCACAATGGCTAGTAAAAAGGTAAAACTCTGGGGCTATGCAGTTTTATAAACGTCCATATAGGTCTTCACCTGCCTTGAGTTCGAATCCCCATGCTGTCACTAACTAGCCAAATGACTTCAGGAACAATGTGCCTATGTCTCAGTTGTTTATGAAAATATGAATTATAAGCACTAAACAGCTGCTACTTTGAGAATTAACTGAGATACTTCAAGTCCACATAAAATAAAACTATAGATTACCCTTTACGAAAAGGACGACATAAAAATCAGATAAGGAAATGCCACTGCTGTCTGTGGCCAGCTCTTTAAGAGGATAGGATTGGAGGACTCCTCCCTTGTTGCTATGCAGCCTTTGTAGGCAGAACGCTTAGCTCAGGTCTGCTCCTCCACGTGGCTCTAGCAGCCCTGCAGAGCCTGAAAACCCCTCTGTGGCTGTGTTCTTCCCCTCTCCTGGTTCTGGCCCATCTTTTTTTCCCCAAACCAAAATCACGGCATGACTTGGCTCTGCACAAACCTTTGCCCATTCTCATGGCTGCAAAGTCAGCCAGCTATCCCTGTGAGGATGAAACCAGCTTCACTCCCAAAGCTGTTAGCAGGGAAGCTGCTGGCAGCAACTGCAGAATCGAAGGTGGTAGCACAATCAATATCATCACCAGTGAGTTCAAGGTCATGAGAATCGGCAGGTCTCATATTCCTGGGGGAAACCCTGACCCAGGCTTTTTTTACTATAGGTAATTAAATCTTAGAGAAAACTTTTACCTTGCCCCTCTTATGATAAGCCAACGTCACCCCAGATTGGACCACAACCTTCTGTACAAATAACAAATACAGCCCACTCATCTTTCCTATAACTCACAGCTCTCCACATCAGACACCTGCCCACCCCCACCCCCGTGTGTGTGTGTGTGTGTATGTGTGTGTGTGTGTGTGTGTGTGTGTGTGTGTGTGTGTGTGTGTGTGTAGGTCAGAGGTCATCCTCAGGTGTTGTTCCTTAGTTCATATCCATCCTGTTTTTTAAAAAAGCATCTCTTATTGGCCTGGGGCCAGCGCCCAGAGATCACCATCTCCATGACCCACACTGGCATTATAAGTATGTGCCACCACACCCGGCTTTTCTGTGTGGCCTCTGGGATCTGACTTCAGGTCCTCTTGCTTGTGTGCCATTCGTTTTACTGACTGAGCCATCTCTCCAGCTCCCAGCCACTATAGGAGAGCACATACCACTAGACACATAGGAGAACAGGTATCCTATGTCCTAGGGGCTGTTTCTTGGTTCCATGATCTTAGAAAATCCTAAATATTTTCCTGCAGTGATATGTATTGTGTGTGTATCTGAGCATCCAGGAGCTGTTAAGTAAGCACCTACTGTGTTTTGGGTTTTGTGCTGCGCTCTGCAGGAGGAAGTGATAATCCCAGGAGCGTAGGATGTGTTTTGACATATCCACCTGAAGCCACACTAGATAAACACATTATCCAGATCCCTGGTGGTTCTCAACAGCAAATGATGCTTTTAAGGGGCTCAAAAAGTGAGGAGAAAGCCCACATGCAAATGTGGGGGTGCATGTGCCTGCACATGAGGGCATGTCTGTCTGTCCATCATTCCACACAGCCATACCCCACTGCTAGTCATTCATCACTGTGCCTTTCTGAAAACTTCCCATTAAATGTCTACATCTTAAAATTTATTGTGTTCCATCCCAGCGGGCAGGAGGTCAGAGAGAACACTTCTGTGAGTCATACCTCAGTGGATTCCTACATCTTGTTAACGGTACAGTCGGTCGCTCTTTCTGATGTGTTAGAAACAGACTGCCTGGCTTCCCTCCCCAGTGTGTCAAAAGTGGGTGGGTGGCATCCTTCTCCGGTGGACACATGTCCACCTCTTGGGCTCAGGTCCTGCCTCAGAGGCTGCCAGGGGGCTCCTCCAGAGAAGGAAGTGGCTTAGCTCTCTTAGGCGCTACAGGCCAACTACTGCTTAGCCACAGTCTCCTTGCCTGTGCTTTGTGGATTCCTGTCAGTGGCCCTGGGTCACTAAAACTTTATCCTCAGCCAGCATAGTACCTAATATATCTAACATCTGTAGTCCCAACAGTTGGAAGGCTGAGGCAGGAGAATCACCATGAGTTCAAGGCTAGCACAGGCTACATAGTGAATTCTTGTCAAGAGTAAGACTCTGTCCCAAAACCAAAAACTAAAAATAAATAAAAAACCTCATTGTCTAGCATCCTAGCTCTCTGAGCCCTTGTTAGCTGGCTTGAGGTTTGGATTCGACATTCATCCGTTCACTCCATCATTGGTCGAGCTCTTAACACTGCATCTAGCACTTTTTTAGGCACCAGAGATACAGAACCAAATATGGCTCTCAGCTGTTCTCATGCAACCTGCATTCCCATGGAAGAGACGTCTGTCAGACAAATAATAAGCAAGTGACTAAGTAAATAAATGAGAGGTACCCATGGAGTAATCACTTCTATGGAAAAGCAAAGATAGCCAGATAATGTGTCCTTGTGCCACTGGTAGAAGCTCTTTTTTTTCTTTTAGGATGTACTAGCAAGGAACCATTAAAATGACATCTGAGCTGAGACCTGAATGATTAGCAGGAGCCATGACGCATATGGTGAGGAAAATGAGCCCAAAGAGGGAATAGTGAGGTCCTAGCTTGCCCGTGAGTTCCAGAGAAAGCAGCTGGACTGAAGTGAGCTAGAGGTGATCGAGGCCAAGATGTGCAGGTGCCAGGAAGCCAGCACATAGAGCCTGGAGGCAATCCAAGTGCAATGAGAATCCACTGCAAGCTTCTAGTTACAGGTAACATGGCCGGCTTGATGGGCTTGAAGGGAGACTGTCTCTAAAGTGGTTTGCATTTGGGCCGCTCCTCCTCTGGACTTTACCCTTCACTTAGAGAATTGAGGTTCTTCTCAGTTCGATATTTCTCCCCTATTTTCCAGCAGCTCCCAGTGAGACACAGAGAGGAATTTTGATGGTGTCGACCCTCCCCTCTTCATCTAAATGCCCAATTCTATAACCAGCCCAGCGTCTGAGCTCATCAGCCGGGGCCATGGTTGCAGAGTAGACTTGTCTTTCCACAGAACTGCCGATTCTCCTTCCCTTCAAAGTGGCTAGCTTGGCAGCTTAACCATTTCAACACAGAAAATCACGTGTCTGTCACACTGGCTTCCCACCGGCTGCCCCCACCAGGACCAGCTGTGTGGGGATTCTAGCCTGTAAAAGATCATGTGGTGGCACTCTAGGGGCAAGTTCTGGTACACCTGGGCACAACTGCACAGCTTTTGAAAGACACAGATGTGCCTGGGGCCCATCCCAGATTGGACAAATCACAGTGAGGGTGGAGGTGAGGAAACTTTAAAGTGTGTGTGGTGTGTATGTGTGGTAAATGGTTTGTGGTAAGTTGTGTGTGCGTGTGTGTGTGTGTGTGTGTGTGTGTGTGTGTGTGTGTGTGTGTGTGTGGTAAGTGGTCAGTGGTATGTGTGTGGTGTGTGAATGTGTAGTGAGTGGTATGTGTAGGGGGTGTGGTGTGTATGGTGTGTGTATGTGTGGTAAATGGTGTGTGTGTGTCTGTGTGTCTGTGTGTGTGTGTGTGTGTCTGTGTGTCTGTGTGTCTGTGTTTCTGTGTTTGGTGTGTAGATCAGATGATAGCCACAGATGTCTTTACTCAGAAGCCCTGTTTTTTGAGACAGGGTCTTTCACTGGCCTGGAACTTTCACCCCCTGTCTCCAACCCACAGTGAAGAGATTACAAGTGCACACATCTATGGCCAGCTTTTTTGAGTCTGGGATCCACCTCAGGCCCTTGTGTTTTCATAACAAGCACTTTACTGACAGAGTTCTATACCTCCCCCTCTTCAAAACTATATTTAAAACAGAAAGAAAAAATTACCTCAGCCTACTCTGCTATGCACTTCCATTTAAGGTATACGTAAATGGTAAGAGATGGGCCATACTTATAGGCTCATCACTGCCAACTCTTTGAACAGGGCTAAGTAAAAAAATTAATCTGTTTTTACATACAAGTAGCCACAGAACCAGAAAGGTTAAAAACCTTCCCCTTTGTGTGCATCTGGGCCACCCAGGAAGTTGGGTTAGATAACAGGTATACATAACTGACTAGACCTAGTCAACAAATCTTTGCAGAAGACAGAGATGTGCCCTTTCAGTGCTTGTTTCTTTAAATGTTCACAGCTCCTTAGGACCAGTCAGCAAACCACACAGCCCAGAGGTTCAACATCATGCTGTCTAAACAAGCATATTCTGCAAGGCTCTTAGTCCCTCAGATATCCTCCTGGATGTTCCAGATACTGCAACCTTGCTTAATTAACAACAAAAATTGTCCATGGCAACAAATAATTAGAATTTCTACATCCTTTCTCACTCTCCAGCAAGGATGACAGGCTGTTGCCTGGAGGAAGGAGGCTACAGATAACCTGAGAAGCAATAAGTTTGCAGACACTTCATCCAGCAAGGTGTTTACTGAGCGCCTGTTATATGCCAGTTTCTATGCAATGTTTTACTGGAGCAATTTCAGTTATTGTCAAACTCATCTCAAAAGTGGGTATAATCATTAACTCCTTTGTAAATGAGGAATTTGGGGGCTTACAAGGGGTAGAGGCCTTCCCAGCGGCATAGTGTTAATAGCTAAGAGTCAAGTCAGGCTCTATCTAGTCTTGCCTTTTCAAGTAGAGCTCTTAGAGTCTTACATGTGACAGACAGTGTGTGGGATGTAAAGATGAGTTCGCCTCGAATCCACACCCTCTAGTTTCTCACAAAAGAGAAATGTAGAAAAACAGGTGTATGACTAAAATCTGCGATTGGCTGTGACGGATGCTCCGTAATGAGAGACACGGGGCCACAGAGGCTGGCAAGCCAGTGCAGTTCAGGATAAATGTGCACGTTCACGCACATATCAGTTAGAACTTCACGAGAGGGTCTAAGAGAATGAGGTTGATCGTTATAGGCGGGCTAGGCAATCAGCCAAGGTGGCAGATACGGAGCACACACGGGGAAGAAGAACCCATCATGACTAGAAAGGGAAGGGGTAAATCCAATGGGTGGACAGCTTCTGAATGCCACATTGAAGGACAGGAACCACATCTTTAGTCAAAAGGAATTAGAACCTGTGCCAGACTAAGGAGTAAGCAAACAAGGGCTTTGAGAAGATAGCGGTACTCAGTCAGTATGGGTATGTACACTGGCAGTGCTTGTCCAGCAATGAACCTTCGCCTGATGTCAGAGCAACCTTTTACTGACCCATCTTGGTCACTGCCTCCTCCAGGAAGTATTTCCTACTCCCCCAGGATTAAGTTAGAAGCTCTTCCGGAGTACTTGCTCAGCTTCCGGGCTGACTCCTCCCACCCTGTGGATGATCGTTGAAGGGTTATCCTTGGTTTCCCCCAAATCTTCGATACCTTTCTACCTAATTCCCAACTGTTTAGTGAATTAACTCCACCTCCAAAGCCTTATATTTATGGCCAGTTAATTACCAGCAAGGGCACCAAGACTAGTCAATGAGGGAAAAAATCATTTCTTCAACAAATGATGAACACCCCCATGTTCAAAGAAGGAAGTTGGGCCCGTACTTCATACCATATGCAAAAAGTAATTCAAAATGCATCTTATATCTAAATGTAAGAGTCAAAAATCTTAGGCGGAAATGTATAATCAAGTTTTCATGACTTTTAATTAGGCAATGTTTTGGCTTGCTTGCTTGTTTGCTTTTAGTTTTTATATGTGCTTGTGTGGGAGTGGATGGGTCTGTGTCTATGAATGTCAGAAGAGAGTCCCAGATCTCCTGGAATGAGTGACCAGTGGTTGTGAGCCCTCTGACATGGGAGTTGCTACCTAGGGATCCTCTTAACTGTGGAAGCATCCATCCCTCCGGCCCCAGAAGTGTGTTCTTGTCTCTTCTTTTTTATTAGTATATGTACTTATATGCAATGAGTTTTATTATAAAACTGTTAATACATATACAGTGCATCTGATCCCATTTGCGCCATTGCTCTCTCTCATCTCCCCTACCTCCCTGAGTCTATTCCTCTTCCTCTTATAACTTCATCTTTTAAAAAATTTTTGATGACCCAGTGAGTTTTATTACAGTTTCTTACAGAAGGACGGGTAGGCAATAGTTTCTCAGGCATGTCACTAAAATCACAATCCAAAATAAAAATAGTGAACTGAACTTCATTAAAAATTTAAGGATTTTCTTCAAAGGACAGAATAAGAGGAAATACGGTCCAACTGTATATCTGATAGAGAACTGAAGTCTGAAACAGAATATATAAAAAGAACTTGGGTCAGACATCCAGTGCTTTGGCAAAATATCTGAGGGAATAACTTGAAAGAAAGGAGGGTGTGTTTTGCCTCACAGTTTCAATCAGTGTCTGCTGGATCCATGCTGTGACCTGGGCTGAGGTCGAGTCCCGTGAAAGCCAGAGCACACACTGAGCCACTTCCTATGCTAGGCACCACCTCCCCAGTCCCAACTCTTCTGGATAACTTATTCAAATCTCCAGTCCACCAATGGACCGTCACACACCTCAGAGCCCCATGATCCAGTCATCTCCAGAAATGCCCTCATAGACACAACCAGGGGTGTATTTTACTCAGACTGACCAAGTGGACAGTCAGAATTAACTTGCACCATACTTTCCCAACTAATCTTAGTTTTAATATGGGCAGAGGGAGCTGGAGATAGAGTTCAAGAGTCCATCATAACCTCGGCATGGACACAGCCATTCCCAGCACCAAAAATAAACAAATGAGAATGGCCAGTAAAGCAGAGGAGATAATTCTCCAAAGAAAAGTATCAAGCACAGGGAAAGGTGTTCTGTAGCATCAGTCATTTGGAAAATGCAAATCAAAACCAGAACCAGACATTGCTTCACATCTACTAAGATGGATAAATAGGAAGTAACAAGCGTTGAAGAGGATGTAGGGAAGACAAAACCTCACGCATTGCTGGTGGGGTTGAAAAATGGTGTATCCATTGACCACAGGTTGGTGGTCCCCTAAATGGTTAAATGCAGAGCTATCACTCTAGATCTAGGAGCAATTCAACTCCTAAAAACGTGTGTAAGAGAGCTGAAAGCATGTGTCCATGTGACAATTTGAACACGAACACTCACAGAGTTATTGTAATTATAGCCCAAAAATGTGAAGGAAGCCCTAAGCATACACCGCTTGATAAGTAGATAAGATGTGTCATGGCCCCCACGATAGACTAGGCCTCAGGAATAGAGTGGACTAAAGTATGGGTACTTGCTAAAATATGGATGTATGAAAGGCCACATGTTATGTGATTCCGTGTGTGTGTGTGTGTGTGTGTGTGTGTGTGTGTGTGTGTGGCAGACCACAGGAAAGAAGGTAGATTAATGGGGTTTATCTGGGGACCTGCAATGATATTTTAAAATCATATAGTGGTAAAGGTTGTGCAATTACAGGAGTACACTTAGAAACACCGAGTTGTACTTCTAAGCAGGTAAACTTAATGATACACTAGTCACATCTCCTAAGGATTCTATAAACAACAAACAAAGTCCTCTCCCCTATGGCTACCCATATCGAGCCTCATGCTGGCCTCTAGGGCCCCTCAGCACAAGTACCTGTTACACATTTCAGAGTCTATGCTAGCACCCCAGCCCTTCTCCCTCCACCCCACGGCCACTTGTCCTTGGTATACCTGGCCCTTCTCACTATTCTCTTAGCACTTACTTGTCTCCTATCACCGACTCCATCTCTTGCTATCTACTCTCTCACTAGGTTCTATTCTCCATCTCTTGCTGTCTCAATAGCTTCACTATTCTCTCCTGCTGTGATTCCCTAGACCTGGCATGTCCAGTAAGCTGACCATGTTCAGTCTACTTCTTTCCCTTTCTGCTCTAGACTCTTCCAGATGCCGCTAGCACTCGGTCTCTGTCTCTCTCTCTGTCTCTCTCTGTCTCTCTCTGTCTCTGTCTTCTGTCTCTGTCTTCTGTCTCTGTCTCTGTCTCTGTCTCTCTCTCTCTCTCACACACACACACACACACACACACGTCTACAATAGAAACATTAACAATAAAAACAGTATTTGTTGATGTTACTACATTAAAAAACAAAAACAAAAAACCACGCTCACTATCTTCACTCTGCTCAGGACCAGAGAACAATAAAGAACACTTACAGAAATTACAGTAGCACTGAAGCCAGACTTATGATTATGGAAAGCCATATTTCAGCAGAGGATGGTTCATTACAATATATATTTTTAAAGCAGTGCTGAGAATGCTAATCAACACTCACAAAATTTAATCTTCTCGCTGCATGCGTGATGTTTTCTACCCACATTTTATAAATAGCCAACGTCGCTCACCAGGGAGAGCATGAAAGGCGGTGATTAGACGGGGAGAGAGATGCAGGATCAGAATGCTAGGGAACACTCGTGCTGACACAGCATCCTTCCAGATCCTGTGTCAGTGACAGAGTCTTAAAGCATGCTCCAGGCCTGGGACAAGACAGGTCTGTCCTGGCCCATCCCACAGGACTGCCAGCCCAGTGTCTCTGTGATGCTCCTTGCTGGACTTTGCCCATCATTGCCTACGGTGAGTGAAGCTAATTCCCTTGTCGTGAATTTTCATTTCACAACCTCGAGGCCCCCTTAGAGATGACTGGAGCCACTACAGAGATCACCGAAACACAAACGCTCAGTGGCTGCCATGGAAACTCCAGACAGAGAGATGTGAAAATGTCCACCTTAGTGAACGGTCCAAATGTGCTGAAGTCAGCAGTTCTTGGAGTGCTAGAGTGTAACCCGAGCCAATCGATCTGTTTTAGGATCCAAATGGCTTTGTTCAAACCCACTGGGTAGGGGAGGGGCTTTGGCTGTTAAAAAAAAATGATTTAAAACCCCCTGCTGTCTATAATGATGGAGAAATGTCGCTGGGAATCAAATGTTTTGTCCATGGAGAAATGTGACTGTCTGGAGAAGACTGTAGACATGCAGGGAATTAGTGATGGAGAACTCAACCAGCAGGTTTTGAGGCATTGTTTGCTGTGTTGTGTGTTTTACTACAAGGTTTTCCACCCTCTGCTTCACCATAACTCCAGGATGGAATGAGACAAGCCAGCCAGACTTTCAGGCTGCAGTAACCCACCGTTACAGTTTCCCTCCATTCTGGCTAGCGAAATGGCTCAGTGGGTAAAGCACTTCCCATATAAGCCTGAGGCCCTCTGTAAGAGCCAGGTAAGGCGGTTCGCTCCTGTAACCCCAGCACTCCTCCAGCAAGAAGGGAGGCAGTGAGAAGCCCACAGCCCAGCTCGCCTGGTGCATGCAGCAATATACAACACAGAACTGTCTCAAATAAATGGAAGGTGAGAATGAGCACCAGAGCTCATCCCTGTTCCCCACAGGAGTGCTGCAGCATGTATGCATTTACATACACACCTGGACACTAATTTTAAAAAACAGAAGCAAAGTGATGCCTAGTCCCACCGTAGACTCTCATTTGAGATGATCTAGAAACCAAAGCTGGCTCTGCCACTGCCCAGACAGAGAAAGCAATGAAGACAAAACATGCTGGCTACACCACTTTTCTTTTTAAGATTTATTTATTATATTTATATGAGTACACTGTAGCTGTCTTCATACCCACAAGAAGAGGGTATCGGATCCCATTACAGAAGGTTGTGAGCCATCATGTGGTTGCTGAGAGTTGAACTCATGACCTCTGGAAGAGCAGTCAGCGCTCTTAACCACTGAGCCATCTCTCCAGCCCTGGCTATACCACTTTGAGATCCAATGTTGGAGATTCTGTTGTGCATCCAGGAAACACTACTCCAGCAGCAGGCAGGGCTCCTCACCACTGCCCTCCTCTCTTCTCCATGTACAGCTTCGACAAATACCAAGTCAATCCACTAACCTATTGCAACCTGTGGTTGGCCTAGCATGACATGGGCCACTCCTATTCCTTCTTTGACATTGAACCCTCCTACACTGAAGCTTTGCCTCTGAGGCTCAGACATTCTCTGATGGACTGTGCTTTCCAACAAAAACATTCGAGCTGTCTCATTAGTAAGAGTCACAACATACTTGATTATAAAACAAAAGACACTGGCATCTCGGTAAATTCAAGGCAGCCCACCCCTTACTTCTTCCTGTGATTGCCAAGACTTCCCAGATTTATCAGCTAGTACTCTTGTATGCATTGATTGTCAGGAGTCAGCCAATCAACTTATCAATTAAAAAACAATAGAAGAAGAAAATGGCTAATCATTTCCAATGACTATTTGTACAAAAGTATAAAGACTTCCCAGTTGCTTTCATATTGATGTATGGATTTATGATCTATCCATCCCGTGATGCTTATCAAGCTCCGATTATATGTGGAGTCAAGGAGCCAGCTGTTGAGGAGTCAAAGCAGAATCAGGCCAACCATCTGCCCACAGGAGATGAGTCTCTGAGAGGTTGGAAAACTCTGTAAGAAATGTGATACCAGAGAAATTCATGACGGACTTCCGTCCTGCTGCACACAGCAGGACTTCCTGACTAGGCTTTGCTGTCAGAAAACTCTTTCATGTGAAGTGTCAGAGTAAAGAAGACAGGGCAAAGGACCACGGCTCAGATGCACATAGAGTGTACTAGAGTTGGTTGTTTAACATTTGCACGTTCAGTAGAGCTCCATCAAAGACTTGGGAGTAGAGCAAATTCCAGATTAAGAAGGCTGGGCTGAAACCTGACAGCATCATGGAAATTCTATGCAGCAGAATTGAGCTTAACAAAGTAGGGTGAATTATGAGGACCCAAAAGAGGGTCAAGAGCCTTGGTAAGAAGTCTAGGCTTTGTCATAAAGCTGTCAGAAGTCATCAGAAAAGTTGAGGCAGGAAAATGATCTACTCAGATGTGTATCTGGAAAAAGCACTCAGTGCAGTGTAGAAAATAATGTTAAAGAAAAACAACAGGGACAGAGAATGGGGATGCTAACACATATCAAGAGGTGAATGGCATTCAGAGAAACAGCGCAGCTGCACAGAGGGGGGAGTGGGAGGCGGAGAGGGAGAAGGCGAGAAAGACACACAGGGACAAACAGAGAAAGCACACACGGCAGGCATTCATGCTATGACATCACCAACAAAGATGAGAAGGGAGACAGAATCTAACTCACTTTTTGTATATTTGAGGGGCAGTATGATACCTTACACACAGTAGACAATCGATAAATGCTTGTTGGTTGAATGAATGAATGCATGTCCACAGGCACAGATGTAAAAACGAATGATCCAGTGGCAGAGGACATGGAACAAATGTAAGCGTGTGTGTCTGCTGCCAGGTGAGAGGCTGGGATGTTGTGTGGTCGGCTCTCCATTCTCCATACAGCTGGAGCTACTCCTACCACCTCCTCTTTATCTCCAGAATGAACTTGTACCCTCCAGCTGTGAGCCAAAGAATGAAAAGATGAAGGTCTGTGGAGTCTGGGTGGCCCTCTTTTAAATCACGGGCCCAGCACTCCTGGCAGCCAGATGAACGAGTTCCTGGCAACTTTGAGGTTGTTTCCTCATTTGAAAAAAGAAGATGTCTGCTCAAAAACTATCACAAGGACCAAACATGAGGGTGTTAAATATTTCTGTCCTTTGTGTTGATTCAGCCCCTTCCCGCATGGCACTAGCATAGAACTCCAGAAATACAGTCCATGGAGAGAAAATGGTTCTAGCACTTTCCCTAGAACAAACTGGAGACTTTTCCAAATTTCCTACTTATCGCAATAGGCAGGGACTGGGGAGGTGGCTTGGTTAAGGGTGCTTCTCTGACATGCACAAGGCCTTGGGTTCAATCCCCAGCACCAAATAAAGCAAGCCTAGTGGTATATGACTGTAATCCCATCACTCAGGAGGTGGAGGTAGGAAGACCAGAAGTTCAAGGTCCTCTGCTACACATTACCCTGTTTCAAAATAACAACAACAACAACAGATAGAGCTGACATGATGCTACAGCAGCTACTGAGCTACTAAATAAGAATAAAGTAATTGTTTAAAGAGAAAAGACATTGTTTGGGTCAGATGCCAATAGACTGTAATATAAGCTAACATGAGCACTCTTCTTTGCCATACTTACCTAGGCAGAAAAAAGGGTCAGGTTCTCTGTGATCTATGATTATCAACCAGAAAAATAATCCTTGATTTGAACTAAGTCAATCCTCTGCGGTAGCCCTTAGCTTAGCCTGAACACAGATGCTTGTCACTTCTCTTCCTGGGCAACCATGCCACATGGCGTGGACTTGGTTGTTCCTTTTCAGTAGGGTTGGTATTTAGTATTTTTATTATTTATGATTCTGGGTGGTTTGGTGGTAGCCATCACTAATATACCTGACCACACCATCCACTTTTTTGCTACAAATTACTTACACTGGCTAAAACAAAATGGATAAAGTTTAACTATAAAGGGGGAATGGCAAGGAGGGAAAACATGAGTCAACAGCGAGGGTGCGTGCGGTTCCGGGGACTGGTGTGAAAAAGGAAAGCAATGGCATTTCCTGACGCTCATGTGCCAAGGGACTTTTATATGTGGTACCTCACATAGCTCTTAGAATAGCCCAAAGAGGGAGGCGCTGCACTTATATAAATGTAAGGCATCATTAAAAAGAAAAAGATGTGTTAATTAAACCATGATGAACATTTGGATTTAGGAGATGTCAAAAATGTTTAAACAAAGTAGGTCTGAGAATCAAGCAAACGTAGCATTAGCTTTTATTATATGTGTAAGAAAATTGCAAAACAAAGAAGGACCTTGCTGGAGGTCAGTGAAGTAAAGGACTAGGTAAGGCGTTTGATCTTCAGGGTCGACTTGGCTGTATATAGAATCACCTGGGAGACACACCTCTACGTTCATAAAGCTATGTCCAGAGGAGTTGAACTGAGGAAGACCAGCGTTTAGATCCACATTGTCAGCACCATCCCACGGACTGAGGTCTCAGGTCGGTACCAGTGAGCAGGGTACCAGCATGCATCTCTCTCTGCTTCCTGACTGCGGATGCAGCGTGCTCAGCTGCCTCACACTCCTGTGGCACCTAACGCTGCTTTTACCACCATGCCTTCCTTCCCTCAAACCATGAGCCAAAATAGACTGTTCCTCCTCGAGTTGCGTTTACCAAGTATTTTGTTACAGTAATGAGAAATGCCACAAGTACGTTGGGCTTTGTACCTAACCAGTCTAATACTCAGAGAGCTCAAGCCTCTAACCACTGAGGGCACTGTCCCCCCAGTGCTTTCTCCTGGTGAATATAGTAAAAAATATACCTGGGGTGGTGATAAGGACAGACATAGGTTGGTCATAATAATTCTCATTATTTGAGAAAAAACTATTTTTTCAGGAAATCGAAAGCTCGTCCTAGTACAAAGCTGATGTTGCATAGGGATATATACAGCTTATTTTATATCTGAGACTTCCAAGGAGCAATTAGGAGGCTAATGTATAAACATACACTAGTGAAGACCACTTTCCATGACAAAGATCATATAATCAGAAAGTCATCTTACAAGCCCAATCTAACCCAAACTGGAGAAAACCAAACTTTCAAAGAAGTAGATGTTACCAAACTGCCTTTCCTAAATATTACTGGTAGCTATTTGGTTTTTTACTGGAAATAGATCTACTAGATGGTACAAAATACTCTGCTGATTGGTAAATTGTCTACACAGTCTTCTGATTTTTTACTAGGAATTGACAGCATGCTAAATGATCCAGGCAGAAGAGTCTCTGTGGTTTTGGCCCCAGCTTGGGAGAGGCTCAGCCATCATGAACCAGTAAGAGGGAATCAATTTTTCTTTAGCATTTTAGACTGACGAGGCACACAGCTCGGCCTAGGCCCTAAAGCCAGCTGGAAGACTCTCTAGTTGGGTGACCCTAGATAAGCTGAATTCTCTATATGCCTCAATAGAAACACATCTGTAAAATGAGAGGTTTAATGATATCTACCTCCCAGAGCTGTTACGAATTACAGAGAGAGTTCACAGAAAAGATTTAGCACATCTGGAATATGGTGTATACTCTATAAATGTTGGTGGATTTTACTATTTGAGTAGATTATTCTTACCATAAACAATAGTGACACTCAGGCCCTTTGGGAGCAGAGGCTGCACAGGTGTAAGCCATTCCGCTGTTCAGGCATGAGATAGAATTAAATGTCTGGGGAATCTCCAGGTTCAGAGCATACCTACAAATTCAGTGCTTCCAGATGCCTGTGTGCTGCAGCGGGCAGGCTGGTGTGGAAGGAGGGTCAAACTTTAGAGCCAAGTAATTTAATTGTTCAAATCCCAGCTTATTACTCACCTGCCTCAGTGCGTCGAACATTTGGGTGAGTTCTGTGTAGTCACGTATAAGTGGAGATGTGATGCGGCTGTAACTGAGCATGTGTGAACAGCCGGGCGTACCACAGATCCTTGTTATATAACAGACATTGCTATGCTGGCCTAACCATTTCTCTGAATACTGACTTTGCTTTTATTGAAAAGGTGACCTATACTTTTCCATGAAAAACGTGCATTTCTTATGGAAACATGAAGTAGAACTGATTATTCTCTAGAAATGGAGACTTATATATATATAAACCAATCCTCCACATCAGCTTAATGCTATTCTGCTTATATTTAAGTATGACATTTCACTGCAGAAAAGTTTAAAAATAGAGATAAGTGAAAAAATTAGTGTCCAATAACCCCTCTTTGCCAAGACAACTATATGTGACATCTTGGTGTTTACTCCTCCCAGAGTACTTTTTCTCTGCATCTAAATATGCATTTTTAACCACCTCACACAGCAAAAACCCGGGACCCCGTTTTCCTCACACTCTCACCAGCCCTTGCAAAGCACTCCGTGTCAGCACTTGAAGGGGGATTTTTGCTTGTGTTCTTATATAGCAGAAGCACAAGAGGTAAGGGAAATCCTTTTGGTTAGCTATCCTTTCCCAAAGCTGCCAGCCCTTCTTTATGTGTAGACCTTCCTGTGGCCAGCATTACGTAAAGGTGCCATATTTATACACATATTCACATTCATAAACATATGCCCAAGTCTATCAAACCAGTGGGCATACACATGATCAAGCAAGCAGTTGGTGGGTCAGCACCAGATGTTTTTAACCAGCGGATGGCTCTGATACTCCAGGAACCCACTAACAGCCTCCCATCTACAGGAACACACCCATACGATATCTGTCAAACAGAACCTTTTCCTATCCACAACCCATCGTCAGGACATCAGGCTTGGGCTGCACTGCTGTGTAGCAACCAATCTCCTCAAAATCAGGTTCACACCACATGCTCACCCGCTTGCCCTCCCCCTCACTTCTGCCTCAGGCTCCCAATTCTTTCCACCAAAGGTCACCAATGAAAAGCCAGTTTCTTACTTCTACTCCTGTAGAGCGGGTGCCCCTCTCCAAAGCCCTCTCCAAGTACCAGGCAGTCCCTGTTCGGGTAATGTGTAAGTCCCACCCAAGGCAGCCATGATTACGGGGAGCCAAATGTTTTCATCACTTTCTTTGAAAGGAACTGCTCTGGTGAGTAGAGGGTATGATGAGGAGGAGCCCGCCCGCAGTGGGGATGAGCTATGGGCTGCTGAGGGAGAGACAAAGATACAAGGAGCAGGAGGGATGGGGGCTTTTCTACAAAGCAGAGTAGGGAGCGGCTTGATGGAGTGTGTGACGTAGGGTGCGCCGTGAATCACAATCAGTTTCTCATACCCTCCAGGTCACGACTGCTGCGGGTCCTCAACTCCTCCCACGATAGTGACAGCTAAGAAGTACTGTGTCATGCTACTAACAGGATGCTGTTGTTCTGAGCCAACCCTCCCGGGCTGAGCATCATACGCAGGCCTTGTGTGAGCCAGCGCACAAAGAAGCAGCCAAGGGCAACGTGACATTAGCGGGCAGATCTGTCAAGTAAGAGCGTCCAGTGTGTAATCTTTCTCAGAGTAGCTGCCACAAAGCACACTTCAGAAGGACCTGCCACAACCTCTCAAAACAAACCCATGGTAAAGGGAGTAGCCTAAAGGGGCATCAACGTGTGTGTGTGTGTGTGTGTGTGTGTGTGTGTGTGTGTGTGTGTGTGTGTGTGTGTAAATATATAGACCCAAGTGCATATGAATGTGACACTGTCACAGCACCACCCCTGAGCACGGTGTCTGGACTGGCTGGCCAGTGAAGTCTGACATTCTTCTTCATGATTATCAATTTCAGTTGCTGGGACAGCCCTGCACTAACATCCAAATGCCCACATTTATGCATTTAAAAAAAAGCCATCTCATAACAGCTGACAACTGCAATCAAAACTGGGGGATCCAGAATTTTTTTTTTAAATGTGTTGTTAAAATCCTTATCTTGCATTCCTACCGTGCCAGCTGTCTTTCAGGGCCACTGTTTCCCCAGGTCTCTGTCTTAGGCTCTCAACATTAACACTTAATTCTATAATTTTGAAGACATAACTCTGTAGGAAGAGTGTTTGTTTCACATGCAAGAGGCCCTGGGTTTGAGCCTTAACATCACAGAAGGTAAAAAATGACTTAAAAGAAAGGAGAGGGACTAGGCTGGGGATGTAGCCCAATTGGTTGAATGCTTCCCTGGCTTTGATTTGGCACAGTGCTTCCAGGAGAGGCTTGAAACACCAACCCAGCCACTAAATCTTTGGCCTACAATTTTTCCTGCCAGCATGATGTGCTGGGGTAAAGGTGGCACAGAAATTGTGGGAGTAGCTGACCAATGACTGGGCCATCATGCCACAAGAGGGAGCCCACCCCTGACACTACCTGGAGGACCAGAAACCAGAGGCTGGATAGCCCAGAGACCTAGGATAGAACAAAACACAACTGTCAAAAAAAAAAAGTCAATGAAATGATTCCTAATGATATTCTGCTATACTCATAGATTGGCATAGATTGATGCCTAGCCCAGTTGTCATCAGAGAAGCTTCATCCAGCAACTGATAAAAACAGATGCAGAGACCCACAGCCAAACATTAGGTAGGGTTCGTTCAGGGATCCTGAAGAGGGGGAAGAATAATTGTAGAAACCATCGAGGTCACGGACACCACAAGAAAACACAATCAACTAACCTGGGCTCACAAGGGCTCACTGAACCTGAAGTGACAGTCAGGGAGTCTGCAAGGGTCTAACCTAGGCCCTCTGTATATATGTTATAGTTGCATAGCTTTGTGGTTTAGTGGGACTCTTTTTTGTTGTTGTTTTTGTTTTTTTGTTTTTTGAGACAGGGTTCCTCTGGGTAGCCCTGGCTGTCCTGGAACTCACTCTGTAGACCAGGCTGGCCTCGAACTCAGAAATCCACCTGCCTCTGCCTCCCAAGTGTTGGGATTAAAGGCATGCGCCACCACAGCCCGGCTTAGTGGGACTCTTGACAGAGGGAGCAAGAACTGTCTCTGACTCCTTTGCCTGCTTTGGGGCCCTGGTTCTCCTATGGGGCTGCCTTGTCCACCTTTAATACCTGAGAAGGTGCCTATTGTTATTTCAAACTTGATATGCCGTGTTTAGTTGATGCCTCTGGGAAGCCTGCCCTTTTCTGAAGCAAAATGGAGACAGCATGGATGGGGAGGAAGGAGATGGGAGGCAGAGGGAGGAGAATCTGTGGTCAGGAAGTAATATAAGAAAGAATTAATTAATTTAAAACACAGGCTTCGGGGCACACACCTGGGACCCCAGTACTTGGGAGATAGAGGAGGAGAACCATAAGTTCAAGGCCACCCTGGGTTCCACGAGACACTCTTGGGGGAAAAATGAACAAAGGATAAAGCTAAAGAGGAGACTAACTGGAGAAAGAAAGAAAATCGGCTGGAGGGAGGAGAAGGTGTGGGGATGGTCTGTGGGGGAAGGAACAAATGAGAACAAATCACGTGACACATAGGTGTGAAGGTGCTGTGATGAAGCTCACATCTTGGCATGCTATCCCTCCCTTCAGTCTATGAAGGCCTTCTTAAGGGAGCAGAGGTATACCATCCCAGTGATCACCTGGGCTCTCGTGCTGACATGAGACATTGCAAGTATGGTGATGCTGTCACTTGATTAATGCAGTCACCAGTGGAAAGCTCACAGGGTAGACAGAAGCCACACACTCTTTCCATCTTCTTGGATATGCCTTCCTTCAGTTGCTCCGTCTCTTACCGCTACCACCCTACGATAAGTATGGACCTTAGACACCCAACCAGCAGTTATTCTCCAGCTCTGTGTAAGCCTCCAGGATAGCACAACCTGACACAGCTTTCCACCCACCTCCGAATTGTATGATTCTTGGATTCCTTCCTAATTAATCTAGAGCTATCTTCTATACCCTATGACCTGAAGCCGTGCAGTCATTTGAATAAATGTGTTTGCCTTTAGCACCACTCCAAACACTTGCAGAACCTGGGGGAAAACAGCAGCCTACATACCACAAATGAAAGTTATGATCGATACAAATGATTAAAGTCTGTTCTATTCTAGCTTGATGTTGATAATAGCCTGAAAGTTAGGTGCTAATACATCAATCCTACTCTGGCTTTTGGCCCTGTCTCTCTACTGACCCCATCTTCTCTTCCCACTCCCAGCTCCTTCCTACACCACAAGGAGTTATGGGAAGGGTCTTTGCATACAAAACCTTTTGGTACCAGTCCTCTCAGACAATCACTTTTTCTTCACACTCTGGGCTAAAGAATACAAGCTGATGCTGTAGTCTTCTATAAGGAGAAGATGAGACCCACACAAGCCATGAAGCCAGACATGGACAGACAATTCTAGGATTCCAGGTACCCAGAAAATCACACAAGTCCTACACTCTAGAAATGAAGGCATGAGTTTTGTGTAGGCTTGGTCCATTAGCCCTGAAAAAAATCTCCCATCCCCTAAGACATACAAACCAAAGAGCATCAAGACCCATTGTCCAGGGATAGACCTATTCACCTTTGTGGGCCTATCTAGTCTTTTCTTAAAACCAAGATTAAAGCCACCATCAACTCCAGGGATTTTTCACTGGCCAATATTCTTTCCTATCACTACAGTAAGCTTAGAAGTATTTATTAAATGAATGCCACAGAAATACCTGATGAACATGGATGGCTTGTGTACAGAAGGAACTTATATGTATCTGTCTGTTCTCCCAACAGACTTAGATCCTTGTGGCAATGGCCATGATGAGTCACAGACTCCAGTGTGTGGGAAGTGCAGCTCATACCTGAAAACCCTTTTAAATTAGGTAGATCTCCCTTTGTTGATCCAGATGTTTGGGTAATTAAATGTTAACAGTCACTTGTTCTGCAGCCTCAGAGATATTAAGAGCCATGAGGCAAAACCACTCAACAGGTGCCAGAACCCTTCCATTTTACCCCACCTTTTCAGAACTGATAAGATCATTCCTTATCCTTGACCTATGACCTTCCTCTCCTACATCTTCCCAACACCCACACCACAGCAGCTAAGGAAAGAAGTGGCGGAGGAGTTTGTCACACACTTTTTCCCCGTCTATTTCCAGGTCAACTGGGATCTGATGGAGAGGAGGCTTTAGATCTGATGCGTGAATTAAACTGATTTTGACATTACATTAAACTGCCATTGTAGCAGAATTTTCCATGCCCAATTAATTTAAATATTAATACAAGAAGCCTGTGATTGGACAGGGAAAAGGGGGTGGAGCTAAGAGTTTGAAAGACAGGGAGAGACACAAGAAGAGAAGAAGGAAGCAAGATGAAGGAAGAACAGGACAATCCAGATTCCACATGGCTTTAAATAGCCACAGATAGCTATAATATCATATAGGGATAGAATAATTGGGATAACTTGTCTAATCTAGGTGGGCAGCTTGTATCATTATCAATTGGCTCAGAAAGTATTGTGTGGGCATCTTGTGAATTTAGAATTTATTGATATATAAATCTGAGTGATTAATTATAAGCTTCTAAAGTTTTGATTTACTGGGTTACTGGGATTTGGGACCGCCAATCATAGGGGGTTGATGGCTGAGAACGGCAGGCGAACCAGAGCTGGGAAGACCGCTGACTGGGGCTGGCCTAGAGGCGGCGAGACTGCAGGCAGAGAGTATAGCGCGGGATGGTGCCACTAGAGGAGGTTTTAGATCGGATGCGTGAATTAAACTGATTTCGACATTACATTAAACTGACATGTCAAACCTGGGAAAGAGATGTATTCCTTTATTACCTGAAAGTACTAAAAAACCTAAAGGACTGAAAGGAAGGGCATGAACAGCGCAAAGTAGGGCTGGAGAGACGGCTCAGTGGCTAAGTACTTACTGTGCAAGTGTAAAGACCCAAATTCAGATCCCCAGATCCCGTGTAAGTGTCAAGTGGATATGGCAGCCCACCTATAATCCCAGACTCAGAAGGCAGAGGAAGCATATCCCTAGAGCAAGCATAGCAGTGTCAGAGAGCTCTGGTTTTGAGACTGTGTCTCAAAAACTAAGGTGGAAGAGAAGCCAAGGATGATTCCTGACATCAGCCCCAGGTCTCCACATGTATGCATACACACGTGTGCCCACACATATGCAATCATGCATTCACACTCATGCACACCACACACAAATAGAAAGGGGGGACAAAGGAGTGGCAAAGTAGCCTTCTTACATGAGCTCTACCACATTCAGTACATTCAATAAGCCAATTACACTCTCATTAACGTGCATCCATGAAATCCCTAGGCAGCTGAAGGTGCATGCAGATTGTTATGATAGTCTCACGACCCCTTCCTCCAGCACAACTCAGCTGCCCTTGGGGAGAAGTAAATTAAGCCATCAATATGAGTTTTGCAAAACTGGAAAAAGTCACTTTGTTCCCCGCTCAAATTCTAAGTCACCTATTAAACTGAGTTTAGTTTCTCCTCTCCTCATTTTCAGTCCATATCCATCATGAAACCTATCATCCAACTAAAGAGGGGTCCCCTTGGTCAGGAATTGAATACCTTTATCTGCCCCATAATTCACTGAGCTCCCACCTTTCCTGAGAAATGACTTCTTTACCCTGACCATCACTCACAGATCTATCCACTGATGAACTGATAATTCTTACTCAGGTAATTTCGAACATGAGTTTCCTCTGTGTTTCTTGGGAAGATCTAGTTAAAATTTGCCCCAAACTCCTGACATATATCCAGTATAATGAAGCCTCAATAAAAACAAAACCCTGTAGAGAAGTAAGCCATTTGCTTAGCATGGCACTAACATGGAGTCTTGTGACCTTCGATTCTTCTAGAAACTTCTGTGGATTCTAAAGCCTCATACTTCAACCAGCTTTTTTAGCTGCTCCTAAACTATGAAGAAAATCACCTTGACACAGTAGTATTTGTCTGCAATTGTAACCAAACTACACCATATGCCAGACCAAAGAAAATACTGAAAGATGTGTATATACATACATACTTAATACCTGTTTTTATTCTTGCATGAAGTCTTGCTGATATACTCTAGCCTACAGGTGTCTTGCCCCTTCCTGACTTTCTTTTTTTTTTTTTCTTTATTTTTGATACTTTATTTACATTTCCGATGATTCCCCTTTTCTTTGGAAACCCCGTGTCCCCTCCCCCTCCCCGCCTCTGTGGGGGAATTCCTCCTCCCACCTACCCACCCACCCATT
>CM052701.1:68606836-68618086 GCA_028551405.1 Uromys caudimaculatus | reverse complement strand
AAGTTGTCTTGCATTTGGGTGCTTTTGCATATACTGTCCATCTTCCCAGGCAAGGTATAGTGAGCATTTTGAGGCCCCTCTGCCTAGAGCTATTGAAATAGCATATGTGTGTGTGTGTATATATAATTATATATATAATAATATATTATATATATATATATATATATATATATATATATATATATATATATATATATATATATAAAATCAGTTCTTGGTTGCTCTTTCCACTGGGGTATCAGCATACTGCAATGTTCTTTATGTGACCCTTATGTTATAGGACCAGACTTTCCTTGATCCCATTGGAATCAGCTCTGAGAGGCAGGGGCTAGTTTCCTTTCTTTGGCCACTACAGACCCAAATCTCCAGCACCATGCTGCTTGACCAATGGGTGGCCAATTGTCTTGTAAGTGGACTTTTGACGCCATGCCTGGGGGATCTCATTTGACTTGGCCCCGTGTCACTCTGCCGTGTAATCAGTTTCAGTGTATTTTCCTCTAGGTCATTCCCCAATAGGGGTCATCCATGAGGAGTATTATTATATTTACCCCATCTGGGTGCAATGATAATTTCATAAAACTGCTGAGATTTTGAATGGACCCCAAAGGATCTTCTCCTTCTGTTTCTATTATTTAGAGCCCAAAACAATAATATGGACATTTCTGGAAAGAGGCTTCAGGGGGTTTAAATAGATTACAAGATCCCACTGGGTATCTAAATAGAAAGCTGCTGCAGCTCATATAAGCAGCGTGTGTCATGTGCATTCCCAGAAGAAAGTTAGCTGTGATGAATCGTCTGTCTGTATGTTCTGTTGACTTTGGGAAGATGGAAGGAATGATGTCAGCCTACAATTTGAATTGGGGCTTGATAACTCAATTTCTAGAAACGGTCAAAAGGAAAGCTTTGCTATTTCTGGAAATTGGAGAAATTAAAGGTCACTTGGGAAAGCCCAAGATTTTGATATTTCAGCCCAGAATGCTATATCCTTACCCTTTAGATTTTCCAAGGGTTTTTTTTTTTGTTTTGTTTTTGTTTTTTTGTTTTTTTTGTTTTTTTGTTTTTCAAGGCAGGGTTTCTCTGTGTAGCCCTGGCTGTCCTGGAACTCACTCTGTAGACCAGGCTGGCCTTGAACTCAGAAATCCACCTGCCTCTGCCTCCCAAGTGCTGGGATTAAAGGCATGCGCCACCACTGCCTGGCTCCAAGGGTTTTTCTTAGGTTTGCACAGTAAAAAGAACTGTATTGCACGTGGCTAATTAACTTCAAGTGCTAGTGTCTGGTTATTAGTGCCTTCATTTGCTCCAATTAAGTTCATCCAATTCAGAGGCCATCTGACTAGGGACAGGATGGACAGCTGCTCTAGAGAGAGGCAAAAAACAAAAAAAACAAAAAACAAAAAACAAAAAACAAAGGTGAACGAGCAAAAGGGGCTGTCATCAGACCCTGGCATCAGTTCCTTTTTTGATAGTTTTTCTTAGATGTCGCCATAGTTACAGTCTCTGTAGCTCACACAGATTTTATAGTAGAGGAAAAATGAGACTTATGATTGCAAATGGAGTGACCTGAATTATCCTAGCTTTGATGTTGTGTGTGTGCTGTGTTTTCGTCATATTTATGTGTTCACATGTGTGCAGGTGCATGTGCCCATCTGTGTGCCTGTGGAGGCCAGAGGTCAACATGGGGTGCTTTCCTTAATCACGGGACTGTAGTTTTTGAGATGCAGTTTCTTCATTGAACCTGGAGCTTGCAGGTTCAGCTAGGCTGCCTGAGACTCACAGGACCACATTCCTGGGGTCCCAGCTCAGGTTTTCACGCTTGCACTGAGAGCACTTCAGCCAGGGAACCATCATCTCAGCCCTGATCCTATGACTTAAACAGATATTTTGCTTCGTCCCATGTGATGGCTCTCGTTTTTATTTTTAACGTTTTGCTTTATAATGTTAAAAATCGTGTGTATATTTACATGTGTTTCATGAGTGCAGGGCACATATTGTGTAGATTCACATGCATGTGTGTGTACATGTGTATAGAGGCCAGAAGACAGCCTTGTCTGTTGTTGCTCAAGTAATGTGCACCTTGTTTTTAAAATATGGTTGCTCACTGGTCTGGTATTCACCACGCAGGCTAGGCTGGCTGGCTGCAGAACTCCAAGAATGCCTGTCACTGTCTCTCATGCTAGAATTATGAGTGTGGTCCTATATATAAACTGTATGTCCATTTTTTAAAAGGTGGGTTCTGGGGATGGAGCTTGGGTCTTCATGCCTGTAAGGCAAGCACTTTACTATCTGAGTTGGTATCCCAGTCTCCCTCTCTCCTTTGAAGCTCAGTCTCACATAGCCCAGACTGACTTTTAAAGTTGCTATATAACCAAAGATAGCTCCCACCCTGATAGAAAAAAATTCTCTCTTTTGCCTCACCTTTTGCTTGGTCTTCCGCGGATTAGATGGGGCCCACCAGCATCAGGCTTAGTCATGTTAATGTCACCTAGAAATAACCTCACAGATGTAGCCAGAGGTAAATGTTTTAACCCATATCTGGGCTCCCAGTGTCTCAATCAGCTTGACACATAAAATTAACTATTAAAGTATTTTCATTCTTTTGTAAATGTGAGGAAATACCGGTACAGAATGTTTAGGCATCTTGACTAAGGTATGTGTTAATAATAGCAGAGACAGAAAAACAAAAACAAACAAACAAAAAAAAACCCCAAAACTCAAAACAAACAAACAAACAAAGCCAAAGTGGTCTGTCTCTCAGCACGAGTAGCAAATAAGCTTTCAGGTGAGATAGGCTAGGAAGAGGAGAAGGAAGAGAAGTGCAGGACTCCTGAGTCATGCTGAGGAGCAACACTAGTTAGGAGATCTGGGTTTTGAACCTCAGTGTCCTGTTACCTGGCCCAGGCCCCAGGAGTCCCTCAACCCCCACGTGAAGTGTCCCCTGTAATGGAGATTTTGTCTACGAGGAGACAAATGGAGCTATGGTGTGCACCTGAGCCTGAGCAGCTTTCCTGCTGCCTCACCTTCTCTACATGAGAACTGTCTCTACATGAGAACTGTCTCTACATGAGAACTGTCTCTACAATATGTCCCATGCTCAAAATGCTCTCAGCTAGGTTAGCTTGCTTGGACAAGTATGCTAATTATTTTAATACTATACCTTCAGACTTTTAGAGTACTCCTCCTATATATGCATTATCTTAAAATGGATTAGTTCAACAAAGTGATTTTGCTCCGGGGCTTGTGGCCTTTCGTGACTGTGAATGGGATAAAAGGCTTTTACCTCCTCTTAGCTAAGATTAGAAAAGAAAAAAAAATCAGTTATTCGAAGATGCCAGAAGAGGAAAGAGTGGTTATTCAAGCAGCGTGGTTGCTGGGAGGCAGTTCTGATGGAGACCAGAGGGTCTTGGTCTAGTAGGTGTTGCCATAGAAACCAGACATTGAAGTTGGACTGGGTTGTTGTTGCATCTTAGCTCTGCCACGTATCAGAGAGACACAGATCTTTTCCTGCAGCTTTCCTCATCTGTAAAGTGGGAGTTGTGCTTTGTATCTCCAGGAAGGCTGGGAGAATGAGAAATGGTGGTCCAGTTCATGGCCCAAATCATAGCTATTATGAGTTCCTGACCCTCTGGTGAGGTTTCCAGGTCCTGACCCTGGGGTCATGTTCTGAGAGCTTTCACCTGCTCATTCTTTCCCACCCACCCATCTTTTGCATTCATAATGACCAGGCATAATTATGTATTAAGCTTCTTGTCCCTACCACTGGGCCATGTGGGAAGTCATTTTGGGGCTCTGAGTCAGGTATGGATGGAGAAGTGTATATCCCTCACCCTGGCGTGTGTGCTTTCATCAGACAAAGGGTCCTCCTCTTAGCTCTTGTTGGCAAGTTTGCAGGAGTGAGAAGGGATTAGGGTAATATGTCCATTTTATACAGATATGAAATCAGCAGATAAAAAAACACAAAAGGGGGCTAAAAAAATCTAATAAAGATCTGTCATAAGGGGTTTGGTGACGTGGCCATTTCCTTGAAAAAAAATCAAGTTTCGGTATTTACTTATCTGAAGAGTGTCATCTGATTTGCACACAGCATTGGGTATTACACTGATCCCATAATAATCACAGCTGCTTCCTCAGCATCAACCTGAGGCTTCCTTGGCCACCCAAATTAGCCCATCACCTTGGAACTCTGTGTTGCTCAAGTTCTCAGGACACAGGCAGAATGAAGCCAAATTCCTGGCCAGAATAACACATGACATTTCCTGGCCAAGTTCCCGAAAGTCATTGTTTCTCTTTGAATGTGGAGGGAAGAGCTGAAGCAATGACAACGGAGAAAGCTGACTGGCTTACTCTCCAAGGCTTGCTCAACCTGCCTTCTTATACATTCTAGAACAATATACCCAGAATGGTACAGTGGGCTACAGAGAATACAGTGGTCTGGGTCCTTCCATATCAAATTTTAATCAAGAAAATGCCCCATAGACATGCCCACAGGCTAATCAGATGGAGGCAATTCCTCAGCCAAGGTTCCTTCTTTCCAGGTGACCATTCATTCATAAAATCTGTGCTATTTCTGGAGAGACTCTGCTGATGGGTAATAGTCATTGCCTCTGCAAAGAGGATTTGAGACGGGAAGGAACAGGAGGCTGACTATTCATTGTACGTCTCTTTGTATTTTTGGAGTGTTTTGCCATGTGTGTGCATTAGTGTTCTAATTAATTCATTAAAAATGAGCTGTCCTTAATTTTAGCAGCTATTGATATTGAAATGAAGTGAGAGCATATACAGAATATGAACTAATTAAGCCTGACAAATAACACATTTTACTAACACACTCTATGCCATGAAGAAATTCTCAGGAACTTGGGGAACCCCAGATAAGGCCATCTGGTACTTAAGGGGAAAGACCCTCGCACTCCCTGAACACCCTCTGAGACCTGTGCTCTTGCTTATGCATGGCTTTAGAGCTGTCTGTGTACGCCTCTGCTCCCTCCTTGGCCTGTGAAGCTCTGGAGACAAGTGTGTCTCACACAGCAGCCTGCAGTCAATGGTTAAAACCCAAGGCGCTCTTGATCCCGTAGGAGTGAGGCCTAGAGATACCACCAGCACAGCCAGGCTCTGTGTCCAGGGACTTTTCAGTTGACAAGGGTCTGAAGGAAAGGACAGGGTGAGGAAAGACAATGAAGAGGAGCTGAGTCTGATGAGGACAGCATTCCTTGACAGCCTAATTTTATTCCCAAACCTCAGCTGTGGAGGTGGTCGCTGGAGGAGGAGGCAAAGCCAGCAGAACAGAGAGAGCAGCAGGTGGCAGCGAAGCAGAGACCTGGTTGGATCACAGCAGTTGTTCGGTGAAATTTCACAGTGCCTTTCAAGAATGAAATCCAATTTATATTTAGCATTTGATTTGAATCCAGAAGGAATAGACAAGCTGGTGAATACCAAGACAGTAAGAAAGACTTTGTGTCATTTATTGAGAGGATTTGTAATCAGGTGAAGGGGATGTCTGATCAGCTCATTCATTTGTTTATTCATTCATTTACTCCACATTTATTTCCAAGGTCTTGGGGGCCCATGAGGGAGGCAAAGATAATTTGGCAGAATAGTTCTGAATATCTCAGGTTCAGATTTCTGGTTCTTTTCTCATTGTTGATACAGGGATTATATCTTATAGGATTAGTTGGTGTACCAGATGAAAAGTGCTTAGGACACTGCTGGACATAATCAGAACTCTAATATCAGCCTTCTAACTTAGATTAACTAGTCTAGTTTGCTTTTCTGTTGCTGTGACAACAACAACAGATTAAAAGGCAACCTGGGGAGAAAAGGGTTTATTCAGCTTACAGGTTATACAGTTCATTGTTAAGGGAAGCCAAAGCAAAAATGTGAAGGCAGGAACCGAGAGGCAGGAACTGAAATAGAGACCATGGGGGACTGCTGCTTACTAGCTTGTGCTACACAGCTTGCTTTTTTATATATCTCATGGCCACCTGCTCTGGGTGATAACTCTCACAGAGGGCTGGGCCCTCCTCTATCAATTTTTCATTAAAAAATGCCCCAAATCAGGCCAATCTAATGGAGGCAATTCCTCAGTTGAGGTCCCCTCTTCCCGGGAGATTTGTGTTACACTGACAAGAACTAACCAGTACATTCACTGAATATTTTTGGAACTTCTGCTTTATCCCAGGATTACCAAAGATCCTGGGGGCTAAAAAGATGGTGGAAATACTTTCTTCATACAGAAGCCATCCAGAGCTGGGGAGATGACTCAGTCAGTAAAGTGCTTATGTTTCAAGCAAGAAGACCTGAGTTCAGATCTCCATAACCCACATAAACAGCAGGCTGTGGCATTATACATCTGGTAACCCCGTTGCTTTAGGAGTGTAGGTGGAGACAGGTAGATCTCTAGAGCTTGCTATCTGGACAATCTAGCCAAATTAGTCAGTCCCAGGTTCAATGAGAGACCCTGTCTCAAAAAATAAGGTGGGGAGTAATAGAGAAAGGCACTTAACATTGGACCTCTGGTTTCCACATAGATGATTATATATGTGCACACACACCCACACACATGTATAAACATGTGCACTGACACACAGAAACACACACACATGAATGTCATCTGCTGATGGATACACTATTTATATCTTCATTTGTAACAAATTCCTCAATACTTAGTGCCTTGAAGACATGGCAGACGTGACTTGTGACTCAGCTTCGGTGGGTCAGGAACTCGGGATTCTCATGGACACGCAGTCCTGTTCATGATCTCTCATGAGTGTACAAGAGAATGTTGGCGAGGACTGTACAAGCCAGCTCACTCACATGAGTGAGGAGTTACTTCTCTACAGTGGTGTCCTCCATGGTCCTACTTGAGTATCCTATCAATATGGTGACTGGCTTATCCTCAGAGCAAATGCTCTAAGCAGCCCAAACCAGAAACTACAGTGCCTTTTATGGCCTAGCCTCAGAAGCTACACACCTGTGGTGGTTTTAATATGCTGGCCCAGGGAGTGGCACTATTAGGAGGTGTGGCCTTATTGGAGGAAGTGTGTCACTGTGGGGGTGGACTTTGAGACCCTCCTCCTAGCTGCCTGGAAAACAGTCGTCTCCTGACTGCCTTCATATCAAGAACTCTCAGCTCCTCCTCTAGCACCATGTCTGCCTGGACACTGCCATGCTTTCTGCTATGATGTGATAATGGATTGAACTTCTTGAAACTATAAGCCAACCCCAATTAAATGTTTTCTTTTATAAAAGTTGCCTTAGTTATGGTATCTCCTCATAGCAAATGGAAACCCTAAGACACTTTCATTTGGCTTTATTTGATTGGTCTCATAGATCAACTGATTCAATATGGAGGGGGAAATGTTTAAGAACACAGACGCTGGATCCTTGTGGGTGGAACAATGGGTGAGTCAGGCTTGTCACTATGACAAACACCCCAGAGAAGCAACTTAAGATGGAAGATTTATTTAGACTCATATTTTCACTCCGTGACTAATGAGCTCCGGTTCTTTTAGGCCCATGAAAAGTCAGAAATATGAGGAAGGGCATGGCACAGGGAACTTGTTCACCTCATGACAGCCAGGAAGAAAGAAAGGTTACAGGAGGGACCCAGGGCCAATTCTACACTTCAAAGGTCTGCCCTGGAGATGCATGCTATCTGTTTGAACCCTACCACCATCTATGGTTCCACCACCTCCAGAAGTCTGCTCAAACTTTGAATCTGGATTAAACCAGAGCTGAGCCCATATGGTTTAACTGTTTCTGAATGAACCCTCACAGACACAGACGGGTGTGCTTTACTCTTCTTCAGTAGTTTCTCAATCCAATCAA
The DNA here is from genome assembly GCA_028551405.1 of Uromys caudimaculatus. NCBI lineage: Eukaryota > Metazoa > Chordata > Mammalia > Rodentia > Muridae > Uromys > Uromys caudimaculatus. The sequence continues at coordinate 68,610,262 of CM052701.1, read as the reverse complement.
GTGGACAAGCAAGATAAACTATCACAGTTATCTTGGCTCTTGCTACCAGGGCTAGGGAGGAAGATGTACATGAAACGCACAAGCTTCCTGTGGAAGCCCAGTCCTGACAGGAGGAGGCAAATGTGTGAGGAGAGAAAGTATTCAAGATAGCACTGCAGAGGGCGGGCAGCTTGGAGTCCATCCGTTGCTGTGCAGCACAGGGTCTGGAAAGGCAGGAGATGTTGATGAGATGCTGACTTTGGTACTGACCTGCACATGTGAGAAGGAGGAGATGACGGTTTCATAGGCCAGGAGAGCTACACTCTGCTCATAAATGGATGAAACGGTTTCACAGTCTTTCAGGATTCACTCTGTAGTATTTGTGGTACTTGGGATACCTGTTATGGCTTGGATCATCAATATCCTCCAGAGACCAGACGTTAAGGCTTGATCAATAGCTTGTGGTACAATGGAGATGAGACAGAAAATTTAGGGGGTGGGGCCTTGTGGAAGGAAGCTAGGTTACTATAGACATGTCTTTGGAGGGAACATTGGAACCCTGGCCTCTTTGCCGTCCCTGCCCTCTCTGCTTCCTGGCCACACCATGCCACCACAGGCCCAAAGTGAAAGGGCCAAGAGACCATGGACTAAAACTTCCTCAACTGTGAGCCAAAATAAATAGATTGATCATCTCAGGCATTTGTCACAGCTGATGCAGATGTCATGCCTCAGACCATTCAATGTATGCACCACACATCTGTCTATTCAACCAATCTACATTCATCCGCATGCACATGTGCATGTGTGTGCAGGTACACACATGCGCACACACACGTGCGCACACACACAGGCACACATACATTTTAGCATCTTTTGTTTTACTTTTACGTCATAGCACTAATCTCTATATTGTCCTTTATCACTTGTGTTTTTCTCTAGATATGAACTCCAGGATGATAGGGGTTCTGCCTCTTTGACACATATTTAGTTGCTCAATAAACTTGAATAAGAGTGAAGCAGGGAGTAGAGCTGTACAGAAGGTGCTGTCAGTCCTATAGAGAAGAAATGCCAAGTCTTCCTGGGGGGGGGGTCACTCCTTGGAGAAAGCTTCTCAGTGTGCTTGCTGTATTAATTGAGCAAGGTGAGCCGATTAATTGGAGATGGACATTCAGGACAGCTTTGTGAGCAAGGATGTAGACACGAAGAGCCTGCCCACCGCTCTAGATGCCTCTGTCTGTCTGTCTGTCTGTGTCTCTGTCTCTCTCTGCTATAGATGAAGCAAAGAGTTTAATCACAAGACAAAAAGAGCATCTTTTAACAGCTGCTTTTCTTTAATAATTTATATTTAAAGAACTGCATCTGAGGAAGCTTTCTTGGGAGGTATTTCTGAACATAAAAACTCTGCTGGCTGGTAGACGTCTGTGTGCTGCAGCTGCTATAGCACACTCAGAAACGTGACTCTTAGCGCCACAGGTTTTTTTCCAACTACCGATGCTTCTTCTCAGCAATGTGTTTATCTTTTGTTATATAATTCTTTGCTGCAAGGCAAGACCCATGCTCTTCTCTGTGGGGTTGACATAAGATAATGGGTTTTGAACTCTCTTGTGTGTGTGTGTGTGTACATGAATATTCGTGTGCATGCATGTGCATGTGTGTGGCGTGCATGAAGCGTATATGTATATAAGTATTTGGAGGTAAGAGGACAATCTTGAGTGTCCTACTCAGAATTGCTATCCATCTCTTTTAAGATGGGTCTCTCATTGGCCTGGAGTTTACCCATTAGGCTAGACTGGCTACCCAGAATGCCCTCGGAATCCTCTTGCCTTCCAGGTGCTAAGGTTCCTAGTGCATACCACCACCCTCAGTTTTTGTGGCATTTCCTTTCACTTGCAGATTTTATTTTGATGTTGGGTTGTTACTAATTAGAGCCACGGCCCGGATATTTTTTCGATGAAGGAGGTGCAGGTCTGTGGTGAAGATGGCTTGAATCAGGTGTTGTTTATCTTGCTGGACTCCAGGGCAGCCTGAGATCTTTTCAGCTTTTCCAGTGTTCTTCCTTGGTGCAGTAATGTTGGAACACATGAAAGGAAGTGCTTCTCTGCGGCCCGCTGCTGGCACCTTTTCTGTGAATGTCAGGGGCCAGCCTCTCAGAGGAAAGATAAAACCTTCATAGAAGTCCAAGTCTTGAATGTATAAAATTCCTCCTCCAGGGCAGCCAAGGTTAGGTAATCTGAAATTATTAACATAACCTTTGAAACTATTTCAAAGGAAGCAACTTGCCCCTGAAGCTTTCTTTGGTTGTCACTTTTTTTAGTCACTCAGTGATGGTTTCCCTGTGTGAACCATCTTTGCTCATAGTTAGCAGTATGTTGGCTAGGCCAAAACCCAAACCTTTAGATTTATACAGACACAATTAATTTTTAGTTCTGCCAAAAACAAAACAAAAACAAACAAACAAACAAACAAAAACCAGAGAAACTCAATCGATCTTAAATTTTAGTAAAAAGTTAAGTGTTGCTAGCCATGAGGTTGCTTGCCTTTAATCCCAGGGGATTTAATCTTTTCATACCTGGGAGGTAACCTTCGAGGTAACCTCTGGTCAGACAAGGGTACATAATGAGACCCTGGTTTTGTTTTTTGTTTTTTTGTTTAAGTGTGGTTGTCCTTTGGTGGTAAGACTACGAGTATTTCTCTATTTTTAAAATTTTTCCCCTAAAATAATAATAATGAACATATATTGTTCTCTAGTGCAAAATTTAAAGTAAGAGACATTTAGGAAATTTTGTTTTTCAGTTGGGTTGTTTGTAGATAGATCTGGTAGCTTGTTTATTGTGTTCACCTCTGAATGGATGCTGCTTCTTCATTTCCTATCTCTTTGGAGCCCACCTTTTGGTGTCAGTGATGCTGGGCTTTGTGGTAGTCTCAGGCAGCAGAGGGTGATGCCCCCTTATTAGCTGAAACTTGCCTGGAGACAATCAGAAAGGCAAACGTGGAGGCACAAAAATGAGACCGTGTAGGTCAGGTTCAGGTTCCCAAGGAGGAGATGTTTGTTCCTTCCCCTACCCCTCAATTTCTAGCAAGGTATCCAGAAACCATCGCCCACCTTTCCCTGGAACTCTGTGCTGGAAGCAATTGTGTGGGTATCAAGTCTTCTTACACCTTTCTTGCTGTCTGTCTGGTCATATGTTTTTAAGCTGATACTTTTGAAATAGAATCTTCTGACTACTACTGGACAAAGGTCAAGTGTTTTGTAATGATACTGTCTGTGCCTGGCCTAGGACAATCAGATGACTACAGGCCATGTCAGATAAAATATTAGATTTGGAAGATATAGAAGGCAGCCACTATAGGCAAAATGAGACAGGGCTGGGGGGCTGGGGGTTGGGTTAGGGGGCTGGGCTGGGGAACTGGGGGCTGGGGACTGGGCCAGGGCACTGGGGCCTGGGC
>CM052701.1:68578907-68600965 GCA_028551405.1 Uromys caudimaculatus | reverse complement strand
ATATATATATATATATATATATATATATATATATATATATATATATATATATAATATATTATTATATATATAATTATATATACACACACACACATATGCTATTTCAATAGCTCTAGGCAGAGGGGCCTCAAAATGCTCACTATACCTTGCCTGGGAAGATGGACAGTATATGCAAAAGCACCCAAATGCAAGACAACTTTTTAAGTTCAAAGATGAAATAACTGGCCAGATCTTACCTAACAAGTTATCAGAGAACAGCCTCAGGCTGAGCTCTGGCCTGCTGGATGCTCACTTTTCCTTTGTGCTGGAATGTTTTATTAGTCAAGGGAAAAGGCTCGGATTATATAATGCTGGCTCCACCTACCTCACCCCAAATGGGACTTACTGCAAATAACACTCTAGTCAGCATCTCCCAGAAATATTTCATGAAAAATAGCTGTATGGGTGGAAGGAAGGAAAAGAGGAAGGAAGAAAAGGAGGGAGGGAGGGTGAGTGGGCGGAAGGCTGCAAAAACATCCACTCCTCAGAGATTCATCGTGAACCCTAGCCCACTGCAAACTAGGAGAACTTTGGGAACAGTGTTTTTGTGTCAAGCATGTCTGTGAGGATTTAGGACTAGAACAATAAATAACAACAGACAAAACCCAGAGTCTTCATTTTCGTGGCATTGACATTCTAATGTATGTAAAAAAAATTCATCAATACATGATAAGGGAAAAATAAATAAAACTCCAGGCAGGAGTGGGAGGAAGGTGTTGCCATTTTGTCTGTGATATCAGCAGAGACCTCACTCACAAATTGACTGTGAGGCCAAGACAGGAAAGAGAGAGGCGTGTGGCTATCAGACAAACGAAACAGTGTGTGCAAACACCCTAGAGTAGGAGCAGTTAGCAGGTGCAAGGTACAACAAAGAGGTCAGCATGGCTGCTGCAGCTTGAGCAAGGGATGCTGGGAATCTAAGATGGAAAAGGAGGCCAGAGCCCAGGTAGACACTTCCGCTCAAAGGTGAGTAAAATAAGATATAACTGAAAGCTTCAAAACAGAGCTCAATAATCTGATTCAGGCTTTGCCTGGACTTCTGGTGGCTGTGTTGTTCATAGAGTAGGTGAGGGAGGCCACGTGGGAGGCCACTCAAAATGTCAGGGTGACAACCAGTGGTGCTTGTGGGTACAGTGGAGGTTGTGAGCAAGCATCAAAGTTGATATCTTTGAAGGTAGAGCTGGGGGCAGTAGGAGAGAGATGGCAAGAGCAATCTCAATACTCCTTGTCTGAAGAACAGGATGGGTGGGGTCTTCAAGGAAGTGGACACAGAGAGAGAAGAGGTCTGAAAGCCAGAAGTGGTGACACATGCCCATGATGGTAGCACTTGGGGGGGGGGGGGGCGGAGCAGGAGGATCAGGAGAACAAGGCTAGCCTGTAGGTGACACGTTTCTTCTTTAGGGACTGTGGAGAGGAATGGGGATGTATGAAGACTACAGAGAATGGTAGGAGAGAGCGGCACCTGGAAGGCCATGGGAAGCAGCATCTCCAGAGGGGGCACTCCTTCCTTGATGCCGCTGTGAGGACGAGGAGCATTGGTAAAGGACCTCGGGCTTTAACAAAGGGAGAGGCTGGGGCAATACTGATGAAAGCAACTCTGTGAGATGGAAGAAAGAGAGAGAGAGAGAGAGAGAGAGAGAGAGCATGTGGGTTTGTCCATATGTGTGTATAGATGTACACACATGTGGGGCCAGAGGCTGATGTCAAGTGCTTTCCTTAATGCCTTTCTAGCCTGCTGTTTGTTTGCTGGTTGGTTTTTTAAAATATCTTATTTCATTTATTATTTTTGTATTGCATGCATATGGAAGGGTGTGTGTACTGGCTAGTTTCATGTGTCAACTTGACACAAGCTGGAGTTATCACAGAGAAAGGAACTTCAGGTGAGAAAATGCCTCCATGAGATCCAGTGGTAAGGCATTTTCTCAATTAGTGATCAAGGGGGAGAGCCCCTTGTGAGTGGTACCATCTGTGGGCTGGTAGTCTTGGGCTCTATAAGAAAGCCAGCTGAGCAAGCCAGGAGAAACAAGCCAGTAAGAAACATCCCTCCATGGCCTCTGTATCAGCTCCTGCTTCCTGCTATGCTTGAGTTCCAGTTCTGGCTTCCTTTGGTGATGACCAGCAACGTGGAAGTGTAAGCTAAATAAACCCTTTCTTCCTCAACTTGCATCTTGGTCATGATGTTTGTACAGGAATAGAAACCCTGACTAAGACAAATTGGTACCAGAAGTGGGGTGTTCCTGTGACAACCTGACCATGTCTTGGGGAGGACTGTGGAAGGACTTTGGAACTTTGGGCTAGAAGATCTATTCAGTGTTAAGAGCTCTGTGGGATGTTGTGTAGGAGCTTGGAAGATAATGTTGAGAACAGTGCAGAAGATGGAGGCCTGGCTTGTGGAATTTCAGAGGGAAGATTAAAGACTCTTATCAGGGTCATTGCTAGTTTGGTTTAAGATTCTGTGGGTTTGGTTAGCTGGGGCTGAAGAAATCAGCTGTGATTAACAAGATACCAGAACTACTAAAGCAAAACCATTGCATTACTGGGACTATTGATGCTGGTTAGCTGGGGTTGGGAAATCGGTGGTGATTGGGAAGAGACCAGCATCACTGAGGTGAAATCTTCTTAGAAGTGTTCTCTGAGAGCACAGAGGCTGTGTTCCAGAAATAGCCAGGGTTGTGCTGTGGCTGGACTTGGTAATGTGTAAGAGTCACCCAGGTAGTACAGGTTTTGAAGGCATGAAGGAGTTGTGAAGAGCAGCTGAGGACTGGGCACTGTGAGAGGCCGCAGAAGGCCATTGGTGAAGGTGCAGCCTCAGTTGCAATTGATGGCCCAGGACTGAAGGGGTCATGAAAAGGAGGTGAAGCTTGGCACCATGAAGAGAACCTATGAGAGGCTGTTGGTAAAGCCTAGTTGCAGCAGAAGTCAGCAGTGTTTTGGAGATGCCAGTACCATGAGATGACCACCAAGAACAGCAGCAGCAGTGAACTACAGGCATCTGGAGCCTAGAAGACAAGGTGTGTGCTACAAATGGCAGAGCTGGAGAAGTGACTCAAGCCTTGGAGGAATCCAGAAGATCGTGAGTGGATCCCAGTCATTGGACAGTTAGAGTTTGGTTTTGCTTTTGATTGTGACTGTGCCCTGATATATGTTCCCTCCCGAAGTAAGAAGGTATTTTAGTGGAGCCCACAGTTAAGAGACTTTGAATTTTTAAAAGACTGAATTTTAAGAGATTGGATGTTTAAAAGGGACTAAATGTTAATATGTAAGAATTTGCAAAGACTATGGGACTTTTAAAGTTATTTAGATCTTGGGGATGAATAAGGAAGTAAAGGTCGAGGCTTATTGGTGATGTGTTTGTGTGTCAAGTTGACAAGGGGCCAATTGTACTGGCTTGTTTCATGTGTCAACTTGACACAAGCTGGAGTTATCACAGAGAAAGGAGTTTCAGTTGAGAAAATGCCTCCATGAGATCCAGCGGTAAGGCATTTTCTCAATTAGTGATCAAGGGGGAAGGGCCCCTTGTGAGTGGTACCATCTGTGGGCTGGTAGTCTTGGGCTCTATAAGAAAGCCAGCTGAGTAAGCAAGCAATCCAGTAAGTTACATCCCTCCATGGCCTCTGCATCAGCTCCTGCTTCCTGACCTGCTTAAGTTCCAGTCCTGACTTCCTTTGGTGATGTACAGCAACATGGAAGTGTAAGCTCAATAAACCCTTTCCTCCCCAACTTGCTTCTTAGTCATGATGTTTGTGCAGGAATAGAAACCCTAAGACAGTGTGTGTGTGTGAACATGTGTCTCATGGCACACATGTGGAGGTCAAAGAACAGCTTTGTCAAGTTGATTCTCTCTTCCCACCTCTGAGAGAATTCCAGGAATCAAACTCGGGCTGTCAGGATTGATTGATTGATTGCAAGCACCTTTACCTGATGAGCCATCTAGCCAGCCCCACCTTGGGTTTTGAGATAGGGTTGCTCATTGAACTCAGAGTTCATGATTGGTTAGACTACCTAGCCACCAAACTTGGGAGATCTACTGTTTTCCTCACCGCCACCGCTCACTCCTCAATTCCCATACCCCTGTTCTAGAGCTGCAGACTCAAGCTGCCATGCCAGGCTTTTCCAATGGGTTCTAGGGATCTGTACTAAGTCAGGTCTTCATGCTGGTACAGTCAACACTTTAGCAACATTCCACAGTCCCTGAGGAAGAGCTTTTGAAGCAATAAACTATATGCTTATTGTTGTAGATTAATACAGCTATCTGTGATAAAGACAAGACAGTCACGAAAGGAGATATTCTGGCAGGATGACTCTCCACAGTAAAGATCAAAGATGGTGGGTACCTCCTCTCAAAAGAAAAGGCAATGGGCCAGGCAAGTGAGTAGAGAAAGGGGGGAGGTTGCAGAAGCACTCTCCGGGCGACTTGCTTTTCTTGGGAGATGGGAGGAGGAGAAGGGAGGAAGCTGGAACTCCAGAGTGCAGGCAGATGACTGATCCAGGGAAACACAGCAGCAACACTGGAGAACACAGGGTCCAGGGATGTCCGTGGCAATCAAATGATAAGACTGGCTAGCCTGGGCATATAGTACCCTCCATCCACACTCTGCTTCTGAACCTGTTTGACTACAGAAACTACTAACAGTTCCAAAGAACTTGCATAAAATGCTAGTCTATATTAATTACTATATTAATTAATTAATATATTAATTATAATTAATTAATTATATTCTATATTATCCCAGGGGTTAAGAAAATACTGGGACCCCTAATTTCTCATCAAGTAATAATGCAGGGGATGAGGTTAGAGGCTCCATAGTGGAAGGTAAGTTTTTGTCGCGTTGGGGGATCCTGCTAAGAGGAAAGGAAGACAGATTTACGCAGTCATTGTCAGTCAAGGCTGGAAGTGAGATCCTTACTTCCCCTGGAATACCTTGGGCAAATGAGTCTCTCTAAGATACATGCTGAACAGGGGGAAATATCTTCTGCCCCTCAAGGGTGCTATGAGGGATAGTGCCAATAAGCTGCATCACTCAGCTCCTAGCTTAGAAAGGCTCCCCGAGGAGGTCGCCACATTTACTAGCCAATCAGCTCTGCAAATTATCCAAGTGAACACAAACCCATCCAAAGCGTCTCCTCCAGGCATCCAACCACTGTGCCCTGGTCACCTCCGAATCCACACTCCTTACTCTCCATTTACAGCCAGGAACTTGATCAGTCAACACACAGCTTGACTACTCTGGCTCAAGAATAAATTGGCCTTTCCAGTGACTAAGTTCATCCATAACAAATGGAGCCCCTCCACTTCCCGTAAGACAGAACACTTCATAAAAGCATGCATGTATCAAAGTTTTCTCTACTGACATAATCTCTGATGTACAGAAAGTTACAAAAGCAGCATTCCAGAAAGAGCTCAATATCCTTCACTCAGCTTCTGGTCATGTTCCCTCCAACCTCCCATGGCCATAACACGTTTGCCCAAACCAAGAAAACAGCATTGACAAATTATTGTTTACTGTTTAAATTACTCCTCCATGGGCCTTGCTCCAATGTTGCCAGCTTGCCTCAAGAATCACTTTTCCTACTCCGAATCCAGTCCAGAGCCCCATGTCAAACTTAGTTCTGAACTCTCTACTGGTCCAAGACAGTTTCTCTGAGTTTCTTTGTCTTTCACGCCCTTCCTATCTGTGAGGAGGACTGACTAGCCAGGCATTTTGATTTAGATTTGTGGATCTTTTCTCATGATCAGACTGAACTTGTAATGTTTTGGGTAAAAATCCCCCAGAAATGATGTTTGGCCTACTCAGTGCACCAAAACAGGAAGTTCATGTTGATGAACTCGTGCTGGTGAGAGAACGCTGGACAGGTCCATCATGTCTGATGTGAAATGAGACAGAATTCCAGCCTTTCTTATGAGCTATGGAAATGAGTAGATGCTATCCTCTATGTTTGGCCAAAGAGGGGTAGAATAAGAACTTTAACTCAAGTGTTCCATGTCTAAATGCTTGCTTTTTCCCATTCTTGCAACTGCACCTGGATGGCTTCCATAGACTTACCTCATTCCACAGCTGCTTCTCCAGTTCCCCCTCCCCCTGACCCTCCCCCTCTCTCAGCAGCTCAGAGGTTCCTCAATGAAGGTAGCACGGGTAAAGCAGAGGAGCAAACCGATGCCCCTGATGCTAACAGGGAGCTCCCTGATGTGATGTGAGACACCTTCAACACCTGCACTCAACTTAGTGCAAACACAAGAAGCAAATCAGCAGGCATGGGCCTGCAAAACCAGGAAAGCTGCAACTGATAAAGATGTTTAAGTAGTTCCCGAGAACCGAGGAGGATAGCTATAGGAAAGGCAGGCAGAGCTCGGCCGTGCTGGGCATAATAACACATGGCCACTGCTTTAGATCAGATCACACACCCCTGGCACTCACAGCCTCCCTGAGATAGAGTGCCATCACGAATTAACATCCTACCCTACCTACATGACACATATGAGACAGGAAGAGGTTAAGGCAAGGGATGGGGCCAAAGTTCAAAGTGAAGGTTTCAATCACTCAGTCATTACTCAGTCCTCACCTATCAGTCACAGCCCCCGGGCTTGCTTTTTAGTCTGAATGCTGAGACACATTCATACTAGAGACCATGGCCTCTGGACTGGAAGACTTCAGGCTTCCCCACGACCTTTTCACAGGGGTCTAGGCAGGCCCGTTCCACACCCAAAGCACGCAGACATCAGGCCTCTGTAGAATAGTTGCTCTGCAGTGATGACTGTGGTGGGAAGGGAGCCGCACCGTGTAAAGCGTGAGTGAGGATCACCGTCCTCTTGGTGGATTATCTTCCCTTTGCCCCGCCTGTTAGTACTCAGAGCAGAGCCTGACTTTCTAAGTAGAATAAACACCAAGCCAGGCATGGTATCAAATGAAAGCAGAAGGAGAGATTATTTAGGAGAAAGAAGAGGACCAACAAGTAGGGAGAGCAGAGGGAAGGGCAGAAGAAGATGACCATAGTATTAGGCTGGTGAGATGGCTCAGTGGGCAGAGGTGGGTAAAAGGCCATCTTGGCCAAAAACTCAAGATTGGCATCTCGTTCTGAAAGCTAATTTAAAAAGAAAATCGTGATCTACGTGAAGGAAGTAAGGTGTCAAGACGACACCCAGCTAAGGAAACGAGGCAATTTCTTAGCAGAGTCTCCTGGAGAAGATGACTCGGAAGGAGAGAACAGTCCCCACAAGTAAGCTGTGGCCCCAGAAGCTGGGAATGCAGGACACCCAGAAGGCATACACATGGCAGTGGCTGTGTATCACATGTGCCCATAGCTAGCATGGAGTGACTGCGAGCCAGCATGCATTTTAATGCTTTGCACACCTACTCTATAAAACACAAATGCTTGACCAAAGTTCTGCAGATGCATTGAAATGAAACCATCAAGTAGGTACTTCTCAACTCTAGCGTGCACACACAGCATACGCCGATCTTGTTAAGATGCACTTCTGAAGCTCCAAGTCTGAGGGCAGGTCTAGGATTATGCCTGTCTGTCATGTTCTAGGGTGATGAGACTTGGCTGCTGGTCTGTGGTCCACACTGTAAGCAGTGAGACACAGAATTAAGTCTACAAGTTTCTGTGATGGGACACCATCTCCCTAGCTGTAAGATGCTCCTCTTGTTGCACTTTCTATAAGCCACCGAGTCAATATTTCTATTCGAGCACTCTCTTCATCCATACCGTGCATGAGAAGAGAGGTTAGCAGAGCTGCTATACCCACAACACCAGCACAGAGAATTAATGGCTGTCCCCAAGTGTTCTCCTGTGTCTCCAGGGGGATTCTGCTAGGCAGGAAGATACACCTCATTTGTTTGAAGAGCTAACTACCCATTATTTAAAACATAATCTATTAGCTTTCGCTTCATCTGAGACTGCAAATCAATAGGCGATCCTCAGTGCTACAGGGATCTCCGTCAGTCTCCCTTGAGCTCCATACAACAAGGGTAGTCAAAAATCCCAGCGACAGAGTTAATGTGGGACCTCCACATTAACTTTATTGTGAAATAGTGAGAACTATGTGGGCATAGAGAGAGCCCATCCCTAACAGGGACTGTAGTTTCAAGCTATGTGTCACACTGTCCTGCCCCACACACTCAGGAAATACTGCACAGTTATGAAATGTTTATGGGAACACACCTGCAGGGTTGCAGCTGGAGACTCAACTGGAAATATTTACTAAACCCGGCCATCAAGACTTCTCTCTCTCCTCTCTCTCTCTCTCTCTCTCTCTCTCTCTCTCTCTCTCTCTCTCTCTCTCTTTCTTCCTCCCTTTTTCCTTCCCTCCCTCTCTCCTTCCTCTCCTCTCTCCCCCTCTCCTCTCTGCCCCCTCTCTCTCCCTAACCAGGTAGTTATTACATAAAGCTGTTTAGAACACCTCAACAACTAAAATTAATAAGGGATTTCAGAGATAGAAATCCAGATTCTTAGCGTCTAAGTTTGACATGCAAAAGGCAGCTTTGGGGCTGCTCTTCCTGTTGGAGAGATCATAAAGTGACGGCTTAATCACTGGGGAACATTTGTCACAAATAGTGTCACATGAGGAACTGTAAAATGTATTCAGCTGAGATGCTTGAGCACCCTATATAAAGAAAAGATCTGATGTCTTGGACATATTAGCCCAGGGCCACTGCTTAGCACATGGAAGCTTATGGTCCCTTTGAAATCTTCCTTTTGGAAAAAAAATACCGCCATTCACTGTGTTATTTTTAATTTGTATACTTAAAAGGAAAGGTAGCACCATTATGACAACTCTCTAATGAAGGAAAATCCAAGAACTAATAACCCAGTTGCTAAGGAAAAGATGAGAGCACAGAAGCTTAGAATAAACACACTTTGGGTGTTCCAAGGACCAATGACATTTCTGTAGTGTAAGCATAAACCGCAGAGGACGTAGGTGCAGACATAAGCTGATAAAAATTTCAAGGTATAATTATAATTAGATTGCTATCCACCCACCCATCAGTTGATTCTCATAAAGCTTGCAACTCCACACGGAAGCCACACAGCTTCTAGATTGGCCATTCTGACTCCTGTGAGCCAAGATAAAGGGCACCACTACCATGCCACCCTTCCATGGAAAATTCTCTTTGAGATTATTTCCTGGGACTTGCACATGGCTGCTTTTCCTACACTAGTTGTTTGTGACTTTGAACGATACAGACTCCCCACAGGCTCCTCTAGCCACTGCCTAGTGTCCAGGGTGTAGGAACATCTCCCTGTCATCTCAGTTCAACCCACTCCCCCCACTTTCTTATATGCCATTCTCAAGAATAAGTGCAGAATGTGCTGGGGTTGGGACATCTTAAAGTAGGAAAGGGCTGGTCATCACAGCCCGGCTTTTTTGTCCCTTGGTAATCTGTAGAAATAGGAGGGCTTTCAATGCTTAGGTCCCCTCAGTTACATAGCCTCAGACAAAACCCCACGTGCAGGGTGTTTGTTAGGGTCCCTCGGCTACAGTGCAAATGGAGCATGCACAGAAGGAGCTCTGCCCACCCTTGCCTGATCCTGGACTATCCTGCAGTCAGCCTCAGATTTTTGTTGTCCCTCACCATCTATCGGTAAATGAGTCAATTCCCATAAAGCATTGATGGGGTAGTCCCTGGACTTACACACATTGGTAACCAGTAAACCTGTTGCACATAAACAACACAGCATTCCTGGACCCAGATGGAGCAGAGATCACAAAGCTACTTAAATGTCCCAAGACAACAAGGATTTGTCTATCTTCTACTCTAGCACATCCATCCACAGAGCCCAGAGGGATATGAAATTAGCTCTAAGGGAACAAAGGAAAGATTTCACAAGACTCTCAGCGCATGAAGCCACAATTAGGCTGTGTCTGCTCAATTATTCAACAAATAATACTGAATGCCTATTAGGGAAGCTGAGACATAACAAAACACAGTCCCCACCCTCATGAGGCTGATAAAGTTGAGAAAGCATACAATAAACAAATAGACCAAGAATATAAACACTTTATTTCTATTCAAAATGGATTTGTTAGCCATTAACATATCTATGGCATAAGCAGATAATACGAATGAATAAGGTACAGTTATTCATTGGTATTTAAGGGAGGTTTGCTTCAGATTCCCTCACACAGATACCAAACCCTGTATATGCTCAAGCCTTTTATATAAAATGTCATACTATTAGCACACAATCTAGGTAAATCCTCCCATGTACTTTGAATTGGATCTAGACTATATATTTTATTCAATGTAATGATAACGCTAAATACACAGCCTGTCCTCATTTCATTTCTGTTGCTGTAACCAAATACCTTGACTTAAAAGCAGATTTGAGGAGAAATAGGTTTAATTTAGCTTACAATTCCACCATTGATGGAAAACTCAAGTAGAAACTCAAAGCAAATAGTCATATCATATCCACAGTCAAAAGCAAAGAAGACAAATGCACCCATGTTTGCCTGCTCTCACCTAGACATCTCCTGTCTGATGGAATTTGGAGCCCTCCACCTAGGGAATGATGCTGCCCACAATGGGCTGTTTCCCTGTATTGATTAACAATCAAGAAAATCTCCCACAAACATGCCTATAAGCAAATCTGATCTAGCCAGTTCAACTGAGGATCTCTTCTTAGGTGATTCTAGATTGTGACAAGTTGGCAAAACTAACCAATATGTAGTTGTTGTACTGTTTTATATAGGAACTGATGACAAGACAAAAAAGGCTACACATGCTCAGTACAGACATATTTTTTTTCCAAATATTTTCAATCCTGCCAACACAGAACCTGTAGATTGTAAGATCCACCTTTAAGTCAGATGTAACAGGGAAAATCTAAATAAATAAATAAATAAATAAATAAATAAATAAATAAATAAATAAATAAATAAATAAATAGGGTGTTCTCCATAGCTAGTCAGAGGAGGAAAGCTCCAGTGAGCAGCTGAATAGAAGCCTAAAGTGAGTTACAGGGTGACAGGAGGGAGGAGGGCATGCAAGGCACAGGGGAGCAGAAGGTGTAAAGGCCAGATGGAAAACAGTAGTCTAGACAGACGGTGTGGCTGGAGGTGAGGGGCAGATCACTAGGGCAGTGTTCTTCAAACTCTGGAGGCCAGGGTGGAGCTCAGTGGTACAGGACATGGCTAGCATGCAAGATGCTCTGGATTTCATCTCCAGTATATGAAAATAACCAAGTTAGTCTCAAAGTCTGCCTGAGCTGTTCAACACAGTATCTAGTCATGTGTGACTAAATTTAAGCAAACAATGTAAAATGTAGTTCAGCAAGCAAGATGGCTCGACCGGTAAAGGGCTTACTGCATAAACCTGACTGCCTGAGTTCGATCCCTGGAACCCACATGAAGGTGGAAGGAGAGAAGTCACTTGAGAAAGTTGTCCTCTGACCCCTACACATGCCCTATGACACATGAGCACCCACAGTCTCATGTGCACATCCACACACACACACTAAACTGTAATTTAAACAAATTTAAGTGCCATTCAGCTATATTAGCCACATTTTAAAGTTCTGTCACCTACATGCTAGTGTCTATCATACTGGGAAGAGCAGATACGAACTGCTTCCAGCAGGATACAGAAAATTCTCCGGAAGTGCAGTTACACAGCATTCCTTCTCTGAGTGTGTGGCCTCTGGTGTCCCCTAACAGAATCGCAAGTGGGTCCACAATGAGCAGATGAACGGGTTTCCTGAATAGAATGCTCTGGATTTGTCTTGTCTCATAAGCCAGCTGGCACCCGGCTGCAGACAGAGCCAAAATCACTCTCACATCCACTGGCCACGCGTGGCTGCTAACAGTTGCTCTGTTCAATTTCCTTCTTCATAAAGTAGCTATTAACAAACCATCACCCAGTACTATCTTGGATGGGAATGATTTATCAAGGCAGGGTGGGGCTACAAAAATTATGGGATCCCAAAGAAGAGCCACTGAAGATTGGGAGCAGCTGCCTAACAGGCCATCCTCAAGAGGTGAAATCAAACCCAAGGAAGGTACAAGACATGCGACTCCATTGATGATCAGCGACATTCCAGAAAATATCCTGCAGGAGAAGGCAGTGAGCCACAGCATGGAAGGCTTCCCAGGCATCTACTCAGGGATGGCCACCCGGCCTCTAGAATCTGAGGCTGGCTGCAGCTTGAAAGGGGTCTTTAAAGACAAGCGTAGTGGTGTTTGCCAGCTTCTCTTTGGCTCATTTCCATGGCAACAGTGTAAAGAAAGAAATCTGTGGACATGAGGGTCCTGTCTCAGGCTTTGACTCGTCATGTAGCTTCAAGGGACAAAAGGACCATGCCAGCATACGCAGTGTGAGCCCAGAAGAGAAGACAGATGAGGGTGTGGCTTCCCACTGCATCTCCCACATAGAAGTTGTTGGTCAAAATCTGAAGGCGAATTCTCACATTCAGTTCACACCCTCCACTTCAGCAGGACACTAGCTACAGGCTAGGGTAACACGCTTGTTTTCTGCATGCAGGTCAGGGGAGGCAAAGAAACACACACACACACACACACACACACACACACACACACACACACAGAGAGAGAGAGAGAGAGAGAGACAGAGACAGAGACAGAGACAGAGAGAGAGCCCTAATAAATAAACACAAAATAAAACTTCGTTTTCTCTGCTTGCAATCAAAGAAATAAGTACATGAAAACAAAATTACAATATTATTTCAGTTGTCAGACCAACAAAGGCCTTTTGTTGTCTGGGTGGAAGGGGCCAGTTCTCTTATTAGTATATATTAATTACACACAATAATGGGCTTTGTTGTGACATTTTCATTCATGTGTGTATACCTTTGATCACGTTCACCTCCTCATCGCCCTCTTTTGACCTCTTCCCCACTTTGATCCCTGTCTCCTTCCAACCTCCCCCTTTTCTTCCTGATCATCTGCTTTAGTTTGGTTTCATTTGGTGTTTCAGTACCCGGTGAATTTCATTGAGGTTGCCTACAGACACATGAGCAGTTCACCACCAGCTCCATCTCTGAAGGAAAGGTCTCTGCCTCTCCCAGCAAGCACTGACTGTCTGTAGCTCCTCAGGGCGAGGTGGGCCTTGTGAGCTCCTCCCTGCTTGCATTTTAACAGCAGCCAACACTACTAACATGTAGAGAAATGGGCTGTCCTCTGCCTTGCTCATGTAACGCAGATGATTACTTCACAGGTGTATCCAAAGCCTTAAAAATGTGCCCCGCCCCACCCCACCCCCAATCCAATAACTCTCTTCCAGGAATAGCCAGAAATAAAACTAGCAATTTATATGAAAGGCTTCCATCACGTATATTTATAGTAAGGGTAAAGAGAAGTCCTCTATAAAACTCCATCAATAAGAGGAAGGGTAAATGAGCTACATTGCCTGGGAGATATATTGTGTACCATTGTTCTAAAGCTTCTTTTACAAGATTATTGATCATCCCTGGAATATTCATTTCCTAAATTACCATATTATAGAATAATATAATTCCGCGTTAGATCCATATGGCATGCAGTTTAATTTTTCACTCCGAAGGCACTTAAGAACACCGCAGGACTAATCCGTAACGATGATCCGCACGGCTGGGAATTATGATTTTAATAGACTCCTAGACTGGTGGCTAACTCAAAGTGGCAATTAATAAAAATACTCAGTGGTCGATTTGCTGAATTAAGAAATGATGACATCACAGAGGCTTTGCCAATGGCTCGATCCGTTTTCTAGGACACTTCCGGGAAATTTAAGCATCCAGATCCGGAGATGTGTTTTTATGAATATGAACACCCTGCCTAGAAACACTGGATGCACAATACCCTCTCCCTCCGCAACAAGACAGAGGACAAGGCAGAGAGAAACACGGTATTCAAGCCCTAGCGGTGCAGGGTTCGTGCCCACAGGGACCCCCAAAGACATTAAGGCTTTCATTGTTAGGGTCACTTTTTTATATATCAGGACCTAAAACAGGACCCAGCCTGTTGATACAGACAATCATTTAAGTGATAAGTAAAGATAAGTTCATAAGTTGTATTATACCTTTTATTTAAAAACAGAATATTTTAAATTTGCATGTTCTCTATATGAATGCATGACACATCTTCTAGAAGTAATTACTATAAACCTAGCAAAAGTTGTGTTTTAGAGATCACTCCTGAAAGAATAGAAGTGTGTGTGTGTGTGTGTGTGTGTGTGTGTGTGTATGTGTAGGCATGTTTGAATGTGTAAGTGTGCAAAGGCCAGAGGTTCCTTCCTTGACCTCACTTGAACCCAGAGCTAGAAAGCCAGTTTGCCAGCTAGATTGGGAGGATCTGTTTCTGCCTCCTGCACCCTGTGAATATATATAGGGGGGCTGCCATCCCACTCAGCACTTGGGTGGGTTCTAAGGGAGTCAAACTCCAGTCCTCGCAATTGTGCGGCAAGCCTTTACCTGCTGAGCCACCTCACCAGCTCCTAAAAGATGGATAAAAGGCTTATGAGCTGCAGTAACCTTTGGAAGCTTGGGATGGGCTAAGAGAACATGGTGTCTTAGCTGCCAAGCTTGGTGGGATTCAGGGACGGAATGTTTCTCTTCAGCGAGTGGATAACTGATTCACATTTCTTTAGCCATCTCAAAAGAAAATATTTTCCAATGGGATATTTACGAGGTTTATATTCCCCAGAGTTGACTCTGGGAGACTTAATTTTATTATATCCCCTCCTGTGTTTTTGTTTTTAAGAGCAGGTCTCACTGAATAGCTCAGGCTGACTCTGAACTCATCTTTCTTCTTCCGTGGGCTCCTAAGGTGCTGGATTTCTTAAACAATATGTTTAGTTTTGCTTGCGTAAGTCTGGGCATGACATGTACACTCAGTGGCCACGGAGGCCAGGCTAGGGAGGGCATCAAATCCCATGGGACTGGTGTTACAGAGGGCTATGAGCTGCCACATGGGTGCTGGGGATTGAACCCAGGTCCTCTGGAAGAGCAGCTAGTAGTGCTCTTAACCATTAAGCCATCTCTCCAGCCCCAAGTACTGGGATTATAAGCAGGCATCACCACATCCTGCCTCTTGGAAAGCCTTCAAATACACTAGACTCATGAATCTCCCTAGTGGTGGAAATAATATGTTGCTGAGGACTATAGCCAGAATCAGATTTCTCAGCATCAAATCCCAGCACTGTCACACACTTGCCAACTTGGGCAAGTTAATTCAGTTCCTCTGCACCTCAGCTTCCTTGTTTGTAAAAAAGGAGAGACTGAGCACACTGTTACTTGTAATGAATCACTCACTATGTGTTCATGGTTGGAAACACTTAATCAGTCTTCACTATATTTGAACCAATTAAGAAGTCACAGTTACAAGTTGGAAAGGCAGCTGCTCTCACTTGGTAGATGGAGAAGTTATCACCCTACTAACCATGGGTGACCAGCACACCATGCCAGCAGTCCTGGAAATGGCAGCACTCATTAATGCACACAGCTGGGTAAGCACAAATACATCAGACTAGACGGTACTACCAAAATGCCTTTCCATGCTAACTCTAGAGCTGCACAGAAAAACCATTTCTTGTCTCCCAGTAGGGGATGCAGAGTCCAGCCCCACACTGCCATTATTTAGAGCAAGTCTGTAAAAGTTCTGATAATTCAGAGAATGCCTGTATTAGCAAGATTTCGCCAGGCACTTAGTTTGCAAAACAAGTCTCAAGAACAGTGAGTGTATTCTTCTTATAATTTGTATACATAGCACAGAAGTTATTCAATAACCCAAGAAAACATGTTTCCATAGCCAATGGACATAGCATTGGTTAAACATATAGTTTTTTTCTTCCTATATACTTTATATAAGATATTCATATAAAAAAACAACATTAACCCATTGAATGGCATCATTTTATTGGCCTTTATTGGCAGTAACACTGGCTTAGAAACCTTTAACTCTAATGGAAATGAAGTGTTTTGCATTCCAAAAGTTCCCTACTGTGACCTTTAAACATTAAAACAACTAGAAGCACCACAACACTAACAGAAAGTTCTAGACATCCTGTGGTCAGCTAGACTGGAAGACATAGCTGACTACAAAAAAAAACAAAAAACAAAAAACAAAAACAACAACAAAAAAAACAGAAAAAGAAAAGAAAGAAAGAAAGAAAGAAAGAAAGAAAGAAAGAAAGAAAGAAAGAAAGAAAGAAAAAAGAAATAGAAACACACACACACACACACACACACACACACACACACACACACACACACACACAAACAAAACAAAACTCTCCCCACAAGAGAGGCTCTGGGAAGCCCAAGTGGAGTACAAGTCTCTAGCTTGGTGCTCAAAAACACTTGGCCTGAGAACCCAGGGAAGTCTTATAATGCTCCTTATTTTGTAAAATACACCTGAGTGATGCTGAGATGGCCCCTGAGAATTGTCATTTTTAAAGACACATAATGATAATCAACCTTAATTGTCAACCTAAAAGGATTAAGAAATGCCCAGGAGAACAGTAAAGCACAGCTCTGGGTGTGTCTGCGAGGATGTGTCCAGAGATGGTCAGATTAAAGGCTTGTTGGGCTAACTCCTTGATGGATTCATACTGCGATGGTATCCTTGGGAGATAGTGAAAGGTAGGAGACGGGGCTGGTTTGAGGAACTGGGGTCTGTAGAAGCATGTCCTTGGGAATTGCATCTTGCAGGAACCCCTGCCTGTGTTCCTCCTTTCTCTGCTTCCTAACCACAACGATGTGAGCAGCTCTCTCTCCTCCACATGGTCCTGCCACCACCCACCCAGTTATAGGAAACTAATCAAACACGGGTGGGATCCTCTAAAACCATGAGCTACATAAATGGTTCCTCCCCTAAGTTGTTCATGTCAGCTTTTTGTCTCAACAAGAAGAAAGGTAACTAATACAAATGTTACAAGGGGCTCTCTTCAGCATCTAAGATTCCCCGCCACTTGGATTTCATAAAGTCAGAAGATGAAAATTAAACCTGAAAAATGACCAAGAACAAAACAACCAAGCAAGGTTGGGCAATGAATCCTGGTCCCAATTTGCGATTTTTGACAAGGATGCTCATTTAAAACAGTAAGTCAAACTCAGCAGTACTATCTTTTTTAAACTCTATTTTTATCATTTTTAATTATGTGCTGGGGAGAGGTATGTGCACATGTCTGCGGATGCCCTCAGGGGTCAGAGGTGTGGGATCCCCTTGAAGTTGGAGGTACGGGTGGTTGTGAACTACCTGCTGTGGGTGCTGGAAATCAGACTCTGATCCTCTAATCCTACATGCTCTTAAACACTACGCCATTTCTCTAACCAGCTCTACTATCATAAATATTAGCTGATAAGTACACAATCTAACCAGACAAGAAAGGCGCTGTGGACACCTGCCAGGAGCAAGCCTGCCTTAAGATTCTGATTCAGTTGTCTGGTAAGGACCTCATTATTTCTAAAAACTCCCAAAGTAACCCAATGAGTGGCCAGGACTGAGAACCACCATCATTTTCTAAAAGAAAAGGCCTTTTAAAACTAATAAAGTATTGTTATAATCTCAGACTACAAGGTGCTACTAAAGGTAAATAAAATTAGACTTATTTAAAAATATTATATTAGGGGCTGGACAGATGGCTCAGCAGTTAAGAGCACTGGCTGCTCTCCCAGAGGTCCTGAGTTCAATTCCCAGCAACCACATGGTGGCTCACAACCATATGTAATGGGACCTGATGCCCTCTTCTGGTGTACATGAAGATAGTATATTCACATACATAAAATAAATAAATCTTTAGGAAAACATTGCATTAACTTCGTGTTTCTTATATCACCTCTGTTAGCCTCGATAACGAGCGTGTGGGCCAGGATTTAAGGAAATGAAGTCTACACTAGCTTCCCTATCACTCTCTCTGGAAACCCTTACAGCCTGTCTTGTGTCCCCTCCACTAGAGTGTCCTTTTCAAAGCTCACAGAGCATCTTATGTAGCCAAGTACAATCACTTTCCTTCATTTCTCACCTTCTCCTTTGCAATGTTTCCCAGAAGAGGCTAGATCTGCCTTGGGCCTCTAGATGGCTTCGATCCCATCCAAATATTCCCTTGTTCCTGGTGTCCCCTCTTCCTAGTAAGCCCCTTGTGTCCTGTCCACAGCCCCACTTCCTACCTCTGCTTCCAGGACCGAATCAAGTAGTAGCCACTAACCTATTTGTGTTCCACACACAGGGAACCTAAGTCCGATTTAAAGTGTGGTCTTCATTCCAAGGAGGAAGACGTAGTCATAGCTGAAAATCCAACCCCAAAGTCAGATGCCATGAAGATGGAAAATACTAGAAAGCAGAGCATGAGATGGGTTGAACTAGGTGAATCAGAACCAAGATGCTTGGCAATGCCCTTGATAAGAAGATTGTTATAGGAGCTAACTGGAAATGACCTCTAACAGGACGTGGTAGTGTCTGGGGATTTGCCTTAGAATATGTATGACACTGATATCTCATTTAGCCCTCATAACAGTGCCATGAGAAAATTGTGAATGTTTCTAGTTATTGACACAATATTGAGCAGCAATACAGAGTGGCCCAAGAATACCCATCTCCTACATGATCGGGCAAAGATACGATTGCACTCCTTTGCAATTCCAAAGACCATGAGAAACCTCCTAGTGTCAGGCCACCATCTCCTCCAGTAACTTCTCTAGCCCACCTAGCTTCTCTCTCCAAAAACAGCGAGGGTTTGCTTTCTGGATTCTCATGTCCTATACTCCAAATCTAGCATTCCCTCATTCTACCAAAATAGAAAGAGAGACAGAAGGAAAGGCACAGCAGAGGGTCAGAAATAAAGAAAAACAAAGCAGGCAGGAAGGCAATAGCCTTAGCCACAGAGACATCAGAGAAGACAAAATGCTCTTTGTAGGGCTCCTCCCCAGCAGCCCAGACTCCCTTGGGTTTTCTTCCTGGCTGTTTGAAGTATCCTTTCCACTGATGGGGGTAAGGTAACTTTATATTGCATTGAGTTTTTCTCCCAAATCTCATCTCAAAATGCCCTGAAGACTCAGAGAAAACCACCATGGAAATAAAAGTATAGGGCGGGGGTAGAGTGCGTGTGAGAACACACCAGATAATGGAGCTTTGGGGATTTTGTTTGAAATGGGAAAAGGGGAGGTTAGACAATACTGATCACATGGAGTCACCCAAAAGGTGTTTCCCAAAGAAAGAAGATAAAGCAGTGAGGAGACAGGAAAGAAGCAGCAAGCACAGTGACCTTGATTTAACAAATGATCTTCATTGATTTTCTTTCACCTTCTTGCTTGGGTCTGGGAAATAGCCCATCGAGGATGTGGGACTGTAATCTCTCTCCTTTTTTAAAGCTGTGTATGTATGCCTGCATGTCTGCTCAGTTTCACCTGTGGGCATGAATGGGTGGAGACTAGCCATGAACCTCTGGTGGGGTTACTTAAGAGCTGTCCACTTTGTTTTTTGAAACATGCCATCTCACTGACCTGAATTTCACCAAATAAGCTAGACTGGCTGGCCAGGGAGCCCCAAGGATCCTGTCTCTGCCCCTCCAGCCCTGAGATTACAAGCACACATGACCAAAGCCAGCTTGTACACACATGTTCTGGGGACCAAATCAGACCATCTTGCTTGTGAGATAAATGTTCCACTCACAGAGCAATCCCCCCAGGTCCAGCATCATCTACTCCCAATGAAGTCAGTGAATTAAAAGAATACATAGTGGGGCTGGGGACACGGCTCAGCAGTTAAGAGCATTGACTGCTTCTCCAGAGGTCCTGAGTTCAATTCCCATCTGTAATGGGATCTGATGCCCTCTTCTGGTGTTTCTGAAGACAGCTACAGTGTGCTCATATAAATAAGATAAATAAATCTTTAAAAAATTCATATTGTTGTGCCAGGCCTACACCTTCTACCCCAGCATTGAAGAGACAAAGGCAAGTGGATCCCTGAGAGTTGGAGGCCATCCTGGTCTACATCGTGAGTTCCAGGCCAGCCAGGGCTAAAGAGTGAAACTCCACCTCAAATATATAACTTTATTAAATATGTGATATACATATATTCCACGAAGTACTAATATTTCAAAAAGAAATGCTGCCTTAGGATGAAACAACCAACAGGGCAAGCAAGAACTCGAGAAAGCTTTCAGACTGGCAAATGCCAGCCACTCCCCTTTCTCCAGAAGGCCATTTAGAGAACACTTCCAAACCATCAGCTCTCTGACCTCTAATGGCATCCACACCTTCCAGCAGATTCCTCCGCACCCTGGGACCCTAAGAAAGTCTACTGCCACCAACACGATGCTATCTCAAAAATGGAGACAGTGTTTTCAGACTCCCTTGCAGAAAAGGAAAATACAAACTAAATGCTCTGCCACCTCCCTCCAGCATCTGCTTTACCTAACATCTGTCGAAATGTTTTCTATACAAGCTAAAAGGTGGGATGTCTACCTCAAGATAGTGTCAGAGGGGCTGACCAGGTGGCTCAGTGGATAGGACACCCTCTGCCAATCCTGACAACCCGAGAGAGTTCAACCCTAGGGACTCACAAGGTAGATCGCATTTCTGAAGAGTTGTCTAGTCTCACTTCCACATGCACCATAGCATGTGTGAGCCCCTTCTCACACACATACACAATAAACAAAGAGAAACTGCAATTAAAAGAAATTAAAGATGGTGTCAGAAGTGAGGCAGCCAGTGCCCTCTCTGGGAGAAACATGAACTGCCTTGGACAGGAGAGCTAGAGTGCAGAGCTGGCAAAACCTTGTGCACGCAGACATCTGTGTGCACACAGCTCTCCTAGACATTTGGGAAAACTCTAAAGTTTAAATACACATAAAATAATAGAGCTGGGAGCACTAGAAACCATTGAATTTCATTTTGCCAATGGGGGCGGGGGTGGCCACTGGCAAGGGCTTGGCCTCATACCAGGTGGCACCGTCTCCTGAGCCACATCCCCACCCCAAGGAGTTAATTTTACTTCCTTCTTCCTTTTCTTGGGCAGGCCTGATCACTCTGCTGTAGCAGAGGCTTACTTTGCACTCCTGACCCTTCTACCCCACCTCCCAAGTGCTAGGATTATAGGTGTGTCACCAAGTGCTATAAGACTATTTCCCTTCCAACAAATAACATCAAATTACTTCTCTTCTAGTTCTAGATTTGGTAACTCAGCTCTTGTGTGCTTTAGAAAAGACGGTATTCTAAAATACACTTTCCAATCTTTCAGCTTTATAATTTTTTTTATTTATTTGCAGTGCTATTGGTCAAACCCAAGGTTTTGTGCATTCTAGGCAAATCCTCTGCCTCTGGGCTACATCCCCAGCCTTGTTCTTTTAGAAGAGCAGAAGATGCGAATTTTTATATAATTAAATACAGTAAAATTGGCTTTTTTTCTTTCTCATGGTACTAAAATTGAGCCAGGGCCTAATACATGCTATGCAAGAGATCTACCACAGAGCTATGTCTCTAGGCCTCTTTTTTACTTTATTTTGAGACAGCATCTTGCTAAGTTGCCCAAGCTAACCTTGAACTCACTTATTCTGCAACCCAGAGTGACCTTAAACTTTCAGTTCTCCCATCTAGGCCTCCTGAGTAGCTGGGATTACAGGTCTATGCCACTGAGCTCAGCTTGAAAATGCTATTGTCTTAATAGCTCTTCAAGAGACAGTGGTATTATTCTAAAGGGGCAGGCTTGATGATCTATGCTTAGAAAGTGACCCTCAGGATACTGTCATTCAGAATACGAAAATGACCAAAGAAAGCTTGAGAGTTCTGAGTGAAAATTCAAGAGGGTGGAAATAAAAGGGAAGACAGAAAGGAGACCGGGAACCTGGGCAAATTGCTGAAGCAGGCGTGTCTAGCCTTTGACATTACAACCAATCATCTGAGAAGTTCACAGGAGAGTCATGCAATCCATGCAGTTAAGGGGAAAAATTGGTTCAAAGTCGAGTTGGTAAGGGGCTTGCTTTGCAATCATGAGAACCTGAGTTCAATCCCCAGAATCCACATACAAAAGAAAGTCAGTGTGTGTTGGCACACACTTGCAGCCCCAGCACTGGCCAGGTGTGGCA
>CM052701.1:68415871-68578807 GCA_028551405.1 Uromys caudimaculatus | reverse complement strand
ACACCCGCAGCCCCAGCACTGGCCAGGTGTGGCGGTGCACACCTGCAGCCCCAGCACTGGCCAGGTGTGGCAGTGCACACCCGCAGCCCCAGCACTGGCCAGGTGTGGCGATACTTGAGCCTGGCTGACCAGAGAGAGAGTCTAGCGTACTTGGAGAGTTTCAGGATAGTGACAGATTCTGTTTCCAGAAAGCAAAGTGGACAGCACCTTTGATACAACATCCAAGGGTATCCTCTTGCCTCCACGTGCACGTGAACACACGTGCACCTGCACACACATCATACACAAAAACACGCTTGAATAATAACCTCAGAATATTTCAAGTAAATTTATAGTTCTGTTGGACTGCATTCATAGGTAGCTTCAGTCATATATGGCCTATGGGTTGTGGGTTGTACATGTCTTTGAGGCTTTTCTGCCGTTAGAATTTTCCAGTACTTTTTGGAAGAGCAATTCAGCACTAACTTTGCATGGTCATGTGTGCATTGCAAATCATTTGACCTCCCTAAACCTCCTTAGAATTCCCCATGTATTTGTAACAGTAGAGTCAAGATGAGAAGCTTGGGGAAAATGGCATCTTTTAAAGAGGGGTAAACTCCACATCTTTCTAGACGGATATACAAAGAAAAAGATAGAAAACTTCAAGATGAACCGATTCAGTGGAAGCAGCAGCTCAAAGGCAGAAATGAGTCTGGTCCTTGAGGAGTCTAAGGCTGGCACCTCGAGGCGTTATTCCTCCATCGGCAGCAGGCAGCAGGGGGCTGGGCCATCTAAGAAAGGCTTGTAGGACAAGAAGTTCTTACCAGACCCCTGGGGGGATGAAAGCAGAGGTTAACAAAAGAGTTATCCAAAAATAAAGATTGCAGAGAAACAGCCACAAAGTAGCAGCTTTCTTGGAGGAGCCGGATCCTTTGTAATTCCATCTAGAAGAAAATCTCCGTGGGAACTAATCCCTTTGGGGCAGCATGGAGCAGGAGAACCCAAAGGAAGGTGTGGAGCAAAAGCAAATAGAAAACCTGCCCTGAGTTGCAGGGGCTCCCGTCCTGGGGAGCTTTATTCCTTTGCCCAGACTCCAGCCAGCATTCAGGAAGGGGCTACCTGTGTGCCCAGCTTTCCCACTTGGATTCAGCTGTTAAGAAGATGAGGTCATGCGATTTAGACCAAAGACCCCCAGGACTCAAGCCACCTACTCTCCTGTGCATATGCACATTCGTGTTGCCATATGGCCTGTGCGAGGTGGGAAGAACACATCGCAGGTGGCAGGGGCCTCTATCCTCCCAGCCATCCCGAAAGCCCGCTAGGCGAAGAGAGCAGCACTCGGTTCCCAGCAGAATGGAAAATGGCAGGTGCATCAAGACCTTGGGATCCAGGATTAGCACCTCCCCCCTTCTCTGAAAGACTGTTTGGAAGACCAACATGGCCTTTACTCTATTCACGGCCCACAAAAATAAATAAAACAACTAATGAAATGTTCGCTGAGTTACTAAAGTGAGAAGGGAGGGCTCGTCTCAGTGGCCATTTCTCATTCTTTGACTGTTGGAGTAATGCGTCTCTTTGCTCCAGCTGCTGGAATCATTCAAAGCAGGGACACACATGGCTGATAATAAATGCCCCACTAGAAACCATCACCTTTCCTGTAGCAGGGCAAGCTAGTGAGTGTGCTGACACCATGCCCTTTTCTGAAATGGTTCCCCACTGTTACGAACACACCTGTAGAGAGACACACAGAAACATGTCCCAGGGTACGTTTCATCTTAAAATATTTTGTTACTTGACTACATAAGTTTCATTTGCGTTCTCTTTTCCTTGAAACTACTTAACAATTTTGTACCTCAAATAATGTTCTTATTGTAACCTCTTTCTGTGGACCCCCTACTCACACACTTCTGAACAAAAACAATTTGTATTTATATTTATTCCTTTATTTCAAAGGAGCATGCTTAATGGCATGCATGTGGAGTTAGGGAACAATTTGTGGGGAGTCTGTTGTCTCCTTTTACTATGAGGGTTCTGGGGACTACACCCAGGTCTTCAGGCGGTGCGCTAAATGCTCTACCCACTGAGCCATCCTATGGCCCTCAGTTCTGTACATTTTAATGTTTTCTGTTATATAGTTTGGCACTAGGACATTATGATGTTATTCTTTCTGTGTCTGTGCTGTGGGGGGGGGGGTCCTCTGGATTATTCTCTTTGTAACAATGCTGAGGTGATTCTCTGGTTGTTTTGGGGGGGGGTTGTTTGTTTTTCTCTGTCTACTTTTCAGTGTTGAAAGATTCATGGGGGTGTACCTATTTTGCTTAGCACTATTTCCCTGACTCGTATTGCCAAGGATGGAGATATATATATAGAGAGATGTAGAGATAGAGATATATACACATACATACATACATACATACATACATACATACATACATACATATATCCACCCAAAAAATGAAGAAAGGAAGGAAGGAAGGGAGGGAGGGAGGGAGGGAGGGAGGGAGGGAAGAAGGAAAGGAAAGAAAAGAAAAGAAAAGAAAAGAAAAGAAAAAGAAACAGTTTCCAGGGCCATCACTCTATGGCTGTACCTTTTGGAATAACTTCCATTTTTATTTTTATTATAATTATAAACATCCCGTTGCAGTCTTTGTATTTCCTGTTCATGACCACCATCTTCTTTTCTTTATGTTGGGTTTTGTGTTACTCTTTTCTGTAAATTGTCCAGACTTAACTGGCTTTAACAAAGGTTTTGGTTAAGAGCCCTTCACCAAGAAACTTCTTTTGATATGTCGATCCCAGCTTTTCACCTCTTTGGGTGTACAAGAGATTTAAAAGATCCATTTCACTCTCCCTAAGAATCTGCAAATATTAACTTCACTTGACAACAGATGATACAGGACCCATCAGAGACGTGACACAAAGGCCCAAATTCACACTCATTACCACCAGTCCCATGCCTCGAGAGCAGGGACTTGAGATTAAAATCCCATTAAAATAGCATTCCTAAATCAGTGGTTATGAAATCTGCTCTCATTGTGGGCCCCTTGGAAAGCAGAGAAAGTTCCCCGTACGTAGAGAAGTGCAGGTACAGCACAACTGAGTTTAAACACAGGGTGCCAAAGATCCATGGGCATACGGGCCTTCTGCTAAGCTTGGATCGTGACCCATTCGTAGGTCATAAAACTGATTTAGTCATGAAAGGAAGAAAGGAAAAGGTAAAGAGTAAGAAAGAAGGGGGAGCTGGGTCCTATCTCCTGGCCCTATTGTTTGCATTATGCACACAGGAACATACATGTTGATCAAAGTATACAATGTTCCACTTCTAGTACACTGCCACCAAGATGATTTCAAAAAGACCAAACCCCACCAGCTCGCAGCACACACAGAGAGAATAAATACTCCTGATCCATGTGCTTACGGAGGAGGCTGCCATCCTACTTTGCTGCTCAGAGTCCCAGAACTGAGTACTTCTCATGTAAGCTATAGCCAGAAGAGTTTGTGCCAAGATAGAGGTTGTGAATAGAGTACCCATGTGATGCCCTCCAAGAAAGCAAGTTCTGTGGGTTCTGGGAATGTGGACTACAGTGAGACCCTAGCACCTGGAGCAGACTCACTTCATGCCACAAGTCAAAAGCCAACGACTCCAATGCCAAGGGAAGCTGCGAAGTGGCACAGTGGAGGAGTGAGAAGGTGGGACTCTTTGGTGATTACCTGGAAGGAGGTTGCCTATCTAAAGGACCTGTTCCCACTGGAGAACACAAGAGACTAAGACCAGGACTTCTTGTTTCCAAAGATAAACCACTGATTGAATCTTGATGCAAAACATGCTTTTTAATAGAGGCAAGTTAAGCCCAATGAAACTTGCCTCTAAATATGGCAAGAGCTAACACTCAAGTCAAATAGAATAACTATAGGCTAGATACAGCTCTCCCTCTGAGGAAGATGTGATTTGTTTTGTGATTTACTTGAGGGCAGAGAGGGGAAGAGAAACAGGGAGAGCTGAGAAGATGGCTCGGCAGTTAAAGTGCTTGCTATACCGGAGTTCAGATACCCAGAGCCCAAATAAACACTAGGTGGGCGTGGCGACCTGCCTGTCATCCAGCCTGGGAAGAGGAAGACCGGATTTTCAGGGCAAGCTGGCTAGAAATACTAGCTACAGGGGTGATCTCTGGTCTGAACTAAGAGTCTCCATCTCAAAGGATCAAGTAGAAGGGCAATCACGGAAGATTCCCAGTGTCAGCCTGGCCTCCACTTGCACACATATGCCCATGTACTGACTGTAACTTTAATTTTTTCAAATCCTATTTTTAATGATGGTTTTAACCTCCCTTATAGCCCACCACCCACCAGAGGTAGTGGAAAAGAAAGACTATGGGGCGGGGGAGTGGACCTGTTTAGAAAGGTTCTTTGGAGTAACTCCTGTCTGTGTTGTCTGGAAATCAACAGTTTAGTTCACAGGTCAGCAGCAGCAGCTCTACCCACTCACAAACACTTCACTGATACACCAGCAGTTCAGTTCGGTAGAGTCGGGATAGCAAACACAGATCAGCAGCAGTGACACTACCTAGCAGAGACAGCCAGGCCTCAGCCTCAGCCTCAGCCTCAGCCTCAGCCTCAGCCTCAGCCTCAGCCTCAGCCTCAGCCTCAGCCTCAGCCTCAGCCTCAGCCTCAGCTGGGGGCACCAGCAGGAACACCAGGAGAAGTTCTCAGCTGTGCCTCTCTCAGGGAAGAGAAGATCAGGGAAGACAAGAGACCCATAAGCACTGCACAGCCCAAGCTTTGCCTCCATCACTGCCTGTAGGAGTCCTAGTTACACCCTCCAAACATCCTGCGTCCTCCACATGCCTTGCCTCAGCACAGGACTTGCCTCAGCACGTGCAACCAGTCAGCCCCAGTTCTCAGAGTCCCAACAAATGGAGCTCAACTACGAAATGTAAGGTGGACCAATACATATGTGGTTTAGCAAAGAGTCCTTTATCACGTGTCCTTTCACATGATTGCTTTAGCAAACTAAATATGGCAGCTCTGCCGTATCTGCTTCAGTGAAATGTTCCTTCACAAGTCTGCCTTAGTCTTTCCCCTGTGTCCACTTCAGAAAACCCTCCTTCACGTGTTTGCCCCAGCAAAACACCATCCAACACAACTGACTCTCCAAGAACCCTTAAAGTTTCCACTTCAACCTACAATTCAGGAATACACATATACTCATAAACACACAACACCCACACACATATGGAAAGAAGAAAAGAGAAAAAATATCCACAGAGGGTGGACTGGGGTGGAGTAAGGAGGGAGACTGGACGCTGGGTGACTGTCAGAAGGCTACAGAAATCAATCATGTGACAGGTCTCATCTCTGAGAAAGGGATGGAGGAGGAAGACATGCACACAGGAAATACTAAGGAGTCAGAACTGACAGAACAAAAAACAAAAAAAATAAACAAACAAACAAACAAAAAAACCCGAAGCTCTAGGAAGGCTCTTTGGTTTCTGGCTTGGGTGGCCAAGCAGAGAGTTCTGTTCACAGAGATCACACAAACATCAAGAAGGCCAGGACTGAGGAAAAGCTGGATGTGACGTAAGTACAGATTATTTAGCTGGAAGTGTCTTTAAGAGAGAACTCCTGGGGCATTCCCAAATGCCACTTAGTCAGTGCAACACAGAGAAAGCTGCTCATCCATGCTCACTGCTACACTGTTCACAGTGAGATACAGAATCGGTGTAGATGTCCATCATCAGATGAGTGGATACAGAAAATGTGTTATATCATCACAGTGGACTTTTATTCCCCCATAAAGAGTGAAATTGTGTCCCTTGCAGAACAATGGATGGAACAGAAGATCATGTTTAATAAAATAATCCAGACTCGGAAAGACAAATACCATGTGCATTCTCTCAACTGCAGATTTTTATATACGATATTTGATATATATTATGATGCAAATATATATATTGATATAAGTATATTTATCTAACATATGAAAATATGTTTCATAAAAGTAGAAGGAAAACTATTGGAAGGAAGAAGAGGAAAAGGGGGGAGGGGAAAGACAAATAGTGTATGCTCTCCTGCATGTGAGGCCTAGACTGAAGCACACATGGATTTAGATAGCTTATAAAATGTATAAAAAGTCATTGAAACTACATCTGGAGGGGGCTAGGGAGATAACTAACCAATAACTGCTTACCTCACAAGCGTGAGAACCTGAGTTTGATCCCCAGAACCCACATCAAAATGTTGGGCATGTAGTGTGCTTGTAAGCCCAGCACTGGGGGACCTGGGGCTGGCTGGCCAGTCGATCTCACTGACAAGCTGTGGGTCAATGAGAGACCCTGCCCCAAAGGAGATGAACAGCCCTACTCAAGGAGATAACCAAAGGTGTCCTCTGGCCTATAACACAGGCACATATACAAGGGACATGCCGTCGTTAAAAGAAAACATTTTATATGATTTCTAAAAATTCTCTTTTGTAAAGATTCAGAAGAGAGAAAAAAATTAAAGAAAGAAGCCAAGAATTTCTTTTAAAAAGAGGAAGAGGGAGAGTAGATTATCATTCACGAAGCCCAGTGCTGGCTGGACAATGGTAGAACCTAGAAGAGTGAGCAGTGTTAAATGCTCCGCAGATGAAGCCAGCTGCCAGTGACACTGGAAGCTAACAGCGTTAAGGAGAGAGAAGGGAAGAGGCTCAGTGAAAAGGGAGGCTTAGAATGAAGGTAAAAGAATAAAGACAACTGGGCATGGTGGTGCATGCCTTTAATCCCAGAGCGCAAGAGGCAGAAGACAGAAGACTGACCGATATGAGTTTAAGGCCACCTGGTCTACATAGAACTCTAGGCTAACCTGAGCTATAGAGAGAGACCTTGTCTTAAAAGAAAGGAAGGTCTGTGAATTGAATCTTGGGTATTCCAAACTTTTGGCTAATATCCACTTGTCACAGACCACATGAAGCCTAAGAAGAAAGAAGACCAAAATGCGGATGCTTCAGTGTTTCTTAGAAGACTGAACAAAATACTCACAGGAGGAAATATTGTGACAAAGTGTGGAGCAGAGACTCAAGGAAAGGCCATCCCGAGACTGCCCCACCTGGGTACACATCCCATATACAGCCACCAAACCCGGATGTTCTTGTGGATGCTGGGAAGTGCTTGCTGATGGAAGCATGATAAGCTGTTTCCAGAGAGGCTCAGGTAGAGCCTGACAAATACAGAGGTGGATGCTCACAGCCAACCATTGGACTAAGCGTGGGGTCCCAGATGAAGGAATTGGAGAAGGGACTGAAGGAGCTGAGGGGGTTTGCAGCCCCATGGAGGGAGCAACAGTGTCAACTGGCCAGACCCCCCCAGAGCTCCCGGAGACTAGACCACCAACCAAAGAATACACATGGAGGGACCCATGGTGCTGGCCACATATGTGGCAGAGGAGGGCCTTGTTGGACATCGGGGGAGGAGAGGCCCTTGGGCCTGAGGGTGTTAAATGCCCCAGTATAGGGGAATGCCAGGGAGGGAAGACAGGAGTGGGTGGGTGGGTGGGGGAGCACCCTCGTAGAGGCAGGGGGAGCAGGGATGGGATAGGGGGTTCCCAAAGGGGAAAACATTTGAAATGTATATAAAGTAAATGTCCAAAATTAAAAATTAAAAAAAAAAAAGAAAGGACTGAGCAGTGGTGGCGCAGGCCTTTAATCCCAGCACTTGGGAGGCAGAGGCAGGTGCATTTCTGAGTTCAAGGCCAGCCTGGTCTACAGAGTGAGTTCCAGGACAGCCAGGGCTACACAGAGAAACTCTGTCTCGAATAAACAAAAGAAAAAAAGGAAAAAAAGAAAAAGAAAGGAAGGAAGGGAAGGAGAGGAAGGAGAGGAGAGGAGGAAGGGAGGGAGCAGGAAGACAGAACCAGACACTCAGTATTCAAAACAACTTCCCACCTGCACATCCCAATGGGTGCTGGAGAATAAGTCACCTCATTGGAAAACTCAAAATGCAGGAGTCGGGTCTTAAATTACCAGTGCCTCTCCACTTCCATTATAATCTATTCTCTCTTTTTCCTTCTCCTCTGCCTTGGGACTCCCTGTGATGCTTACGTCAGGGTCTGCTGGCAAGGAGACAGGACATGAATGACCGTGAATACATCATCCAATCCCTGGATCTAAAGCTATCCTCCAAGAAAATGGGGCTAATGGTGTTCCCTGTCCCTGCCCTAGTTTGGGGTACTTAGAAAAGTGTGAAAATCAAAACAGGACAATGACTTATGGGGCAATTTAAATCTTATCAATCATACTTAAAACTAAAGAGGTTTTGGCTAAAATGGGAAAAAACAAAATTCAAATGGTTATTTCATTTGGCTTCTTCTTCCCTGAGTCTCAGTATCTTATTTGAAAAATGGAGAGCTGTATTAAATTATTGTTACCTGCCTAATCAACACTTACTTGATTGGTTGGTTAGTTGGTTGTCTGCCTGCTTGATTAGTTGGTTAGTTGCTTGGTTGACTGGCTGATTACCTACTTGCACATTTGCCTGGCTAGGTAGTTGGTAAGTTAGTTGGTTGCCTGATTAGTTGTTTGGTTTGTTGTCTGCCTGGTTAGTTGGTTAGTTGTTTGGTTAGTTAGTTGTTTGCCTAGTTAGTTGGTTAGTTGTTTGAATAGTTGGTTGGTTGTATGCCAGGTTAGTTGGGTTAGTTGTTTGGTTGGCTGACTGCATCTCAACCTTCCTAGTTAGTTGGTTGGTTAGTTAGCTGGCTGGTTAGTAGGTTTGCTTTTAAGGGATTCAGTCTAGGCTTTAGTGCCTGGTAGCTTTTCTTTGACTAAGATTCACCTGACCCAGGATGCAGCCTAGCATACCACAGGTATTTATACCCACACCCTAACAATCACACCAGGCAACTTGCATCAAAGTGGGTGAGTGCTTTGAGCCTCTTAGATGTGGGTAGTGCCTACCTCAGGAAGTAAGCTGAACAAAGGCAACACTACATTTTCAGACCAAGGGAGCACAGCCCTGGCACAGAGTAGACATTCAACAATGGCAGCCAAAGAGACAAATGGTATATGAAATTTATTGAAATTTTTAAATTGAGTACATAGGTGAAGGAATTGCTAACATCCATCTCAGATCTTGTTTTCTGGCACAAATTCATGTGTATTCTATAAAAAGTAACTGGAAAACAAAACATTATTTTCAATATTGCTGGCATGAAAAAAATATAGCAGCCACAAAGGGCAGGGAAAATGACTGGTCCCCTGGACAAACTCATAATTCATCAAAGGGCAAGCT
This sequence comes from Uromys caudimaculatus, assembly GCA_028551405.1. Taxonomy (NCBI): domain Eukaryota; kingdom Metazoa; phylum Chordata; class Mammalia; order Rodentia; family Muridae; genus Uromys; species Uromys caudimaculatus. The sequence continues at coordinate 68,569,568 of CM052701.1, read as the reverse complement.
CATGACCACGTCCAACAGCCTCTAAATTTTGTTTAGATGTGTTTACCATATGACTTGGGCCTGTGAGACAAAAGCAAAGTACAGCTGACTCTATCAAAGTGTAAGTTTTGAAGAAGTCCATAAAAATTTCTTCAAATTCTTCAGTGCATTTGAGTCTTAACATAATGGAAGTAAGGGGGAAAGAGACACAACGAAAGCAGAGTTAACTCTCAGATCCTCAGTAAGTGCAGATTAGATGAAAATCCTGCCAGGCATGGTGGCACAGGCCTATAATCCCAGCACTCCAGAGCAGAGACAGAATTCCCAAGTTTGAGGCCAACCTGGAATACATGTTAAGACTCTGTCTCTAAAGAAAAGAAAAGAGAAAAGAAATGAAATATGATTTATATATTTGAAGGCTCAAATAAGGAGAGGAGACAGAAACAAGGAGATCCCCGTGGCCCTGGATACTCACACACTCTGTAGTGGTGCGGAATGGCAGGTTCAAAAGGGAGACAACGCGTGCCTATCAGACAGAACTACACTACTTCCTCCTTGGTCCAGGATACGCTTCCTTTTCAGGGCAGGAACAAGAACGGTTACAGATAATCCTGAACAGAGAGAATAGTGGCCTTGGTTTCAGAGGGACAGACCCAACGACACCCTATGTGGACATAGGCAAATTACTCCCCCCTCAGCTTCCTCATCTATAAAATGTGAATAATTAGTTTTGTTTAAAAGATGATTATGAAGATTAAACCCACAATAAACACATCAGACACTGCACAGGGAACATGGCAAGTGCTGACAGAAAGTGTTTCTTTGATTTTAACTTGGATCTCACAGAGCTGTTTGGTAAAGAGAGTCTCCAGCTCCAAAGCAATTTGAGCAAGAATGGCCTCACAATCATTTCACCCCTCAATGTCCACTGTGGGCTGTGAGTGAGAAAATATTTCTGAGGAAAATGTTACTTCTCTCTCAGAGATCCAGTTGCTGCTCATGGACCTTCATGCCTGCTCTGACCAACAACTCAGAAGCTCTGGGAGATGCCAGCCACCATTCAAGGCCTGAGTGCCAGATCATTGACACTGTGTGCCTGTTGTTCCTTCAATCATGTTCTTAGCATGAGGAACTCAAGCGGGCCAGTCCCATCGTAACACAGAGCAAAGTGGATGCTGCTTGGCAGTCCCTCCACAGGGAATGGAGATCAAGTGCCCAGGCATGGAAGCACGTGCTGTAAGCCCAGTGCTCAAGAAGCAAAGGCAGGAGGATCTCTGTGAGTTGGAAGCCAGCTTGGTCTACATAGTGGGTTACAGCCAAGGCTTTATAGTGAGATCCTGTTTCAGTACACACACACCACATATACACATTCACACACAAGGTCACATGTGCGTGACTACACACACACACACCCCAAATACACACACATACACACATCCCCACACATATAACACACATACACACATATATATACACACGCAAGGTCACATTCACATGCACATACGCATACATAACCCCCACATACACACATGAACACATACACAAACACACACATGCATACACGCACACACATACCACACACATATACACAACACACAAATACACACACACACACACATACACACACTAAAAAGAGATGAAGTGCTTAAAGGCTCAGTCTCTGTAGCACTCATTCTGTGCCTAAGTGCCCTGTCTTCCAACTCCAGTCAGCTATTTTATGCAATCATGTCTTTGTTTATGCTCTTACAGGCACTCTCAGTAGTATTTTTGGAAACCTCATCTAGCACCAGTCTTACCGAGCACATCATGAAAATATTTGACTGGTTGATATCTATACCCCTGACCCTTAAAGATGAGCCATATCCAAAAGGTCACAGGTTAACAAGACTGTCCTCAAAACGGTGCTTCTACTAAAAAGACTAAGTTCAGAAGAGATGATTAAACCTCTTTCTCATACACCCCTGATAGTCTTAACTGGAGAGGAATGCAAAGTTGGTTGTCCTTTATCACGTGTGTCCTTTATCACGTGTGTTTGAGCTCCTTTCCTGCAATGTCTGGCTTTCCATCACTGCTGGTCACAAGGCTGAGCCTGTGACCGGATGAACCAGAGATATAGAAACTGGATGCTGTAGAAATGTCACTCAGCATGACCACACCCTTCCTCCCTCAGCTCTGACATTCTAATTCACAACACTGACTACACCCTGGTGCCCTTTCCAAGGTGTGGAGAGAGATTTTCTTAAAAGACCAAGAGGTGAGATCAGGTGACTCAGAAGAGATCTCATCAGGCAGGACACAAAGCCAAAATAGGCCTGGAAGACGCAGGGAACAGATGGCCGGTGGGCGGTGGGCAAAGCCAGGGGGATTGAGAACCCAGGCCCTCAAGATGACACCCCACCATGGGAGACGGCTGTTTGTATGAGAGGATGTCCACTCACCAGATGGCCCACTCACCTCCCAGGGTCTCACCACCAGGTATGCTGGATGGCGGCGTGTAAGAATTTTATCTTACCTGAACAGAGAAAACTAACAGAAAATTAAAAACTCATGGAGTGCAACTCTAGAGGTTAATGAGAACAGAATCTGGAAAAGGTAAAGATGTTTGTTTTCTAACAGTTCTTCTATGGCTTGACCACAAACTTGTAAAACTTAGGGGGGGAGAGTTCCCCTTTACAAATTCTTACGGCTTTACAAACATCAACTGGAGATGGATGGACTAACATTTGTAGGACAAAATGCCATTAGGAAACATAACTAAGCACTAAACCTTTTGTTCGTGGCTTATCACGCACAGAAGTGATTTTTTTAAAGTGTGGCATCCCCATGCATGTACAATCACACTTTTGTGTTTACTAATCTTTAACACAGACTACATAGAAAACTCAAAAATTATCCACAGTGTTTTAGCTAGGGACCTATAAAAATTCAGAAACCATGACAGGCTTGGCCTGCAACTGTCATACACACAGCAGCAAAAACACTGGGATCTGGGATGAAAGGAAGGGCACAAGTTCTGCAGGTGACGTATTAGGTTGTTGGAATTCCTGGGTGGTTTTTCCTTCTAATTCAGCTATGGATGGAAAATGAGTGGTCGCAACACAGTAAACAGTGTGGAGCTCGCACACGGGGAAAGACTTGGTTCATTTGGTGTTTGTTTGTTGTATCTGCCTTCCCACCCATCACGTACCAGTTTGTGACTTGACAGCTCATGCCATCTGCCAATCACCATGTCAGCTCAACCCCATCCAAACCGCTCTAAGGGACAAGTCCAGCAATCATAAACCCAGCTGCCCTGAGCATGTCCACAGAGGCTATTATAAACATTTCTTGAGCTTGCCACAGTGATAATAACCTGTAACACTCATGTACAGAGAATGTGGGTCTGGTGACCCCTTCTGCTTTTTTCCCCTTGGTTGGGACCAGACTTAGATTGTCATTCACACTCAGACTATGCTTTACCACAGCTACCCACGCCTCCAGGCCCTGATGTTACTACTAATTAGCCGACCTCCAAACTGGACATTTTAGTTCTCAAACCAAAAGGACTCTGTATGGTTGAGATAGTAATACAATCTGTGAGTGATTTCTCTCCTTTCACACTTCACGTTTTATGTTTTAAAAACAGTGTCTTACCATACAGCCAACGATAGCCGTGAACTCCCAAGGGCTGGGATCATAGGCCTGAGCCACCACACCCTTCACTCACACCTTTATTGTGACTAAAATGTTGCCTTGGGCTGTCAAGACGGTTAAATGGGTAAAATGTATTTGCTGAGCAAATCTGAGCACGGGAGCTCAACTCCCAGAACCCAGTTAAGGAGAAAACTGGGTCTGCAATGTTCTCCCTTGGCCTCCACACAAACACCACGGATATCCACGCCAGCACTCTAACATACACGCAATGATAACAATAATAATAATGCAAACATGCTTGAATTAATAAGAGTTTTTAGACAAGGGGGTGCACATATTTAATCCCAGCACTTAGAAGGCAGAGATTGGCAGATCTCTGAGAGTTCAAGGACAGCCACGGCTACACAGAGAGACCTTGCCTCAAACTTTTAATTAATTATTAGTAATTAATTAAGCTTATCTTGTCATCTCAAAGCTAGAATATTTGTTTCATTTTGAAAGATGATAACATATGGAGGGAGACACCTGAAGCAAACATTAATTCACTACTGGAAACTTTTATTTGTTTAATCTTTATTTTAGATGTATAGGTGTTTGCCTGCATGTATATTTATGTACCACATGCATGCCTGGTGCCCTCAGAGTCCCTGGAACTTGAGTTACAGACAGCAGCTATGAGCCACCTTGTGGGTGTTGGGAATTGAACCTGGATTCTCTAGTAAAGCAACAAGTGTTTTTAAGCAGGGCGCTGTCTCTCCAGCACCCATTGGAAGATTTCAAACGAACAAAAAAAAGTACAGTGCTCTAAATAAGGGTATGGGAAGTGAGGTAAAGATAGAAGGGAATGAGCACGTTTAGCGCGGCCCCTCATTCCCCCAAATGACCTGCTGTAGTCTTTATCAAGTTAATATAACTGGGACATTCTACTCAAGTCGAACTTCTCTGTTACACTCACATTAAAAGCCCTCCTTCAGATCAGAAGTGCCACCTGCAGAGTCCATGTTAACCTTTCCTCTCACAATGCTTCTATAATATCTGAATTATCTATCGCTTTTGTTTATGTGAGTACAACTCTCTCTTGTTGTTCTATATTCTCAGATACTTTCCTGGAAAGGGGGATTAAAGTGAGTCTAAAAGCAACAAGAAGACCAGCATGCAGCTAAGCTGAGACACATCAATGGTCCTCTCGCGGATGTGAGGCTGTGATCACATAAGAGACTCTTCCTGCCGAGGGATTCACACTTCTGGCCACCAGCATGAGCGTCATCACTGTAAACAGCTCTGGTTGAGGGCTTCAAACTGTTTGACCCTATATAATAATAGGCAAAGATGCAGGAGCATGAAGAACAAGACAGAAGGGAGGGGTTATTGTATTCCCATGAGGAAGAAGAGCAATACAACCAGGCTTTGTCTCAGATCTGCCCCTAAAATAAATGAGAATCACAATATCAACAAAGCATAGCTTCAAAATGTTCTGCAAGCAGCAATTCAAGCTCCAGGAAATGGTCGGACTTCAAGATCCTGCCCTGTACGCTGCACACTGCTAAAAGACCTCCAGGTGACTTGGAGAAGTAACAGTAACTTTTCTGACAATGAATACATCCAATCATGATCCAGCTGAAGTACAACTGGGTTCAATGTAATCAAAGATTGCTACATACAGGTAGAAAGATTTTACCTTGAAATAGCAACCATTTGTCTCCCGAAACTACAAAAGATGGAACACACTTTTTTCTATCCTAACACTCAGCCAAGAAGAAAATGTGTTACTTTTTCTCACCAATTTATCTGCAGAAGGGAGTACTAGAAAAATACTGAACGTGGGAGTGAAGAGGAGATGGAAACAATTTCCACATTCACTTTCTTTCACCTTCTTTCGAATCATTACAACTCTACCACTGTCCAAATCTTAGCACCTGTGTTGTGATACAGGACCCAACCTGCTATAGAGGTAAGCACCAACCAAATATAAGCTGTTATTGTCTAAGATTAGAAGGTCCCTTATACAATTAACACAGATTTATTGAACACTTACTTTGTGCCAGAAACAGTTGTAGGTGGTACGGTATGTGTTGAACAGTAAACAGAACTAATTAAGTCCCTGCCCCTGAGCTGACATTAGAGTGATTTGAACCTCAGTTTCAGTAACTCCAAGACCTGTTAGGGGTCCACACCTCAAATGCCTAAAGACATCAAGCACAGGAAATAACTGAGTTGTGTCTAAAGCTAACTGGCAGATCACCAAGCTGCCCCCGTTATTTCTGGGAGAACTCTCAGATTACGTTCTCCATCTTTACAGGTGAGTGTGGCTAAGTGGAAAAGGACACACACACACACATACACACACACACAATTTTGTTAGGACAAGTATTCAGCTTTTGAAAACATAAATGGGAACTGCAGTCAGTCTCCTACACTCCATCCTAACCATCAGAACTATAATATATATATGTCATGTCTCCTCAAACAGATTGAAATCCTCCAGGCAGATAGATATATATAGATATATATACATTCCATATATATCATATATCATATTGCATATCACCTGTTATATCTTTCCTATGGTTATTCTGCCAACACATATACACTCCATCCTACCATCAGAACTATTATATATATATATATGTACACATACATATATGATATATGTGATATATCTATATGCATATATATGGTATATATGTGTGCGTTTGTGTTGGCAGCATAAGCATAGGAAAGATATAACAGGTTTTTATATGGTGAGCACAAATCAGGAAATTCACTTTTTCCTTCACAACCACTCCCACTATCATGTGTGCATGATGTATGTGCGAGATCTTGTTCTAAGATGAGTTAAGCATGCCTCAGCCTTGACTGTGGCACTCATCTCTGGAGTCCTCTGCTCACTTTCACACCCTGGGAACATAAGTGGACTCCACAGTTCTCCCACCTGCAAACAGCTAGGGCAGCACAGCTTCCTGACCACCTTTCCTGGATTGTCTGGGGTGTGCAGAGGGTCAGGCGTCTCGGTTTTCCTTAGTGCTGGATTGATTTCACCATGTTTCCTTCCTTCTTTCTCTGGGCAAGTTGTCTCCTTCGCTCAGCTCCTCATTCCTAATGGACATGGCTGCAGCCGCGTGTGCCCTCAGTTCTGATGACAATAGCTTGTTCAGATGGCTCACAGCTGTGGGAGGGCTGCTGGCTGCCTGTGTACTTAGAGGACTGACTGCCTTTTGAGAGTCACTGCTTGGAGGCGTTCAATCTGTCGGAGGAGACAGGACAGTGGCCATAGCGGGTGGCACAGTGGGTTAGCAAACCCCATGGCATCCAATACCTCGTGGAGCAGAGCCAGTGGCAAGGAAGGCTACTGTACTCTGGTCTTGAGGAAGTGCAAATGCTAACCCAGCAGACAGGGCTGGGAAGGGCCTCTTGGGCAGACAAAAGAGGATATTAGAGGCATGCAAGGGCTTTGCAGCAATTTTAAGTTGGCTGTAGAGAGAAGTTTGAGTTAGAAGGTATTCGTTCATGAAGGACCTGGGTGGAATTCCTCTATGTAGTCAGGTGCAAAAGGTTTGAGTATATTTGTGTTTTATGAACCCACCTGCTGGAGGGTGAGTTTGAACTCATGAACTTTCCCTCTGCTTTAGGAACGAAGTGTGCTTCTTTCGACCACTGAGAGCAGTGCCCCTTTCTCCCTTTGGTCAGGTGCCTGGCTGCTTATCTGATTGTCACCCTTCCAATGTTGGTTCAAATGTCACTCCATCAGGATAGCCTTCCCTAGCCATCCTCCTCACTCAGAGGGCCGTCCCTTTCTCCAGCCTCCCTCAGCACCCTGGTCTTCCCCTTCACTGGCACCCACTGAATACCACGTTCACTGGCAATCAGGGCTCTGAGTAGCTGACTGGAATCATGAGTAGATTCATCCACAGTGCGTGCTGGGACAAGGAAGCCAGTGCTTGCCCGTGCCTGGGGCTCCATAAACGCTGCCTCTGTTGGCACATAAAAGGAAAGTCACCACGAAAACAACAACCTTCATTATTTAAGATTGCAGGAGGAGCTCTGGGTGGGGGCACACATCTATAGTCTCAGTACTCAGGAGGCTGAAGCAGGAGGATCAGGAGCTGGAGCCAGCCTTGTGTACATAGTGAAGCTTTCTTTAAAAAAAAAAAAAAAAAAAAAAAAAAAAAAACACATACAGAGAGAGAGAGAGAGAGAGAGAGAGAGAGAGAGAGAGAGAAGTAGACAGACATAGAGATAGAGAGACAGACAAAGTGTGCACAGGAATATGAACCCCCAGTCAATGGTGTGTATAACGAAATGTCTAGGAATGAAACACACGGCTGTGTGAATATATAAGACTAATATATATTGATTTCCCCTGAGAGGGGAGCGTGTGGCTAGGTTGGCGGGGTACCTGCCCAGCATGCACACACCTGGAGTGGATCCCTAGCACCATGAAAAGTGGACTCAATTAAGGCATCCGCTATCCCAGCACTGAGAAAGTGGAGCAGGAAGATCAGAAGGTCTAGGTGCCCGCCATGGGCTACTTGAGATGATGCGCTAAGACCGATAAACAGAGACAGAGAGACAGACAGAGAGGTAGAGACATGGTCACAGACAGAGAGAGGAGTGTGACTGGGGTAACAGAAGTCTTAGCTAGTGTGCATAGAACCCAATATTTGATCCCTAGAACTCCAGAAAAAGAAAAAAAATAATGGATGGATGATATGTCAGAGCAAAACTTTTTAGGTGTCAATCATACCATCTACATGGTAGCTATATAGGCATTCACTATATAGTTCTTCCAACTCTTCCTTATGTTTAAAAGCTCAATACAATGTTGAGTGGGGCTGTGTGGTGTAAGTGAAACTTTATTAATACCCTGTCCTATTATGCCTCTGGATAGACAGATCTACTTTCTAAATCCAGTCCTGCCATGTAACCTTAAGCCAGCCATGTTCTTTAAAGTCTTCTCAACTCCAGCTTTTTCCAAACACAATGAACCACACACAAAGAGCCACCTAATGGTATTGTTGTGGGAATTAAATAAGACAAAACTCTTGATCTGGAGTCTAAAGCAGTAGTAGCTGTTTCACAGGCATTGTTCCTCCTGCTCCAAAGTCAACAAGTTCACAAACTAGGACAAATCCTCAATAAATCATAAAAAGAAGAATCTTGTGATTTTCTTCCTCTTGCTGTATCTCAAGGGAAATTAAAAGAATAAATTAATTATGCTATTTTTATAGATAAAGATAATGACCTTCTGGTAGTAGGACACTTGGAGTTGCATGTGTGAAGAAAGTGGTACATGCATACCGTGGATGCCTCCTCACCCCCTCTCAGGAGCTGGCCAGGATGAGTTACATGGTCATAGAAGGATGCTGGATGGGGAGTTTGGGAAGAATTGTACACAGCATGTGGAAGCCAGGGCTGCCTGTCAAAATCCTAGATGTGCAGAGAGAAGAGCCCCCAAGATCTGCAACAGTGGGTGACACACTTCCACCGAGTGTGGTCACGAGGCTGTCTGGGCTTTTAACATAATTACATGAACTGAGAGGTGGCCTCGGGGTCATAAGTAAAAGGCTCCAATTGAGGCTGATCATACGGGTGCAGCTGAAAGATGTCTAATGGGCCACCACATGCATCTCACATCTCGGATCAGAAAGGCAGGGAAAAAGAAGCCTGTTGGTGACAACAGCCAAGATGACATCCAGACTCAAGGAGAAGTTACACATCCCCATACCATAAGTCAAAGCCAATGCTCAGTTGAGAAAATGGGAGTCCAGCATGTAAAGACTGTGAAAGGGTTAATTGTATGCCCCAAATGAGATACCACAAGCAGTGGAGATGCAATTTCATCAAGTGTCTATGCGTGCCTAGGTGACCACACACTTAAGATGAGAGACTCCAAGGTATTTTAGACAGTGTGCACCCTCTCCACCAGGAAATTCTCTTTGACATAATTATAAGCCACCTACACGATTGGCCTATTATTAAGCCTAGGCTCTGAGACTCTTGGAGACCTCACTCACTTCCTGTAGAAGCTGGGTACATGTCACCCATTTGTGATAGAAAGGTTCCTGGGCTGAGACCCATTATTACATCACTTTAGGACCAATGGGACACATCACTTCCCAACTCACCGGGGCAGCAGTGGCCTGCAAGCAGCCATGATACAAATACTTACACCCAGCAGCTTAGCACTGGATTTTGTTTGTTTGTTTTATTGTTGATGCATGGTTGTGATTTTTTGTTTTGTGGTGTTGCTGCTGCTGCTGCTGCTGTTGCTGCTGCTGCTGCTGCTGTTGCTGCTGCTGCTGCTGCTGCTGCTGCTGTTGCTGCTGTTGTTGTTTAAAACAGGGTCTCACTATGGAACCCTAGCTGGCCTGGAATTTGTTATATAGACCAGGCTGGACTCAAACTTAGAGCTCTGCCTACCTCTGCTTCCCAAGTGCTGAGAGAAAAGGCGTGTGCCATCACAATACCTTTCTAAAGTGTATTGTTAATAGATCTGTTTATTAGTGTTGTTTGGGAAGATGTAAGTTTTGGAGCATTTGTCCCACCCCACACTCCTTCTTTTCAGATGAGTCCTGGCTGAAGGAGGGGTCATGCTAATAATCTGCTTTTGTCCCACGTGCTCTGCTTATCATATGCTCCTAATTCCGCAGGTCAGGTTGCACAGATTCGCCCTCTCAGGAGTGTGGAGCCAGGATAGAGGCTAGGTAGGTACTCAAAAGAATATACTGTCACCTCTTGATATGGACAGTACCTCTAGCAGGTGAAGTCCTGTGCACAAGTTGCCTACAAGAAGTTATGCAAGAATTCAGCCAAAGCCAGTTGGCAGAGGCAGTTGGAGAAAGCTATAAGAAGATGGACTAGGTCCATAACATAGGAATCCAATACCCTCAGCCTCTGAACCTTGCAGGCTGCCATACAATAAAGCAGTGAGGAAATGGAATAAACTTCCCAGGTTCGAATCCTGCCTCTGACACTTGGCCGTGTGAAACGGAAGAATCACTACTGAGTTGTTCTGGGCCTTAATTTCTTCATCTGAAGCCAGGAGGTTAATAACAGAACTTACTTTATAGGGTTGTGGGAACGATGAACTAAAGCCTCACAGGTGTCAGCTATTCTCTCTGTGTCAGCTAATTAGAGTTCCCCTAGTCCAGTCTTAACTCATTCCTGTTCTGAGCATGTCCCAGGAAGTTGTCTTGGGGCCTGGAGACCCACACATGAACTAATTTGTAAAGCTAGATAGATAATCTGTTTCTGAGTCAGAGAAGGGTGGGAGGTGGATCCCAGACCATCCTAAAGCTTTAGCAAATGATTTCCTAAATACATTATGAGTATTTCCTAAGTATTATATTTCCTAAGTACAATATGAGATTCAAATATAAAAGACACTGAAAACTTGAACAACTGGGTGTCTGCTGCCTAATTGTGTGGACTGTTATCCCTGTAAGAAAAAGTGGTGTCATATTATCCAAAAGAAAAGGGAAGCATGTGGGACTAGAGGCAGGGCTCAGTGGTTCAGAGCACTTGCTGCTCTTGCAGAGGACCTAGGTTCAAATCCCAGCCCTATGTCAGGTAGTTCAACAGCCTGGAACTCCAGCTCAAGGCCCTCTTCTGACCTCTATAGGTATCTTGCATGCATGCATGTGCATGTGAACACACGTGCATGCGCACCCGTACACACACACATACACACACACACACACACACACACACACACACACACTTTAAAATTAAAAGGACAGAATAGAAAAAAAAGTCAGAACAGAAAAGCACTTGGATATTGGTGCTGCTGGATCAAAGACAGGGAGTACCCCATCCCATTGAAGGTTTGGTGTTCATGAAATTCACCATAAGTCAGTATCAGAAAAACTGCCCAAGACGGGCTCCGTGGTCCTGGCTTTTTATATACTTATATCCATTTAATTATATTCAGAATACCTCTCTTAATCCAGATCCTCCTATTCTTCTCAAAACAAAGACTTTATTTGATAATGAAGTGTGTAGGTTTCAAGATATTTTTTGCTCAGCTCTTTTTGACAAGGGCTTATGATCTGAACTATTCATTTCCACACATTTTCTTCTCAGACTCCCCATTTTTGTTCAGCCTTGCTGAGTCTGCTTTTGACATTTGGTAAATAAAAAGGCAAGTGACAGGAGCGGCATTCACTACTAGGATGGAGGAGGGGCAGTTTGGGGGTGTCACATCTCTCCAAGCATCCAGTTCTGACTCACAGGAGTAACGTTAGCTTTGCCCTCTATTTACTGGCATGCTTAAACGCCAAAGCCATTTCGTGTTTCTAACATCAGAAGCTATATGTTTGTTTTTCCAGCTAAGAATAGATTGAACATATATAAATCAAAATCCAAGTCAAATTCCCCTCCAGCTTAGGACACGGAGGCCAAAGCCTCGCCTGAGTGGACTGGAGGAGGTTGGTGCTGCAGTAACCTTGGCCTTCGTCGGCAGCAGCTATTTGGCTTCACTTACATCTGCATTAGTTGGTTTAAACACAATGCTTAGCAAGAAGTGGCAACACATGCCTTTAATCCCAGTACTCAGGAGGCACATTTTACTGAATAAACTTGAGATTGATGTGAATTTAATAAACTAAATGTTACTATTATAATTTTTAAGGATTTATTTTGCCTTTAATTATGTGTCTCTATGTAGGTATGTGCATATGAATGTAGGTGCCTACAGAAACCGGAAGAGGGCATCAGATCCCCTGGAACTGGAGTTGAAGGAAACTGTGAGCTGCCCTACATTGGGTACTGGGAACTGAACTCTGGTTTTTTACAAGAGTCACAAGTGCTCCTAACTACTGAAACATCCTCTAGCCCCAACTCTAACAAGAAAAAGGAGGAGGAGGAAGACGAGGAGGCTAAGCCAGAGTTTATATGGGCTTCAGGTTGAAACCAAGACAGAGAAATATGGGGAAATTCTTCCCTTTTCAGAATGAGAATCTTTGACTGGGATTCCCATGCCTGATCTTGGCACTTATCAACATATAGGCAGGGGAGCTTTGAGAAAAGATAGACTTTTATTCACAAAGAAGAAAATTAAGACCCTGCAGATGAAGTATGTACTGAGAATTCTGGAATTTGGGGTTCTTTAAAAAAAAACACAGAAATGTTATAAGAATATGTTTTCATTTTAATCCCAGGCATGGGGTGTATGGGCTGCTTCAAATTATCCACAGCAGCTGACTGTGATTTGCCTCATGCTCTAGCAGAGGTGTGATTTTGCCAGCTGCAGATAGTTTCTACAGTTGTGTGATGTTTGGAATTCTGGGGACTTTTCAGAGGGTATATAAATGCTAGTACCCTGAGAGGTGGGGTGGGTGGGTTGTTGGTTGCAGTTTGTTAAGTAGTCGTGCTCAAAGAAGAAGAAAGAAGAAATGAGCCATCCTGACAGTGAAGATCAAACTTGCCTCCAAGGAACTCTGTGCCCCTAATCAGCGGGAAGTAGTCTAACACTGGAAATGCCACCCCTTTCCAATCCCTGACTTAATTCTCTTTCCTTTCATCTCTATGCTTTTTTTTTCTCCTTTCTAGTGTTAGAGTGGAAGAAAAGGTGGAAGAAGAAAGAACCCACAAAGTAGCAAAAAAAAAGCAGGTATAGCGCTGAGTTGATGAGTACCAGTCATGTTGGAGCCTCTGCCTCCTGAACTCATCCAACTTGATTTCCAGCATGCCAGTTTTTCTCCCGGAACCTGGATGTTTATAGCATCCATGGGCATGCCTGAGGACGAGGCAGATGCTAGAGGCGCCCGATATTTCTTAACTCAAGTAAGACTTCACTGATCATCAGTTTCACCTTTAAAAGGCCACTGATGTTTTGTTGGGGTTTTTTTTTTGGGGGGGGGGTAGAGGTTGTGTTGTATTTTTGTTGTAGTTATTATTTGGTTTTGGATATTTTTGTTTGTTTTATTTGTTTAAAGTAAGGCCTTACTATGTAGCTCTGGCTGGCCTAGAACTCACTATGTAGACCAGGCTGACATCTAACAAAAATCAGCCTGTGTCTGCCTCCCAAGTGTTAGGATCAAGCTATATGTCATTATGCCTGACTAGACTACAGATCTTAAGGGAGAAATAATATCAATACTATTCAAACCTTTCCATAATACAGAGGGGGAAATATTTCCCTAATTTAGAAACCAGCATTACCTTTACACTAAAGCCATGCCAAAGTTTTTCTTGAATAAAATACAGCTGGTGGGGTTGGAGAGATGGTACAGCAGTTAAGAGCACCAAGTGCTCTTCCAGAGGTCCTGAGGTTGGTTCCCAGCAACCACATGGTGGCTCACAACCATCTGCAATGGGATCTGATGCCCTCTTCTGGAGTGTCTGAAGAAAGCGACAGTGTACTCACATAAAAATAAAACACAGCTGGTGTGGTAGTTTATGCCTGCCTTCCCAATACTCTGAAGCTTAGAAAAATTGTAAGTTCAAGGCCAGCCTAGGCTACATAGTGAGTTTGAAGACAGCCTTAATTACAGAATATGATTCTGTCTCAAAAAAGAAAAAAATAGATTACTATCCCTCAGGAGTCTAGCATTTCCTTTTATAACTAGTGGAAGGGATGGAGAAATTGCTCAGTGGTTAGGCACCCACTTCTCTTGCAAATGTTCCAGATTCAATCCCTAGCAGTGGCTCACAACTATTTCTAACCCCAGTGCCTCTGCTGACTCCCAGAGCACTTCACATATACATACACATAAAACTAAATTTATATATATATATATACTTAAAAATTTGTAGAAAACCAGACCTGGAAGGAACTCACATTGTGACTAAGCTAGAGTTTATCCCAGCAGCAAAGCTTAGCTCCCAGCGTTCTACATTCAAGTTACTTGCCTTGTTAAAGGCTAATAAATAAAAGTTTTATCTTCGTGTTAATATGGTCAAAGAAAGTAAAAGGTCATTGTAAAAGTTCACAGCAAACTAGACTAAAAAGGGAATTTCTTTACCCAGATAAAGGGACTCTCCAAGACAAAAATGAAACCATACAGAGCATCCTAGGTCACAGTGAAGACTGAATGTAGACCTCCAGATGGGGTCCACACAAGGATGTCCACACTTCCCTTTCCTATTGAACAATGTGCTGGAAGTTCTAGTCTGTGTAATCAGGCAAGAAAGAGAATTCAAAACACACAGATTTAAAAGAAACAAAATTGCCTTCAATCAGAGATAAAGTGATTTTCCAATTAGAAAACCCCTCAAAGTGTTACAAAATGCTACTAAAACTTAAATGAATTGGAAGAATTCTATAATAAAGTTTGTTTATTTATGTGTATGGATGTTTGCCTGCACATAAGTCTGCACACCATGTGTGTACAGTTCCCAAAGAGACCAGAAGAGGGTGCTGGATACCCTGGAACTTGAGTTACAGGTGGTTCTGAGCCTCCATGTGGGTGCTGGGAATTAAACTTGGTTTCTCTGCAAGAGCAGCCAGTGCTTTTAAGCACTGAGCATGCTCTCCAGACCAAGAAAGTTGATAATCTTGAATCACATTTCTATATGCCAATAAAACATTTAAGTACTGTTTACCAAAGCCTTGAAAAACACATGAAATACACACACACACACACACACACACACACACACACACACACACACACACACACACACACACACGAAAACCCTAAATAGATGGAGACACATGTACCAGGCACAGTGGCCCATACAAGCAATCCCAGCACTCTGAAGGCTGAAGCAGAGGAATCGCTGTCTCCAGCCAGCATGGTCTGAGTAGTGAGTTCCAGGCCAGCCTCAGCTACCCAGAATGAGAGCCCATCTTAAAAATCAAATAAACAAACAGTACTCTCACTGTCTGGTCCTTTCTATGAAGCTAAGACAGTGGAACTCAACTGAGGGTGATCTTACTCCCCAGTCGACACTTAGAGATGTCTGAATATTATTGTCGTGACAGGTGAGGAAGAGGCAAAGACCAGGAAAAAAAATACCATACAATGCTCAGCATAAACCATGCAACAACAAATTATTAATGGCACTAAAATTAAGAAGCCATGAACTAGAGAGGTCATGGTTTGTGTTGGCATCCGGAGAGAAGCAGAGATGAGCAGAGAACAGGCCACAGAGTGCAGATAGAAACCCCAACTCGTGTGGTGCCAAGGTAGGTCAATGGAGCAATGACAATCTGACAATCCTTTCAAAACATGGTTCTGGAGCAGTTAAACAACTGTATGTAAAATGAAGCCTTGACTCTTATCTTGTACAGTGCATAAAAATTAACATGAATGGATCACAATTCTAAAGTAAAGATACAAAACATGAAACTCTTAGAAGTGTCACCTTGGGCTGGCAGAGATTTCTATCCTAGGAGACACACACACACACACACACACACACACACACACACACACACACACACAGAGTCACAGTCCTTAAATTTAAAAGTTGATAAAGTTAATCCAATTTAAAACAACTGTTCTTTGAAAAATAGTATTAATAAGATAAAAATGGAAACCCACAAACAAGGAAAAAGTACATTTGCAAAGCACATATCTGATAAAGGCCTGGCGAGGAAATTCAGACAATAAGAAAACAGACAATCCAATTGTTTGAATTCACAAAAGATTTAACAGACAGGAAAGGAAGAACATGAAAAGAGATCAACAATAGCATTGTTAGTAATCAGAGAAGCGTAAACTAAGCCCACAAGGAGATAACACCAACCAACCATTAGAGTGGTTGAAATTTAAATTAAAAGGGGAAAAGAGTCAGATAGGCCCAAGTACCCACGGGGATGAGGAGGGGCCGCTAAGATGCTCACACAATGCGACTGGAATGCAAACTTGGGCAGCCTCTTTGGAAAAGACATACCCAACATTGGACTCAGGATTCTACCCTAACTCACTCAAGGGGAAGAAAATTGTCTAAACAAAGCCTCCTTGGTCAAAACCTGGAAACAACCCAAATGTCCATCAGCACGAATAAGCAAATTGTGGTGTGCTAGGGTACTGTTCAACCATGGGGGGGGGGGGGGGGAATGCAGGCAATGACATGCATGATGCTTGACATGTGAAAGAAGCTACACCCTGTCGTCATGCTTGTCAGCGATGCCATCCACGACCATCTAGAAAAACCAAAGTATGAAGCATAGACTGGTATTTCTAGCCTTGGTGGGGCAGGAGAAGACTTTTGGGGGGTAATAGAAATGTTCTGTATCTGAGTTGTGGTGTGGATCCAATGTATACTTCTGTCAAAGCTTCTCACGCAATGCACCTGAAGGGTCACATTACCAGACATCAAGTATGTCTTCATAAACTTGATTGGAGGAGGAGGAGAAAGGTTTTGGAGATGGAGTTCGGGTGGCTGAGTGCTTGTCCAGCACACACAAAGCCCTGGGTTGGCTCTCAGCACCACATCAACAAGGCATGGTGGTGCATGCCTGTGATCCCAGCACTTAGGAGGTACAGGGCAGAGTATTTAGAGTTCAAAGTCATCGTGGGCTACACAGCGAGCTTGGGCCAACCTAAGCTACACTGTCTGAAAAAGAAAATCAAAACCGTGAAGCTCCTCAGTGCACACCCTTTGGACAGAACAGCATTTCAAAAGTCTGAATTAGTCGGTGACCTTTGCAAACAAGGCTATTGAGAAGTTGGAACGATGGCCTTTGCAGTCCTCATCCCTCATGGGGTCTCCGAGGTCTCACAGGAGGGGGCTGGTCAGTCTTGCTACCTGACCTGACTCATGAGGGCATTTCACTGACCCACCACTCCACCCACCAGCTGCTTAAAGGACAAGGGCCAGGCTGGCTTGATCTCTCCTGAGCTCCCACAGTGAGGGCCTGGTATGCTCCCCCAAGTGCCTGCTAAATACTGTCCAACAATGCAACTCAACACCACCTCCCCTCAACTGCAGGAATGCTAACTCTCAACAACACCCAGGTGCTGACTGCTCCTTTGGTCCTGAAATCCCCAAAGAGTCACCATCCATGGCAGCTATCCCAGAACCTTGAATAATGTGTCCCTCTGTGTGTTTAGAGATCGTCCCTCATATGTTGTCAAGCAACGAAAGTGTCTTAGGGTCAATGCAACCATTCATTTTTGTTTAAAGAAGAGTAGAGTTGTTGTTCGTTGGGAGGTCTGTGAAGATGAAGGGGGTGTGTGCGTGCACTCGGCATGTGCCCAGGCCATGGTCCAGGGATGTAAGACTTGGGCTAGGTCGGCTGCTATGAGCTTCTCCAGTTGTCATCTGCACTTGCGAATCGAGTTTCTACAGTGATTTTTACAGAGAGATGTGGGGCAGGAATGGAGAGCTAACAGTTCCTCAGTTTCCAAGATCTCCTTTACTTGGGCAGGGGTAGGGTGGCAAAATGGGAAGGCCTGAGATATCCTGCAAGTGACTTCGAAGTGCTAATTGGTACACACAGTTGAAACTCGAAATGGGTTTGTTTGGGTCACTTACATTTTAGGCAGGGTGGGCACCAATGTTAGTTACAATCTCCTTATCTTTAATGCTAAAAGGAATGAGAGAATGTGATTATATGTAACTATCCACATTTTTGTTTTCATTTGCATGGGGGGTGTCTGCCTGCTAGCTATGTAGATAGCTAGCTATCTCACTGTGCATTGCAGGCTGGCCTCAAACTGGTGGTCTTCCTGTGTTAGCCTCTCCAGTGCTGGGATTACAGGTTGTGCCTATATACCTGGCCTTAAATTCCCATCTTAATCCTACATGAACCCAACTCTGCTATTACTAAACTTTATAGAAAAAGTTTCATGAGGCCATGTGATGGTGGTACATGCCTGTAATTCCAGAGCTTAGAAGTCTGAGGATAATAAAAAAATCCATGTCTCAAATATAGGGAAGAGTGGGTGAGTGGGGTGCTACCTTAATTATCTCAGTGTCTTGTCTTCCTCTCTTGAGCCCACTGGAGATTTTGAACCCACTAAAGGCTTCTGTCCTGCCAGTCTCAAGACCAACAAACACCTCCACATCTGCAAACCGAGTGTTCACCGACCACCATGGCACCGAGTGTTCACCGACCATCATGGCTAACCCCGGCAGCTGGCAAAGCCATGCTGCTGCTCACTTCCTCTCCTACCCTTATACTTCACCACATAACTCGACCAGGTCCATCTTCACAACACGTTCACACTCTCCTCTCCGCTCTCCAACCCTTTCCCATTCTACTGTCTACGCCGTCTTCGTCCTCAGTGTGGATTTCAGCCCCATGGCTCCCTCAGCCTCACTTCTCACTGCTTTCTTCTGGTCAGTCAGCTCTGCATCGTCCTCTCTGCTATTCTCCAGCTACCTCAAGCCTGTGTGTATGCTCCCTCCACCTGGAAAACCCCGCCCCCAGCCACTGTGCAGTCTCTACTCCCTTGTCATCTCATCCCCAGTCCTTCCCTGACCATCCTGTATAAATAAGTATGGGTATAAAGGTGCCAACCTTCATTCACTCTGCCTTATTCTCTCTACAGAACTCACCATATTTACTTATTATTACTTGCTACTCAAAATGGGTCTATAGACAGCAGTCAGTCATCAACATAGTCTCAGGCCTTGTCCCAGACCAACTGAATCACAGCCTGAATTCTAACAGAATCTTCAAGTGATTTGTATCCTCAGTAAACTTTGGAAAGCACTGGACCACTTTCCAATAGTGTAAAAATGGGACCTTGTTTGGATTCAGTACTATAACCCCAGGGTACTGAGGTATCAAAACACAGACTGAGTGACTGGATGAAATGAATGGGTAGATGAATGCATGAATGCACGCATGAACAGAATGTAGAATCTATGGAATGGGGCTCTGACTTGGCACCGTGCACACGGAGGTTGGGGAAGGGCAAAAACATTCAGGGTCAAGCTGTCTCCCGTTTGTGGTGTATTAGCCTGGAGGACCTCTGACATCAGCAGACCCTTCTCCAAATAAAGCAGCCGCTCACAAATTACTGTGAGTTACTTAAATGAAAGACTCTAACAGGCTCGACCGAGTTGAAGGGAAAGAATGTAAGAAGCTGGATTGTTATCAGGTTCCTAGTCCACCCCGGGCATCCCCGTAAGCACTAGGGAAGCACAGCTGGTGGAGGATGAATACAGTGGCTGCAGAAGTCACCCTAAGAGGAGGGTTCACAGAAGCCTCAGAGCAAGGCAGGGTGCTGGGTCCTCCTCCACCCTGTGTTCTGGGTACAATACTTCTTCTTGACCTGGAAAGCCACGATCAATTCTGACAACCTACCCACCTTCAGAATCCCACCCCCAACCCTCCTTAAATTAACTGCAGTCCAACTTTATTAGCTCTGCTCCCATAGTAGTAGATAGAGTTCAAGTCCCTCTTCAGGAGAGACTTCTGCCAAATGGTGGCTCCATATTCAAGTCCATATCCCCCACCCCAGCACCCCATCTGGCAAAACAAACATGCAGGCAATTCCTGCCATTTTCATGAGAGCAGCAACAGTCTGTGAGCAGCTCCGTGTCAAGCACCGTTTTATACTTTGCCGCAGTCTCACCCAATAACGGTAGAGCTTTTATTACCCCTATTTCACATGGGAGAGAGAAACAAGGGTCACAGGGGCCAAGGTCACATTGAGCAGAGGTCCACAAGGGGATGAGCGCTGTGCCTGCACACAGCTGAAACATTAAACGTTTGCAGATGTGAACTAAACAGGGAAGCAGTTCAGAAAGGTAGGATGACAGATTCGCCCTCTACCATTGTTGTCTGGAACCCAGATGGCAGAAGAAAATGAATCGCCCTTCAGAAACTTCTTTCTTAGAACAGAAGTGGTGGAAGCCTGTGAGCAGGGGCTCCTTGGGACAGAGTCAGGAAAGGGTGTCTTCAAGAGAGCACTAAGCATGACCACAGACTTCCCTTTATGTGGGATTCAGGCAAAGGGACAAGGAGCGTGGTGGTGGAACCCACTTAGAACACACTGCCAAGGCCCTGCAACCAAGGTGCTAGGAATTTGTGCAGTATTTTCTAGAAACAACCCTATTTTTGTCCATTTTTCCAACGAAGGCAGATGTTTGATTTAGCCTTGTTAAAAATCAAGACACATAATGATACAAATGACAGGCTTAGAGGCAGTCAGGACTTCAAGCCGAATGTGACATGTCACTGGTTCGGCCTCTCAGATAACTCTGCATTGGACACATGCTGCAGAGAACAGCATGAAGCTGCAGCTACCCATCAGAGCAAGCTCCAGACAAGGTGGCTGGTGCAAAGTCAAATGTCCCCAGCAAGGGTCCCCTCCTGACAGTGCTTTCTCTCACAAACTTCTCGGGATGTTCTGTATGAGGCCCAAGCCTCTCCTAGGCTTCGATGAAGCTGAAATCAGAGACCATATGAAACAAACGATAAGGTCAGACTGGATGCCCAGTGTTCACTCTGCCATCAAGAAGCCAGTCATGAGAACGGAATCTGTGGTAAAGCCACAGGATGCTGTAAGGCTCAGAGGCAGACAGTGGAGCTACAGGTGGCCTTGTCTGTGGAAAACTGAGCATGGAGGGTGACAGTAGAAAAGACACCCCAAGAGCACAGAGAAACCAACTCTAATGAGAAGGGAGAGACAAAGGGCCTCAGAGAACAACTGTCTGATGGAATTCGCTTTCACTCTGATTGTCTTTCCTAGGCTTATGTCTCAGGACCAGTATACTGCAAGTAAAAAAAATGAAGGGTGGGGTGCCCCAGACTAAGACAAAAGCTGACGATGATAAGTTCCCTAGAGAAGGTTCTGGCTGACTGAAAGATGAGCCAAGCAAAGACTCAGAGATTGAGAAGGAGCCAAATACAAAGTTTGGAAGGGAGATCAGAAATCCAAACCCCTGTCAAAGAAAATCGACTGATATGGGGCTGAATGGGGCAATACAGGAAAGCTAAATTTCACGGTCACAGATGGCTGAACAGTTTTCAGTCTCTGCACTCAAATGAGCAACATCCAAGTTGGAAAAGCTCTCCAACGGTTTACAGAACTATCGAGAATTGGATGCGTGATTCTGAGCCAGTGGTCACTAAGGGACTTCCATATGCCTTCCCCATGACTTCTCTCTCAATACTGTGCCATTGGAGTCCCTACAAGGTCAACTACTGAACTTTGGAACTACTAGAAAGAATCACAACAGAAATTCCTTGACACACAGACCCCTCGTGTCAGTGACTGTTAAGTCAATCAAAGAAAAATTAAACAGTTATATAGATATAGCCAACCAGAACACTTAATTTAAAGCTGGTATAAGCTCCTTCAAAACTGGGACTTTCAATCTGATAGGGGGAAAGGGCACCATGGGCACACGGGGGAGTGGGGGGGGGGGGGTTGAGGGGCAGTTCCCCTTGGTCCTCACTAAAAGCTGCAACACTACAGAAACCAATTAACTAAAATGAGAGGTTTGCATTTGATAAGCTGAATGTATCTACAGTCCAGAATTCCACCACAAACACAGAAGCTTGCCCTTTACGGGAGTCATAGCAATCATTTCAAAGACCATGGCTGACCGCGCAATGTAAGTTTCAAAGCACTTCGGCAGAATAATTCCGCCCAAATAGTTACAACAGATCCACAAAACTGTCCGCGGAATTACAGAAATCTGTTTCTGAAGGGTCGTTGGTAGTCTGAGCACCAAGCGTGACTGTTCTTCAACAAGCCTCTTGCAAATAATAGGTATACACGTGGTCAATGCCTGAACCTTTTGCAAAATGCAATCAATTATTTTAAGTACCTCATTCCCAAAAGGTAAGGGGGGAACCTGTTATGCGCAAAGGGGAAAACGCTATTTCGACACAGAAATTGCTTCAAACTCTCAGGTCATTCCATGCAGTTAAGACAAAGTGAATACTAGCAACGGGAAAACATCCCCAACACATCCCGCTAAACAGGTCCCTTTTATGCTACCCTAACTACGCCATGTCTAGCTAAACGAAGCGTGTTTGTGGGACCACCAGGAAGCATTTACAACTTGTCCAGAAAAAAAAAAAAGATAAGAACGTGCCTCTTTCATCACCGCCCACGATGCCTTCCCAGAGACAGATTTCTGACAGTTCGCCCGCTGTTGCAACTGCTAAGGGCAGAGAAAAGCCCAGCGGTGCTGCAAAGAGCCCACCACCCACCACCACGCCGTTAAGCTTCTTCAGACCTCGCGGCGGGCACAGCGACGCTGCCAAGCGCTTACCCGAGTCGGCCCGGCAGTGCCCTGAGAGGGCAGCCAGCAGCAAGAGTCCCAGCAGCAGCGGCTGCAGCGGCAGCACATCCTCGGACCCGCGGGCCCTGGAGCTCCTCACACCCTGGCAGCGCGCGGCGATCCCGCCCGCCCCGCAGAGCCCTTGCTCCCGGGGCCGGTCCCTGGGCTCCCGCGCTGCCGGCCCAGCTTCGCTCCGGCCCTGAGGCTTCGCCTCCTGCAGAGCCATAGGGACTGTTTATACATCCAGGCCGCTGCCTCGTTCCACACCGCGCCGGGGAGCCCAGCCCTCCGCGCACCGCTCCTCACCGGGCATCTCGGGCCATGGCCCGGGAGTCGGAGGGAGGCAGGAGGTGCGAGCTGCTCGCTCGTCCTGCCGTGGTCGGAGGCGGGCTCAACGGAGCCGCGGCTTCAGGCGCGCGGGTACCGGGGTTGCATGGGGGTTCCCACGGTGCGACGAGGGTGGGACGGGCGGCGCCCCGGTCCCCTCCCTGGGGCCGGATGCTGCACCTCCAGTGAGAGGCTGCGAGACGCGGAGACCCGCAGACCAGGCTCGTGCAGCGTGCAGCGTGCAGCCCGCCGCCGCCCCTGCGCCCGGGTCTCTGTCCCTGTCGGTTCACTGGATCGCTGGGCTCCGGCTCCAGCCGCGAATGCTACTGCGGCTCAAAGCGGCGCCTCATTGACAAAGAAAGCACGTAGCACCGGAGCCGGCGAGGGAGGCGAGGCAGGCGCGCGCGCGCGCATCCCCGCGCGAAACCACCGCGCCCCCCACCCCCCCGCTCCCGCGCGCGGGGCCTGAACCCTGCCCTGCGCCGGCAAGGTCCTCGTTGGGGGGAACTTCTCTCCGCCCAGGGTCCTCAGATCTCGAGAAGGAAAGGTCGGCGGGGATGGTCCTCTGACCAGAGAAGGGTCTAGATGCCGTCAGGGTCAACGTACTGAGGAAGCTAGATCTTCAGCCTGCATCTTGGAAAAGCTCTCTGAGGATGAGCGGGAGAGCTTTGTGCAGGTTGTCCACTGCTACTCTGAGGGGCTGGCAGACATCTGCCTGCCAGATTTACCCCCAAAGAACTAAAGCTGTTGTGGCCTATTTGCAATGAAACGCTGGAGTAAATAAAACACATTATAAACATTTGTTGCAGCCATACTATGAGACCGGCAGTGCACTGAGCTTTGGGACAACTATGGGCATTTGCAAAAAGTCTTGCCCAAACAGGAGAGCTGACTAGTCAGTCTCTCCCTAGTGGAATGGAAGAGCAGTCAGCTGAGTTGCCCTTCTGCTCTTGCCCTTGTTCTGGATCTGTACCCTTGAGCAGGCTACCTAGTTCGCAGGTGCTTCAAACTCCCTTCAGCCAATAAGTTGTTTGCCTGGCATCCATGGCTTGCCAGCCACTGTGTTAGGTAGTAGGCATATACGCAGTGAGGGAAAAGCATTCACACTGACCTGGCCCTGTTTATATGCCGGGCCCTATTCCAGACACTTGGACAACAGCCGCAAACATAATCCCTGTAGGTAATAAATTGCCTACCAAACAATGCTAAAAAAAAAAAAAAAAAAAAAAGCCTCAGAGAAAACGGTAAGGTAAAATGCTGGAAAGTGGGGATGGAGGTATTGCAACAGTAAACAGTATGAAAAGAGGCTTCACTGCGAAGGTGACATTTGGAAGAAGACCAGGAGGAGGTCAAGGGACAAGGCAAGCTGAAGGAACAGTCTAGATAAGGAGATTCATAAGAGCAAAACCCTGAGGCTGGCCTGACCCGATGTGTTCCACACACAGCAAACTGGAGGATGCTGAGAAATGGAATCTCTCTCTCTCTCTCTCTCTCTCTCTCTCTCTCTCTCTCTCTCTCTCTCTGTGTGTGTGTGTGTGTGTGTGTGTGTGTGTGAGAGAGAGAGAGAGAGAGAGAGAGAGAGAGAGAGAGAGAGAGAGAGAGAGAGAAGGAGAAGGGTTTACTCTCCCTCCCTCACCTGTGTCTGCAGGATAGCCGTAAGACCATGTTTTGCAGAGGATGTATTTTCTCACGAAAACTTGAGAGAGCAAGTATGTCCTATCATGCATTTCAGATTTTTTGATATGCAGTAGTGCAGGTTCTTAAAATCAGAAATGCTAAAAAATATGAAACACTTCTGTGCCATATCAGCATTCAAAAGAGTTCCAGGGCTGGTGAGATTTCGTGGGACAAAGCCTACCTGACACCATGCCTGACTGACAACCTGAGTTTGATCCCTGGTACCTACCTACATGGTAAGAGAAAAACAACTCCTGAGAGTTGTCTTTTGATCTTTATCTCCATCTTCTAAATGAATAAAGTAATAGTTAAGATTTGGGGACATGGACTCTGAATGACTTCAAATTTTCAGATCAGACACACTCAACCAATAAGGTTTATACAAATATCCCCAGATCCAGACACTCTGAAATATGCAGCACTTCTGATCCCAAAGCATTTTGGATGAAGGGTATATTCATCCTTCCCTGTTGGGGTTGTGATTTACCCTTGCTCTTTGGTTAAATTTACTGTACTGTTTGGGGTTGTTTTAAGAAACTTACAAGTCAGGGTAGTGGTGGCACACGCCTTTAATCCCAGCACTTGGGAGGCAGTGGCAGGTGGATTTCTGAGTTCGAGGCCAGCCTGGTCTACAGAGTGAGTTCCAGGACAGCCAGGGCTACACAGAGAAACCCTGTCTTGAGGAGGCTGGGGTGAAGAATGGCAAATGGTGATCTCTGAGAAGGAAATGGGAATGGGGATGATGGCCCAAAGTCTAGGCAAGGTCCGACTAGCAGATACAGAGATCAAGTGTGCCCAGCAGGGTTGGGGAGGGAGGCAGGAAAACAGGGCTTGGGATAGTCAACATCTACAGTACATGGAGAAATAGGACCAAAGAAGGAAGGGACATTTAGGCCTATTCATGGAAGGTTCTGGATACATCTGGGCTCTTCCTTAAAGAAAGGAAGCAGGGAAAGGGGGAAGGTGACTCAGTCTCAGAAGCAGCACCAGCCTGCACAGCTCTCAGAGGGGCGAAGGACACAAAGGAGGGAATGACAAGGGAGAGCCAGCCTTTCTAGCCACCAGCTGTGAGACAGGTTGGATTAAGACAAAAGAGACAGACTTACTGGCCCAGGACATAAAAGGTCCAGATGGAGAGAGACACAAGACTCAGCCACAGCCACATTCTCCATGACAGGTAAAAGAGGCAACACGGGCTCCTGCCAGAGGGTGGAGATACTCATATTCTACCTTGCAAATAGGATTCTCCCTTTGCTATTTCTTGCCAGACTTAGACATGACAGATTGCTTTTCAGTTTCTGGTTGTTAGGTTGAGTGGCTCTGTCCTCCAACAGGCTGGACTTGAGACCAGCTATCCCTCCAGAAGCTCACAGTCCAGTAAACAAAGCAGGTGCACAGTGACCACTTTAGAACACGATAATCATGTGACAAAGATCTGTAAGCGCCACCCATCCCCATGGGAACAGAGATATGAACATATGAGCAGATCGCCCATCCCCCACAGATACACGGGCTATTTCTGCCTGCAATTGGGAAAAGATGTAAGAACACCTAAAGTAGAAGTTTTTCAGGTACAGCAAACGGCCAGGTAAGAAGTCATAAAAGGTTGTAGCATCGTGGTGGGAAAGGGACGGTATCTAGTGCAGGCAGTGCAGTGGAGCCTTAGGGAAGGGGATGCCCTGCTTCAGGAGGTGCTGAGCTCCAGACCTTAGGCAGTAAAGGGGAGGCCTGTTTCTGCAGAAGCAGAAATCTCATGAAGCTTACAGGGGAGTGGGTTCAATGAGACAGGGTCTTCCTACATAGCTCAGGCTGACTTGGAATCTACTGTGTCATGCAACCTAGGGTGGCCTCAACTCATAGCAATTCTCCTGCCTCCATTTCCAGGGCAGAAGAACTACAGATATGAGTCACTATGGCATTTCTGGCTGATGAGTCATTGTTTGGTTAATAGACAAACCAACTCTTGTGTAGATTTGCATTTAACATCGGCCCTCTACTCGCTAGGACTAAGAAAAATCATGTCTCTGTAAACCCCATTTATAAAACCAAAACGATCCAAGTAACTCCCATATGGGATTGTTTTAAGGGCCGAGTTGATACATGTCAATCATTTAGATGCACACTTGACACACAGTAAGTGCTCAATCAATCTTATTATATATTATATGATAATCACAGCCCTCTTAAACCATAAACTCTTGTATTTATTTTAATATTCTAACCCGAGGCTTTGGGACTTCCTTCAGGGTTGTTTATTGTTTAAAGGGACAGATGTCATTTCAAGGATCTTTTCAGAAGAGCCCATCTCTCAGTAGTGACTTCAGGTCCTGGGCTGAATTTTCTGCCATTGTTCTGGGGCACACATCCCCCAGGCCTCTTTTTGCAACACACAACTGTTGTTCTCAGAGTTATTTCACACCAACATGCCTTCCGATTCTAGACGCCACGCCTTCCTTCCTTCTTCCCTCCCTCCCTCCCTCCCTCCCTCCCTCCCTCCTTCCTTCCTTCCTTCCTTCCTTTCTTCCTTCCTGAAGCCAGGTGAGTTCTAACTTCTAGTGTCTGCAGTGAGTGAAGCCCTGTCTCCACTCTCCCTGAGCTAATGATGGGGCAGATGAGCAACCTCCCCCACCGCCATGCTCCTCTCAGAGCAGGCAGAGGATGCTGAAGAGCAGAGTACCAGAGAGGAGGCTGGAGAGGAGAGCAAGGGATTTACCCTGTGATGGAGAACTAAAACTTCTCCTTATAAACTGTGGTTCCCTTTAGGGCCATAGGGTATGTTTCGGATAACTCAGAGAGTCCTCATTTTTAAGAAATGAAAGGAGAGCTGGAGAGATGCCCCAGCAGTTCAGAGTACTTGCTGCTCTTGCAGAGGACCTGGGTTTGGTTTCCAGCACCCACATTAGCAGCTTGCAACTCCAGTTCCAGGGGATCTGATACTTTCCTCTGGCCCCCAGAGGAATGCAGCACACACACTGTACCCACACATACGTGCAGGAAAACATACATATGCATAAACAAGAAGTAAAATATAAAGTATTTGTTTAAAATGGTAAGGATTTTTTCTTCTTAAATATGACACAGTTTCTACAGAGGCCATGAGACTCAGGACCCAGCCACCACAAGGCTATGAGGCCTAGGTTGCTCATATCCTCCAGGAATGGAAGACATTTTAAATAGTTTAAATGTGGTTTCTCTGGCTTCTAATGCCCCTGAGAAAATACTAGATATAACTGAGAATGTGCATTCCAGAGCCCTTCCTACACCTCACTGTCCTGGCCCTGAGAAAAGTGCTTGATATAGCTTTGTGGGTACCTTGTAAAAGAATTGCCTAGGAGGGTAAAAGATACAGTTGAATTAGCAGTACTGCAGGGCAGTGGGCAGCTATGGAAGAAAGCCAAGGGAAGAATTACGAAGGAGCACTACCGACCCCGCCCATTGTGTAGAGCAGACTTGGGGAGGATGGGGCCAGAGGAAGCTGCTGCGAAACGGAGGCCGTCTTGGTTTCCCTTTCTTCTAATATCTCCACCCATGGCTCTAAAAGAAGCTTCCCAGATTTCAACCTCAAGGCCTGGGAGGGAGGGCAGGCCCAGCAAGTTCCGATAAGGCCCACCAGGAGCGACTGCCTGCCTTCCAGTGGGTGAGGCTCAGTTCTCACTGAGGCCCTCCCCCAACCCTCCACACACACAAGCTTAGCAACTTAGTGTTTGCTGACTTGAGTTTAACTTCTGGTTGACAACGTTTCCACTCCCCCAGGTTCTAGCTAATTATCCTCTGAGTCCTATAGAGGGAGGAGGCAGCATATTCTTTCCTTTGATATTTCTGATGCCTCTGAGATTCCCAGAGCAGAGACATGGTCAGCTCTCTCTCCCCATTGACACTATGAGGCTAGCTAATCTCTAGCCCCTTGATTCTTTTTAATTTTTTTTTTTTTTTGTCAAGTCCTGTGGGGTAGGGACTGACTGTGAGAAATGTTAGTGATTTACAACTATTCTCAAGCCTTGACTCCATCATCCCCTAATTCTCCTCCCATCCCATAAGTCCAGTACTCCTTCCAGGCGTCCAGAGTCACCCACCATGGCCAAGGGTCTACCAAAGATGTCAAGGTATCAGTTCACGACAAAGCACATGCCCTAACAAATGTTTCCATTTAAATATTTATAGCTCCATTATTCATAATAGCCAGAAGTGGAACCAGCCTTCAAATATATTGTTGTTGGAAAGATAAATAAATTTGGTACAGCAGAATATTCTTCCCCAGTAAGGAAGAACAAGGAGAATACTGCTATGTGCTATCACACTGAGGAACCCCGGAGGACATGGTGCCAAATGAAAGAAGCCAACTGCAGAGGCTATGCTTCCATTTCTATGAAGCATCCAGAAAAGACAAGTCCAAAGTCACCAAAAGTAGACTCCTGGCACTAAGGGATAAAAAATGGCTAAGTGGCAATACAGCCCAAAGTGTCTTCCAGGGCGATAGAAATACTCTAAAACTAGATTGTGGTACAGGTTGTGCCATTCTGTAAGTATATTAAATTTTATGTTGTATTAATCCCACTGGAGCTACATTGGAGATTGAGGCCAGGGCCTCAGCAGACACCATATAAGAGCTTTACCTTTGAGCTGCACCCTAGCCTCATAAATCATGTCTTAATAAAGCTGTTCTAGAACAAAAGCTGGACCTGACACAAGAGGCTCAATAAATCTTAGATGTTGTCACATTATTCTTTCTTGAGCACATAAAGGGGGAAGAGATTTTGTGTATCTGTTTCTTTTTTTCCTTTTTTTTTCCCCTTTGGTTTTTCGAGACGGGGTCTCTCTGTGTAGCCCTGGCTGTCCTGGAACTCACTCTGTAGACCAGGCTGGCCTTGAACCCAGAAATCCACCTGCCTCTGCCTCCCAAGTGCTGGGATTAAAGGAGTGCGCCACCACTGCCAGGCTTGGGGGAAGAGATTTTGTACTTAAATTTTCATTTTAAAGTACTATCTTTTTTTTTTTTGAAAGGTCATTAAGAAGTATATTATAGAAACACATACATATCCTAACAAGAATATTAGCACATCAGCAATAACTGTCATCCCCTGAAACATCCAGTGCTGCCTATCATTTGCCAAAATGTCTGCTTTACAAGATCTGATTCAAGTATCTGGAACTAGAGGAATCCAACACCCATTTAGAAGCAACAGGCAAAACCTTAAATATCATTTTTCATTCTAGAGTGCCAGCTAAGTGTCTGACAATAGACGCTTTTTGTATACCAACCCAATCATGTCTGTCATTTCTTCACAATGGCCACTTGAGTCATCATTTTGGTCTTTACCCTTTGCATGAAGCAAATCTTGATTGTCCCTAATATGTCCAGTGTGGTGTTCTATGGGGTTATGAAGATAAATCAGGCAAAATCCATACCCTCAGGGGTCTCAGAATACAGCAAGAGAAGAATAAAATTATAAAGTATTACTTATGCTGTAGGTAACTACATATGAAGTTTGGTTTCTTCCAGTGTCGGGCAAGGCTCACAGGACACTAGAGCTGAGCAAGCAGACAAGGTGGGGGCGAGAAAGGGGCCATTTCCACCATGCAAAGGTGCAGAAGTACGAATCCATAATTGCTAATGTAGCTCTTCTGTACAAGGAACCACAAATCACAGGGAAGCTGATGACCTCCTCGGGGTTGGACAGTAACTCAAAAGCTGAATGTCAAGACTTTTGAGCTCTGGGGAGACTGGTCAGGACTTTTCTTGAGGCTGATTTTGTTAGGCAGAGCTCGCTTTTGGTCTAGACTGTATGTGTATACCACCTCCTTCCCCTGCTCCGAATTCCCTGTCATCTCCACTGCCACTAAGTGGATGTAAAGTGAATTCTAGAAAGATCACTTGGGCAAAAAATGAGGTAGGAAGGCACAACCAGATTTGGGGGCAGGGTGGCAGTCACATAACACTAAGGTCTCAGGTCTGAGCCAAGGCAAGGTGGGAAGATGGAGGAGAGGAACTGTGTTGGCTTAACAGTGGCAAGTGGAGGTGGAAGAGAGGAGAGTCAGGAGCCATATATCTGAGAATGTAGAAAAGGTAGAGAGAGGAAGAGAGAACTCCTGCTCTTTCCCTGAAGAGGGCACCTGAGTAGAGACATCGGCTGTGTGGGTCTAAGCATTAAAGCATGGGAAAGTGACAGGAAAGTCACCCAGAATCTGTTTCTAACAAACTCCACGTGACACCAATGCTGACTGATGGACCACACATCTGGGTTACACCAGACAAATGCTTTAGCTTAATGAAAGAATATCTTTAAAATAATGATCCTTGAGCAGCTTTTGAGAAGCTATTCCAGCCTCCTCATGAGGACAAAAGCAGGGAGGTGTCTTCTCTCCCCCTGTAGAACAGTGGAGGTCCCCACAATGACTGGGCCATGAAATGCAATACTGATCTTCCCCTCCTTAAGTCTCTTGTTCTTCGCTAATGGTACATCACAGAAGTCACTGTGTACAGTTTTACTCCCAAAAACAATGTTAAAGCCAGGTGCATGCCTTTAATCCCGCACTCTGGAGCCAAAGGCAGGCAGATCTCTGAGACCAATTTGTTCTACACAGGGAGTTCTGGGCTAGCCAGAGCTAAATAGTGGGACCCAGTCTAAGGGAGGGTTGCATGTAGGGAAGGAGGGAGAAAGGAAGGGAGGGAGGGAAGGAAGGAAAGAAGGGCCAACCATGTCAAGGTCCAACTGTACCTTTTCCCTTTTCCATGAGGGAAGCATGTCCAGTATTCCTAACTCCTTCAGCAAGGGCCCTAAAAATGAACAAGACTGCAGCTGTGCACAATCTGTAGCCAGCACTGCTAGATAAGACTATCATTTTCAGCTCCTGAAACATTGGCAGTTATTTGTTTCCAGAGTACAATTTTTAAAGCCAACTAATAGTGAAAAACAGACACAGTGTAGTCAAAAACGATTTTTAATGAAAAGTTACTGAATTGTCAAACCAAGGAGCTATACAATAAGGTTGTGGGATTATTATAATTATTTTGGTTATTCAAATGCACATTCTAAGGAGAGCTTAAAGAGTATGAACCTTGGCTGGATGGCTCTGGCTCCAGCATCCTGAGAACTGAAGTCACAGGCCCCAGCTTCCTAATTTGACTTAGGGATATCAGTGGGAAAGTTTGAATGCAGAGATGGGCCGGATGTGGCTTGTACCAGCTTGTGAGAGCTGATTACTAAGTTTCCAGGAATTTTGTGAGCTACTTGTTAAACAGTCATTTTTCTTAAATTGAATTACAAAAGTTACAATTAAAGGCCATTAAAAATCAATTGTTGACACAGACAGTGCTCACATTCCGTGGTTCCAATATGCATGAATCTCATTTACCACCATTTAGTTAAGTAACACTAATTTGCCTATAATACAAACTCATTTTTTTGTTGTCACAGCATAGTGTCAATGACTACATCAACGACCTTTGTTAACCCTTCAGTCTACACATCCATACTGTGTTCTTCAAAGACTCTCAGTGACTAACCATTGATCATCTGTCAATCAGTCCCAGCAGCGAGAGAAGGGTGTGGCTGGGTTACCTTTCAGTCTTCCAGAGTAATAAGTCTACACAATAGTTTACAGAAATGGATACTTGAGCTGGGGAGGTGTCTCAGTGGTAAGAGCCTTGCTATGAAAGCCAGAGGACATGGATTCCAATCCCCCAGCAGCCACGTAGTGGCTGGGCAACTCCAGCACTGGGGATGGGGTGGGAGATGGAGGAAGGAGGCAAATGGTGAGTTTCAGGATCAGTGAGAAGGAACCTGAGGTGGAGACAGGCAGACAGACAGACAGACACCCGGCATCCTCTTCTGGCCTGCCTTTCCAAGGGCCTGTGCACACCTGCACACATGTACACATAACTACACTATACACACACACGAGAGACAGAGAGAGAGAGAGAGAGAGAGAGAGAGAGAGAGAGAGACTTGCCTAGCAAAGGACAGTGACAACAGAGGCAGGCACTAGACTAGGTAACTGGACTCAGAGAACCAGTAGGAAGGCTGACACGTGTGCTGTGTGGATTATCCAGATAAATCTGGGGGACTTGGGAAGGACAAATTCATCAACATATACAAGCAAAGTGGTTCTGTCAAGAAACATGAAGACAGATATCCTACGGAGGAAGCGATCCTGGAGAAATTCATGTTAGAGGAACTTCCAGACAGTCGAGATAAGCAACACACTAAGTATGAAATCCAAGAGACCCATCCCAACTTAGTCAAGAACGTAGCGGTGGCCGAGGAATAGAAGAGGTGTTGCATAATGGAGGCGAGTTAAGGTAAACCACTCTTCAGAACGGCAATGCTTTACTTTATCCCACCACATAAGCTTTGTCTTCCTCGGCTCATTTCTATAATCCTCCAACCATGACCCGGGCCTTTGTAATACCTTCACAAAGGTCAGGAAACAATTTTAGTTTTCTTCTATTGATAACAACTTTGCAGGGATGGCTTGCACTCAACACTTTGCACTAACTGGGCACACATTCTATTATCTCCATGTTCGGGGTTATTTCTACCTGTTCGATCTCTACAAAATGAGGTGTCTCTCTTCATGTTCAATGATATCAGGCAAGTGGCTTGAAATTGTGCCTGATGGAAGTATTTGCCCAGTGGATTGGCAAATACTTGACAGGCTGCCTTTTTGACTTTTTGTCTGGAATTAAAAACGTGTTGGAAAACCTGGCGTCGGCCTATAATTTCAGCCCTTAGAAGGATGAAGCCAGAGGAGTATGAATTCAAGACCAGCCCAGGCTACATACCAAGAACTTCTCTCAGATAGGTAAATAGACAGACAGATAGACAGATAATAGGTAAACAGATAGAAAAATAGTGCTGGGGAAACCATTAATGCAAATTTCATTTAAGTCTCACTATTAGCTGCACATTGTGAACAGGAGAAATGAGGAAAGCATGTTACAGTGCTTCTTGGCCATCAGACAGAACAACGTGTCATTAGTGAGATGTCCTACTATGACTCTGCTGCACTTCAGCCTTCTGTGCGTGGGGGCGGGGCACAAACACCTACGCACCAACCATTCCTGTTCATCAAAAACGTCTACTAAATCGGTTGTGTTAAAGCAGCTAGTAATGAAATAGTCATGGCTTGATTTTTTTTTTTTTTTTTGTCAAATCATGGCTTGATTATAGTCTTATGCTAGATACGAGAGTTTGACTAAATGTAACCAACATCCTTTGATTCCATCCTATGAAAACCAGCGTGGAATTATAAGTACTCGCTGTGCGCTGCCACATTCTTTATATTCATTTCTATCAAAGTGCCCCCCCTTTCCCTGTGGGTCAGTAAACATTTACTGGACATAGAAGACATAGGAAGGAAAACTCTGGCAAGTCTATATGGTGGTAGAAGGGTGGTGTACTGGCTAGTTTTGTGTGTCAACTTGACACAAGCTGGAGTTATCACAGAGAAAGGAGTTAAGGTGAGAAAATACCTCCATGAGATCCAGGATAAGGCATTTTATCAATTAGTGATCAGGAGGTAGGGCCCCTTGTAAGTGGTACCATCTGTGGGCTGGTAGTCTTGGGCTCTATAAGAAAGCCAGCTGAGCAAGCTAGGAGAAACAAGCCAATAAGAAACATCCCTCCATGGCCTCTGTATCAGCTCCTGCTTCCTGCTATGCCTGAGTTCCAGTCCTGACTTCCTTTAGTGATGAACAGCAACATGGAAGTAAACCCTTTCCTCCCCAACTTGCATCTTGGTCATGATGTTTGTGAAGGAATAGAAACCCTGACTAAGACAAATTGGTACCAGCGTAGTGGGGTATTCCTGTGACAACCTGACCATGTTTTGGGGAGGACTGTGGAAGGACTTTGGAACTTTGGGCTAGAAGATCCATTCAGTGTTAAGAGCACTGTGGAGTGTTGTGTAGGAGCTTGGAAGATAATGTTGAGAAGAGTGCAGAAGATGGAGGCCTGGCTTGTAAAGTTTCAGAGGAAAGATTAAAGACTCTTATCAGGGCCATTGCTAGTTTGGTTTAAGATTCTGTGGTTTTGGTTAGCTGGGGCTGAAGGATCAGCTGTGATTAACAAGATACCAGAACTACTAAAGCAAAACCATAGCATTACTGGTACTATTGATGCTGGTTAGCTAAAGTTGGGAAATCGGTGGTGATTGGGAAGAGACCAGCATCACTGAGGTGAAATCTTCTGAGAGCACAGAGGCTGTGTTTCAGAAATAGCCAGGGTTGTGCTGTGGCTGGACTTGGTAATGTGTAAGAGTCACCCAGGTGGTACTGGTTTTGAAG
Organism: Uromys caudimaculatus; assembly: GCA_028551405.1. Classification (NCBI taxonomy): domain Eukaryota; kingdom Metazoa; phylum Chordata; class Mammalia; order Rodentia; family Muridae; genus Uromys; species Uromys caudimaculatus. Next base: position 68,534,527 of record CM052701.1, on the reverse strand, counting down.
GCATGAAGGAGTCGTGAAGAGCAGCTGAGGCCTGGGCACTGTGAGAGGTCGAGGAAGGCCTTTGGTGAAGGTGAAGCCTCAGTTATAATTGATGGCCCAGGACTGAAGTGGTCATGCAAAGGAGGTGAGGCTTGGCACCATGAAGAGAGCCTATGAGAGGTTGTTGGTAAAGCCTAGTTGCAGTGAAAGACAGCAGTGTTTTGGAGATGCCAGTACCATGAGATGACCACCAAGAATAGCAGCAGCAGTGGACTACAAGCATCTGGAGCCTAGAAGACAAGGTGTGTGCTACAAAGGGCAGAGCTGGAGAAGTGACTCAAGCCCTTGGAGGACTCCAGAAGATGGTGAGTGGATCCCAGTCATTGGACAGTGTGTGTGTCAAGTTGACAAGGGGTCAATTGTACTGGCTAGTTTTGTGTGTCAACTTGACACAAGCTGGAGTTATCACAGAGAAAGGAGTTTCAGTTGAGAAAATGCCTCCTTGAGATCCAGCAGTAAGGCATTTTCTCAATTAGTGACCAATCGGGGAGGGCCCCTTGTGAGTGGTACCATCTGTGGGTTGGTAGTCTTGGGCTCTGTAAGAAAGCAGGCTGAGCAAGCCAGAAAGAAGCAAGCCAGTAAGCAGCATTCCTCCATGGCCTCTGCATCAGCTCTTGCTCCTTGACCTGCTTGAGTTCCAGTCCTGACTTCCTTTCATGATGAACAGCAGCCTGGAAGTGTAAGATGAATAAACCTTTCCTCCCCAACTTGCTTCTTGGTCATGATGTTTGTGCAGGACTAGAAACCCTGACTAAGACAGGTGGGTAAACGCATGGATGTTCTCCTTCAATAGACTTGAAGTGTTGTTAGTTTTAAAAGCTATTTGTAACAGCAAAAACAAAAAAAACAAACCTCTCACATTGTACTATATTGTCCACAGGACACAAATACGCTTCCCTTAGTTCTGCTTTGTTTTAAATATTAAGGAATAAACGTTTAGCGAACACTTTCTCCCCCTGCTGGCCAGTATGTAACACTACATTATATTGAAAAGAGTGACCAACTATTAAACTGGATGCTCAGACCATGTCAGGCCTGATGTAACTTGCTTGGTGTATGCTATGCATTTTTATTGAATTCGCTGCCAACATTTGTCTAATTGTCCACTGGGTCTGCCATGGCCAGTCACTTGCTGATTCTCAGGCCTCTCCACATTATCTGTTGGTTTCATCTTTTTCTGGCTACTATCCTGTTCTGCTCAGTCATTGTTGTTGAGTTTGCAAACCCCCAGCTCCTTCACTTAACAAAGTAAACTGAAGTCTAAACCTCAAAATCATAATTTTAAAAATGACAAGATAGATCAAATGTAAGCCTCCAAATTCCATTCAACAGATGACTGCTAAATTTACTCCCTTAAGCAAATCTTTTTCTATGTATGAGTGTTTTGCCTGCATGTACACCCATGCATCATCTTCAATGCAGGGCCTTCAGATGCAAGAAAAGGAGTCAGTTTCCCTGTTGCTGGAGTTCCAGACAGTTGTGAACTACTGCCTTGTGGGTGCTGGGAACTGACTCAGGTTCTCTGCAAGAGCAGTCAGTGTTCTTAACCACTGAACCGTCTCTGAAGCCCAAATTTATTTATTAGCAAATATTTTACTACTTACTGCAGCCAGACACAAAGCAAATGTCAAAGATATAGCATCTACAAGATAAAAATGGGGCAAATCAGAGTTTCCAGTCAGTGAGATAGACTGGATCAAAGAAGGGATAAGGGCTATGGTAGTGTCTCACATACAGGTTCAACAACACAGACAATCAACATAAGAAAAAGCATAAATAAAAATAGTATGCATAATATCAAATGCTCAGAAAAAGTTAAGATTTATTCATCTATGCATATGAGTGTTCTATCTGTACATATGCCTCAATGACAGAAGAGAGCATCAGATCCCGTTACAGATGGTTGTGAGCCACTATGTGGGTGCTGGGAATAGAACTAAGGACCTCTGGAAGAGCAGCCAATGCTCTTAACCACTGAGCTATCTTTAAAACCTTCAACATGCTCAAAATTTAATAAAATATTGTATTTATAAAAGGGGTATGGCTGAAGAGATGGCTTATCAGTTAAGAGTCTGGTGGAGGTTCACTTCCCAGAATCAACATAGCAGCTCACAACCACCAGTAACTGTAGCTCCAAGGGATGACACCTTCTTCTAGCATTTACAGATACCAGGCATGCATGTGGTGCACATGCATACAGGCATACAAAACAATCAGTCACATGCAAAAATTAAGTAAATCCTTTTTTTTTTTTTTTAAGGAAAAAAGAAAGCAAGCTCTTTGTATTCTCCATCTCTAATGATTAGAACAAAACCAATTAGTTTACATTGAGAGTATGGGCACTAAAACATTGGAGGTTTGTAAATCATGCAAAAACAAAAACAAAACCAAAAAACATTGGTATAAATGTCAAGTAGAAAACAGTAGAAACTGGGCCAACAAAATAGTTCATTGGGTAAAGGCGCTTGGCACGCAAGCCTGGTGACCCTGGAGTCAGAAAACCAACTACACAAAGCTGCTCTGGCTTCCGGATGTGCACTGTGGCATACGCCCTCATGTGCACATGTATACAAACATGTACACACAAACATTTTTCTATATTGTCTACATATATAGTAAATATTTGAAAACTGTAGTAATTTTTTAAAATACATGTTTCTCTGAACTTTCCAGGCATGTGGCAACATGTACAATTTTCTATGATAGAAAATATATTGCTTTTTTACTTCCTGTGACTATACTTATCATATATAAACCACAGGCTCAGTAAGATGGGACAATGTCATCACAAGTGGCACAAAAACCCACATGACATGGACCAGAGATTTAATATAAAAGCTAAAACTATAGGAGAAAAAGCAGGAGAAAGCTTTCAAAACTTCACAATCGAGAAAAAACACAAACAGAAAACAATGGTGGTAAATTGGGCTTTATCCAAATTCCAAACTTTCACTCTTCCAAATACTAAACTAAATAGTCAACTAAAAGGAAGCTGGGTGAGATGATACATGGCAGGGGGACCTGGAGCTCCAGACCAGCCTGTCTACATGATGAGACATGTCTCTTCTCCAGAAAGGGAAAAGGATACATTATATTCATAATACAAACCTCTCAATCAAAGACAGGCACTCGCCTTCCCCTCTCGTATGGACTTCAATACCATTGTAGAGACTTCACGCCTGTAGTCTACTCTCTACGGGTCAACCAGAGTGAATTTTTAAAACACAGATTGGGTTGCATTTGAGCACCTAAAATCTTTTATAGTTTCTCGGTGTCTGGAATTGAGCCTGCACCCCTTTCTTTGGCAGAAGGCTGCATGTCCACCCCCCACAGTGGCATCTGTCTCTAGCGACCCACCCATGCTCTGAGCTCTATTAGATTGGTCACCTTTTTTCTGTTCACATTAGAAGCTCATGTTGGAGCTAAGCTTTTGTGCTGTTCCCCTCCCCACCTTGTGGCTAGCATTCTACACACTGCCAAGGCCACACTGTTGGCACTGACTTGCTTGATCTCCCCACAATGCAGTAAGGCAATGGACCTTCTGCCTTGGTCAATGATAAAGACCCAAGACTAGGAACACGGATATTTCCTAACTTGAATGACTCATGGCAGACTTACGATGTGCAGATGCTGGTTTAAGTGTTCGCTCAAAGACATTTGCATGCTGTTACCCTTTATCCCCTTCAGAAACAATTCCTACAGTCCTAGATCTACTGAAATAGCTCAGTACTCCTTGGTATTCCCTGAAGTTGAGGATCATGTAAACCTCAGGCCAGTGTTTGAGCCATAGTGACAGTTTTTTGTTGTTTTTGCTGCTGCTTGTTTGGTAAGAACCCAACCTCACAATGACTAAAGCAAAAGTGTAAGGTTTGAAGACAACTAGAATGCTCACATACTTCAAGTGTAAATTAATTCCAGTATTTTGAAATGCTATGTGGTAGTGTCTAAAGAAGTGAAGTATGTATGTCCCCTACAATCTACTAATTCTATACCTGCATATACATACTGCGTATGCTGCATGTGCTCTCCCAAAAGATGGACAATACCATTCATAGCAACAATTCCAAATACCTAAAAAGGGCAACTTATTCAAACAATCATCAACAAAACCAGTATGTGCAAACAAAATAATTCTATAGAGCCATGAATATAAATGTAATTATGTATAATTTGGAAGACTCTGATCAACAAAACATTGAAAGAAGCAAACACAAAAACAACTATTTTATATTATACTTCAGTTAAACGCTTATGGAGAAATATGTATTCGCTGGTTTGTTTTGGCTTAGCTCTAGATTTGATCCAAAGCACCAAAAGTCCCTAATCGCTGTTCTGCTGTAAGGAATGCTTTCTCACACATCTGCCTCCAGGTCTTCGTCTGAAGTTAAGGACTGGAGAATAAGATGCCATTTGAGAAGTTAACCAGAACTGACTTGGGGCAATGACATTCTTTCAAAGTCCTATGTTGTACTTCTCAAAAACCATGACTTCCCTGTTCTCTACCCATGGATAGCAAACAGAATACTTCCCTCAAAAATATTTGAGAAAAATCAAATTTTCAAGAAAAATGGGCCACAGTTATGCTGTGGTTTCAGGTGTTTCTGGCACATTGTGCCAGATGAGTTTGAAAAGATGGGTGTGGTTGGCCTGGCTCTCTCTCAGGCTCATACTGGCTAGCAGCCAGACTTTTGGCACAAATAAGTTGTACTGTGTCCCCTCACCTAACACAATTCCTACTCCAAGGCGGCTCTGTGCATCAGATGAAACGATGAGGCCCCTGGGCAATGCCGATCTTTCCCACCACTACCCTTAAGAAGCACTAGAGTGGAAGAAAAGTCAGCAAGCTGTTTGCTGCAATATATATATTTTAATTCAAAGTGAATCAACAGTAATACACCATAAATTCTTATTTTGACACTCACCAAAATAGTCACCTGGAAAACCCGCTTTTTGTGACAAAGTACAGAAGGCTTGGTCACATTTAAATCACTGAGAACTAGAGAGAAATACTATCGCAAACTGTAATAGACATTACATCCATAAAAGTTTTCCCAGTCCTTATTGTAATATTGCACAGTGCAATTGCTACATGGCAAACTAGTGTAGCATAGAAGTCAACGCAAAAACCAACCAAGAAAGAAGCCACAGAGCAACTGTTCAACAGTTCATAGTTCACACTGAGTCACTGAATCTATCATTGGGATCATTAAAACGAAGCTTCCTACACCTTGCAGTGTATGATTTAACTTTTACAGAACACAAGTCAAGTTTAAAATCAGCAGTAGAGATATTAAAATGAAAAAGTTTGCTAATAGAGTAACATATTAAATACCCTGAAGGAAAAAAAAAACCTAAATATCAAAATAATTGATTAAACTTCACTTGCAAATCAGCACACAAATATGCAACTTGGAAGTCACGCAGTGTTTTATTTAAGAAAACATTAAAACAAAACTATTAAAATAGTTTTAGAGGGGGTAAAATCCAGATCCTTCTGCCAATATGCTAAAATTAGACTTCAGAGGGATTTTGAAGTCTTAAATTTTGAAACACATTTAAAAGCCCATGATTACAATTAATTAAGAGCAGTGCACTTAACAGTGACATGCCTTTAAAAAGCATTACTGTGGTATGAAAATGTTGACTGTTACCATCTACAGTCAACTTAACAAGGCTGCTCCAGTCATGAACTTAAATACAGAAGAGCATCATTCTTAGGCAGTAAGCAAGGCTTACCAGGCCACTTTCCTCCCTGTTGTGACACAATCAATCTGTGTCTTTGGTGTTTCTGAAACATCGTTGCCAGCACTGAATCTTTTCCAAGAAGTGAGCAGACACCTGTTAGACCATATAGTTTAAATGAGAAGGCCGTGGCGGGCAGCAGTTACTTAGTGACTCCACAGACCTGTCCTCTGTAAATAGTCTTTTAAGTTAATCTCAGTCCACTCCTTTTTTGTAATGTGTGTTATATATATTTCTATTTATATAAAATGCATAGAATCGATTACTAAAAACACTGAGACCTGGGGGAATCAAGTCCTTCATTTTCAGTGACTAAAAATGTGCTGCTGGTTTTTACTTTATGATCTAATACTGTAATTTTTAAAATCAACTTCAGGCACGTTTATGTCATGGATGATTATTAAATAAAACACTGCTTGTGTCAATGGAGTAAAGAAAAATGTCTCATCATTAGCTTATCATCAGCGCGTACTAGAGTTATATTTGTGGTATGCGACTTGCTGAGTAAGGAAATGCTGTCAATCCAAAACATTTAGAGTTTTACACTCAAATGTTTTGTACTGTTTATTCCAGTAAATGCTGTAAGATTATATTCCAGACTTTTAAGGAAAAAAAAGTTAAGTCAAGCCTGCAAGATACAGCTTTCTCACATGTCTACAATGCCAGTATGAAAATAAAAAAATTAAGTTACATTGATACATCCAAGTTTTTATATGCAGTGATGAGCACAAACATTAATAGAGATAAAATACTGATGCAAATAACACACCCAAAATAACATAGGCAATTGTTTCCATCATTTACAATACAGTAGTTACAATGACACTCCAAACAGAAAAGCAAAGTTAAAAAAAAAAAAAAAAAATCAAAACCCCAGCTTCTATCTTGTGTAATTACTTATACAGAAATTAGAAAGCTAAATAACAACTAGTTAGTCACCTAATTTCACAGCTATCTGAAGTGGCAATCCTTATCGAGCAGCTTATCTATGATACATTCAAGATAAATGATACAATGTATTACTTGCCTGTAAGCTAAAACACAGCCTTGGTTTTAATACCTTTCCTTAAACTCCACCTCTACACTACAATATACTTGAGGTCTATGCAAAAAGTAGCTACCTTTTATATAAGAAATGGATGATTAAGTCTTTGGTGCTGTAAAAGCAACTTCATTTAAACATCACCACCATCACCACCAAGGGGAGAGGGGGAGGGAAAAACCCAATACACACTTCCTAAGAGAAAAAGCATGTAATTTCTGTCCCTGACGGAATGTATTAAATAAGCAAACACCACCAACAAGCAAAAAACGAGTACTACAATGTAAAATACTTAAAAATAACCAAAACCCAAAAACCTTCTCACATGCACAAATGAAAAATTGCACACAAAGAACTCACATCTTTTCAAGCTTCAATAGTAAATATTCTGCTACTATGTGTTAAATACTGCATGGTCTGCCCAAGCAAGAAGAGAGCACATCATGAGCCGATGAGCATTTGCATTTTCTTTCATTATCTACTCAAGTCATGCCTACTGCACCTCTAAACATTTTATCAAGTCCAATTATACAGCAAACACTCCCAAAATAAACTTAGGTTGTATTGCAGTTTCACTTAATAGTATATAAAATGCTGTGCTGTGACAGATATCAACTATCCATTAGTTACTGAACCAAGTTTTCTTAAGCACTACTAACTGCTTGCTTTTCTTGAAGCTAGATCATTCTGAAAAAAAACAAATCAGACAGCAGAATTCAGCTATAGCAAACATGCTGCCCTCTTAATAAGGAAAAAGCAGCTACTATCTGAAATCATACCACACAAAACCAAAAGGAACATTACTCTACTGAAAGAAAACTAAAGAGTAGGTCTGAATTTTAAGTGCTGCAGTCCAACATTTACAGATAGGTAATAACTTCAACAACCTCAAATATTTAAGGCACTATGTGTGGGAACGGTTTACAATGCAGCTGAGATTATTACAACAACATTAAGAGCCAAGTCTAGGCAATGTTTTGCCCATGCAAAAGACACATGCAAATGTGAAGAACAATAGCTCAATTGCTTAGGTTAAGTGCCCCAACATATACACACTAAGACACAGACGATACAATTCACTCATAGGCTGTAATTCTGACACATGTGCATCTCTTGCTCTAAGTCTAGACACAGAATGGCTTCCCAAATGTGGACGTGTCTTGCACTAGTTAGAAGGCAATTTTATAAAAAATAGCAGGAGCAAAACTGGACTTTTGCTCCCATAAGTCACCTGTCTATAGAGTTACTACATAAGAAGATACATGACCAAAGACAAGTTATACCAAATGTGCAAAACACATTAAAAGTGAGTTTTTTTAAAGCTCAAAGTTGTTTAAATTGCACCCAAGTCTACATGATTCAAAAATAATTTTCTTGTGCCATGGCTAATATTTATTAAATACCATGTTTTTATTTTTAATCAAACGTTTGTATCATTGAGCTTCCTCAATAGACTGCTTTCGAGTTTTCACATATATGGATACTGGCTGAGCTTTGTTGGACTCAGTGGAAATCCAGTATATGCAGGTGATGCTGCGATGTAAGAGTGTGGAGGGAAGATTGGTTTGTACTGAGTCTGATGAATGGTTGGGGATGGTAACAGGCGGGGATTTATGCCCACTGGGACTTGGTGAACTATTCCACTGGGATGGGAGATATTGTAAGTTGGATGCTGTAACATAGGTCTTGAGGTACACGGAGAGGCTAGGAGGTGGGCCACGGGTGCAGCACTACTGAGGGTGGCTGCTGATGGGTATGGAAGCAGAGTAGGCTGTCCTCCGAGGTGCGTGCTTCCAGCCAGGTGGGCATGCACTGCTGTGTGGTTGGGACTTCCATGAGACAGAGGGAATGGGTTACTGGTAACACTAGCAGGAACATATGCTTGCTGTCTTCGATGCCCAAAGCTTCCATTCCATTCCTGATGCCCGGTTCCGAAATGCTGAGCCTAATCACAAAGAAACACATGACTGAACAGCACATTCTGTAAGATCAAAGTAAAGACGAGGGGGTCTGTGACTGGCAGCTCACACTAGATTTCCTTTACTACAAAAAAGAAAGCACACTAACATCTTTCCATTTCTTACAAATTGTTACCATAGCTACTACCAGCTAGCACTGTTATCCCAGTTATAATCCCTACAATTTATATAGCATTTATGCAAAGCTAACTAACATTCACATACAATTTTGTTAAATTCCAAAACAATCCCATAACATACTTTCCCCATTATCTCTGCTCAAACTCCACACACACACCACACACAAACACAAAATTAAAACTAAAATATTAAAGTAAAAGAAAATAAACCGCTAGGTGTAACTCCCATGAGTGGGCTCACTCACAAGTACACAGGAACACACCTGGCTCAGGTTCAAATGCTGCTGCGGGAATGCTGACGTGGGCTTTTGCTGACGAACCCTGGGGGCAGAAGGCTGGTGCAGCTTTCCAGGGGCGGGCTGGCCTTTTATCAGTGGCTGGCGTGTAGAATCTGGCAACAATAACCACCACACACATACAGAATTACAGAGTTGTGATTTCTGCTTCTCTAATGAAAATTAGACATGTGCTTACAGATTTTACACAACAATGATTGAAGAACCTTCATTTTTAATTTAAAGAGAAAGCCATGGCCTCTAAACATTAGATAACATTTGAATAGATTTTTTTACCCCCCTGTGTAATAAATATGACAAATCAAGATGGAAGTTGAAAAGATGACTTTTGACAATCTGGGTCTCCTGTGTTCCCAAATTCAGACCTTTAAAGGCCAAACAGCGAAGCAAGTTTACCTGTGTTTGCCATGTGCTCATCGACATTCAGTCCACTTTCTATTCCCAACGGTGGCTCCACAGCAGTGCCAACAGCTGGCTTGGCTTCTGTGCCAGCACAAGTCCCCAGCTCTGTGTTGTGATGAGTGTCCTCCACAAAACTGCTCTCTGCAAACGGACTGTCATGTCCTGAGGAGTCTGATGTTGGAGAGCCATCCACAGTCTCACACCCACTTTCTTGTTCATCATCTGACATACTGTAAGAAAACATTTTTATGTTTCCACAATTAATTCTAATGTCAATTAGTAGTCTCCAGCACACTAATGAGATGCTTAGCTTTTTTATATGTATTTTGTTCTTGGACAATTTTTTCCCACAAAATTTCCAGACTCTATTCAGACTGATAAACTAAATTCCACTTCAGAAATACCCTTTTAAACTGTTTTTTCTTTCCCTCACATTTGCTCCATCATAATAGTTCATAAAGTTCTTCTTTATTAATTCTTCAAGACAATAAGAACTGTTCTAGGGGCTAGGAAGATATCTCAACTGGCAAAATGCTTGCTGTGCAAATATGCAAACCTGAGTTTGGATCCTAGCACCCACATTAAACACCTGGGCCCGGCAAGGTGTACCTGCAATCCAAACATTGGGGAGGCAGAGACAGGAGGAGCCCCAGAGCTTTGCTGGCTACTAGTCTAGCAAATGAGTAAATTCTAGGTTCAGTGAGAGATCCAAAAATATGGTGGAGAGCAACTGAACACGACACTCATCACTGGCCTTGAGTCTCCAGAGGTACATGCACCAATGTCTGTGCACGTACAAATATATATACATAAACAAAAATAGAAACAAGCAAGCAAACAAAAGTATTATTCTAGATATTTAGACGATATGTACAAACACATGATCCTCCTGAAGGGCCTTCTAACCAACCTGCAGCCACCCTAGGGTCCTGACCCACTCTTCCCACCATCTAAGCCCCTGGGATTTCCATATTATTGTCTATTTTGATCATTCATCCATACATGTACATATTCATGGTTAGGGCCATGTTTTTAAAAAAGGATTTATTTATTTTATGTTTATGAGTACACTGTTGTTCTCTTCAGACACACCAGAAGAGGGCATCGGATCCCATTACAGATGGTTGTGAGCCACCATGTGATTGCTGGGAATTTAACTCAGGACCTCTGGAAGAGCAGCCAGTACTCTTAACCACTGAGCCATCTCTCCAGCCCGGTTAGGGCCATTTTATGTGTGTATTTTTATATGACTGTTATATGTAATTTGTATCAACTTTTTTTTTTTTGTCTCTGCAGAGCTCGGGCCAGGAAATACTCCAACTAAAAGAAAGGTATAAAAGTCCTGACTAAAAGAAAGGTATAAAACTGACTTTAAAATCCTTTTCAAATATTGTCAATAGTTTATAATATAAAATCAAATGTACTTCATAAAAATTATTGTGGCTTTTCTCTCAATCTGTTAGCACATTGTGATGGTTAAGAAACACTATTTTAGGTACTCCATGTTCCCACAAGGCAATACCAAGGATGGGAGACAATTCAGTTACCAATGGTAGAGATAAAAGTCAGAGTGGCTCGTCTCTAGAAAGCAGGCCACTGAGTATTTCATATTGGAAAAATATATTTGTTTCTTTGTGTGAGATAGGGTCTTAATATGTAGCTCTGGAAGGCTTTAATCTCAGAGATCACCTGCCTCTGCCTCCCAAACTCTGAGATTAAAGGTGTGTGCCACCACAGATTGGAGCTAATTTTTTTTTTTTTTAAGATTTATTTATTTATTTATTTTATGTATGAATGCTCTATCTGCGTGTACACTCCAATGCCAGAGGAGGGCATCAGATCTCATTATAGATGGTTGTGAGCCACCATGTGGGTGCTGGGAATTGAACTCAGGACCTCTGGAAGAGCAGCCAGTGCTCTTAACCACTGAGCCATCTCTCCAGCTGGAGCTAATTTTTAATGGAAAAAATGATAACTAAAACCACAAGCTTACCAAACTGATTCAAAACCTGTGTACAAAGTAACTGTAGTGACAGACAATGGCAGACACGACTTTACACGCGACAGAAGAAATCCAGCTTTTAGCAGACTTGACATTTATGACAAGCATCTATTAAATTCCTTTACCTGTTCGGTCTCTTGCAAGGGGATGGGCTGGACTGCCCTGAGGAGCTGGTGCTCAGAGTGCTATCTGGACTGCTGAGTGAACACATCCGATCAATATTCAAAGTGCTTTGGCAAGCTTCACAATCTAAACTACCTTTACACCTAGTGATGAGGGAGGGGAAAGAAATATAGGTCAAACTGAGAGGACATTCTCAAGCCAGCCAAAGACAGTGCTTACAGGCAGTTAACAGTTCAGAATCAGCTACTCACAGCCCAAACATGCAGCTTATAAATTCAGATAAAAGGCTACAATTACATCTACTCCGGGGACACTGACAAAGAGCAGGCATTTGGAAGATGCTACCACTGTCTGTGAGGCCTGTGCGTCTGGTACTTACTCTCGGAGTGAAGGTCTGGGTGAGGTCTCATCATCATCAGTGTCACTGCTAATGGTGATCACACTCACGGCAGGACTTGGAGAGTCAGCGATGATGATGGTTTGCCGCTGTTTGTCTGAAACTGAAGAATCCTGTCTGACAGACGCTTCATGGCAAGTTCTTGCCTCTCCTTCTGAGGTATGATTGTCCTGTGTTTCTACACAACTTACTTCCTCAACCTCTTTCCCACTGATTATCTTTGGAGAAATAAATGCTGAATGTGGGATATTGGTGTTCTGCAATGAATTACTCCTGCAACCAAAAAAATAATTAGTAATATCTATAGTCAAAATAGAGAAATCATTATTTCTTAAAAATATTGTCAAACCAAACAATGCAAACTTTCACTTGGTTCATGGATTAGCACACTGATATATCAAGAGTTTTGTGAATTATAAAATGTTAACTCTAAAATATTGTTGTAGTTTGCATTTGCACTTTTGTTGTATATGCGATATCTGAATGTCTACAGTTGCTATATTATAGGTAGATAATAAATCGTAAGTCAAAAGGTCAATAAAGACAGTCTTACCAATGGAAAGCATTTATTTTCTCTCTTCCTGGCTCCCATTCCATTAGTTTTACCAAAATACCTCTGAGAAATTGAGAAGGGAGCCAGCTTAGTGTTTGTGTCAGAGCTACAAAAGAGGCTATTTTTGAACACTATAGAGTGACCCTTTGGTGTACATGCAAATTTTATTTTAAAATCTAATTTCAAAATGCAGAAGAAAGTGAATACCAACCTGTTCTGGCACAGCTTGTTTTTCTTGTTAGTGGCAGGCTGAGGCCAGACAACATGTGCAATGCCCACGCTGATAGGCTGAGGGGCCGACAATGTTATCTGGTTGGTTAGAAGAGGCGGCGGCATCACCGAGCTGTAATGATTGCTGTGTGGAATCATTTTCCTATGGAGCAAGTTTAGAAAATTGAATCTCCTTTTTTACTGGGATATGTTTTACATATTATTCATAGAGAAGTTCCTGTTTTGGACTTACCCCCAGTCTCCAAGCCTCTGTGAACCAGCCATGCCTTCAGAAGTTAGTGCTGCCGCAGCAGGAGCCATGGGCGTGACCTGCTGCCAGGCAGGTATTAGCATCTGCTGTGTTCGACCAGACCATGTCTGCTGCATCAAAAAAGAACCCAAACAAACTTACAAATAATACATCCCAAATTCAAAACAGTTACAAGTAATTAAAAAATTAGTAATTACAAAAGCTAAAGGCCAAGGCCTGCAAAAAGAACTAAATTCGCCACCAGATCCTTCCATTACTTCCAAGAAGTACCAGCTGACATGCGACTTGTATTTATGTTAAAGGAGGAGAGCACAGACCTAAAAGAGTAAAGTGTGACCCACCTGTGAAAGGACTCCAGGTCGGAGCTGCAGAGGCTGCACAGCTGGGGCCTGAGTTACAAGCGGAACTGTGTTGTCTACCCTTATGGAGTAACTGCTAGGTTTACCATGTGCTGCAGGAATACCTAGGAAATACAAGTCATCTAGTAGGAGAAAAAATTATCTTGCATAACTTATAAAATTATTTTAAATGTATAAATGGTCTAAATTTTGATTCAGATTACATCTGTTTCTACATAAGAATAATCAACAAAGTAATCTATTAGTAAAGATAGGTATTTCCTATTTTGTGATATGTTGTCTCAAATACTGATGCCAAAATATTCCATCTCTCCTAAAAAATGTCAAGCATTTCTCTGTATCTTCTCTATTCCCTTCACCTTTTTGATCAAATTCAATAGTTGGTTAAGATCAAAATTTTTATAGTATATTCAAGAAAAATAATTGATTAGAATTGCTTTAATACTTGAAGAGCTAAGTACAAAGGTTGTGGAAGAGTTGGGTGTGGTGGAACACCTCTGGAATCCCAGCACTGTGTGGTGGAGGCAGTGGGACTTCAAGGCTGTCCTGGGCTATGCAAAGCCAGACAGTGTCTCTAAATTCAGACAAATCAGACAAACAAAAGCACAAATACTCAAGAGTTTCTAGAGTGGTCAGACCATGTCTAGGGCAGACACTACATTTAAGCCATTAATATATTTACTAACAAATGCAAAAAGTTATTCCTTAACAATTACAATTACAAGCCAAATTAAAAAAAAAAAAAAGCTTTGTCCTGTCATACTGAAATGTGTCTCCTGTCTCTTACTTCATGCTATACATATATATAGAAGACTGGCTCTGAAGAGCACTGCTGCTCCACGTCTGCATAAAACACACTGCACTGCAGCTGGGAAAACACAAGAGCAAGAGTCTGTCAGAACCAAAGACTCCACTCGTCAACACAGACTATAATAATACCTAAACAAGAAGTCATAAAGCATGCCATTCACTTTCATAATATATAGCATAAAATGGTAAAATATTAGCACTCATTGAATTGAAAATGGAAAACAGTATTCTTTCAACTGTCTCATGTTTAAAATTTTTTTTTTAATTTTCTTCTCTTTTCTTTTTTTTTTTTTTTTTTTTTGGTTTTTCGAGACAGGGTTTCTCTGTGTAGCCCTGGCTGTCCTGGAACTCACTCTGTAGACCAGGCTGGCCTCGAACTCAGAAATCCACATGCCTCTGCCTCCCAAGTGCTGGGATTAAAGGCGTACGCCACCACTGCCTGGTCTAAAATTTATTTCTTAAACAGAATGTTTGAAATCCCTATAGTTAAAAATAAGCCTCTGCCTCCCAAGTGCTGGGATTAAAGGCGTGCGCCACCACTGCCTGGTCTAAAATTTATTTCTTAAACAGAATGTTTGAAATCCCTATAGTTAAAAACAAGCAAATGTGCAGAGCGGTGGTGGCGCACACCAGCGCACACACAGTCCAGCACTCAGGAGGAGGGACAGGTGGTCTACAGAGCAAGTTCCAGGATAGCCAGGTACATAGAGAAACTTCATCTCAAAAACAAACAAACGAAAAAGAAAACAACACAATAGTATTTCTAAGCATGATAGCAACTTATAATGTGAGCATTTTTATGACAGAAAGTTTTGTTACCTTTTAAAATATGTATAAATATGCATATATAAATATGTATAAAATATGTGATATAGTGGTATGTCATGTGACAACACTCAGGTCAAGAGCCACTCAGTAACAGTGTTCTCTTAAGACTGTATTACTGGAGCCATGGATGTAGCTCTATGACAGAGGGCTGGCCTAACACTTATGTTCAACGCCCTGCATTCCACCCAAGGGGTGCAGGATTAGAGGGTAATATACTTCTTGGTGACATAAGGACCAGCAACATCACTTCTCAGCAGTTATCTACCTTTGAGTAGTCATGACTAGATAAATGTTCTGGAGGGAAAGCTGCATGAAAGCATAACCAGCTAACACTCTGTCATTATTAGTCACCAATATAATTCTCGGTGCTTTGTGTGGGAAACATTAAAATAAACTTAAAAAAAATTATTCAATATTAAGGCAATATAAAAATTTCAAATAACCATCTGAATCAACAAATCAGAGCTAGGAATGACCATGATATCACCTGTCCAGTCTATCTTTCTTTATAAATGCCAAAGAAGGTTAAGCCTCAAGTGGAATTCTGAATAGCAAGTTCAAAATTGCATTCATTTCCAGGTCACCTGACTCAGCATCAAGCACTTTCACTAAAACTGTACAGCACTGTGGCGAGGCTGAACACAGGCATGTGGGGCCTTATCCACAATCACCCTGTTGCTTTGAGGTGGGAAAGCCAGTAGTGTGTGGTGGAGTGTGACTTTAATCCCAGCACTCAGGATGCAGAGGCAGCTGGATGGTGAGCTAGTACCAGTATCAGCCGGAGCTGCAGAGTGAGAACTTAATGAGAAAATGCCTACATTATATCCTAAATGAAACATACCTTGAATAGCTGGGGGACAGATAATCAGGGTCTGATGAAAAGCATCACCACAACCGAACTGTGCAGTCCCCGCCTGCAGAGGTATGCCGTGGTGCACAACTGAATGGGCAGATGTGGTTAACGCCTGAAACAATCAAGGCACTTCATATTACGCGGCGGCCTCCCAATAGCTACAAATACACTATCCATCCACACATACCGTTTCTTTTTTCATGTACATTGTGTTTTCCCTACTTGTATGTCTGTGTGAGGGAGTTAGAGCCTTTGGAACTGGGAGTTACAGACAGGAGTGAGCTGCTGTGTAGGTAGTACTGGGAATTGAACCTGGGTCCTCTGGAAGAATAGCCAGTGCTCTTAACCACTGAGCCATTTCTTCAGCCTCATACATACACTTAAAAAAAAAAAAAAAATCACAATTCTGCAGTAAAAATTGACCCAGAAAATAAAACAGGAAGCAGATTAATCAACTTAAATTGGGTTTACTGAGCTCTATTTTTGATAAGTGTTGTGGTCCTAACAGCAGAGCAGGGAATTTGACAGAATAGATAAGAAGGCTCATTCTTCTTGGTTTAGATAGCCCATACTACGGCTGCTGTCCACATAATGCTCACACCTCAAAGCAAAGTGACCAATGAAAACACCTTTCATAAAGTAAGAACTGCAATTCTCACCTGACTTCTTAATGTTCCGACTTTAGCAAAGTTTGCCGCTAGTGCAGCAGAGCCACTGGGTGCAACTGGTCGTAAGAGTGACATTTTACTGTGGTTATTTGTTTCACATGAACTCGGAGACTTACAAATATCCATGATATGAAAACAGGACTTTACACTGGAAAAATTAGAAAATATTGTAACATTATTTAAAATGTTTAGTTTAAGATTAATATATACTAACAGATTAAAATTGTATGAAAAGAATAAATTCTACAATTTGTACTTTATTTTGTATACTTTTTCTAACAGCAATTTCTACGAGAAAAATATCAAAGGAAATATATATTATGGTGGTAAAAATTTATGAGGCCAAAGCAGTATTGCATACTTTTTGATTAGCATATAATAATTTAATAATCTCTACCATACACAATTTTTCCTAAATTTTAATACACAAATCACTAAATTAATGGTACCAAGAATGTCATTATGATGTTATTTTCAAACTGATTATTTATGGAAATCCATAGAATATCTGCAGTGTTTAAGAGAGATATAGCTGGGCTTTATAAAAAATATTAATACAAGGACGTTTCACAATAATGAATATTGATTCATTTACATAGTAATTCTCTTTACTATTTTTAAAATAGTAAATAAGTTGCTTTAAGCTGTGAGGGAGTGTTTATCGGTATTTAGCTGTGGGCTTTGCTGTGGCATTCACACGTGCGAATGACTCACTACGGTTCTTTGTCCTTGCTCTCCCCTCTCCCACGCCCCTTCCCTTCCTTCACTCCCCTGTTGCTGGTCTACTCATCCCCCAGAACAGACCTTTTTCTGCTCTGGTGTCACATGATTCTATTACGTTTGCCAACCCAGAAAGCCCAGGTCTGGGAGACAAAACATCCCAAGTTTTGCTTAAGTAGCTAACAAGGCCTGCAGAATGTGAACACACCTGCTTCCTTGCTAACTCATCAAATCCTTTCCTTCTAGAATTCCAAGGAGCAAAAGAAGGAGAAAATAAATCAAAAGATATATTAGGAAATCAGACAACACAGAGCTACAGGTCTCAAAGAAGACAGAACCTAGGGCAGGTGGAGAAAGTGGAGCTGGAACTTAATTAAGGGTGAGCCTCCGCATTCTTTCCCATTCGCTGTTCCAGGAACGCCTGCTGTTCCAGGGTTCTATCTACAGTGTGACACCTGGGAGTCAGGAGGTGAACTGGCCTTCCTATCTGTGTTCTAATTCTACTCTGCCACTTACTAGTCTAAACAACCTCAGCCACGTTAGCTCAGGCTCTATAGATATGGTTAATATACAGTGAAGATACTGATTTCATTATAACTACCATTATTTAAAAAAAAAACAATATAAAAGATTATAAAGTGACATACTGGCTGCTGTGAGGAAAATCTAGTAGATGCTTCATATTAACGAATGGGTGGTTCAGAGTCTCAATTGGTGTGATTCTTAAATCTGCATCAATCAGCAACATTTTCTTCAACAGACTAACAAATTCTCTTCTATCAGCTTTCTCAGCCAAGAGATCACTTCCTTCCAAGTCCATCACTGTGTTCACCTACAACAGCAAAGTTTGAAGCCATCAAATAAAATAAGCCACAGAAGGAAACAAAACAAAACAGTGAACTATAGTCATTTGAAACAAAAAGAACTGAAATTCTCAAATCTTCTGAAGTAACAAACAAGATTCAAAATGGGAAATTAAAAAAAAAACAAAAACATAACTATTATTGCCTGAGTAAGTGAGGAAGTGTGCATGTCTGTATATGTATCTCTATGTGAGTGTGTGTGTGTGTGTGTGTGTAGCTATGTAAAGTATATACGTGTATGTCTCTGTCTGTCTGTCTCTACCTCTGTATGCATGCCCCTATCGCTGTGTGTGTGGATCTGTCTCTGTGTGTGTCCTGTATGAGTGAGTGTGTGTGTGCATGCATGCACGTGCTCTGTGTGTGTCCTGTGTGAGTGTGTGTGTGCATGCGTGCACGTGCTCTGTGTGTGTCCTGTATGAGTGTGTGTGTGTGTGTGCATGCATGCACGTGGATGTCTTTATGGAGTGGGTTCTTCCCTTCCATCTTTGAATATGCTCCAGAACAGAACCAAGGTCGCCAATGCTTCTTTCCCATGGAGCCATCTCACCAGCCCAAATGTTTACTAAACACAGACCCACTCCTACCAAGACAAGAAAAGAAGTCTTCCTGTTAATTTGAAGATCCTCACCACCCCAAAAAAAAGAAGAAAAAAAAAGAAAACCTCCTTAGAAAATGATAGCACAAGCCAATTAAAAACTCGACAAAACCAAATATAATTCAGCCCATGAAAGGAAGGAAGACTTAAGAGGTGACTCAGGCGTTTGCAGTCCTTGGTACTCAAGGACCATCTTCAGTACACGGGGTTACATGTGACTTCAATACTCACGTGCACTATGTCGTCCAGACTGCTGAATATGTACTTTCTGGCCTCCTTAGACTTCATTCCTGTCTCCGCCTCA
Organism: Uromys caudimaculatus; assembly: GCA_028551405.1. Lineage (NCBI taxonomy): Eukaryota > Metazoa > Chordata > Mammalia > Rodentia > Muridae > Uromys > Uromys caudimaculatus. The sequence goes on along the minus strand of CM052701.1, from coordinate 68,515,352 downwards.
TGCTCTTCCAGTGTCTTATTACATGCAAAGAGAAAATAACATATTATTTACCATATCACTATTTCTAGTCCTTTACACCTGACATTTAGCCTAATACCCAATATAGTAGTTTCAAAAGAGTAACAAGTAAAAATTTATTTTATAATACAAATGAATACGAAGCCAGGAATAGTGTGCACTCATGTAAGCCCAGTACTCAGAAGGCTGAGATAGAAGGATCAAGTTAAAGGCCAGCCTGGGCTACATAGTGAATTCCTGTTGTGCTGGTTAGTTTGTCAACTTCATCCATGCTAGAATCATCTTAGAAGAGAGAACTTCAGCTGAGAAAATCTCTCTATCAGATGGTCTATAGACAAGTCTATAAGTCTATAAGTCTAATGTTTGATGTAGGAGGTCCCATTCCACTGTGGGAGGGCCCAGCTTGTAGGTGGAGTACCACACCTGGGCATGCAGTCTTAGGTGGTACAGGAAAGCAAGTGCAGGAGCTGGAGAGACAGCTCAGGGCTCAAGAACACTTGCTATAACAAAGGACAAAGTTCTGTTTCCCAGAATCTGCATGGTAGCTAACAAGCATCCGTAACTCCAGTTCCAGAATAGCTGACACCCTCTTTTGACCACCACACATGTGGTGCACATACATACATGCAAGCAAAACACATTTGTTTTTTAAAAGATTTTTTTTTTAATTTAATGTATATGAGTGCACTGTCATCATGCACACCAGAAGAGGGCATCAGATCCCATTAGAGATGGCTGTGAGCCACCATGTGGTTGCTGGGAATTGAACTCAGAGCCTCTGGAAGAGCAGCCAGTGCTCTTAACCACTGAGCCATCTATCTCTCTAGCCCACAAACATTTTTTTAAGACATGGAAGGCATTATCTATAAGAGGCATCTTAGAAAACTGTTTAATAAATATATTTTTAGTGAATTACCTTTAACCTCCAACCAGAATGAGACATATCTGTTTCTCTGCAAAAAAATCTTGTGGATTTTGTACCCACATTCAACAATTGTTCTCCTGGTAAACCTTGAGTCTGAGAAATGTATCGGATCTGAAAATTAATTTAAAAACAAATTTATTTTTTCATATGACAGGCATTAATTGAACATTTTATCAGCAACTACCCGATACCATCTATGTCCTCAATAAATTCACATAAGGAAGGAATCTGCAGTGTAGTCAGAGTTCCCTGAGAAATGCTTGATGTAAATTATATGTAAACTATATGTAAATTAATGTAAAAATATTAAAGTTCTATATAAAAAGTGGAAAATCAACATGGTCAAAGCCTGAACTACATAGACTCACTAAGGGAGAACTAGTAAGAGATCAAATGGCCTTTGGGGGTAAGGGGGGACAATACTGGAAGTTTGAACCTATGGCCTCATGCATGCCAGGCAAGTGCTCTACCACTGAGCCATTCCCAGACAATAGCTTAGTAGGAAGGAGAGGGACTGGAATTGATGGACTAGATGAGTTACTCTGGGGAAGTGCAGGCAGTGTCTTGGTGACATGTGATAAAGTTACAGATGTACCCTCCCAAGGAACACCCCGAAACCCCTAGCTGCAGGGCCTCTCAACTTCATGTCTTCATCTGGAATACCTGTCCCAGGTGTCCCAGGGCACTCTTCCTTTTTAGCTCTGGGCTCTAATATCACCTTATTCATTATGCTTGCAAGCCATTAAGCAGCAGTTAACTCTGTCTTTCCCAGCAACCCCCGTTCTCCCAGCTAGATTTTTCCCCATCATGCTTTTCACCATTTGGTGTACTACAATTCCCAGCATCCATGACAGAGCCTGGTACACATTATTAGATAGTGGTTCTCACACTCTGTGACTAGTCAGTATAAGGAAAAGGCATGGGCTTCAAGGGGAAATGTAACTTAGGACCAAAAAAGTCCTCCACCTTCCTTATTTCCAGTTTAATCTTAGATTCCGCTTTACAGAGCAGCCCATCTGTTCCTTCACCTTCTAGTTCTTTTCTCTATTAACTCCTTCCTCTCAGATTAAGAAAAATCCCATTATCTTCTAGCCTCAAAAGTAAAAATAGAAAATGTGCCTCTTTGCTGCTTTTAAGCAGGCCATTCCTCCCTTCCTTCTTGTTTACAGTTGGAGGTGAGTGTTCAGAGTGTTGCTAGGCAGCTCAGACTGGCCTCAAATGCAAAGGTCCCCCGGAGTGCTGCAACTATAAGCCACACCTGGCTTTATTTTACTTTTATACCAATGGCTCCTGGCCTGTTAAATTGTATTCATTCAGGCTTGGTGATACATGCCTTTGAACCCCGGCACTGGTGGGCAATGGCAGGTAGATCTTTGTGAGTTCAAGTCTAGCCTAGTCTACAGAGTTTGTTCCAGGATAGCCAGGACTATACAAGAGACCCTTTCTCAAAAAAAACAAAACAAAAACAAGACAACTTCTGTTATTAAAGCCTTTATAAATAATGAAAGCAAAACAAAAAATTAGGGCTATTTTGCTAGTCACAGTAGTTTACACTCAGCACTTGGAAGGCTGAAGTAGCCTCATATGCTTCTGAGGTGGGGTGGGAATTACACATTAAGAATCCTGAGAGATAAAATGCACCATTTCGAAACCTGTCTCAAAAAAAACCAAAAAAAAAAAAAAGCACCATTTCAGGACAAAATGATACAGTAGCATGGGTTACTCCTTCCTTAGAATCCAAATCTTAGGGCAGGACGGCGGGGCTGGCTGGGGTAATGGAGAAACTAATGCAGACTGAGAAAAGCCCTCCTCTCCATGGGCTAGACTGACACCATCAACGTGAGAATGGAGCCCAGAAGGTGGCCATTACAAAAAGGGCAACAGTACAGAGCAGGTTTGCTTATACCCTTTAACTTTTAATCCTTTCTCGAGGTTGCTTTGGGAGTATCATCACCCAGTAGGCATGTGTAAGTGAAATACAGACTGTTTGTGCTAGGTTAGTTTTTTGTTTTATGTTTTAAGGTGTGTCTCTGTGTGGTGTATTGCATGCATGCTTGTCTAAATGTATATGGGAGCCTGTATGGCATGTGGACAGTCATGTTCATGTATGTTTCCAGATGTGTAACCATGTATAAGGTTGTATGTTTTCTGCAATTGCTCTCCACTTATTCACTGAGGCAAGGTCTCTCAACTGAACCCAGAGTTTACAGATAGAGTTCTTGTCCCTGTCTTCTGAATTTGGAATTATGTCTACCCAACTTCATAGAACCTGAGGATCCAAACCCTGGACCTCGCATGCACAAGAGCTGCAAGCCCACTAAGCCATCTCCCTAGCCACTTCTCTATAGTCTAGACTCCTCGTCTGAAAACAGACACAGGACGTGTCCCAGAGATGTTATGAAAGAAATGTAGAGTGTTGTTATAATAACAACTTTGGGGCCAGGAACTCAGTAAGTATTGATCAGAAATATTACTATTGCCCACTGCCTAAGGTAAAAAAAAACTACTACTAGTGTATTTTGAAGACAATACACCAAAGCTAAGGGCTATAATTCAATAGTAGAACACTGAATTCAATCTTGGGCACTGGGGGTGAGGGAGAACACAAAGGTTTTAGTTGGACATGATGGCACACAACTATAATCTTAGCATTTTTGAGGTGGAACCAGGAGAATCAGGAGTTCAAGGTCATCCTCAGTTTCAAAGAGAGCCTGAAGCCATTCTAAGCTACCTGAGAGAGACTCTGTTTCAAAGAAACAGAGAACTTGGTGCCTTATTTGGAGTACCTAAGTGTACAGGGGCAACTGATTCCTGGAAAGAGGGCACAGATGAGAGAGAGAAGTATGTTTACTAGAGACCTACTACATCCTAAGTTAGGAGATCGATGGAATCTCTGAAAATTAAACATTAACATTTGCAAACATAACTTGCTTTTGCTAGGTAATCCCAGCACTCGGGAGGCTGAGGTAAGAGCATTAAAGTTTTGTTGTTGTTGTTTTTAAGAGTAGTAAAGTTTGAGGATAGCATGAGCCACTGAGTAAATTCCAGGCCATCCTGTGCTATAGTGTGAAATCCTATCTCAAAAGGGTGAAAACACAGTAAGGAGGCTGGAGAGATGGCTCAGAGGTTAAAAGCACTGACTGCTCTTCCAGAAGTCCGGAGTTCAAATCCCAGCAACCACATGGTAGCTCACAACCAGATGTAATGGGATCTGATGCCCTCTTCTGGTGTGTCTGAGGACAGCTGCAGTGTACTCATATACATTTAAAAAAAAAAAAAGAACAAAGAACAAAGAACTGAATGAAAACTATAATTGGTACCTTGTGATAATGGCTTTCTCTGTTCCTCTGGAAGAACACACATATGCACATATACAGATATGTGATCTGAAAACATTGTTCATCTAAACCAGGTAACCTGTTCCAAGTTTGGTGTGGTTTCTCCTACAACTTTGTCTTTTAAAAAAAAAATTACAGGATTTAGAAAAACCAAGTTTGAGTCAGGCTTTTGTCTTTAAAATTACTGTTGTGAGCCGGGCAGTGAGTGGTGGCACACGCCTTTAACCCCAGCACTTGGGAGGTAGAGGCAGGTGGATTTCTGAGTTCGAGGCCAGCCTGGTCTACAGAGTGAGTTCCAGGACAGCCAGGGCTACACAGAGAAACCCTGTCTCGAAAAAAAAAAAAAAAAAGAGGGAAAAAAAAATTACTGTTGTGACCTAACAATTCTGTTCATTTGGACGTGGGGAATTTCATTTCTCTCCCTCATATAAAGGAGGGAGCAGAGTAAGTCTTCTGATAAGACTAACATGAGCTGCCCAGTAAGTCTTCTGATAAGACTAACATGAGCTGCCCAAGACACTGCCAGCAAGGCAACTTGAAATTGCCACTAGATGGTGTCCTGCCCCACAGGATTACACGTGTCATGAACTAATCCACAGCCACAACTAAGTTTCTAGCAGCTGACTGCTGCTTTGGTGCTTCAGCAGCTTGGAATTATCAGCAGCTTGGAATTATCAGCAGCTTGGAATTATCAGCAGCTTGGAATTATCAGCAGCTTGGAATTATGGGACTCTGGCTAGATTGCCGTGTCCTTCAAAACTAGCAATAGTCTAGCAGCTGCATCAAAGTCCAAAGTTGACTGAAAACATACCTGAGAAGATGTACAGAAATTGTTACATAAACTTTTAGAGGACTTCAGAACATAAAAGAGGTGAAACAGACAATTTAGAAACCTGACCTAGAAAAGAAGGTTCACTGGTAGAAAGTGTCAAGGATGAGATTAATGTCAGTGATTTCATCTCGTGTTAATGATAATACTGAATCGCCTCAGACTGATTACTTCTCAGTGTTTGATTTTGAATTATGTGGCTGTGTACATGCACGTGTGCACAGGTACCAATGGAGTGCAGACGTAGGGTGTTGGATCCTCTGGACCTGGAGTTAAGACAGTTGTGAACCATCTGATGTAGGAGCCAGGAACAAAACTCGGGTCCTCTAGAAGAACAGAACATGCCTCAACCACTGAGCCATCATTTCAGCCCCTCACATCCATTTCGATATAGAAAATCAACAATAAAAAACAGAATTAAGGCCAGGAATAGCCGTGTGTGCCTTTAATCCCAGAACTTGGGAGGGGATCTCTGTGGATTAATCCCACCTGGTCTGCCTAGTGAATTCCAGGATAGTCAGGGCTATATAGAGAGATACTGTCTCAAAAAAAAAAAAAAAAAAGAAAGAAAAGAAAAGAAAAATGATAAACTGGCCTGGGCAAACTGATACATGCCCTAAGACAGAGAGATCACAAGGTTGAAGTGAGACTAAACTACATACTGTCAACCTGCCTCAAACAAACAAAAGCTAAATACTATATTATCCAAATATTATATGGTTATATAGTATGATGATTACTTCACAGAATTGGTTTGAAGTCTGCAGATTGTAACTTAGCTTCTGGCACTGGAATACTTAGTCTTCAGGAGGTGAATGTCTGGGGAGAATGAGCCCTTGCTGGAGGAAGCATGTCAACAGGGGTGGATGTGGAGCATCAGAAGCCTCTTGCCCTTTGCCCTAGCTCTCTTCTGCTTCCTGTTTGTGGGTTAAGATGCGAGATCCCGCCTGCAGCTCCAACCACTTGCTGCCTGCTGCCACTGCTCTGCCATCATGGACTCTTTCTGGAAATGTAAGTGCAAAAACACGCCTCCTTCTACAAGTTGCCTTGGTCATGTTTTATCACTGCCTTAGGAAGTTGGGTAATACATTACTAGAATGTTAGAAAAAAGCTTGTAAGTCAAGATCTAATGTTAAGTAAATTTAAATTTTTAAGATTCTACGTTTGACACTTTTTGGAGATTTTCACATTTTGTGTATGGAGAATCATGTAATACTCTAAGACTAGAAATTACTCTTACTTTCTAGCAACGCAAATCACTGTGACAGTTCTGTTACCTGATCATACTCCAAGGCTCCCGGGTAGAGTGGCCATCCAAGGAATAACTCTGCGATCACACATCCCAGTGACCACATGTCTATGGCTTCACAAAACGGCAACCCCAATATAATCTCTGGAGCTCTGGGGGGGAAAAAAGAAGTCAGGTTCCCTTTCACTTTAAATTACCTAATTTTATTTGACTTTATAAGAAAAATGACAGAAACTTGTCACACCCCAATCCTAACCCTAGTAATGTGAAGGGACCGTGAGCACAACAGCTCCATAATGAAGTCTCTTCCCCACCAGCCTTTCCCTTGACAACATCTGTTAATGCTTGGAAAACAGAAAACATACACCTTGCTTTTCAAGCTACAGCAGATTAGAAATAATACACAGAAAGCTGACAAAAACATTAAACATTTGTGATATCAAAAACACTGAAAAAACAGGCAGTGAAAGTTAAGACCAAATGAAAACAAAATTTCTGAAGCCAATAGTTTAGACTTCCATGTGACTTCAGAACATAACAGTCATATAACTGGGTCCTTAGCCATCCTTAGAGACTAGTGCAGTGTATTCAGTTTTGAAAGGTAAAAGAATGAGCTAGATAAATAAATGACTCAGTAGTTAAGATTATAGCCTGCTCTTCCATAGTTGAATTCCCTGCACCCACATGGCAGTCACAACTGTCCACAATTCTAGTTCCAGGGTATGCTATGCTTCCTTCTGGCCTCAACAAGTCCAGACACACACTGGTGCACAGACTTACATGTAGGCAAAACACCAATACATATAAAGTTTAAGTTAATTTTTAAAAGTATGGTATAAGATAGAACAATTAAAATGCATCTTAGCACTTACAACATTTCAGTTATTTTGAAAATATGTCATTCTCAGATCAATTATGCTACTACGTCATATGGCTTTCTTATGGGGAGTCTAATGTGGCATGAGCCTCCATCCACTTTCTGAAGAGAACTAGCATGCTATTAGAGAGCCTTCATGCACAGCTGTATAGCTGCAAAGGAACCATGCACACAGTTATCCTGGGTCTGTGGGCATATGCATGTTTAACTTTCAAAAACAAAACAATGAATATTTTCCCCTAAAAGAGTTGAGAATAACTAGTCATGTTGCCATATTCTCATTTTTCCCTACACAGATATTTTCCTCTGAAGACAAAGAGTATTCACAAACAGCAGGAATTGAGCACTGAACAGACCCTAGTGCACATTGGCTAATTGTATTAACAATGTTGGGTGAATCAAACAGCTCAGCAGGTAAACAGGCCACCAACCAGGCAAACTGATTTCAGTCCCTGGACTCCACGTGGGAAGAAAAGAGAAGGAACTCCAGGGAGCACCCTCTGACCTCCATACATGTTCTGTGGCACAAGTGCACATGTGCACTTAAGTGCACACATATATACACCATACACTACACACAAACTCACTCTCCCTCTCTTCCTCTTCCCCCCAACCCCCAAATATAAATAAATATGTACTAATAATGTCCTTTCTGGTAAAAGGGACCCAATTCAGATACTTGCAGAAATGTCCCTAAGTGTGGATTTGTCTGGTGGCTCCACAACAGCCAGTTTGTGTTATAAATCTGAAATGAGAATGCTATTTTCAGCCGGGCAGTGGTGGCGCATGCCTTTAACCCAGCACTTGGGAGGCAGAGGCAGGTGGATTTCTGAGTTCGAGGTCAGCCTGGTCTACAGAGTGAGTTCCAGGACAGCCAGGGCTACACAGAGAAACCCTGTCTCGAAAAACCAAAAGGGGAGGGGAGAATGCTATTCTCTTATCACACTTATGGATGGCATACAGTTTCACTACATTTCACTACTAATTTTCATTCTTATCAACTGACTAATGTGATGTTACCTTCTTCCTCTTCCATTGGTAATTAAGTTATTCTGTAAACTTTCTATTCCTTATTATACATTAGAATCAGGTATGGTGTGCACTCTTTTAAGACTGAGACAGGACCAGAAACTGAGGCCAGACTGAGCTGTGTAGGCAAGACCCTGCTCAAAAGAATAAATAACCTTAAATCTATTCATGTATTTCCTTCTATGAATATAAATTCATAAATATCTGTTTTATTCAGTAGGCTATAACTCACTGTTGTAATTGGGCCACTTGGAACTGCCTCCAAGTGTGGTCACTGACCATGGCCTCCTGCTTTCACCGAGTTCTGGAATAACAAGACATTCCAGACTCAGGTTGTTCTTTTCTTCCTACAGCCCTAGAAGCAGCCGTTTCTTTTAAGAATACCTGGTGTTTCTTTTAGTGGAAAGCAGTACAATGAAATATATAATATAATAATAAAAACATGGTAAATTTAATCACCAAGTCCAACATTAATGTGAACAAACTATTTCTAATATTTAGAAATATTTAGCCATTAATATGTTTTTCAATTTTTTCATACAATATATTTAGATCATATTCTTTCCACCTCCAACTCCTCCCAGATCACATCTATACAACCAACTTCTTTTTCTTCAAAGGAAGGAAGAATGGAAGGAAAAAAGAAAAGAGAAAAACAAAACACGGAGTCTGCTTTGTGTTGACTAACTCCTCCTGGACATGGGGCCTGCCCTGGACTGTGATCAGCATGCACAGTGTCACTCCAGTAAAGAAACAGATTTTCCCTCTTCCAGTCACTACTAGTTACATACGACCAGCTTCTTGACTGAGGATAAGACTTTCTGCCCACCATTTTCCTTTCTCCAAGCATGAAATTTGTCTGGCTTAAACTTGTGCTGGCTGCCACAGTCTCTGTGAGTTCATTTGAATACCAGCCCTATTGTGTCTGGAAGACACTGTTTCCTTGATGTCACTGCCAAGGTGTCCATTTTCTATGTACATCACCATATGTAAAAGTGGGGAAGCAACATGGTAACGCCCCTATAGTCCAGATGAACCTGACAGAGAAACGAGGTTTCTACTAGCTGCTCTTGCAAATAGAAAATAAACTCTAAGCCAGGTGAGGTGGCTCACACCTGTAATCCATTTCTGGGAGGCTTAAGACTCTTAGGACTGTAATGAGTTGAACACCAGTCTGGACTATATAGGGAATCCCAGGTCACTTTGAGCTACAGAGACCTGATGTCAAAAATCCAAACTTTAAAGATTATGCATTTTAAGAGCACCTCAAAGTCACTGTAGTGACTAAAATTGTTTCCGATTCTTTCACCAGCTTGGGAAATACACTTGTGTATAAACAGACTTCTGTGTACATAGATATCATTTGTGCATTATACATAAACAAGGAACAAATTAAGTAAGTGTATTCAATGAACAGTCAAACCGTGCCTGGAGGCTCACTTTATAAGTAAGTACAGAGTTAGGAGTCCAATCTGAACCCTACAGCTTCAAAGTTGAGATCATATGGTAACAAAGTATATCTGTATACATAAAGTGATGTTTCTTTTTCTGCCATGTGTTTTTAGTCAGGTCTATTGATGTTCACTACAAATACTTTCTATCTTTCTAAAAACTTGAAAGACTGATATAAAACATAGCTTAATACTGAAAAGTGGCAAATTGGAAGGAAATTTTCCTCAGTGAGAACAGAACTCTGAATGGACCGGTGGACTACTGATAGAGCACTGGAAGGGAATGCTCAGAATCCTTCACATAAGAATGCAGTGAAGTCAGAGTCACTCAGAAAAGATGGCTATTAGTGGAGCATCTCGAGATTTGTTCCATTTTTACCTACTTGCTCAAGTCAAACGTTGAGTAATTGGCAAGAGAACCCCATCCCTGTTGGGGAAAGGCTGTCTTGGTTTACGATCTCAGTGTGTCCAGTTTGAGAAACAATTATACCTTAATAGGCAGGTACCATGGGTTATCACTGGAAATGCATGAAAACTATGAATTTGTATGTGGTATATTCATCAAGAAGTATTAAGCTGTGGATGTAGCTCAACCCTAGAAGGCTTTCCTAGCAAGCATGAGGTCCTGGGGTGCAAGGGAGGAATAGAGTGTGGAGGAAAACTGGTCAAAAGATGTCTCCCACTAGAGTGGTTTCACAAGCAGAGATTATAAATATCTGATCTTCATTTCTTCGTGTTGATGACGTAAGCGTAATGCTGATATGTTAGGCCTCAGACTTAACCCCAGGTCTGATCAAGCTCAAGGCAATGATGATTTCTTCAACATGAAAGTGATGGCTGTTAGTCACTAAGTAAAAGGCAGGTGCTGCTCTATGCTGCTTCATGATAATCCAAGAGTATGTGTGCACCTGCATGCTTTCCTGACTTTGACAGAATAAAGACAACTGAGATATACAACACCAACTTATACAAGATAAAAAAATATTAATTTTTGTGAACATTAAAATCACTCAATCCAAAGGTCTTCTAAGATAGAGATAGATGTGGGAGAGGTTTTAAAAACAATGACAAAAAACAGACAAGACAGGCACAGTGGGAGGAGAAGAGAGGCCTGCAATCCCTGTACTCAGGAGGCTGAGGCAGGAAGATGGAAATGGAGGGTCCAGACCAGCCTGGACCGCTTAACAAGTCCCAAGTCAGCCTCTCTCAAAATGTAAAGTCATTATTAATAAACTAAGAGATTTTACTAAATTATTTCCCATGCCATGCATGCACATGCCCTGTTTAAATAGCACTGTCCTGAGGAGTTCCGAAACAGACACAGAACTGTGCAACCATTACCACTCAGTTCCTAGGACAGAGGCATAATGTTCTTCTCGGGAACCAAGCTCATTCCACCATGTCTTAGCTCCACTTCAGTAAGTCTTGCACCTAGCTTCAAACTTTGAACGTCAACCTTCTTCTTCTACATTTACCTCCCCTGAGGAATCACAACAAACTGATCACCTGCATTCTGTATTAAAAAGAGTCTGACTATGTATTCCAGAGAGGCCTGGAACTCAAGAGATCCATCTGACTCTTCCTCCTAAGTTCTGGAACTTAGGTATGGGTCATCCCAACCAGCTTTTGGTTTTGTACTATATTCTTAGTATGTCTTTTTTATTGCTAAACAGTATCTAAACCACTGCATACATTTTAGGTGACCATTTATCAGATGATGGGCAATAAACTGTGTATACTTCTTGGCAACTTTTTTTTAAATGATGGATTAAGTACTAACTTAGCTCAGCGATAGAGCACTTACCTAGCATGTGCAAAGTCCAGCCTTAATATCCAGAAGAGAAAGAGAAAGAGGGGCAAACAGAGGGGAAGACATAGGAGGAAGGGGAGAGCATCAAGGAACAGGGGAAGGGGTGGAGCTAAGTATACCATTTATCCAGCCACACCCTGTCTCACATCCATCAGGCACCTCCCCTCCAACCACTCCCGCCCCCCAGCTTTCCCCATCTTTGGTTTCTCAGTCCCTAAGCCAGGAAAGTCAAATATACCCCTTCTCTTTCACTTTCCACATCTATTAGCAAATCTCACTAACTAGCATCAAAAACTGACCACATCACTCCACCTTTACTGCTACACTCCCTAATCCAGACGGACATCTTGTCTGGATTGCATCAACAGCTTCTGTTTTCAGCTTCTGTCCTCGTTTTCTCCCACATATCAAGATAGCAGCAAGAGGGGTAACACAAAGCAGCGCACAACATTCCTCACCCCAGAATTCCCAGGAGAACCCCATCCTAGTGACCTCAGTCACAACAGCATTTCCTGCTTTATCTTACGTGCTCTGAGCCAAGTGCATCGGCCTAAAAACTTCTTCAGAACTGCTCAAACCATTACACTTAAGGATACCTAGGAGATTGCTCCAAGAAGCAAGACTTCATTCCCTTCTCTTGTCTTTCTGCTCAATGATTATTTTATTAGAAAGACCCTCTCACAGTCTTACACAAGAGGAAGTATGACCACTTTCCAACAACTGATTTAAATGTTGGCTCATTGTCTTTTTTCCGCTTGTTCCAGCAGACTAGCATTCTATGAAGGCACAAGACTTGGACATTTTGTTCCAGTGCTGTGATGTTAGCACCTAAAGAACACCACCTGGCACACAGCAGGTGCTCACAATCCAAGCAATGGATTTTAACAAAGCTTTTATAGCTCATGAAACTAAGGGACATTTTTGGTAGAATCAAGTATATGAGTTCAACAGGAAGCAGGCAAGGAACTCTAACATGCTAGCCAGCTTGCATTTAAGACAGCTGACCATCTTAGAACAAAACCAAATAACCATTTACTGAGAGAGAACAATGGGCCGGGTGCCATGGATATAACTGCTAACACACCAATCATTTAAAGAAAATGTTCTACAAACAAACTGCAGCAATTCAGGGAAGCAAAATGTTTCACATAAAAGAACTGCTGGGCTGCGTGCAGCCAACCCGCAGAAGCACAGAAAGTAACATGCTTATTTCTGAGGCAAGTTTTAAAGTGGTTTGCTATGAAAGGAAGAGAAGAAATACAGGGCCCAGAATTATCAAGGGTAAGAGTGGAGCTGAGATTTTTTTTTAAAAGATTTACTTGTTTTTAATTATGTGTATGTCTGTGTGTGGGTATGTGTACGTGTGTGCAGGTGTCTGAGGAAGCCAGAGATGTTCGACTCCCCTGACGCTGGAGGCACAGGCCGTTGAGAGCTGCCCATCAAGGAGTCATCCCTCCAGTCCAGTGCCCAGATGTCAAAAACTGATTCCCAATCTTCTCTCTCATCATAACAACCTCAAATTATGAAACTGACTCAGAAAAATAGAAAAGCAAACTAACAAAACCCTAGGCATTGGCTCAAGTCATTTGTAGTGACTCTTCTTATATACTTGTTGTTGCATTTTAGAAAATGAAAATATTAACTGACCTAAAAAATATTTTTCTGAAAATAGGTCCATTACTTAAGGAGACACCTACTACAGCCTTTTATGATTAACTAGTCTATAACTTTCTACAACAAGCAAAAGAAAAGGGGTATAAAAAGAGAAAAGGGAATGAAGAGAATCTTGACACAGTTTCCTCTGAGTTTGATGCGTCTGTTTACATCGTGGACAAGAACAGCTACCGTACTCTATGGGTATGGACAGGAGACCATGGCTTGCCCTGTATTCATGGACTCGATGATCCAGCTGATGTCAGGCTTTTATTAGTTAGTTGTAGCCTTTTAACATTCCCTCCAGACCAAGGGTGGAAGCATGTTCAACAGACTCTTCCCTGAGATTTCATGACGTGGTAATAGTAATCTTAGAAATATTAATGTGTAAAAGAAGTTTCTTTTGGGTTGGAGCAATGGCTCAGTGGTTAAGAGCACTGACTGTTCTTCCAGAGGTCCTGAGTTCAATTCCCAGCAACCACATGGTGGCTCACAACCATCTGTAACGGGATCCGATGCCCTTGTCTGGTGTGTCTGAAGACAGTGACAGTGTACCCACATACATGAAATAAATAAATCTTTTTTTAAAAAAAGGTTTCTTTCATTGTCTTTTGATGTTTGGGGCTTTCTGTTTTGTTTTGGTTTTTGTTCATTTTGTTTTGTTTTTTGAGACAAAATTTCTTTGTATATCCCTGGCTGTCTGTAACTGTCGGTCAATCTATAGAGCAGGCTGGCCTGGCACTCACAGAGATACGCCTGCCTTTGCCTCCTGAGTACTGCCATCACCACACCCAGCCCCATAAGTTTACTAAGAATGAACTAGGGGGTGCAGGTGCTCAGGAGTCAGCCCATCTTCATGTAAATAACCCAGTAAACTTGTTAGAGCATTTTTCTGAATTTGACATAATATTTCTCTTTTCCTAAGCCAATCATCAATTCTTTAGTTTTTTTATAATTTCATGTGCATACACACACACATATATACATACACACATACATATAAAATGTACTTGGATATGTGGTGCTCACCCCGCCCTCTTTAACCCCACCCCACCTCCAGGCAAATACTCTTTTCTCAACATGTCACCTTCCTACTTTTCACTCCATGTAAATTATTAAAGAACATATAATTACAAGAGTAACTAGAGCTGGGAATCTATTTAATACATTCATAACAAATCCCTGGGTTAATCCTCAAAACTGCAGAAGCGGGCATAGTAGTACTCTCTTATAATCCAAGCACTCAGAAGCTGGAGACAGTGGATCAGAAGGTCAAGGTTATCCTCCACACCTGGGGACTAAGGCCAGACTGGGATATGAGACTCTTGTCTCCAAAAATAAAAATATATGTACAATAACAGAAATAATAGTATGTTCTTAATGTAATACTATGAGGCAGGCTGTAAGTGTCCTATAGCCCTGCTAAGTCACACAAAGGAAGAAGCAGGCACTAGAGTGCGCTCCTTGGCAGGACCACCCAGCAGTAAGAAGTGCAAGTGGAGCTCAGATGTGTCCATTCTTCTAACCACTGCACATTAAGATTAATAATTCCTACCATTACGAACACTATGAGACTTTTACAGGAAGTTATGCCTCCCAGATCCAATATTCACTGCAGCAGTGTAGAAAAACAGGAAAGAGATGTGGAGAAGAAGCCTCTCAACTCAGTCTAGATGAAGTCTCTCAAAAGCTGAGAATTTCAACACAAAACATGCCATATAGACAATATTCCTTTTTTGTTTCTATTCCTTTTCTTACAGATATATTTCAAAAAATAATGCTAAAATGGGCCAGGTGTATTGGCGAATCCCTTTAACCCCAGCACTTGGAGAGCAGAAGGTATGAAAATGTGTAAAGCCGCATGTATATAACCTTTGAAGTCTCACTCTTTTCCTAGCTCACAAGATAGAGCAGAGACCTTGCTAACAGCCAACCATGTCTTGGCTTTGTTGTAGCCTACACACAGTAAGGATTCCTTTGATCTTTTTGACCAGTTTTGAATTAACCCCCCCCTCCCCCACTTACTGCTTGTATCTAAATCTATTTTAAAACATTTTTTATTTCCTCCCCACTTGCCTCTCTCTCCAGTTTTAGAACTCACTGCACTCCTCCAGTTCAGACGCTTAAGTGCTGGAACAACATAGAGGCCTGAGCCACAATGCCTGGCTCAAAAACCTCTCAATTTGGTCTAGAGAGATGGCTCAGTAGTTGAGAGCATACACTGGTCCTTAAGAGGATAGAATTCTATGCCCAGCACCCACATCAGAAGCTCAAAGGAACCTCTAAACCCAACTCTAGGAGATCCAACATTCCTCTGACCTTCTTAGACACACACATAATTACAAAATATTTTAAAGCACTTAAATTTACAAAAAAAACAACAACTATAAAAAGACTACACAGTATTCAGATAATACCCTGAATCAAGTTCCTCAAACATTAACACATTACCCTATTTGTATTATATACATCTCTGTCCTTTTACACACATACAAATACTGTTTTTGAGAAACTTGATGAGATTCAAGTTGTAGATAATATGCCCTTTAATGCATCATTTAGTGTATACTTCCTAAAAACAAGGTCTCTTATACAGCTATAATACATCAAAAATCAGGAAATTAACATTAGCACAACAATGTTACTCAAAGCCAGGGCTACACAGTGAGACTCTGTCTCAAGAAAGAAAGGGGGGGTCTGGTGTGGTGGCACATGACTTTAATCCTAGCATTTAGGAGGCAGAGGCAAGTGGATCTCTGTGAGCCCAAGGCCAGACTGACTGATAGAGTGAGTTCCAGGACAGCCAGAGCTTTGTACTGAGATCATCTTGAAAAGAAGAAAAAGAAAAGAAAGATAGGAAGGGGGGTAAGGGAAAGAGGAGGGAGGGGGAGGGGAAGGGAGAAAGAATGGATGGAAAGGGAAAGGAAGGAAATGTTTGCCCATCACAACAATTAATGTTTACCTTTCTAGCAAACAAATTTTTAAAAGGGGCTAAAGATATGGCTCAGCAGTTAAGTACATGGGCTACTCTTCCAGGGCGCCTGGGTACACTCCCGGCACCCATACGGTATTCACAACAATCTGTAACTCCAGTTCCAGCTCCAGGCCCTCTTCTGGCCTATGTAAATGCCAGGCATGCAAATGGTGAGCAAGCAAAACACTCATACACATAAAAATAAATAAAAGCTTTTTGAAAAGAAGTAAATAAACCAGGCCTAGGCCAGCAAGAAGGCTCAGCATGTAAAATGCTTGCACTCAAGCTTGAAAATCTGAGTTCAATCCCCTGAACCCACATGGCAGAAGCATGGGTTATATTCTAATCTGCACACACAAATGGTCACTCCTTTTATCCCAGCAAAGACAGAGGCATTGAGGCCAGCCTGGTCTATATAGTGAGTTCTAGAACAGCCAAGACTGTACAGAGATCCTGTCTCAAAAAGATAAATAGATGAGATAGATAGAGACAGGCAGGCAGACAGACAGGCAGATGGACGGACAGATACATAGATATATGATTGATAGATATAGATATATAAATAGATGCTTAAAATTAAAAAGTCAGTCCCAATGTCTAATACAACACTAGCTTCTCAGGTGGCTAAAGCAGGAGGAACCCAAGTTTGATCCACAGAGTTCTAAGGCAGTGCAGACAATTTAGAGAGATCCTGTTTCAAAACTAAAAGATACCAAAAGCGCTAGGACTGTATCTCAGTGGTATAAGTGAGGCTCTGGACTCAAACGATGAGATAAAAATGAGTGAACAAATAAGTATACTAGTTCTTTAGTTACTATCTCTAGGCTCAAGCAAAGTAGACATTTCATTAGCCTCAATTCATTTACAAACTAGGGATGCTGTGTGTTACATATACCTTGTACCCTAAGGTTCATACATTGAAAATACATCTCCCAGTGTAAAAGGGCCAGCTGGAAGGTAGTCAGCCACAACCTATGAAAAGACTAATGTCTACAGGAACACATTAGCATCATAGGACAGAATCTGTTCTTGCAGAAAACTGTTTGTTTTGAAAGGGTCAAGGCTGGACTTCTTCACACCTTGCTGGCACTTGTGTCCCTTTCTGCATTAAGCTGGTTCCTTTTTTCACTTTACCATGTTGTACCACTGTTCACAAGTCCGCTTCACAACATGCGTGACAGGGATACACTTGCCTTTACAGACCGTAACAACAAAACCAGTGACAATATTATTAATTTCCTCAGCCAAAAACACATCTAAAATTAAGAGTACTAGAGTGACTGCCTCCATGTTTGTGAAAAATAGTAGCACAACAAAAACTTAAGCTAAAGAATAAACCTGGCAAGAAATAAAGTGAACTCTCTACAAACAAAACAACATAACTGTGTGTTTTGTCTCTAAAGAAGACTAGAAGGTCCTTAAGGCTCCCTTAAAGAAATATTCACTGGCTCACCTGATAAAAGCACTGGCAAGCCTGGTAAGTGGTGGAAGAAATAACCTACTCTGAAGGCTGTCTTCTGACCACCACACATGAGCCATGGTACACGTGCACACCCCACATGTAACATATGCACACATGATAATAAAGAACACATTCCACTTTGATGTTTTAAATTAAATTCTCATATACTCTGTAACCTACAAATAGGTAGCTACATTAAGTAACTCCTAAATCCAGACTACTGGGATTTAAGGAAACATGAAAGCAAACCTCTAAATCATGACCGACCATACATGATTTCCTTCTAAAACCACTACTTCCCTGAGATAACTGCTCTAAAAATAACTGTCACCGCTGTGAATTATACTGAGTAAAGAAAATAAGAGGAGCCAATTATAAAGCTAGATAATATAAAAACAGCCTGGTGTGCACTGGAGTGGTAATGTGCACATAGGATCATCAGCTGTACTGGTGGTACACCTCCAGGGAAAGGAGGTGCATACCTGAGAAGGTAGGGGAGCGCATGAAGGCAAGGTGTGTGAAATCAACTGTGTATGAAGACGTGTACACGGGAACTGTCACACAGCTTGCTAGGAAACTAAACTACTCTAAAAAAACAAAATCTATTTTACGGAAAGTAGACTTAAAATAGACAAGACACAAACTCTAAGAAACAAAACCTAGTATAAAAAGAAAATATCATTGGATTGAAACTACATTTTCTTGAGATAATTGTTGAGTTTTGAGTTCAAAAGAAACTCTATGGTAAACTATCCTTTTGGGTAAGAAGTGGTGGGCATAGTGGTGTTATACCTTTAATCCTGGCAACATTCAAGAGACAAAGGAAAGCCAGGACTACATAGCAGGACTGTCAAAAACAAATAGAAAGAGTTTAGGCATTTAAAGAAATAGAAAAGTTAACAGAGAGGCAGGCATATAGCAAGCCACTTGGTGGAGCTCTGAGGAGCATTCAGGCCAGTGAGGCAGAGTTGGGGATCCTTTCTTTAAAGATCTGGGAGCAAGGGGTAAAGTTTCATAGCAAGAACCCACAGCCAAATAGTGCCTGATTCCTAGGTGGCAAGAGGAGGAGGGAATCCCAGGGAAGGCACATGCACCTCTGAGGCCTGGGGTGGGGCAAGGAAGGAGAAGCACACCTAATCTAATTAAGGGGTCCTCATTTTATGGGAGGAGGATGTGTTGCCACTGGGATCATGTCTCTGACTCTGGCAACCTGGCCTGCACGCATCTCTGCCATTCTCCTGGCATCCAGGCACCTGTGGAGTCTGTTTACAGGCCTGCCTGTCACTGTAGCAGCTGGGATCCCACAATCAGCTGTGAAGATGGAGATAGATCTAACTTGAGCAGTAACCCATCTCATGTTCTAACAGTTGCTAACTAATAGCAAGGCATAAAGGATAAACAGAAGGCAGTGGCCTAGAGCCTGCAATGTCTCTCATTGACCTGGAAACACAAAAGCTACCGTCAGACTGTTAGGGAAGAGGGGTCCTGGCCTAGGCTTTTTAAAAACACAAAGAAAAAAATCACAAAGAGTAGACAAAAAGGCCAGCCGACCTTGAAATTGTACCACTACCCACCTTCTATACTGAAACTAAAAATCACTCAAGGAAACAGAAAGTCTCTAGATAGCCCTGTCCAACAGATGTCCAAAACACTGGAGACACTGTCTCTACTGTGCACCTAGATGTGTTGGCAACTTCAGATGTGACTTTAGATGTAGCTGAGGCCATGACTCAGTTTCTGTCATTTCAAGGAATTTAACTGAGTTCATACCTACTACACAGCATCAGACACTACTGGCTACCATACTAAATAAACAGCACAACTCAGGAACCTTTCATGCCCACATTCCAGCACAAACACACAACACGCTCAGCCAGGGAGAAAACACAGACCAAAACCAATGCCAAAATCCAGAGGGAAGAAAACAACAGAAGCCTCCCTTAGTCACTGAGCTACTGAGATTATAAAACATGCACTTTAAAACATGAGAAAACAGATAAAACAATAGACTTTTACCAGAAAATTCCATCCTATTTTTTTAAAAAACATACAAATTCAAGGAGCTGGAGAGATGGGTCAATGGTTTAAGAAAATTTGTTGCTCCTGGATTCAGTTCTCAGTACTCATTTGGTGGCTCATAAACATCCATCATAACTCTAGTTCCAGGAGATCTAATATCATCCATCCTCTGACCTCCACATACATACAAGCAGGTAAAACACAGTACACATAAAATATGCAATCAAAAGAAACTTAAAGCTGGGCAGTGGTGGCGCACGCCTTTAATTCCAGCACTTGGGAGGCAGAGGCAGGTGGATTTCTGAGTTCGAGGCCAGCCTGGTCTACAGAGTGAGTTCAGGACAGCCAGGGCTACACAGAGAAACCCTGTCTCGAAAAACCAAAAAAAAAAAAAAAGAAAAAAGAAAAAAATAAACTTAAAAAACATTTAAAAAAAAAAATCAAGGAGTGGGTGGAGAGATGGCTCAGTGGTTAAGAGCACTGAGTGCTCTTCCAAAGGTCCTGCGTTCAATTCCCAGCAACCACATGGTTGTTCACAACCATCTGTAATGGGTGACCTCTTCTGGTGTGTCTGAAGACAGCTACAGTGTACTTATATGCATTAAATAAATAATAAATATTTTTTAAAAAGAGTATCAGGAGGTGGTGGCATATGCCTTTAGTCCTAGCACTTGGGAGGCAGAGGCAAGGATCTCTGTGAGTTTAAGGCCAGTGCAGGATAGCCAGAGCTACCTATCTCGAAAATCCAAAACAAAAAACCAAAAAACAAAAATTTTTTTCAAGTATACAGGACATGGTGGCGTACATCTTTAGTCCCACCACTCAAGAGGCAGAGGCAGGCCTGGTTCAAGGCCAGCCTGGACTATAGAGCTACACAGGAAAATCTTGTCTCAAAAAAACAAAAACAACCAAACAAAAAGACCCACAGATAAAAGTTATAGCACAAAGTAGAGCATGTGCAGTTTGTTAATCAGCATGGCCCATGTAGGCCTATGGCGCACTCGCATTACAGTACTCATCAAGCTGCATGCTTACTGTTAGTATACCACACATGAGTCTTCTGCGCCAATAAAAAAGGATGCAGAGGGCCAAGCTGAGTTAAGGGCACATAGGTTTCGTTCCAAGCACCCACGCTGCAGCAAACAACTGCCTGTAACTACAGTTCCAGAGGATCCGACATCTTCTCGTCCTTTTCTGGCCTCTGAGGATACTGCATGCACATACTGCACAAACACATGCAGGGAAAATAAATATAGAAAATAAAAAATCCACGGGATGCAATAATCCAGGATAGACATTGCACACCTGTATTTGAGTGCTTAGAGGTCAAGGCACCAAGGAAAATGTACTGAATTCAAGCCCTGCCTGGACTACTCAGTGATTCCCAGGCCAGATAAGGCTAACAAGACCCTGTCTCAAATAGATAGATAGGTAAATGGCCATTAATTCACAAAATTCAACTACATTACACCAACTGATTTGGCTCTGAAGAACTGGAGCAGTAAGCCACCAAGAAATAAGCATGGGAGACTCCCTGTCACTGCATCACTGCCATTCTTGCAAAGTTCCCACCCTTCTGTGTAGCTCCTACATATAAAGTGCATGTAGTGTCCCAACACATTAGTAGTACTTGACCTGCATTATGTATTCATCTTCACAGCAACCTTTGAAGTAGCTATTAACATTTTAAAGTGAGTAAAATGAGGCTTAGAAAGGAAGTAACTTACTACAGGTAACACAGTAAGAACCAGAATCCTCAGCATGTGAATTAATACAGCAACATAATTTCCTGTGCTTACTTAGCCCATCAATCCTACGCTTTGTCTAATCAATCTACCCTTGTCTAATAACAGGATATTTAATTCCTCATGAACTAAGACAATAAATTATTAAAATATAGTATTAACACATTATTAGAATGTAGTTAACATTCCTTTATAACCCTAACAACAGTTTCTTAAATTTTAAGCCCCATGCATAGCAAAAGAAAAAATAGAAAACAACACTTTGTTAAAATAAATTAATTTTGTATACTATCAAAGGTGGCTGGAGAGGGACTAGAGAGATGGCTCAGTAGTAAAGAGTTAACACAAGGTGGCTCACAATCATCTGTAACTCCAGCTCCAGAGCCTGCTTGAGCAAGCCATAAAGAACAAGCCAATAAGCAGCAGTCTCCTCCATAGGCTCACCATCAGCTCCTGCCTCCAGTTTCCTGCCTTCAGTTTCTGTCCTGCCTTCCTTCAGTGATGGACTGTGATGTAGAAATGTAAAACAAAATAAAGCGCTACTTTCAGCCATAACAATAGAAATCCTAACTAAGACACACATAAAATAAATCTAATTGTGTGTGTGTGTGTGTGTGTGTGTGTGTGTGTGTGTGTGTGTGTGTTAGTTAAAGAAAAAATTACAGTGCAGAGGTCCAGACCAGAACAAAAACAAGACACAGAGAAAGGTGTGGCAAAAGTTAAATCAGTAGGAGCTGGTCATATGGTGACTACATAAACAGTAGGGAAAGACACATCAAAGAACTGCCTCTAAACTGAGTGCTGGCACACACCTTTAATCACAGCACTCAGTCACTGCTGTTGAACAAATCTGAATCTTAACTTCCTGTTCATAAAATGCAGATGATATTACTAATTTTTAGCTATTCCAAGGGCCAGGAGTAATGGTAAACTCTTTAGCATAGTGATGAGGACAAAGCAGTCAAGAAATGTCATTGTTTCATTTTACACTCTTATTCCCCACATTTAAAAAAAAAAAAAAAAAAAAACCTACACAAGACACATAAAACATATCTATGCTTTTAATGTAAAAAGTGGCTAATCCATTTCAAATTTTGTTGAGTTTGTCTACTGAACCTACTCATATGAAAATACCTTGTGAAGAAAGGTATTTTCTTCCTTTTTTAAAAAGACTTCGGGCAGTGGTGGTGCACACCTTTAATCCCAGCACTTGGGAGGCAGAGGCAGGTGGATTTCTGAGTTTGAGGCCAGCCTGGACTACAGAGTGAGTTCCAGGACAGCCAGGGCTACACAGAGAAACCCTGCCTCGAAAAAAAAAAAAAAAAAAAAGACTTGTAGGCAACGAAGAGCAAAGAAGGAGATGAAAGGATCTGGTGCATCCCAGAGCTCAGTATGCACCTGGTTGATTCTCCTGCGTCCCCTTCCTGGACGCTGAGATAATAGCACCCAATACATACAAGTCGGGGACCAAACTCAAGGCTTCTTGCGTGCCAGGCAAGCACTCTACAAACGAAGTGAACTACACCCAAGTCCCAAAAGGCCACCTTCATGTTACAACTGCAAACACTGGAACAGTATAATATTCAGAAAGGGGAGTATCTCTCAGCAAACGCATATACCCACTACCTTAAAAATCTTTCTCATAAAAATATGAAGCCAGGCAGTGGTGGCGCACGCCTTTAATCCCAGCACTTGGGAGGCAGAGGCAGGTGGATTTGAGTTCGAGGCCAGCCTGGTCTACAGAGTGAGTTCCAGGACAGCCAGGGCTACACAGAGAAACCCTGTCTCGAAAAACAAAACAAAAACAAAAACAAAAAGAAAGTATTGCCTGTGAGTTGCAGGTTTACACAAGCAGGCTCCCTGACATTATCTGAAAATTATATCCATAATAGGATTGTTTTAAATGAGAGTAAACACATTCCATGAAATTATAAAATAAAACCTCAATATAAAGGGAAAAATGTTCCTAATTTGCTACCTTCTTACTAGCTTTTAAAAATTATCATGTGGCTAAAGAGATGGCTTAGCAGTTCAGAGTGTCTCCTGCTCTTGCAGAAGACCTGACTGAGTTCAGTCCCCAACTCCTAGCTCACAACTACCACCTATAAATGCTAGCTCCCAGATCTGATATCTCTACTCTGTGCAAGCACCTGCATTCATATGCACATACCCAGACACAGATACAGAATTTTTTTAAATAAAACCTTTTTTAAAATATTTGTAATTTAAAAATATTAAGTGAAATAAAATATATACAATTTTGTAAATCAGGGCTTTCACAAAAAGACACATTTTTTTCCTACTTAATGTCAAAGTTTAGCACATATTGGAGTCTAAGTAATACAATCTCACCTCACCAGCTGACACCTAAATTATTCACCAGCACAGAGTTGGCACTCTTCCATGGTAACACACTTGTTAATAACATTCAGGGAACTAAATTCCAGCCACAGGAAGATGCTGAAGACAGGGAAGTAAAATAGGCATATATATATGCTTTCAGGTGTGCAAGACGGGCATCTAACCCACGTCCTCATGACAGTCCACAGCCACTGCACAGCCATGAGACTAGATGTACCTTTCCAATACTGACAGCCTTTGAAATCAAAAGCTTTTATTGAACTGAATTAAAGGCCATCATAAAAGTCTTCTTTTAACCTATGAGCGACTATAAGAGGTACACATAATTTTAGTATACAGCATTTCAAGCCTTTGAGAACTTGACTAATCAATCTAGCTTATTATAGGGCATTACGTTTATTCTGTATTTTATAGCTACCATGTGCAGAATTAAACAACTGTGATGAAGCTTTAAAAAATGCTTTTGACATATGCCTAAATAGTACCATTGAACATTTAGACATTAAAGCTTTGTACACTAATCCATACCTATAGGACACGAGGGCAGTATAGTTCCTTTTACCTATATATGTAGAAGTGTGTGGATGGTTAAGTAGCCTCCTTATTTATAAAGTCAATGACAGAAATTAAAATTCAGAGTTTCCAGTGTCCTGGTTCTGCACCATTTCTATTATTTATTCATCTTCCTCCTCTTCTTCTTCCTCCTCCTCCTAGTTACTAATATCTTTTTTTGAATCATATACAAAAAACTGTCATTATATAAAAATAATTCAAGAATCATCAGACAAGAGTTAAGTGTGAATAATGAAGCATGAACACACAATAAGGAGGAAGATTACATGGGAAGGGCATTGTTTTTTGTTTTATCTAAGGAAAAATCTAATACCTAATATGTGCATTAATTCAAATGCTCCTTTCAAATGACCATTATTTAGGACGCAGCCAATTCATTCTCGTTCTTTCTATGGCTTTTAGTCCCTTAGGTACAATTCTAAAAGAGATATTGTCTGAAATATTTCCATGGCACAGTCACCAAGGACAGTGCTCTAAGTAAGCAAGGCACAAATAATGTACTAGATTCTAACATTCAATAATTTTAGAATGTGTGTGTGTGTGTGTGTGTGTATACTGAATTATATATATACTGAATCTGCCCACTCACCAGTATTCTTATGGTAAGCAATCACACTTGTGTTAACATGGATGAACTCAGAATGTGTTCAATTTCTGCTTATTAGAAGAGGACATTTTAACAATGAAAGATGCGGAGAAGCCAAGAGCCCACAAGCTCACAAACATGCTCACTACCACTTTCCTCAGAAAAATATGAGTTCAACCCCAGTCAAATAGTAAGAGAGCACTTCACAGTTATCAGAATAGAAGAAAGGGGTCTGGAGAGGTGGCTCAGCGGACAGAGCCATCTGCTCTTCCAGATTCCCTGCACCCACATAACCACCTCTAACTCCAGCTCCGGGCAAGCCAATCTTCTTTCGTCCTCCTTGGTACCAGGTACACACCAGGTACACAGACATGCATGCAAGCTAAACACCCAAAACATAAAATAATAATTTTTAAAATTTTTAAAATTTTAAAATTTAAAATGTTTTTAGTGACTGAAAAAAAAGAACCGGCAGGGATGTGGAAAAGTTGGATTTCAGATATATACTGATTAAAACTGTGAAATGTTATGGAAACAGAGGATCCTCAAAATAGAATCATAATATGAACCCAGCAACTGAAGGAGGAGTGCTGAGGAGACAGCCATACCCCTGTTCACAGCAGCTACTCAGATGAGCTTTCAGGGAGGTCCAGGTGACAGGATGGGCCGTAGCAGTGGTTCCTGGGAATTGAGATAATGGGCTGTTGTCCCAAGAACACATCTGAGATGTGCAAGATGAAAATACCCTAAAGACCTGTCACAACAATGTGACTGTACTTAATACTATGAAGGTTGGATGATAATATCTATTTTTACATGAGGTAAAAAATGATTACTATTTCCCAGAATAAAATATTTTTGGGAGGCTCATGAGATGATGAAGTGGACAAAGGTGCCTGGCACCAAGGCTAACAACCCCCAGACCACATGGTGGAAGAAGATCCAGCACCTACGAGCTGACCTCCACACTCACACTGTGGCACAGCATGGATCCAAAAAACAAACACATGCAGAAAGTACTAATAGAAATTAATGATAATGGTGGCTCATGTTTGTAATCACAGCAATAGGGTGCTAAGGCAGGAGGATCACTGAGCGTTCAAGGCCAGCCTCAGCTACACAGCAAAAACAAGTCTCAAAAACTAAATTAAATTTTAAAAAGTGAATATTATTATTATTAAAATATTAGCACAAAAGCACTGGAGAGACGGCTCCATGGCTAAGAGCTTTTGCTCTTACAAAAACATGGGCTCAGTTCCCCCCATGGTAATACACAACCATCTGGAACCCCGGTGCATATACATACTAAGGTAAATAAAAATCTAATAAGAGTCCCCACTAGCTCTATATACCAAGTACCACCTTTAATCCCGACTCTCGGGATCCCAGCAGAGACAGGCAGATCTCTGTGTGTTTGAGGCCAGCCTGGTCTACAGAGGTAGCTCCAGAACAGCTACACAGAGAAATCCTGCTTCAAAAAAAAAAACAAAAACAAAAAAAAAGCATTAATTAAAAATAAATAAATATTAAAAATGTGCACTCAAGAAGGCAATGTGTTTACAAATGTAGTCTTCAGGTTTTCCTAACACACAGGGACAATACTGACCGAGGGTGTCCAGGGTAGAACGTATATAGAAAAGAGTTTTTGTAAAAATAATTCTAAACTGCAGTTTTTAGAAATATCACATTTGAGGCCAGCAAGATGGTAAAGGTACAGAAAGATGCCTAGACTATTATATTATAGGCTCACCTCACCTAGTAGCCAGGCCTCCCAAGTTCAAAGCAAGTATTATCAATCAGGTCTAAAATTAGCTGGGCAAGGTAGAGGAGCATGTCTCCAATCTCAGTACTCAAGAGATGGAGGCAGTTGGTTTGGGAGTTCAAGCTTCAGTTACACAGTAAGGCAAAAACCAACCTGGGCTATATAAGACTCTGTTTAAAGCCATCAAAATAGCTGCCCGTTAGGTGGGTAGAAAATCCCTAATATAAACTTTTTTTATAAATATGTGTGCTTATAATTCTAAAGCTTAAATAGTAACAAAGATGGGTGTAGCCTTTAATCCCAGCATTCCAGAGGCAGGGGCAGGTGGTTCTCTATGCATTTATAGTGACATCCAGGAGAGCCAGAATTATAGAGAGACTATCTCAAAACAAGCAAACAAGACAGAATGAAACTCTGGTGTTAGACCGGGTATAGCAGTATGTATTCGTAGTTTTACTATGTAAACCTTTAGAAATGTAGAGCATAGATACATGCCCTGTATCTTCTAGTTTTACCATGAGAAGGCTTTGAGAAAGCACCAGCACTCATACCAATATGTACACTTGCGTTAGCATAGTCTAATTTGCTAAATAACCATTCTCAAATAAAAGAAACAAAAAAAGGGGGTATGCCTTTAATACTGGCAACTGGGAGACAGAGAGAGGCAGATTTCTGTGAGTTTGAGGCCAGCCTAGTCTACAGAGCTAGTTCCGGGACAGCCCAGAGAAACTGACTTAGGGAGGGAGGGAGGGAGGGAGGGAGGGAGGGAGGGAGACCTACAGAGAAAGCCAATCCCAGCAGGGGCCGGGGCTACTGAGTACAAGACAAGCAAGAACATCTTGTGCCAGAAGGCAAGCACTTGGAGGAGGCTGAGCACACAGCCCAGAGGCTGGGGACATGTTTAAAGGGTGTTCTTCCACTGAGCAATCTGAAGAGACTTGTACAGGATGAGATGAGAGAATGGATGGGCAGCTCTGGGGCCAGGAGGCCTGGAGTAGGCAGTGCAGCAAGAGAACAAAAGACCCTGTCTCAACTTGGGAGAAGGCAATGACTAACTCCTGAAAGCTGTCCTCTGACCGCAGATGCTCTCTATCACACATATGTGTGCACAAACACAAAACAAATTTAAATTTTTAAATAGGTAAAATAAGTTCATCAACATCTAGATTCAAGTTAACTCATCTTGAAAATGATGAGGTTATACAAGGAATGTCTATAAATTATTATTGTTGTTATTATTATTATAGTGTGCAAATGATGTGTTAGTGGGTATGCATACGCTGGTCCAGTGACAACTCTCAGGAGTCTAGTCTCTTCA
Organism: Uromys caudimaculatus; assembly: GCA_028551405.1. Taxonomy (NCBI): domain Eukaryota; kingdom Metazoa; phylum Chordata; class Mammalia; order Rodentia; family Muridae; genus Uromys; species Uromys caudimaculatus. Next base: position 68,487,373 of record CM052701.1, on the reverse strand, counting down.
GCTTTTCCCTGAGCTCAGGGTTTTGAACTCGGGCTGGCAAGTACCTACCTATTGAGCCATCTTGCTAGCTTCAAATATACTTGTCATCTAGGAAATGTACACTGAACTATCTAGGGCTAAAGGGCTCTGTATCTGAAACTGCATGAGTGTGTGTGTGTGTGTGTGTGTGTGAGAGAGAGAGAGTATGTGTCTGAGTGTGTGTATGTGTGAGAGAGAGAGTGTGTATGTGTGTGTACACACACACAAAAAAATATGTGTAGGAAAACTAAGAAGCTAAATCGTTAGTATTTTATATATCTAAAACTACTTCAAATAAAAAAAATTAAAATTGAAAAAGTATAAAAGAATTAAAATGTGCTTTCTATTAAGTTCTCCCACTTTTCTCCTTGTACGGCTGCTCATCACAGTGCAAGTCAGGCTAGGCTATCTTTGTGCTAATCAATGTACCCAGCACAATGCACCCCACTTTAGAGGCACTAAGTATTTTAGGAAAAAGCTCTACTCACTGACGATTTCTATTCTTTTCACTGGTACCTGGGGATACTTGCACTACTGATGATACATGGTAAAACATTGGTTGGCAGCTGAATGGGACCGGAAGATGAGATGGTGGGGGGGTGTTCTGTGGAGGGTACATAAGCATTTTAAAATTGATTCATCAACTCAGAACTACAACTCTAATTAATCAAAGCCATGGAACTGTATGCTTTAAATGAATTACACTCAAGACCAGACCAGGCTATAGAGTAAGTCTTAGGCCATTCTAGAATTACAGAGTAAGACTTTCTCCTCCCACTCCTTAACCCTCCAAAGAGAGAGCAAGAGGTGAGAAACAAAGTAGAATAAATAAAAATGCTTTGAAAACAAAAATGAAATGGTGCAGAAGCACAGTAGTCTATTCTAAAGTAACCTACCTGGGTTTGGTGGCACAAACCTAGCACTCAGAGGCAGGACAGTCACACGGTTAGGGTTAGGGTTTATAAGGCCAGACTAGTCTATATAGAATGTATACCCAGGCCTACATAGTAAAACCCTCCCTCAAAAAAAAAAAAAAAAAATCAATAAATAACCTATACAAAGTATCAACCACAATGGGTCTTTCTTTCTATATGTCTTAATTTTGTTAGAAAAGCATTACCTTTGATACCGGTATGCTCCAAAGAAGAAGTGCTGTCTCACTATTCATCACTCCACCTTTCTGTATTCTATCACAGGAACAAGGAGCCTCCTGCCTGCCCCACCCCAGGTTGAGGCTAGACCACAACTAGGTGAGTGGTCTCACTGCATTACACACTCATTCCTACAGAGGCATTACCAAGTCGCAGTATAGCAACATATATTTATTTCTTGCTAAGCAGGTTACTTTATAGCCCACTTTCCTGTCTCTGCTCTGAAATAGCTGAGACCCACAGGCTAAAATTCTATATTTAAAAAAAAAAAAAAAAAAGAACGTCATGACCTGAATATTGCCACCACACCTCATAAATACAGCACCTTCTGCTGCTAAAGCTTTCCACATTCAAAAGCCCTACGTGTTCCTGACAGAAACCACACTCAGGCAGCTGAATTTAGAACATGCTGACCTTGAGCAAATCAATGCCCTTAGCATGTACTCTGGCTTCCATCACTGCCGGAGCTAGACAGCCTCACCATCTATAGTAGTCAACAACCTCTGGTCACTACCCCTGTCTATTTTAAGATATCCCTACTACATTTGCGTTGCAGAGTTTAAATGGGTAACATATGAATCTGTGACTAAATCAATCCTTCATACCTTAAAAACTAGGATATACTTAATTAGCCACATCTTAAAATATTTATTATACTACCATTTAATCACAGACTCTTTTAAACAGAAAAATCAAGTATAATCTAATTTCTAAGTAACCCTGTCATAAGCTAAGTCAGAAGCAGCAGGGTTGCAAAAATGATGTGCGAATTCTGAAATAAAGTAATGGCTAGCTATCATTTTCATGTAAAAATAGACCCGACTCAGTACAACCTAACTGCACTGCATTTTTGCTGCTAATCTATCCTAATATTTACTAACTATTCTACCCTTAAATCTAACTGCCAGCAAGCCCATTTTCAGTACTTTATGAATGCAGAATCATCCAAAGACATGAGCTTTTATTTATTGAATACAAACTTCTGGGTTCTTTTTAAACTCTAAACACACAGAACCTGTGATTAATCTTAGCTCTCCTCAGCTTCTGAAAGCCAGGTAAATATTAACCCGAACTCATAAATGAACACAAAAGAACTTATACTTAGCAATTATTCAGAATTTTATTCCATTCTCGACACAAAGGCTAATATTTATGCCAAGGCCTAATGCTAGAAAACAGGACCATATTTAGGTTGCTTTTTAAATGATTCTCTTCTAAACCATTTAATACACCAATAGAAATTCATTCTCAAGTATAAAATGCTTCTGTTTACTCTCCTCCCAAACATTTCAGTCATAAAAAGGAGGCTAGATATCACATAGCACAGAATCTGACATGGAAATAGTGCAGGACCCAAATATAATGAAGTCACTAACGAGTGAACTAAATCTAAATATAGGGCGCAAGCAGCTGGAGCTGAAATTTATATAATATGCTAGCTGGCTACTGAGCGCTCTGAGCCCACAGTCTGTGACACAAAGGACAGGAGTCAGGAAAGCACTAGTCTTTCCATACAATTGAATAAGATTTCAGAATCTTTTTTCCACAGGGAAAAAATTAGCTAAAATTGAATCTTACATTTCAACAAACTAAAAAAAGAATGGAGTAGTTAGGACAGAGGATCAAGTAAATCTAAATATGTAAAAATAGGTAAGATCTGCTACCAGCTGCAACGGCGAACCATCCTTCATCTGTTGAAAAGGTGGCGTTAGTGCCATTTTTGGTTTGCCTTTTCATTTTTGGGGTGCGTGCGTGTGTGTGTGTGTGTGTGTGTGTGTGTGTGTGTGTGTGTGTGTGTGTGAAGACAGGGCTTCACTGTGTAGCCCTGGCTGGCCATTAACTCAGAGACCCATCTGCTTCTGCCTCCCCAGTATGGATTAAAGATGTGTACCTCCAAATCCCACATCCAAACAGTTTTTAAAATGGTATTCAGCAACTCTAATACTAGACATAATACAATCCAAATATAATAATAAATCAACTACATTTCTAATTTCTAATGCTTATGTCAATAAACTTAATTATATGACTAAGTTACCTGAACATGGGATTCCTTTTGATATCCTACTAATAGCTAGGCATACAGAGTTGGTTTCTATAGAAGCTGACTGACTTACTTCTTATCTATGTAAGGTATTATAGTATGTTTACAGAAGATTAATCAGGAAAATCAAAAGTAGTACAAAGGCAGATGTGACATCCCAAAACAGTTACCCCCTTGTTGGGTCAAAGTTTATAACCCTCCTACTGTAGCAACCTCTAACCACAACGTGCATTTCCATGTATTTAGTGACGTGTGAACAAGCTCTCCTCTGCCAGGACTGCTCCTGTACCTGCCCCCACTGTGCTGGAGAACACAGCATTCTAGACCAATCAACAACATCTCAGCTTCACATGAAATACAATGTGTTCCAGCTTAGGAACTGGGGACTCAAACCATTGCCATGCTCTCAGAGGAGCCTTACTAAGCATTACCTAGCAACTGCGGCTACAGGACTAAGGCTAACCAGCATTACACCGAATCTTCACAATGGAATCTCTGTCAGTAGCTGCATAGAAAGTATTCCTGTCTTCAAATTTTTCCACACATAGCACCAACTCTAAGATATCATTACTCATAGCATATAGATTGAAAAATTCATTGCAGTAATGTACATACATGTAAATCTTAAAGTCATTATTCAGAATAATGGTCTGAATTCCAAATTTTTCTTTATTAAATTACTTCTCCAAGACCAGAGAGATGGTTCAGTAGGTAAAGGCATTTGCCACAAAGCCTGGTGACCTGGGTTCAATCCCCAGGACCCACATGGTAGAGGGAAGAAACAAGACTCCCACAAGTTATCCTCAGACTTGCACATGTCCACCATGGCATGTATGTACACACACACACACATTCACACACACTCGCCCGCACACATACACGCGTATGCACAATAAGTGTAAAATCCCAAGCACTGAAATGCTGCAAGAAATATACAGAAACTACTTTCAAAAACACTTTCCAACATTTAAAAGACTTGTTTTGGGCTGGAGAGATGGCTCAGCAGTTAAGAGCACTGACTCTTCCCAAGGTCCTGAGTTCAATTCCCAGCAACCACATGGTGGCTCACAACCATCTGTAATGGGATCTGATGTCCTCTTCTGGTGTGTCTGAAGACAGCTACAGTGTACTCACATACATAAAATAAATAGATAAAAAAGACCTGCGTTTCATATTATTTATGCATCATTCTTTCCTATCTTCCATTATTAATAAAAATAACCAGATATCTCCAGGTGGTGGTGGCCCTCTGGAGGCAGAGCCAGGCAGATCTGAGTTTAAGGCCAGCCTGGTCTACAGGGTGAGCTCCAGGACAGCCAGGGCTACACAGAGAAACCCTGTCTCGAAAACCAAAAACCAGCTATCTTTACATGGAACTACTGGAGATTTCTATTGTCCTTAAAGGAATTTTATGCCTGGATTTTTCACATCTTTTTACAACCTCAAACCTAAATAGATCTTATTGATTTCCTTATTTAACGAAAGAAGCAGTCTCTCTCATCACGTGCACGCTATCTAATTTCACTTAGCAGAAACTCAGTGTTTGTTAGGTAGCCAAAAAGTATCTGCTGCCTACCTGTAGTAGCGAGATTGTAGATACGTCGAGCAAACAGTCTTTGATACATGACTGGCCGATCCAAAGTCTATCACTTTAACCCTATATGGCTGTCCAACAGGGTCCACCAACATAATATTCTCTGGTTTGAGGTCAGCATGAATTAAACCAAGACTTTTTAATTTCTTCAGTGCAGTGGCCACTTGCTGAAGAACAGGCCGGATCACCTTCAGGGGCAGGGGACTGAATTTATTCTGTTTCAGGAAGTCATACAGGTTCTGCTCCAGCATCTCAAAGACTAGGCAGGTATGGTTGCGGTGCTGGAAGCACTCATAGGCTCGCACAAAGTTATACTCATCAGCGTTCTCTGTACTGAGCCTTGCTAAGATGCTCACTTCTATCTGCCCTTGACGTGCATACGAAGGGTGATTCTTCAGAATTTTAATGGCTACAATTTCATTTGTCCCTCTCTTCCAGCATTTAACAACCTGGCCGAACGTGCCACGACCAAGAAAATCCAGGACTTCATACGTGTTTTTCATAGAGCATAAGACTTCATGCTGCACTAACTGATAGTCGCCTTCCCCGCTGGTACAGTTCTGTTTCGATCCTGTGGTCGCTGTCACAACTGTCACTGGATTTCCCATGTTGGTTTGCAACATTGCAGGAAGTATGGACAGTTCATCAACAATCTGCATTGCGCCGCCGCTGTGATTATCCAACTCCTCACTCTTGCGCTTTAACCCGCATCGCTGGGGACCTTCTAGGAAATGTAACCTGTTTCTCCACACCACGGCCCGCGGGGCCTCCACGCCAGCCTGCTGCGCCTGAGCTGCTATGACCTTTGTAGCACCGGCAGTGTCTTTGACAACAATGGCGCCTGCCTGCAATGAAAAGCTGTGTCCTCGAGGTTTAGTAAACGGTATCTTTGTCTGGAAAGCACTACCCTTCGCGGAAGGATGAGAATTTCCAAAGTTTCTACCATTCACATGGATCTGAGGATAGGTTCTTTCCTGGAAAACACAACCGCTTGGCTCTACTTTGAGTTTCTTCACACTACAAAAGGCACTTGACTGAGTTTGATAAACATATGGTGGGTAGACCAAGACTTGTGAGGCCATACCTGCAAAGGAAGAAAGGAATAAATGTTAGCTAAAAACCAAGTTCCCTCAACTGTATAAACTGTAGGAAGAAAACTTTCAGTGTCAAGTTCATAATATGCTAAAATAATAATAATAATAATTTTAAAATTCCATTAGGATTTTCCCCTGGGACGAGGTAAGATCTTCAGTAACCCTACATTAGTTCTTCAGTACTTCAGTAATTTGTAGAAATACTTAGTGAACATCTAAACGGCCAGGATGTGCAGTAGAAACCGTAGTAACCATTTTCCCTGTGAAAGGAAAAGTACAAATCCCTAAACAAGTGGCACACATGTGGCAAAAATATTCTCTCATCAAAATATAACTTATGACCCAGCAGCTGGGGAGGCAGCTCAGCAGTAGCACTTGCTGCTGCACAAGCTAGAGGACCAGTGCTGAGCTCCTAGCAACCTGGAGGAGCTGGCTGTGGTCCCTCACACCCCTGTAACTCCAGTACTGAGAACTGAGACAGCATTGCTGGGGCTTGCTGGCTTCCAGCCTCAATGAAAAACGGGAGCTCCACATTTAGCCTCAAAGGAACAAAACAGAGGATAATAGGAGATACCTGACATCTTGCTCTGGACTCTACATGTACACTCTGGTACATACATACACCTCACACACATAAAATTATGAACCAGCCAACACAGTTTATAATTGGGAAGAAACAACTATGCATGTTAAGTATATTTACACATACAGGGATTAATTTAAAAGGGCCATCCTTTTCATGAACAGCTCTGATCCTATATTCTACTTGCCAAATACCCTTTGATCTTAAAGGGCTTTCATTACACTACAAAGACAACTTAATGGCTTTCTATCCAGTTCCCTTCATCCTGCCTAAGTTCCCAAACATTAAATGACTTTTTATGGATTTTCTTCATCTACACAGCCATCAAGCATACAATGGTTTTATAAATAGTATCTGACTCCAGTGTAATACAGATACAAAGAGGGATTTAACATATAACTGACACAACTGACTTTCCTCCCTATGACCTTACTTTTTATGAACTTAACATTCATGTAATATACAATGCAACAACTGCTAACCCATATACAAACTTAACACATACAGAAATCCTCAGTGCCACAGCGCAAAGCACATTACATAGCTGTTTGATCCATCCAACCACTTAGTCTATCATATAACAACATACAACACAAGTCAAAATCGGCACCTGACAAAGCATTCCTTACTTTACTAGTCCATGTTCTTTCCTTGCAAAGAGTCCCACAGGTCCTTATACCCTTCTCTGCATCTACCCTTGAGCACACTGCAAACTCTGACCAAATAATGCAGTCCTTTCTTGCTCGAGTTCTCATGAACCACACGGACTCACCACAAACCTCCAAGAAGAGCTAGGCATTGAGATTCAGAATAACTCCCGACTCTTCTCCATTAATCAATCACTGTACTTACTGTAACTGTCAGTACACACATGCCTTTCATGAGATCTGAATTAAAGTGTCTAAGATGTAAAGTTGATGTTCAATAAATTTTGGATGGCTTTATTAACTTCAAAATATTTTTAGTAGGCCAAAGAGATGACTTATTGAGTAAAGCGTGAGAGCCTGAGTTCAATCCAAACGTTCATGTAGAAAGCTGGGCCTTCAGAGACAGAGGCTAGGACTTGCTGGCCGGGCATCGGAACTGAAACTACAAGCCCCATGGGTCAAGGAGTAAGGAGAAGAGTGATGCCTCAGGACACTTAACATTCTCCTCTGACTTACACATGCACACACTCACATGAGCACACACTCATACGTATACATGCACATATACCACACACATGTCACATAGACACACAAATTACTTTATTCAACCCAATTTTAAACTCTGTATTAACTGTGTTGTCTCATATTTTAACACATCACAACTATCAACTGCTTTTATCTCAAATAACTACCACAGTATATATCTACGATATTAAAAATAACAAACTGGAAAAAATATTAGAAAGAGCTATAATCAATGAGGGAATAACTATGCAACTGCTTTTTGGATTAATGATACTGATATCTTTCCAATTTGCTAGCAATCTGAGTCCAATACCCAGAACCTACAGGAGCTAGAGAGAACCAACTCCACAAAATTGTCTACACACACACACACACACATCATGCATGCACAAACAAAAATAAAGCTCAAAGGCACCATGTAATTGGTCTCAAAACTAAAATGCTTAAAAAAAAAAAAGGTTAAACTCTGGGGTTTAAACCTTTAAGGAAGTTCATCTGCTTCCAAAAGAAAAAGAAAGCTCCAGCATCTATCCTATACCTTTACCCAGAGACAATTCTGAAGCTGTACTAATTTACCATATTTTAAGGCAGGGTCTCACTATATAACTGTGACAGATATGGGACTCCCTATTTAGACCAGTCTAGCAACAAACTCACAAAGATCCATCTGACTCTGCCTGCCTAGTCCTGGGATTAAATACCTAGCTAATTTAACAAAATAAACCAAATTGAGAACTCATAAATGAGGACTCAAGTAACCTGACTGCATCTCCACTATATGAAGTCACAGCTAGGTGCTGCCTTTGGAGCAGAGAACAAGCTTTCAACAAATCCTGCATATGGTTGTGCCTTGGGACTCTCCAGCCTACAGAATAAATGTTTTTTACAAACTTATGTAGCAGACCAAAATAGATATAGGCATGGGTTTTACCCTACTCCTATAGTTAACCTGAAATCCTATCTAAACCCTACCTTGTGTAACAAGTAACCAGTAATATAAGCAACATGAACAGATATGGATTCAGCCATTGTGAACCATTATAAGACCATTATGTTCTCCTGGCATAATACGGGGTCTACTGAGCAAAGCAGGAACCAAGGTAGAAATGCTTTGCTAACAAATTCAATTTCTTAGCTAATGTGAAATTTTTGAAACATTTTCTGTCAAAACTTAACTGTGGGGCAGTGATCTATGACAAGCAATCTGGCACCCGGTAGAGCACAGGCGTCAACTCTGGGCGACCCAGCGGAATCCGCAAGGGACTCCCGGGAAGCTTTTGGCTCTGGTCACGGTCACGTACCACCCCTCCTCAGGTAGAGGCATGGCCACACAGCTCCAAACCATCCCCATCTTAATGAGACACCTAGAGGCTTAGCCACTATATCTGCCTCGCCTCTCCCAGAGGGGCGGGGGTACAATTCCATCCCCGCCACTCTCCACAACTAAAATAAACATCTTAGAGTTATGGACTGTCTCTTCATCTGGATCCGCCATGGGAAGCGAGGGCTCCTGCCCTCGATTAAGGAGCCAGGTCTAATCTCTCACCAAGGGCTTCCCAGCGCTCCCAGACAGTACCCATTCACCCAAGCCTAGGCAGCTAGCCCGGCGCCCCAAGCCACTGCAAACCTGGTCCCTGCCAGGACACTAGCTATGCTCTGCTGGCAGGGGGGGGGGGGGGGGGTCTGTTCCCAGGTCCCGGCATCATGGATGCCCAAAGCCTGGAAACTCCAGAGCCGGCTCCCTCTTCTACCCACGGGCTGTCTCCACAGAGGCCTCTCAACACAGCTTGGCCAGCCTTTAGGACTGTATAAAAGCTCGCCACTTTCCGAGTTGTCTCCTGTCCCACCCAGAGCAGTGGCGCCTGGCACAGACTCGTGGAGCTTCTTTCCACAGCACCACACTTATCTATGCCTTAAGGGTAAAAGGCTAATTAAATAACAAGACAAATATAAGTCAATAGTTTCTTAAAGTCTCCTTATTCGGTTTCCTTCCACGTGTCCAAATCATCATTTTTAAAATATATTCCTTCTTGAAAACTACATATCTATGTATATAATTTGTTATATGTACATATATATACATATGTTATTGTTTAATAGTAGCCCTCTTCTGCCATTGACACTGCGACCATTAAAACAGTAATTCCCTACCCTCCCATCTCACCATTTTTTTTTTCTGTTTTATGAATTTGACTTCAAAATAAACCTCAGAAGTGGACTCATATTTGCCATTTGCCATTTCATGATTTAGAATAATGTCAAGATTTATCCATGTTTAACATGTTACTTCCTTTGTAAGATCAAATAGTATTTCATGACATTTTATTCACCTATCCATGGATGGACACTAGAGTTGCTTCTATTTTGGGGGAGTGGGGGAGGTCATAGAGAATCACCTACCTCTGCTCCTGGTGCTGGAATTAAAGAAAAATTACATCTTTAATCTTAATAACCTATCAACTCCACTCAGGAGGCAGAGGAAAGCCTGGCCTACATATCAAATTCCAGGACAACCAGAGCAACATAGAGACCCTGTCTCAAAAACAAAAAAAGAAAAATTAAATATTAAAATAAGTAGATATGGGTTCACTGATAAGTGGACTTACTGTCTCTTTAAAGGAATAGAGGCTGGAACAGAAAATTAAGCATGCAATTAAAGTTGCCTTCCTTATGAGGTAAATATATGTTGTGTGACAAAAACTCTTCCCAAGGAGACACTATCCACAGATCTATCTACTCCCCCCCAAGACAGGGTGCCCACAACAGACCAAAGAACAAATTGGAACAAAGTTCAACTTGGTCAACCAATGAGTTTTATTTGGGTTATTTACAGGAGTACAGGTGAAGGGTTACTACTTACAGAAATGACTCACAGACAGCTACAGCACCAAAACCCACCCCAGCATGGAGCACACTGCACAGCCTGCAGGCAGTTCAACAGGTTAGAAAGTAACCTTTCCAGGTGCCTGTTCGAGCAACTCAGCCAGTCCCTGTTTCTTACTTTCTTCTTTACAGCTCAACTGTCCTTGTCAGAGAGAGACTCTCAGCTTTAATTGATTACTCTACTCTGGCAGTAGGGGGCCTAGTGAAGAAATCTAGTCAATTTCAGAGACTATCAAAGTCTTCTCTACAACCATAGAGGTCATCAATGCTTTATTAGTCTAATTCCACACCATCTCACTTATAGGAAGCAAGGTTTTGGCCTAGTTATCTGAGTTAAATTAAACAGTTTTTTTTTTATCATTGAGTGCCAGCAAGATGGCTCAGGGGGTGAAGGCAATAGCCACCAAGCCTGATGACCTAGGTTCAATCCCCAGGACTCACACAGAACAACAGAGCTAGATGTCCTCTGACCCCCACAAGCATGCCTCCACCACACACACACACACACACACTAAATTCTACAAAAAATACTAGATGCTGGTCATGTGGCAAACACCTTTAGTGTCAAAGTGTCAGCTCTTGGGAAGAAGAAGCAAGAGGATCTATTATTAGAGGTAAGCAAGGTCTACAAGACACAATACTGACTAGCCAAGACTTATTTTTTTTAAGATTTTTTTTTATTTAATTATTTTATATATATGACCAGTACACTGTAGCTGTCTCAGACACCCCAGAAGAGGGCATCAGGTCCCATTACAGATGGTTGTGAGCCACCATGTAGTTGCTGTAATTGAACTCAGAACCTTTGGAAGAGCAGTCAGTTCTAAGACTCATCTTAAAAACAAAAGTTCTAGCATTTCAAACATAAGAGTTTTGAGTTCCTAAACTTTCATTTGTGACTATAAAGCCTAGAGAAACTGCTGTTGCTTTAGATATCAATAGATATTTTTGTAGAAGAAATTGAAGATTTTAATTTGTCTTTCGTTTCTAAATTTAAAATTTTGTATACAAAAACAAAACAAAACCTGGTATGGTAGCATATGCCCATACTCTCTGCATTAGGGAATTGGACACAGAAGAATCAGGAGTGCAAGGTCATCCTCTAATACACAGAAACTTTGATACAAGACACTTTCAAATTTAAAATAAAATGTTAGTTGCTCCGCTTTGCTATAACCACTGTGTGTTTCCTGCAGGCAAAACTGGCCAACTATTTCAGTTCAGTGTAGTTATCCACCTCATCCCACATCATCCAAAAGAAAAAGAAAGAAAACAAAAAACAAACAAAATAAAAAAACCAAAGTTAAGGAGTTAGAAATAGCATGTCCTGATTTGATTTTTGGTTTTGGAGGACTCAGGAGACACTGTCTTTCCTGCTTGAGTTTTGAGAATCTCACCATGTAGCTTGGGATGGCTTATAAGACATTCAGAGGAGGTTCTTCATGAGGGGAGGAAAAAAAAAAAGACAGTCAAGCTGTCTCATGGTTAATGATTCCCAAACTGTACTCCAAGAATGAACACCTGTGGTTTAGCATGAGACTTTTATAATGCTGTATTTGTCTTTCATAACATTTTACTCAAATTATTCTCCAAAGCACAGACTTTCCTTCAAGAGGACTAATACAAATTTTACATATTCCCATCTATCTACCCCAAATACTAAAGTCAAAAGAAATCTGAGTTTCTAAATGTCTGAACGCTTTCGGTGTACATAATTGCCCACACAGACTTACATTTTTATCAGTTTAAAGTGCATGCTACATTTTTAACAAATTAAATCAACCTTTAAATGAGAAACCAAAGATACAAAAAATACATACTATGAAGAGAAAAAAAATACACTGTGAGCAGACAAGTTTGACTTTATTCATCTGGGTGTGGTGGTTCATGCTTATAAGCCCTGAACTTTCCAGGTAAAAAAGGAGGATACATAGAGTTAAGGTCATCCTTGGCTACCTATCTAGTTCTGTCCAGGCTAGCCTAGACTATATGAAATACTGTGGTTGGCAAAACACAATAGAAAAATGGACAATGATACACAATAGGTAAGTCACAGAAAGTAAATGCAAGCCAAAAAACATTTTTTTAAAAAAATTCCAACCTTACTGACAATAAGGAAAACCCACAGTCAGATGCCATTCTGTAGCCATCAAGACTGCCAAAAACAGCAGAACCATATCTAAAGAGAACAAGAGTATCTGTAAATTCTGGTTAAAAGAAGCAGTTGCTTTAGACAGCAAAATCAAAGACAAGCACAGTCCACAAAGCAGCAGTTCTCCAGGTCCAACCCCTACCTAGACAGATGCTCACCAGCAAGTTTACAGAAACAGATAAATAGTGTTCCCTTCACTACTGCACACAGTAATGAATTCTGAAATAATGTGGCATGTAACTGGGTATCACAGTTTACTCATAAAATACTAAGTATACAATACAAATAGGGCTCTTAGAGTTGAGGGTTTTAGCTCAGTGTTCAGGGTGTTTCCCTAGGAAGCACAATGCTCTACATACGATACCCAACACTACAAGAGAAAATTATCACATTTTTTTTGTACCGCATACACACACAAATCCCTAAAAGTTAAGATATAACTGGTTTTAAAATGCATGCCAATTTCAAGTGTTAAAAATGAGGAATGCTCATAGTATACCAAAGAATAGATGAACTAAAATTAATGAAGATGTTACAGATCATGCATTATTTACTCTAACATATACAAAGCTCCTAACATCCTCAGACTCCAAAAGAGCTGGGTGCATCATACCAAGGAGACAATATCTGAGTCACTAATACAAGATGACATGATTCCAGAGCTGGAGAGATGTCTCAACAAGTAAAAGCACCTACGGCTCTTGCTGAAGAAACCCAGTTCATTTCCCAGAACCCACATGGAAGCTCACAACCATCTGTAACTCCAATTCCAAAAGATCTGATGGCCTCTTCAGGACTACATGGGAACTGCATGCATGCTGTACACATACATACACTCAGACACACAAATGCATAAGACATGTAAATATGGGGCTGGAGAGATGGCTCAGTAGTTAAGAGCACTGACTGCTCTTCCAGAGGTCCCGAGTTCAATCCCCAGCAACCACATGGTGGCTCACAACCATCTGTAATGGGATCTGATGCCCTCTTCTGGCATGTCTGAAGACAGCGACAGTGTGCTCACATACATAAAATAAATAAATAAATCTTAAAAAAAAATAAAATAAAAAAACAAACAAAAAAGACATGTAAATATTTTTAAATCCCTTTTAAAGGGGAAGAATGAATGTTAGTATACTAGGATCCAAGATGATAGAGGCAGGAATTCTGTAATATTCTTTAACTAAGCATTACTTCTGTCCAGGTCATTCACTGTGACTGAACTGTAAAGTACATAAAACCCCAAACGGCAGGTCAAATCCCTGAGATCACTAGCCGGCCTTTGTTTTGTTTCTGCTTTCTGAATGAGTGTCCAATGTGCAGCCCAGGCTGGACTCAAATTCCCAATCTACCTGATAGCCTACTAAGTGCTGCATTAAGTGCTACCATGCCAGTCTCACTGGCCTATTTTGGATTTAAAAAATAATAATAAATATAATCTCTTTATTTAAAAGAGCATTATCTTAGAGCTTTTGACTAGTGTGTTACTTCACTAATCAGTAGATTACAAGCAAGATTTTATTATGTGAGCTAATAAATGTTTTTTTTCCTTTCCTCTGTTTTTACCCTTCGGGTAAATGAATGTGAAGTCTCCAACCTGCTATGCAAGCCAATACGCTACATTCCTGGGATGTTATCTATTTTCTTTGAAACAGGATATCATTCAAGCAGGCCTTGAATGTGTGATCCTCCTGCCTCAGCCTCTCAAGCAGCCAGGATTGCATGACTATAACATGAGACCAGACATTTCTTTAAGAAGTCTGTACAAGGCACTGGAGTAGAACTGCATGCATAGCCTGGAATGTTCTGACAAAGCAGTGCCGAGTCAGTTTGCCACTGTTCCTTTACTCTGTGTCTTCTAGAAGGCAAGACACACTAGAGAATGAGCTGTTGGTGTGAGCAGGCCATTTTCACTTTCAATCATTAATTGTCCCAATTTAAAATACCTGTGCTAGTCCCGGTGCTCCTTTGACTACTACTTTATCCAGTAAATTACACTGAACCACTTCACACAAACATTTGCACAGAATTTTATATGTGAAGCACACATATAAAGCTTCATAAACAAGGCCTATTATCTGAAGTGCCTACAAAACATTGTATTTGAAAATACTGAAGTCTTGGGTATTTTCCAGCAGTATTGTGAAGAAGGCATCTAGAGAATGTGTTGACTATACACAATCTCAGTGTTAAATAACAAGCCTGATCTGACTTAGCAAAACACTCCAACTTTTGGAACAGAAAATGACCTGCTGGACATTCCAAAGGTACCAGAACTCACCCTACCAGTCCAAATCAAGCTAAAAAAGGGATCACACCTACTAGAACAGGCAGGTTCCTATATTTCTCGTAAGCTATGTAAGATAAACATCAGAAGTAGAAATACTGACTGCCTCAAGAAAAGGTTTACCTAGTACTTTCTTGAAGTAAGTTTAAAATTAAAAATCAAACTTTAGTTTTGGGCTTCAAACCCAGCACTCAGGAGGCAGCGGGTGGCAGGTGTTTCTCTGTGAGTTTGAGGCCAGCCTGGTCTACATAGTAAGATCCAAAACATAAAAAGCTACCCAGTCTCAAGGGGGAAAAAAAAAAAGATCAGTTCATAAAGCTTCAGATTACTTTCATTAATATCTACCAAACTCCTGTATACTCTTATACTAAAATCCATCTACTATATTTCATATATTTAAAATATATTAAAATTAAAACTTACTCAAATTTATAAGGGTGAAAAGATTTCAAAATAATATCAACAACACTGAAGAGGCTGGTACAAGAGAACTGGTCAAAATAGAGGTCAACCTGGGCTACAGTATAAATGACAAGCCAACCAGGGCTATGGTGCAATCCGCCTTTAAAAAAAAATGTTTTTTTAAAGTAAAAATTTAAAAAATAAATTTCAAAGAAAAGTTATTTATTCACAGACAAACCTTTAAAAACTTGGTTAAAACCACTACTAAGCCAATATTATGACCTAGAATCAGACTTCTACAATAGGTATATTAATGCCAAGTTTACTAGGGTTGGTTTTAAACTTGCAGAGAACCACCTGCCTCTGCCTCCAGGAGGGCCACCACCACCCCAGCTCTAGCATGTTTTTAAACCTGACATGAGCCTACCCATTAGAACACCCTGGTCTGCACAATGAGTTCTGGAATAGTCAGGGCGTCATGTCTGGTGACAGAAGCATGTGGATCTCTGTGAGTTCAATTTGGGGCTACAGAGACCCTGTCCCTCCACAGATGGACAGATGGATGGATGAATGAATGAACAGACAGATGCCAGAACTGTGAGTTCAATTCATTAAATAAACAAACAAACCAGAGCTGTGAGGATGGCTCAGGACAGTGGGTTAAGTACCTGCAGCCCAAACTTCAGTTTAGATCCCCACACCTACATAAAAAGCCAGGCTTAGGAGTGTGTGTGTGTGTGCGTGCGTGCGTGCGTGCGTGCGTGCGTGTGTCCTCAACTCTGGAAGGCAGGTGGGAAGATGCAAGGGTGTGACCAGAAAACCTAGCCAACTAGTGAGTTCCATGTTCTTAGTAAGAAACTCTACCTCAAAACTAAGAAAGGACAGAAGAACACACCTCACATTAACCTCTGGCCTCTGCCTGTGTGCACACATGCACACAAATATTTTACTATAAAACCATTAACACTACATAACATTTATATTTGAAAGACATTTATATTTGAAATATTCCAGTGTAGCAAAACGTCTTTAAGTTATTCAATTACTATAAAATTATGAAGCAATCAAAAATCTATTTTCAATTGTTTTAATGTGAATTTATTCAATCGAAAAAGATGTGAAACCTGAGAAACTAATTTAGTCTTTCACGGGACACCTTTCATTCAGTTTATTAGATTACATACATGGTCCTCATCACGACATTCTCACACACGTCTACATCATGGTGTAATCATCTTCATACAACTTCAGGCTCTTACTCATCTCACCCCACTAACCACCTCCCCAAGCTTGCCCCAGCTCTCCTCTTCTGCGTGTATGTGGCCCACTGGCTTGTGAGAGCTTGTGTCGAACACAGGCATCTCACCAGTGGCCACACAACTGATGAACATGTCTCTCCCAGTCAACCATTAACTGCATATAAATCTTCAGGGAGCAGTAAAGCCCCATGAGTCCCTTTCCATCCCATGACAGGATGCTGACAGACCCAATCTTGTACAAAGCGTGTAGAAGTACTCGCAGAGGCTGCAAGTGGTCAACAGCTATGGAGAGATGCACAGTTCAGCAGTTCCTAGCGCCTGCTTCAGACAGCTCTGAACTGCTTGAAACTCCAGCGTCAGAGAATCTGATGCCCTTTTCTGTCCCCCACATACTCGTGGTAGACACACACACATATACACAGACAGGAACAAAAATTCAGAATTCAAAACAGGCCAGTTAGTGATGGCACACACCTTTAATCCCAGCACTCAGGAGGCAAAAACAGGCAGAGTTTGAGGCCAGCCTGATCTACAGCCAGAGCCACACAGGAAAACCCTGTCTTGGGGGTCACGGAAGAGACAATAAGGAAACAGAGACATAAAATCACGAGAGCCTCCCCATCCTCTTCTCGGTGCTCCCTGAGCCTGAGTCCTATTGTTTTAAATAGGCTAACAGTCTGCTTTATACATGTATAACTTATTGGACTGCTCTTCCCATTTGTTAAAACTGTAATCGACCTGATATTTTCTTAGTATAGATACAGAGAGGGGCATGATATTTTGAAAAGTACAACTGCACAAATTTTATACTAATACAACCACCAAAAACAAGCTACTTCAGACTTAACAACCTGAGTGCAATCCCCAGAACTCATAAAAAGGTAAAGGGAGGAAACCAAAGTTGTCCTGTGCCTCACACATGAGCCCTGTTGTGCAATGCATGCTCTCCTCCAACCACCACACAAAATAAGGAAATCATTTATTTGCTTGTTTGTTTGCTCTTTGGTTTTAATCAAACTCTCACCACAGCTGGCCTGGAACTATGTAGACAGGCTGGCCTTGAACTCGCAGAGATCACCCTCCCTCCGCCTCCCAAGTACTGGCTTTAAAGATTCAGGGCACTATTCCTAGCGATAGTTTTTAAAGCAGAAGAAATGGTGAAACCAGATGGTGAATGGAGTATCTTTGTAGACAATCAAAGATGTGAAATATTGACAGCTATAATAACATTTCATTTCTTATAGCCAGTTACCAGAAAAAAAAAAAAACAATTAAAGCATACTAAAGAGACTACAGACCCAATTACTTTGAGACTTAGGACAATTATTATCTAATTTTATATTTACAAGTGATTTAGTACAAAAACTACCAAAACTAACTAGAATTGGCACAAAAATATGTATTATTTCATTCTGTTTTAAGAATATACTACCCTACACTCAGGAGCATATATATGGGCAGCACAAATTAGACTTGATGGTTACTTTTTTTAAAAAAAAAAAAAAAAAAAAGGCATAAAGTCGGCAGGAGCAGGAAAGTGGGGATGATCTGGGAGGACTTAAAGGAAGTTCAGTGATAAACATCAAAGTGCATGGTACGGCAGACTTGCCACACACCTCTAACACAGACTGGGGATGGGAGGTGGGGGACAAGACTTGTAAGTTCCTCCAGATCAGAATCAAATGATGAGGTGCTATATCAATAAAAGTATCAATTTCTCAAAGAAGACTTTTAACAAAGCTGAGCATAGTGAAGCACACCTTTAATCTCAACACTCTGGAGGCAGAGGCAGGCAGATCTCTGAATTGGAGGCCAGCCTGGTCTACAGAGTGAGTTCCAGGACAGGCAGGGCTACACAGAGAAACCCTGTCTCAGGGGAAAAAAAAAAGGTTTTAAGCCAAGCATAGGGTCACAAACCTTTAATCCCAGCATTCAGGAAGCACAAGCAATTGGATCTTTGTGAGTTCTAGACCAGCCTGATCTACATAAGTTCTAGAACAGCCAGGGCTACAAAGAGAAAACCCTGTTCCAAAGGAAAAAAAAAAAAAACAGAAGAGGAAAAAAGAGGAAAGAAAAGGAAAGGAAAAGGAAAGAAAGAAGGAAAAAAGAAGCAGAAGAGGAACCTGAGGGCCAGGCCAGCTCTGGCAGAAAGGAGGTAGCAATGGAGACAGCAGCGTGGCTCCTGGCTCCACAGCAGCACAACCTGTTATTTTCGTTGCAATTCTGCCATTATGCTCCACTTAATCTCAATTAATTATACATTTAAAGCCTCAGACTTATTTTAAATTATATTTTAGAAATAATGTCTCTTAAAAGCCATATCCAGCCTTCAATGTTATCACTCTAACTTATTAACTATTTAAAACTGTAGCTATGTATCTAATGCTATAGTTTATCAAACCTTACAAGACTCTGTCTTATAAATCAGTATATAAGAGAAGCATACAAAACTATTCTACGGCCTTGATGGAGTTGTTTTCTAAAGTGGAAAATATTTTGTAATTAAGTAATTTACTGAAATGTTTCAAAGTTTACCATTATTTAAACAATACAAAGAAACAAGAAAAATTGTTTTTGTAAACAAATCCAACTATGTATGAAAGTATTAAAGAATTTGAAGTTAACCAGGTGTAGCAACTCATACCTGTAATATCAGCACTTATGAGCTAAGGCAAAAGAATTATCATAAATTCAAGGCTAGCCTCAGTTTATATATCCTGTCCAAAAGAAAGAAAGAGGAGAGAAAAGCTGTAAGCATTTTTAATATAGGTAAGTTTTAAATTTTCTATCAAACCTTCAGATAATTTTCTTGGTAATCCAAATGTAATCAATTATAAAAATAAATTACATAAAAATAATAAGAGTAGCTGGGTGGTAGTGGTGCAGGCCTTTAATCCCAGCACTCAGGAGGGGGAGGCAGGAGGATTTCTTTAAGTTCAAGAGCAGCCTGGTCTACAGAGTGAGTTAGTTCTAGGGCAGCCAGGGCTACACAGAGAAACTCTGTCTTGAAAAACAGTGAATGAATGAACGAATGAATGAAAAGGCTTAATGACATATATTCTACATATTCTTTTCATACCCCAGGCTGGCTTTGAACTCAATATGTACCTGAGGATGATGTGGAACTTCTGGCCTACACCTCTCGAGTGCTGCTGGAATTATCAGCCTGGATCACTATGTCTGGATTTTATGTGCTACTGGGGAGCAAGCCAGGGCTTCGTGAACTCTAGACAGCATTTAAACTGAGCTACATCCCAGGCTCAATGTAATGCTCATCATATGTAAACAAATTTTTCAACTAGAAAATGTTCTCCATATACAGTTACTGAGGGGAAGGAAATACATGTGACTAAACACAGCAATCCTTTATTTTCAATGTGACCAAGAGTTACACTAGAAAATCAGTCTTCAGGGCTAGGGAGATGGCTCAGCAGCTCAGCGGTTAAAAGTACCTGTCATTCCTGCATAAGACCTAAGTTTGGTTACCAGCACCCACATGGCGACTCACAAACAATTCAGGAGGACCTAACACCATCTTTTAGCCTCCACAGGCACCAGGTGCACTTACATACATGAAGGCAAAAGATTCATATATATAAAACAAAATTAATTTTTTTTTTGAGACAAGGTCTCACCATGAAGCTCTCTGGGGGTCCTTAAACTCACTGTGTAGACCAGGTTGACCTTGAATTCACTGATAACCACCTACCTCTGCATTTGGGATTTAAATGTGTGCACCACTACATATGGCCAAGAATAAATGAATCTCTTAATTTAAAAAAAAAAAAAAAAAAAACAGAATTCATCTTTAACAACTTAAATCTTTGTCCAAAAAAAAGAGTTACATCTCAAATGAGTAATACTTTCTTATTCTTCCCTATACTAACTCTCCTTTTTAAAAAAGGTATAATCCTTTTGGTTTATTAAAGGATGGGGGACAGGAGCATAATAACCTGAATTTGATCACAGGATCATCGTGTGGTTGAAGGAGAACAACCTCTTAAAATTGTCTTCTGACTGCCACATGTTCTATGGCAAACACATGGCCATACATGTATATGCAAGCAAGCACGCATATATACGCACGCACACATACACATACACAGATGTGCGCGTGAGCACTCGCATACATATGTGCACACACAAACCATTTTTTTAAGGATAGGAGTAAAGAAAATGCAAAGTAAAAATGAATATGGAAAGCTACCCATTTAAAAAATGAGTATGCTTAGTCCAGTGGAGGCAGAGGCAGGTAGATCTCTGCATTTGAGGCTAGCCTGGTCTGCGCAGTGAGACCTTGTTGAGAGACTGAAATGCTTAGGCTGGGCATAGAGCTGAAATGGAAATAGAGGAAGCAGAAGCTTGAGGTCAGCCTGGACTACAGGAGTCTTTCTCAAAGACCTGGGAGATAGGCGGTAGGAGAAGAGATTGATTGGATTTTGGAAAGAGGTCACGTATGCTAGTGCTAGCACTGAGACAGACGCCAGAGGATTGGAGTTCAAGGCCTGCCAAAGCTATACAGTAAGTTCCAGTCAAATACAAAAATAGAAGGTAGGCTGGAGAGGTGGCTCAGCAACTAAAGCAGTGGATGTCCTTCCAGGACCCAGGTACAATTCCTAGCAGCCACATGATGGCTCCCAACCATCTGAAACTCCAGTTCTAGAAGATCCAGTGCCCTCTCCTGGCCTCTATGATACCAGGCACACAAGTGGTACATATAACTATGCAGACAATACATCTATACACATAAAACAAAACAATAGAATCTACATAATAAAAACAAAATACATCTATATTAAGCTAGGGTTATAAATAAGTTATAGAGAACATGCTTAATATGTGAGATTCTAGGCTCACTCCCAGAACAAACAGATATAAATAAATAAATGCATATCTGTCTGCCTTGGGAAGTGGACTGTGTGACAGGTATCAGAAACCTGGGGTTTAACTCAGTCTGAAAACACAAGATCTGAAAACACAAATTTGATATGTATTTTAGCTTTACTTTTTAAGGATATTTAGAATAATAAATTGACCTATAGAATCCTGTAGGTCAGACTCATGCCCTTTGCCCTTCTGGTTTCAGAGAAACATGTAATCTGAGACTTTTTAAAGGGCTTACACACCTGTAATGCCAGAAGTAATAAACTTTTATACTGTTTGTATTTGTGTTGTTTTGTTATTGTTGGGCAGTAGAGCAGGAAGATGAGTTCACTGCCAGCCTGGGCTACACATAAATAAATCTGCTAAGACAAAGGCTACCCTAACAATATCATTATGGGCACCATCAGCATGTTTCTGGTTCTTTTCACAAGTAGTTCCTAGGTCTCTGGCAACCACCCTGGTGTCTCAGTATACAAACAACAGTGTGGCCTTTGTTTAGTGACATCAAGAATCAACTGAGAGGGTCCCAGTCTCCTAAGGAACTCAACACCTCCTTTGGCAAACACTTATATACAATATATAATGTGTGTGTATGTATATGTAAATATACACCTCCTTACTATGCCTAGTCTACTGGGGTCTTACAGAATTACTAAACATCCAGAAGAACTACAATAGAGCTGCATAGAAAAAGTACTCACCAGGCAGTGGTGGCGCACGCCTTTAATCCCAGCACTTGGGAGGCAGAGGCAGGTGGATTTCTGAGTTCAAGGCCAGCCTGGTCTACAGAGTGAGTTCCAAGACAGCCAGGGCTACACAGAGAAACCCTGTCATGAAAAACCAAAAAAAAAAAAGCACTCTACTGTTGCTTTTGCCCAAACTACTCTTAATTAGACCAAGACAACCAAAAGAAATTAACTTCATCCTTAAGTTGACCACAAAGTATTCTGTTAAAAATTAAATAAAAAAGTACACCCCTTTAATCCCAACACTCAGGAGGCAGAGACAGCTAGTCTGATCTACAGAACAAGTTCCAGGACAGCTAGAACTACACAGAGAAACCTTGTCTAGAAAAATCGAAAAGAACAACAACAGAAAAGCCTACCATGACTCAAAACTTCTGCTCCAGATACATATTCTTCTTCATGTTATAACCTTTTAAAGGTACCAGGGAAGGTTATAACTTTTAAGCAGATGGATCCAGAGCCAGTAAGGACATTTAGGATAATTCCTTTCATAGTATATTTACATCCATGCAAACATTCCTTCCTCCTGACAAGTGTTCTGAGAAAGTTCTCTTTTCCCAGAGAAATAATACTACATCCTAGTTAAAGTGGAGGAGGGACAGTACCTCTAAACAAACACCAATAAAATTCTTCTTCAGAAGTAGCTTCCAAATTAAACATGCAACACTAAGCCTGAACTCTGGACATTAAAAAATCAGGACAGCTGCCACCCACAAATTCTACAAAGAGAATGCTTACTTTGGCAGCAATAATAATCATGTATCAAAATTAGCCTCTAATAAATATAAGACACAAGTAACAACTTGGGGAAAGTAGAGAAATTCCAGTTTTTGGAATATCCTTGAAGCATTGTCATGACATCTTTTCATATCCAAGCTCAGCTGAAGTTGAAATAGAAACAATGTTTCTATGCCTCTGAATCAACCACCAACAGGACAATCTTCATCTACCTGATCATACTGGATGGACTGTTGCAACGAGAACTGTACTAGGAAGCTAACTCCTCCAACTCAAAAAACAACAAAGTTAACCTCAAAAGTTAATGGAATAAGTCACTGCAACATAGATGCAAACAATTATTCCATTTAAGTGCATGTGCATGAATTACATTTGATTAACAATTCCACATTGTAAGGTTGACATTTTCTTCTTCCTCTTTTCCATATGCCTTCAGTGTTCATGCAGTGTTTTTTTTGTTTGTTTGGTTTTTTTTGTTTTTTTCGAGACAGGGTTTCTCTGTGTAGCCCTGGCTATCCTGGAACTCACTCTGTAGACCAGGCTGGCCTTGAACTCAGAAATCCGCCTGCCTCTGCCTCCCAAGTGCTGGGATTAAAGGCGTGCGCCACCACCGCCTGGCCCATGCAGCAAATATTTAAAAACAAAAATTCAATCAGAAAGGTCATTTGACAACTACTGCTTTTTGAACTTCCAGGAAAGCAAGCATTCAGCACTGGCATTAAATAAACATCTATGTGTCAAATGGTATACTTGCTCCAGCAACCGACCTCTGTAATTTGCAACTCTACTTTATGGTATCCTATGACAGATCATCCAAAAAATTAACAGAGTATAATCTTTGCTTCTTCTCAAGCACATTTACAAGAATTATCTCATAGAAACCATCTACTTTAATGAGACTCTAAAAACCCCATGCCCAGAAGCCAATGGCGGGTTTATAAACAAGATAATGACTAGTTCAGTGGGAAAGGCATTATGACAGAATGCTAAGACTGCCTCACCACGTTATGATCTGCCTGCCTAATATGTATGTTTAGCTACTGTAGTCAGCAATGTCCAAATGTAAATTTAAAACATTTAATGGCCAGTTCTGTTCTAGACTTCAAGCTCATCTTACCTGTTTAAAACACTGATGCTATATTTTTATCTATGTTCCAAAATATTTCTTTTTGCAAATATATTTCCTAGGGTGGAAAGAAAGACCTAAGAAACAAACTCTCTAAAATACAATAAAATATCCAAACGCTAAAAAAGTAGACATTTCTGATATCTCTACCATAACAAATTAAAAATAATCAAAATAATTGAAGAAAAATAAACTGACATAGGTTAAGCACTAAATTTCACAAATGTGATCTCTCTGCACTTTATATGAATGCAGCCATAAATATACCACAAGATATCTTGTTAATTTAAAAATTAAGAATTTGGGTTGTTTGGTTAAATTTCAATTACTGTTAAGTGTCATGAAGACAGAGGAATTAATACAACAAAACAATTTTTAAAGGTCAGTCATATTTTGTTTACTTAAAATACTAAGCTTAATCATGACCTGTTTAAACCTTATCGTTGCTCATTGTATAAAATTAGCACTGCACTTGCAAACCTAAGCAGAATCTAGACTTATTAAACATATGGTGAGACTTACCCAGTTTCTAAAATAGTAAATGTGAATAAATATTAAGATATTTTTCTTGGTAAACAATAACAAAAAAGACCTAGAAGTGTTTTCATAATCTGATCAGAAAGAAAAAAACTTTAATTTTTCAAGCACCAGGCAATTAAAATCTGGAAATTGTTTGAAGTACCCCACTTGAGAGACTATAGCTTACAGAAAAAAGCTAAAATAAAAAACAGAAAAATTAAAAAACAGCAGATCTCCAAACAAGACTGGTTTTCCAGTTAACTTTTCCAGCCCTGTACCAGAGAGCCAACCAAAACAAAGTTGACTGTAAAACCATGAGTTTTCCCTGTAAACTGGGCCATAATCTGAAACCTGGGGGGGGGGGGGGGAAGCAGGCTGCTGCTGCTGCTAATAGAAGCTCCTTATAAGCAGCGAACTGACAGGTGGAAAAATAAATTCGCTAGCAGGCCAGCCAAAGGTTGTGAAAACACGGTTCAAGGACCGAACATGTTGTGACTACTCTGTAACAGGTCCAAGGTAATTTACGCACACACCCTTCAGCGCAATCCCTCAAGCACAGATAAGACTGGGAAACAACAGGCTTCCCGGAGATCCACATACCATTTTACAACAGCCGTCTCCCCCCAGACAGGAAAACAGGCATTCTGGTCCCGAGTCCTTTCCGCTGATCTCCCCCAGCGCGAAGGGAAGAGGGCCGCCGCCGCCGTAACGAGAGAAGCCGGCAACAGCCCCGCCGCGCGGCCGCCACGCCTTCCTCCCGCCGCCGCTGGGGACGCGAAGCCGCGGATCACATTTCTCCTCCCCAACAATCACACGCACGCACGTCCCCAGAGTTGACACCCTCCAAACCCGCCGCCCCGCGACGCCGGTGACAGGGCCACCAAGCCTCCGCGGCGCAGCCACGGGGCTGGGCGCTCCGGCGGTGTGCGTGCACGTTGGTGTTCGCTCCCATCAATGAAAGGAACAAGGTCTCCGTAGTGACGGCCTAGAGTCGCCGAGCCGAAACAGGGGGCCCCCGTGGGACCAAACAAAACTTCGGTTGCTGGGAAGAGCCGTTGCGCAACCTTGGCTTGGGGGAAGGCCCGGACTGCCCGGCGCGGCTAGGGCGGCTTCCCGGAGGCTGCGCCAAGCGCGCGCGGAAAGCACGCGCGGTCCCCGCGTCCGGCCGCCTCGGGCCTGGCGTGGCGCCGGCCTTCGGGAACCGCCCGGGCCGGCCGCACTGGACAACCGGGCGGAAACGGAGCGGCGGCGCTCCGAGGTTCCCCCGGCCCCGAGGCCCCACGACGCCGCCGAGCTCCCCGCCCTTGCCCGGCTCCCTTACCTTCCTAGAGGCCCGCGCTCTCCCCGCTTCGGGCGGCCGCAGCCCTGAGCATGTCCGGGGTAGGTCGCGGGGGCCGTGCGGGGACCCGGAGCCAAGTGCTTCAGCAGGCGGCGCCACCCAGCCGGGGCTCAGCCCCTCTCGGCGGCCGCTGCCATCTTGTCCTGGCGGCTGAGAGGAAACGGCGAAACACCCTCCCCCGACCGCTGCTGCTGCTGCTTCTCTGGCTGCCGATCTCCCAGCCCGTCTCCCTCATCTTCCTTCCCGGGGACCTGGGGTGGGGACCGCTCGACTGGGGAGAGGGGCAGTGACAAGCCGGCGGGCCACCGGGGCCTACGGGCAGCGCGGGATGCAGGGCCCGCGGCGGTGAGGGCCCATTTCCTCAGCCCCGGGGTTCAGACAAGGACGAGGGATGTTTGCGAGGCCGCGACGCCGGGGGCCTGCGGCTCGGACTCCTCAGGGCGCCGTGCTGCCGGCAGTCGTCACCCGAGCAGCTGCCGCGGGCCGCCCCGATCTCGGGCCCCTCCTGCGCGCCCGCCGGCCTCGGCCGCCGCCTCCGCAGCGCCACCGCCCGCTCGGCCGCTCTGCGCGCCGAGCCCGGGCGGCCCCGCTCGTGTAGGGCCACGGCGCCTCCGCGAAGCCCCTCCCCGGGGTCCGCCCGCAGCCGCGCCCTTGACGCTCGCAGCCCGCCAGGCGGCCGGTGCGGATCCAACCCTGAGCTCTCACGCCATCCCTCCAACAGGAACAGCTTCCGTCAGCCCTCCTCTGCAGTTCTGAGCCTGACTCCGGGCCCAAAAACACATATTTAAGGGACGATCCTAATACCCAAATGGGATCAGATGCGGAAGCAGAATTCCACAGGCCTTTCCAGGTTACCCCATCCTAATTCCTTCCCACCCCTTTAGAATCTGTTTCTTGGCATTTTAGGAGTCTAAAAACAAAGAGAAAATGTTTAGCCAAATGAATAATCTCAGCCTAAAATAGGTCCTTCTCGCTCCCCCATTCCAAAACAGCAGGAGACTTGTCACACCATGTCAAAGAATGAGGGAAGGACTCTCTTGGAAGTTTCCCAAGTGCACCACCGCAAGTGCCCACCTCTACGTTGATAATTCTCCATCGAGTTAGTTCCACACCCAAGCTAGTTTCTTCGCTCCTGGAAACTAGGAAATCGACAGAATGGTCCATTTCCACCCACGTAACCATAGAACCATGGAATTTGAGATGAAAGAATCTTACTGATGCATAGTCCAAACTCTTATGCTAAGACAAGGGTTTAGACAAGTTTCGATGACGTGAGCAAGGCTATAGAGCAAAGCCTAGTCTCCACCCCTCTCTCCTCCATCTCTCTCTCCAGAAAGCAACTATCTTCACAGCAACCCAACATTCAGTAAACCTGTTTTGCCACCTGTTTTGTCTGGGTCCTTTTCTTCTAAACTAATGTTTAACGTTTCAGCACAAGCACCTCTGTCTGTCTCTATAATGAAAATGTCCTTTGCTTTCTTCATCTTTACTAGAAGGATTGAGTTTGCTGATGTATTTCTTCACACATTTTCTATTGCAGCAGCTGGGATAAAGGGAGGGTCAACTTGCTGCGAGACACTAGTCCTTTACCTATTGCCTTTCAAACTTGAAGAGGACTGTGTAGAATGTCTTCAAAAAGGGGTATCCCTCGAGGCCACTCACAAGCTTTTTTCCAGTGACGAGTTCAAGACTAGGGTACTCAGGGAAGACTAAAGTAGAAAAAACAATGACTGATTTTTAGAAAAGGCACATGCATGAGATAGACATGGCCATGCATGCCTATAATGCCCGCGCTGGGAAGATGGAGGGAACGGGAAGGGGCTCAAGATTAGCTTCTATATACAAAAAGAGGGCAATGTCCGTGCCACTTTTTTCTTTAGCATTTACTTTGGATTTCTTTTAAGGCAATAATCTAAAAACAAAACAAAAATTACTGCTAAAAAAAAACCTACACTAATGGAGAACTCTCTTCCTTACAACTAACTTATTTTTTTTAAGATTTATTTATTATATGTAAGCACACTGTAGCTGTCTTCAGACACTTTTTCTTCTTGCTCTGGCCCTGCTCCCTCCGGCCCCGCCCTCGCTCACTGTAGCTGTCTTCTGACACCCCAGAAGAGGGCATCAGATCTCATTACAGATGGTTGTGAGCCATCATGTAGTTGCTGGGATTTGAACTCACGACCTTCAGAAAGCAGTCGGTGCTCTTAACTGCTGAGCCATCTCTCCAGCCCTACAACTAACTTTTCATAACTTTTGCAAGCATATCTCTAGCCTCCTAATGGAAGACTTTCCTCGGTTTTTTGGTTGGTTGGTTGGTTTTGGGGTTTTGTTTGTTTGTTTGTTTGTTTTTGTGGGTTGCTACATTTATGAAGGGGCTGGAGGTGAGGGTTTCTCCCCTTTCTGCTGAGTAGTTCACTCCACCCCACCCCCCTTCCTATGAATTCCAGGAAGGATTTCTGTCATCTTTCTTTTAACCCTTGCCTTGCCAGTGACTAAACATAATAACTAACTTAAAACTTCCCAGTAAAGCTTGCTAAATAAATAAGTCCCCCTCCTCAGTAAACTTACTGTGTCCTAACGTAATCCACATCATCCCTTCCCCCTCAAATCAGCTCTGAAGTGGAACATACAGATGACCTCCAAAACCATGAAGTGGCCTTTTGTTGTGTTGTTAAGGTCATATTTTTAGAAGAAGGGTGGTTCTAAACAGGATGTAGTGGCTCACTCCTGCACCCTAGTACTCCAGAGCCTGAGGCAGGAGTATCTGCAGAGGCCAAGACCATGGGCTTCATAATGAGTGCCAAGCCTCAAAATACAGACTGACTTCCTACTGGAGTGAGGAAAGACTAACTCTCTCAAAGTTCCAAATATTTTTAAATACAGGCTACTTCTGACATAGAGGCACAGGCCTGTCTGTGATCTCAACTACTCTGAAGCCTGAAACAAGAAGAGCTCTAGTTCAAAACAGTCTGGGCTACACAGCCACAAAAAAAGTTAACTCCAGTAAGCCCAGAGATGGGGAAGAAGAGAGGATAGGATCCCTGGGGCCTTGGGTAGCCTGCCTAGTCCAATTAGTGAGGCCCAGGCTTCTATGTAGAGCTCACTGAGAACTGTCGATGGACAAGGTGGAAAGCCATTGTGCTGAGTGGGCTCAGAACTTTATTCCAGGACAAAAGAAGCCAGTGGAGAAGGGTTCATTTAGGAAGGGAGAAGTGCAATCAAAGAAGCCATCTTTGGGTGAAAGAATACTCAATGAAATCCATTTGTTTTTCTTTCTACTTATTTAAATTTTTCTTCTAATAGCAGCCAGTCTCTATTAGTCACATTGGCCTGGAGCACTGGAAACTCATTATCTCCCAAGTCCTGTTCTTCCAGTCATTTCTACCTGGTTCTAAGCTTTCCTCCAAGGACTCCCTCACTCTTTCAAGCCACTCTTGATTTTTGCCCCCCAGTCCCAGAGACTGAACCTAGTGCAAAGCACCACACTGCCACTGAGCAATACCCCAGTCCCTTTTCTATGTTTTATTTTGTGACATGGTCTTGCTAACCTGCCCAGGCTGACCTTGAACTCACTCTGTAACTTAGGCAGGCCTTGAACTTGGGAGCTTCCTTTCTCAGCAGCCTGTAACTACTATGATTACAGTAGCTGTAATCACAGACCTGCACCAAGCCCAGCATAACTTAATATCTTTGTCTCTCCCAAGGGCCAGCCATTTTAGATATGCCCATGTACATTTTCTGACTTCTTCCAAAAGGAACATTTTTTGTCATTTGTCAGTTGTTTGATCCCCCAGTCTAGAATAGGAACACAATAAATATTTATAAAAAGAATAGATTTTTCTATGTAAGCAGAAAGAAGCTGTCCACAAATTCAGCCTGCAAGCAATCACAGACCTGGGTCTTTCTCTTAGGTCTGCCTCCACCTCTGACGGGACTCTGTCCAGATGGAGCCAGTCTTCCCTTCACTGCCCTTGTATCCACCTCTTACTGAACTGCACACAGGTGTCAGCTTCAAGGCATGGCCTTGAACAGCCTTAGCTCACCATGCAAATGCTGCTATTCAAAGCACTGCAGTTTCCAGAAAAATCTTGGAACTCTGTCACAGCCTGAGTCACCAACCCACGCACAGCTATCTTCCTCAAGGAAGTTGGGCTTTGAGGAGTTTTCTGGTTGTTGTTTTCTCCACTTTAGACCCTAGGTATACTTTCAGGTCCTTTTTTCCATGGGGGGGGAAGGGGTTGGGGCGTGGCGGGCGAGCAGGGTATATCAAGAAAACCAATGAGCTCCCTAACTACAAATCCAGGAGGAAAAATTAATCTGGGAGCTTTATTTCTCCTCCTGGCAGGAGGTCCTGACTTCCTAACACAAATAATCTACCTTCTTCCTGGAGATCAACTCAGGGAGGGGCAGCTAGGGCGGAAAACCCATGAGCAGCTAGCTGGTCCAGCCCACGTTTGACTAAGAAGCCCACCAAGTAATTAACTCTTTACAGCCCAAAGTTCTGCTTCTCTTTCGAAAAAAAAAAATTTTTTTTTTAATTAAAAAAATAAAAAAGCAAACAAGGCAGGCAAGATGGCTCAAAGGGTAAAGAGCTACCAAGCCTGAGTCCATCTGAGTTCTGTACTGGGATCCACTTTGGGGAGAGGAGAGAACCAGCTGCTTAAAGTTGTCCTCTGACCTCCAGTGTGTACCTTGGCAAAGTGCACCCCCTCCAAAAAAAAATACATACAAATAAACAAATGTGTTTGGTTTTATTTTGTTAAGCTGGGTGTGATGTCCCAGGAACTAAAGCAGGAAGTTTCCAAGTTCAAAAGCTGGCACCGGCAGCTTAATAGAAAGCCATATCAAAACAAAAACAAGCCAGACAGTGGTGACACTCACCTTTAATCCCAGCACTTGGGAGTCAGGGACAAACAGATCACCTGAGTTTAAGGCCACCCTGGTCTACACAACAAGTTCCAGGACAACCAGGACTACAGGAAGAAATCTTGTCTCAGGAGAAACAAAAGCAAAACAGGCTGGACACTAGTAATGCACAACTTTAATTCTAGCACTCAGGAGGCAGAGGCAGAAGAATCTCTGAGTTCAAGGCCAGCTAGCTCAACAAATAAAATTCTACAGAAGAAAGCCAAGGCTACCCAGAGAAATACTGTCTGGAAAAACAAAACAAAAGAAAGAAAGGAAGGAAGAAAGGAAGGAAGGAAGAAGGAAAGAAGAAAGAGAGAGAAAGAGCAGTCAGGGGTAATGACACACATCTTTAATCCAAGAATGTGGAAGACAGGCTAGTGTATCTGGGAGTCCCTGGCCAACCAGAGCTACGCAGTGAAACTGTGTCTCAAAACAAACAAAACCCAGTTTCACTAATTAAGGAAGGTGAAGGTGGTGTGACAATAGGAAGCTGGCTAGATGGCTCATTAGGCGAGGTGCTTGCCCAAGAGAGTCTAGAGTTGGGATCTTAGCACCAATAAAGATGCTGGGGGGGGGGGGGGGGGCAGGAAGCCAGCTTGTAATCCCAGCATGAAGAAGGTAACGCTAGCATCCCTCGAGGCAGGATGGCTAACAATATGATCAGAATGAGAGACCCAGTCTCAACTGTGAGGGAGAGCAGTTGAAGACTGCTTCTCTGTACTTACTTTGTGTACCCACACACATGCAAGCAGTATCTGCATTCTTTTGATCCTGTTTCCACACCAGATACATGCAGAAAATTAGTACCACATTAATAGGACATTCATAATCTCATCTAAATGACTTATTTTATATTATGTGCATTGATGTTTGGCCTTCACATGTCTGTTTGAAGGTCCCAGATCCCCTGGAGCTGGAGTTACAGTGGGGAGCTGCCATGTAGGTGTGGGAACGGTCCTCTGAAAGAGCAGCAGTGCTTTCTTAACTGCTGAGCCATCTCTCCAGACACATAATCTCATATTAATATGGAGGTTAGGCATTAAGTCAGCAAAAAGAAAAATCCCATAGAACGAAAGTCCTAAAATTACCCATGAAGTAGAGTATTTATTATTTTGGATATACAACCTGACACAATAATATGTTCCACCCTTCTCCTCTGGGAATTTAGAACTCAGGATTTCTCTGTATAGCCCTGGCTGTCCTGGAACTCACTCTGTAGACCAGGCTGGCCTCAAACTCAGAAATCCGCCTGCTTCTTCCTCGAAAGTGCTGGGATTAAAGGCGTGCGCCACCACTGCCCAGCTTAGAACTCTTATGATGATTAGAATTCTTTCACTATCATCATTTAAAAAATGTTTTATCACTTTTTTAGTGTGTGTGTGTGTGTGTGTGTGTGTGTGTGTGTGTGTGTGTGTACGTAGGTCAGAAGATCCTTGAGATCAGTTCACTGCTTCCACACATAGGATACAGGGATTGAACTCAGGTCTTGGCAGCAAGCACCTTTACCAGATCAACCATCTTGCTGGCCCCATATCATTTTTTTTTAAAGATGTAGCCTAATAATCACTCTCTGCCAATAGTTTCCTAAGGTTCTAATTAACCCCACCACCACACCCCCATTTCTTCCTCTAAAATAATGAAATGAAAACCCTAGCAGTCTCATATGGCAAAGATATCTCCATAGGCAATGGAACCTTAGAGTCCTCAGCACGCTCTTCCCATAGGTTTTGCTCAAATGTACCTTTCCTTTTGATTGGAACCATTGGCCACCTGCATCAGCTCATCTAGATGAAAAGCCTGCCTCAGCTTCTCCATTGTTCTCTGCCCAGACATCCTGTAGTCTTTCCATTTCATGTTGTTTTGTTTTGTTTTTGAGACAAGGCTCTCTCTGTTTAGCCCTAGCTGTCCTAGAGCTCTATGTAAACCAGAATGGCCTCAAACCTGAAGAGATCCTCCTGCTTCTGCCTCATCCTGGCTTCTCTTTTGTTTCCATGTATATTGTTTGCTTCTTTTTGTAGTACTGGGCATGGTGCATAAGGCTCCAGCCTAGTGACTGGTGCACACTAGACAAGAGATCTATCACTAAGTTACACGCTCAGCCTCATCCTACACTATAACTCTCAGAAGTCAAATGAACTTAAGAAGCGAAGCACAGATTGCTTCAAAGGGTATTTTGGGTTGGTTGGTCGGTCGGTTGGTTGGTTCTGAGCTAAGAGTGGCGAGGAACAGACTCAGGTTGTCCTGAAAGATGACATTCTGCCTCAGCTTGCTTACATAAAACAAAAAGATGGTCATAGATTAATGAATTTACAAATATATTATGGGACAGAACAAAGCAGGAAAACTCTGCTATACAGATTCAGGTTTTTCTCTCCTTTTGAGACAGGGTCTCTCAGTGTAGCCCTGGCTGGTCTAGTGGACCAGGCTGGTCTTGAATTTGCAGTGATTCTCTTGCCTTTTCTTCTGAGTGTTAGGATTATAGGTGTTGTGTGCTACCACTACTATAGGTAGATGGTTTTATGATGTTCTTAATGTTTAGGATGGTGGGAGCTAGTGGTCTGCTAAAACCCCATTCAAAAGAATTCATTTCAGTGAGACCTTATCTCAAAAAACAAGGTGGGGCCAGTGAGATGGTTTAGTAAGTAAAAGAGCTTGCTGCCAAACCTGATGGACCTGAGTATGATCCCTGAGTCCCACATGGTGACAGTTGTCCTCTGACTCCATGGGAGTGCTGTGGCATGCGCACACACACATGCAAATAGATAAATGAAGTTTTTAAAGTAATAAGGTAGAGAGCAATTGAGGAAAACATACCTAATATTAACTTTGGACCTCCAGGGGTAACCACACAGATGAGTGTACCCATGCACGTGTGCACACACGTATGCACCAGACATACAGACAAATACATATGTATTCATAAAGAACATTATAATTTCGCTTTGGAGGACTAATTCAGAAAGGACTTTGTCCCTGAGATGCCTAAAAATAAAACCAGGAGTAAGAAAATCACCCTGGAGAAGGACAGTAGAGCTTAGAGTCCTCTCAAATAGTAGTAGCAAGTTGACAATCCCCAGCACTGGGCAGCTGTCCTCCGACTTGCACATGGGCTCAGTGGCACTTGTGTACACACACACACACACACACACGTTTTTTAAAAAAGACTTCTAAAACAGACAACAAGAAGGAACCAGATCTGTAAAGTTTAGGGCTGGGAAGTAGGCTTAGTGGATAAAATGTTTACCTCCTAAGCATGAGGACTTGAGTTCAGATCCCCAGAAACTGATTTAGAGGCCAGCCTGGACTACATAAGACACTGGACAATGGATGGATGGATAGATGGATAGATGGAGGCAGTCATTTAAGAATGAGAGCCTTAGCAGGGCAGTGGTAGCTCACGCCTTTAATCCCAGCACTTGGGAGGCAGAGGCAGGTGGATTTCTGAGTCCGAGGCCAGCCTGGTCTACAGAGTGAGTTCCAGGACAGCCAGGGCTATACAGAGAAACCCTGTCTCAGGGGAAAAAAAAAAAAAAAAAAAAAAAGAATGAGAGCCTTATCTGTTCCCGTTCAACCTCCCAAATAATTGGCACAAAGACTTATCAACAAACTTTAAGTGTTATGACTGGGCAGACATTCATCTATTCTAACTCCATAAGCTATTTACTTCCTCGCCACAAGCCCTGTGTTACTTGCAGTTTGAGTCTTGCCATGGCTTGCTCTGCTCCACATTTGTCCTCATGGTGAATCCCTTGGCCACTCCTCCTCAGGACTCCTCCTGGACCTTCTCCTCCTGGTCACCACTTCTCTTCCTCTCTCTCCCTCTTTGGGACCCTACCATGGGCTTAGAAGTCCTGCTTCCTCTGCCCAGTCATAGGCTGATCAGCTCTTTATTAACCAATCAGAGATAATTGGGGAACATTCTTTACACAACATAGATACAGGAAATAGTTCAATAATCATGATAATGCTAGCATCTGGTCTGTTAACCAGATCTCTGGGCACAGAAATCAGCAACTGAATATGCAGTGTACAAAACCATTCCCCGACAGATATATAGATAGATGGGTTGTGTTGGCACAGGCCTGTAATTCTAGCACTTTAGAAGGTGACATGGAAGGATTGAGTTGGAGACTATCCTGGACTATATAGCTAGAAATAATGAATAATAATAATGAAATAATCCATGGCGAAGAGTTGTCCACGCTTCTGCTACTCTGTCTTTGTTCATGGAAAAGAGAACAGAGATTCAGCTGACTGAGAGTAGGAGCTCATATCAGCTTCATCACTGACCCAAGAACACACAGGTCCAACCCTCTTACCTCAGACATCCCATCGATATAGCATGACGACTTTCCAAAGTAGGAACTCCTTCTTTTATCCCCAAATTTCTTCTCTGTCTCTTTACATCTAGACCAGGGAAGCAGCAGCCAGAGTTGCTCTATATATGATATTGACAACCCATCTCCAGGCAGCAAATGCCCTATTCTTTCCTTTGGAGTTCAGGTGCCATAGTGTAACATACGAGGAAGTACACTGGGACCATCTAAGACAAGCTGTGCTCACTAACAGAAGTGGCAAGTTCAGTCATGCACAGCCTTGTAACAATGACAACGAGCCACAACTGCAACAAAATCCTGCCTGCTAACAGATTCTTTGGGGGATGGCAAAACGCCAGGCACTCAGAAGAGTCCTTGGGTTCCAATCTATTCTTATACTTCATGACCTATGGTCCACAAGTCAGTGCAGCCCTTCTCAGGGACAGGAGACAGGGAGCTGGTCCCACAGTGAATGAACTATAAAGATAGCTGTGCCCTTAAGGACAGGACCTATGATGTGGCTTAATGGGCAAAAGTGCTCTGGGCACACCTGACAACCTTGATGCCTGGACCCACATGGTGGGAAGAAAAGAACCAACTCCCACAAGCTGTCCTCAGACTTCCACATGTCTCTGTCTCTATCTGTCTGTCTCTCTCTGTCTGTCTCTCTCTGTCTGTCTGTCTCTCTCTCTGTCTCTCTCTCTGTCTCTCTGTCTCTCTGTCTCTCTCTCTCTCTCTCACACACACACACACACACACACACACACACACACACACATTTCCTGAGGGTTGGATTGGTCTTTCCTTTGTGTTTCCTTCCTCCCTCCCTCCCTTCTCCTTCCCCTCCCTTCCCTCCTTCCTCCCTTAGACAGGGTCTCACTATGTAGTCCTGGCTGTCCTGAACTACCTATATAGACCAGGCTGACCTCAAATTCACCAAGATCCTCCTGCCTCTGTAGGATTAGAGGCGTGCAGCACCATCCACAGTTTGTGCTTTTCTTTGTGACAGACACCACCATTTATTTAGACTCTTTACACATCTCATTTCATCCCTACTTTGGGGTTAAAGTCACCTCTCCAATGACTTCCAAGTTCTGCTCTAAATACCAGAAGTGTCCCTGGGACATTCCTATTTACACTATTTACACCCGGCTAAAAAGATCTTTAGCAGTGAAATTTGATCTTTGGTCAAATACATAATCTTTAAGTAAACCCAAGTTTAGTCTTAGAAAAAGTATACTATCTGCTTATTTTGGGTCAGAGACTTGTGTAGCCCAGGCTAGCCTTGCACTCATTACATAGCTGAGGATGTCTTTGAACTCTTGACCCTCTGGCTGCTACCTCCCAAAAGCTGAGATTAACAAGCCATCCATTATCATGCCTGGCATAAAAAGTATGCTACTTACAACATTGTTTTGTTTTGTATTTAAAAATATCCAGAATAACCAATCGCCTAAACAAAGCCTTCAACTGAATAAGAAAAAGGTACTTTCCAAGAGACTGCTCTTCTCCCATCTGTCAAAAAAAATCCTAATTAACAAACAAATCTACAATGGCTGCAGCATGAATTGTTCCTGTCCCTATGCAGCAGCTGGGCTGAAACAGACTTCCTTTCTTATCCTTGACCCTCCCAAGAAAATGGAGGAATAAACAAGCAGAATCCATCAGGAGAGTCCTCAGCTAGCCCTAGGTCTTTCTAAAATGTGCTCTTGTTAGCATATATTAGTTATACACAATAATGGGTTTCATTATGGCACTTTAATATGTGTATATAATGCATTTCAATCATGCCCTCCCTTCCTCATTCTTATCCGTCCCACACACCCCTCCTTCTTGCCTTCTGGTCCCTTTTCTAACTCAATGCAGTTGTTCTTTTTTTGCTGGCGTGAGGGACCCAATGAGCATCAGTAGGGTTGAATAAGGAGTTGCTTACAGGAGACTGGATAAGGGGTTGTTCAGAGGAGCAGGGGCATCTTACCAGTGGCTGCGGCATTGCAGGAAGTGCCTACATATCTTTAGGGAACGATAGATCTCCTGAGTATCTCCTCTGTTTGATTGTTCTTTCTCCTCTTTCCCTTTCTTTCTTTTTGTTTGTTTTGTTTTTGAAGTAGTTCATATGGTCCAGGCTGGTCTCTTACTTAGCATCTAGCTGATGATGACCTTGAACTTCTGATCCTTCTGCTCCAGCTTCCCAGTACTGCAATCACACATACTGCCACCATGCTTAGTTTTATGTTGTTTAACGCAGTGCTGGAGATTGACCTAAGGGCTTCTTTTTTCAGAGTTTCTCTGTGTAGCCCTGGCTCTCCTGGAACTTACTCTGTAGATGAGGCTAGCCTTGAACTGAAGATATCTATTTGTGTCTGCCTGAGTGGTAGGCTTAAAGGTGTGCGATACCTGGCCACTTCCTAATTTTTCTGTGTTGCTGGGCCTCAGGCATGACAGGCTGGTGCACTATTGCTGAGCTATACCCCATTTCCCTTTGAATTTTATAACTTCTCCCTTCCAATAGAGCAGAACACTTGCAAACCTCATCTTTGGTAGAAGCAAGGTAGAATTTCACTCAATCTAAATGTTACAGAGTACGTCACTTCGAGATAATTGGAGAGGTCAGAGAGACCTTCCATAGGGCCCAGGTTCTATTTCCAGCACCCAAATGGTAGCTGTAAATCCACATGACCATCTGTAAATCCAGTTCCATGGGAGCCATCTGACATACTCTTCCGGCTTCTATGGACACACATATATACACATAAAATAAGCAAATAAATATCTTAAAAGATAATTGGAGAAGATAATCTGCCCAGGTTCCTAGTATTCATGATCTCTATCCTGTTTGAGATCAGCTCCAGAAGTGGGGTGTTGGACATTGATTTTAATGCTTTGATTCAATCGGGAATCTGTGTCCAAATGCTAGCTAAAGGTTTTTCTCCCCAGTTGGTTTTTGATCGATCAATAAAGATGCCAGTGGTTAATGGCTGGGCAAAGGGAGATGGGACGGGACCCTTAGAGTTGTGCAATCTAGGCCGCAGGGGAGAAGAGACAGGTTATCACCATGACTGGGGATGGGGGGTGCGGGGGGGGGGGAGACAGCAAGAGATTTAGAGCTACAGAGGGAAGATCGTCTAAAATGTGTAAAGGGAAAGCAGCCCCCGGAAGGGCTGCACAGAAGCCTCAGGCAGCGAAGACCAATGGGCTGCACAGAAGGTAACAGAGCAGCAAAGTTAAACGTAGACTTGGAGCCAGGAGTACTGGAGGGAAAAGCATGCTAGCCAGAGGAGGCATAGAACTGCCAAGCCCTTGAGTAGCCAAGGCATTTCAAAAATAAGCTAATGTGTGTGTGTCTTTCCTGAGCGGATCCAAAGAGTTCCTGGGCGGGTGGCTAGAAGCATATGACCTGCTGGGCACACAAAGCGGTGTAGCTAAAAACTCAAAACGTCAGTGGGGGAAGAAAGAATATGGCCTGAGGTACAGAGAGAAATGTTTGCCTTTGACATTCCCAGCCACACACATCCTCCCTCCCCTTTTCCCCTCCCAGCTCTTTTTGGAATAGCATGGCACCTTATAGTCCTATAGCTCAGGCTGACCTGGAACTCAGAGTATTGTCCAGGCCAGCTTTGAACCTCCAGCATTCCTTCTGCTTCACATGTGCTGGGATTATAGGCATAAACCACAACACTGGGTTCCTCTTTCCCAGAAAGGAGGAATTAGTCATTCCTAAGTATGGTCCTTCTGACATTTACTACATTCCATTTTGTAACAGGACTGTAGTTTTTGTTTAATTTTGAAAGGGCCATTTTTTGTTAAGAGAATTACCATGCCATAAATACAAAATCCTAAAATCTATCCTAGAGTTATTTCCCAGTCATAAAATTTAGAGTCCTGACTGGTTCTTCTGAATTCATAATCCAATACAATATGAAATGTTCTCAGACAAAGTACAGGTCTCCCTATCAACAGTAACCCCAATATGCCTGGTTTGCCATCAGTAAATGTAAGAGTAGTTATTCACGTCAAGTGCTTCCTACCTGAGGTTGGGTGTTTTGTTCTGTTTTGCTGGGTAGGGCCTCACAAAAGCTAAGCAAGACTTTACTGTGAGTAACACTCCGACCTCTGGGCTTGTTTGTTAGACAGGGTCGTGTGTATCTCAGGCTGGTATCAACTCACAAAATAGCGGAGAATGACTTTGCACTTCTCACCTCCTGCCCCAACTTCTTGAGTTCTGGATTGTAGGCGTGCGTCACCGTGCTTTATTTAGGTCATGCTGGGGAATCAAACCCAGGACTTCCTGCACACTAGTGAAGCACTCTATCATCCACTACATCCTCAGTCCTCAATGTGTCTAAGATATGAAATGTTTAGTATTTTGAGTCTTCATAGTTTGTTTTGTGTGGCACAGATAACCTGCTCATAGCTTCAAGAAAGCAGAACAATAATGAGTCCTAAAGTTGCTATGGGGATCAATGCAGCAAAACATTTTCGTTCCTAATAGGAAAAGTATACATTTGCAAATATCTAAAAAAAAAAAAAAAAAAAACAAAACAAGAAAGGAAAATGAAAAAAAAAAAACCCATGTGATGTGAGGGAAGCAATCAAACACAGGAGCAAGACGTTAAATGACGCGTTTTCCCACAGAGAACACGGAACAAACTGGAGCAACAACACTGAGACTAGCATTCTTCTAATTGGCATACTGAAAATTAGTGTTGGTCTGTTCTCAGTAAAGGAATTCCATTCAGAATGAGAACCACAACAAACTCATTTTCTCATAAATTCAGTGTCCTACTTAGGATTATTACTGCTGTGATGAAACACTATGACCAAAAGCAAGTTGGGAACAAAAAAAGGGGTTATTTGGTTTATACTTCCATATCACTGTTCATTGTTGAGGGAAGTCAGGACAGAAACTCAGACAGGGCAGGAACCTGGAAGCAGGAGCTGATGATGCAGAGGCCATGGAGGAATGCTGCTTACTGGCTTGCTCCTCATGGGTTGCTCAGCCTGCTTTCTTATAGAACCCAGGACCACCAGCCCAGGGATGGCACCACCCACAGTGGTCTGGGCCTTGCCCATCAATGCATCTTAACTTAAGGAAATGCCCTACAAGCTTGCCTACAGCCTGATCTCATGGAAGCATTTTCTTAATTACAGATCCCTCATCTCTAATGACTCTAGCTTGTGTCAAGTTGGCATAAAACTAACCAGCACAGTCAATAAAATATCAAAGTTGTTCAGGGTTGGCAGTGGTGGCACAAGCCTTTAATCCTAGCACTTGAGAGGCAGTCTGATCTGAGTTCAAGGCCAACCTGGTCTGCAGAGCCAGCCAGGCAACACATAGAAACCCTGTCTTTAAAAAAAAGAGTTGGAGATTTAGCTCAGTTGTAGAGCGCTTGCCTAGCAAGCACAAGGCCCTGGGTTCGGTCCTCAGCTCCAGATTAGAAAAAACACAAAAAACAAACAAAAACAGTGGTTCAAAAAATTTAATTTAAATCATACAGATTTTGAACAAAGTCAGAGCTGGAGAAATGGCTCAGTAGGTAAGAACCTGCACTTCTCTTCCAAAGGACCTGATTTTGAGTCCCATTATCCACAACCAGGCTGCTTACAACAGCCTGGTAACTTCATGCAGCTATCGACATCACACACACACACACACACACACACACGTGCTCACAGGCACACGCTTATTCACATGCACAATGAAATATGAAAATAAGGGCTGGAGAGATGGCTCAGCCGTTAAAGGCTAGGCTCACAACCAAAAATATAAGAGTTCGGTTCCCAGCACCCACAGCTGTCTCTCCAGCCACAAAAAAAAAAAAAAAAAAGAAATATAAAAATAAGTGTTGTAAAAAAGAAAAAAAAGTCAGTTTACATTGTTAGCTAGATATGTAATTATTAAGACCTGAGTTTAGTACCCAGAACCCACTTTTGGGTGTACCTACAGGGGACTCAATGCCTTCTGCAGTTGATCTCAGTTGAGCCTTCAAATGAGCAAGCTCTGACCAACACTGAGTAAAATCTCCTTAAAAACAGATGAGAAAATGGATAACAGTGCTGTGCAAGCCTGAGTTCAAATTTCCAGCATCCACATAAAAGCTAGCAGGCCTGGCAGCTGCCGATAGCCCCAATACACAGAACATAGACATAGGGAGATAGCCAAATTAGTGAGCTTTGTTCAGTGAGAGACTCTGCCTCAGTAAATAAGATGGAGGGAGAGCAATTAAGGAAGCCACCCAATGTCAACCTTAGGCCTCATGTGGACACACATACAGCACATAACACATCACACACCCCACAATACAACCCATCCAGCTCAGCCTTCCAGAATCCCTGATCCAGAGAAATAGTGAAATAGGAAGTGCTTGCTATTTTAATTCATTAGGTTTAGGGGGTAATGTGTTCCATAGCAACAGATAAATGAGCTCATTCTTCGTGTTCTCAGTGACGTACGAGCAAAGCAGACCCTATCTGTGCCTTAAATTCTAGTGGGGCTGATGTGGCATAAACAAGTAAAGAAATGAAGTCCAATATCTACAACTGCTCTAGGGAATACACAGCCAGAGGTACATCTGGGGACTAGGGAGAGACGTGGTGATAATAATGGGGGTAGAAGAAGCATTGTAAGTAAGGCAGCACAAATTGTTTGTTTGCATTTTAAAGATTTTAGAACAGCTTTAACTTTCAGAAAATTTGAGAATAAAGTACAGAAAGTTCCCACATACCACCCTGACAGTTTCCCCAATACAGAATCCTTGTAAAATTATTTTTATTTGTTTATCTATTAATGTATATTTATATATTTGTTTCTCAGTATGATATATATGTGTGCGTGTATATACATATATGTGTGTGTGTGTGTGTGTGTGTGTGTGTGTGTGTGTGTGTGTGTGTATATATATATATATATATATATATATATATATATATATATATATATATATATATATATATCAGTATGTAACTCTGGCTGGCCTAGAATTCATTGTGTAGAGCAGGTTGGCTTCATTTCACAGAGATTGCCTCTGCCTCTGCCTCTGCCTCCTGAGTACACCCAGTGATTTATCACTTTCAGTTGACCTTGGATAGGGTAGTGTCTCAGTTACTCTTATATTGCTATGATAAGGTACCATGACCAAAGAAACTCATAGAAGAGTTTATTGAGCTGTGGACCAGTGATCTGTGACAGGCAATCTGACACCTGGTTGAGCATAGGCTCAACCAGGTGACCCAGCGGAACAATCCACAAGGGACAGGAAAACTTTATGCCAATGCTCCTGGGAGGCTTTTGGCTCCAGTCACAGTCACATACCACCCCTCCTCAGGTAGAGGTGTGGCCACAAAGCCCCAAGCCATCCCCATGTTAATGAGACACCTTGAGACTTAGCCACACCCCTTCCCAGTTGCTATATCTGCCTTGCCCATCCCAGAACTTGGGGGGTACAATTCCATCCACGCCACTCTCCACAGGATGACAATAAATGTCTTAGAATTATGGACTGTATCTTCATCTGGACCCACCATGGGAAGTGAGGGATTGGGTCCTCGATTAAGGAGCCGTGTCTAATCTCTCACCGAGGGCTTCCCAGCACTCCCAGATGGTACCCATTCACCCAAGCCTAAGCAGCTAGCTTAGTGCCCCAAGCCACCAAAACCCGGTCTTGGTGGGAACTCCACACGGGCAGTGCCAGCAAAGGCTTTCCACAGCCCCCTGCCTGTCAGACTGTGTGGGAAAACACACGGCCACTTCCCCCATGTCTCCTGTCCCACCCAGAGCCGCAGCACCTGGGACAGACACATGGGCTCCAGGTTTGTTCCTACATTGAGCTTGCAGTTTCAGAGGGTGAGTCCATGATCATCAAAGTGGGGGTGTGTGGAAGCAAGCAGGCATGGAACTAGATCAGCAGTTGAGAACTTACATAGAAAGAAACACTTGGAATGTCATAGGCTTTTGAGACCTCAAAGCTGCCAATGACACACCTTCTCCAACATGGCCATACCCCCATTCTTCCCAGACAGTTCTACGAGTTGGGTATTAAATATTCAATTATGAGCCTATAGAGGCTATTATCATTCAAACAACCACATTCCACTTCCTGGTACCCATAAGCCTGTAGTCACATAAGAATGCAAAAGGCAGATTGTCCAACTTTAAAATGTTGCATAGTCTTTCAGTCTCAAGATTGTTTAAAAGAGCTGGGCAGTGGTGGCGCATGCCTTTAATCCCAGCACTTGGGAGGCAGAGACAGGCTGATTTCTGAGTTCGAGGCCAGCCTGGTCTACAGAGTGAGTTCCAGGACAGCCAGGGCTACACAGAGAAACCCTGTCTCAAAAAACAAAACAAAACAAAAAAGATTGTTTAAAAGTCCAAAGTCTCTTTTCAGACTCAAGGCATACTCTTAATTATAATCCCCTGTAAAAATCAAAAAGCAAATTACATACTTCAACATACAATGGCACAGAATATATGTTATCAATCCAAATGGGAGAATAGGGCCATATCGAACCAAGAAAATACTGGACCAAAGCAAGACCAAAACTCAGCAGAGAAAAGTCCAAATCCTGTAGCTCTAAGTACAATGTCAAAGGGTTTAGATGGCTCTTTGCTTCCAGTTTTTCAGACTATAATATACTTCTGTCTTGGGATGGCGCCACTCCCTGTACAAGCTGCACAGCTCTCCCTGGGAGGTACCCCACAGCTCTGCCACCTTCAACATCCTAGCCATCTCCAACACAATCCAGACTTCACTTCCACAGCT
This sequence comes from Uromys caudimaculatus, assembly GCA_028551405.1. NCBI lineage: Eukaryota > Metazoa > Chordata > Mammalia > Rodentia > Muridae > Uromys > Uromys caudimaculatus. Next base: position 68,443,396 of record CM052701.1, on the reverse strand, counting down.
TTATGAAACAGCCTCTCTGGACCTCCATGCAGGATCTCCCCTGCCACAACACCCAACCTCAGCAGCTTCCCTCAACTCTCAAAGAAAATGTCACAGCTCCTTTGCTGTATCTATCATAACTGTTTGTTTGTTTTATTTTGTTTTGTTTTTTTCCAGTCAGGGTTTCTCTATGTAGTCCTGGCAGTCCTGGAACTTACTTTTTAAACCAGGCTGGCCTTGAACTCTGAACTCTACCTCCCAGGTGCTGGGATTAAAGGCATGTGTCACCAATGCAAGACTTGTATCCATCATGACTCTAAAGCCAGAACCACATGGCCAATGCTGCCAAGTTCTACTGCCTGCTTGGAACAGTAGTACGTGGCCCCTTCCTTGAAATACACCTGTATAAGCTTTGATTGTTGGTACTCTTTTTGTCTGGCTGGTTTTTGAGACAGAGTTTCTCTCTATATATATAGCCTTGGCTGTCCTGGAACTTGCTATGTAGACTAGGCTGTCATCAAACTCAGAGATCCAACTGCCTCTGCTTCCCCAGTGCTAGGATTAAAGGTGTGGGACACCAACCAACTTTTATTGCTCCCTTTAGGACAGATAATGTCTTAGGCTTTTTCATGCATGAACTGCCTGGTAGGGCTATTTGAGAATCTTCCTGAGAGCACCACTCCCTTTGTTCCATTTATGTTTATCACCTTGAGCACAAGCTATGGCTCCAACATTAAATTTCCTGGTGTTCTTTTTCCCCTCCAACTATAAATTTTAGATTTCATTTTGCCCTGCTTGCTCATTTTCACTGTAGCTCTGCTTACCTGATCACCAATAACCACGTGACATGGTAAATATTAGACTGTTTTAAAATCTCTGCCAGTGAAATTTGGCAAAATTCTTAAATTTAGTCTTACACAGATTCCCCCCCCCTTTTTTTTAAGATTTATTTATTTTATGCATATGAGTACACTGTCGCTGTCTTCAGACACACCAGATCCCATTACAGATGGTTGTGAGCCACCATGTGGTGCCAGGAATTGAACTCAGGACCTCTGGAAGGGCAGTTCAGTGCACTTAACCTCTGAGCCATCTCTCCTGCCCCACACAGATTCTTAAGACAAAAATTCTTAAGGCAAAAAAGAGCCACATTCTTTCCTAAAATACCACAAGAATGGTCTCTAAACCAGTTGCTATTATTCTCCTCTGAAACCTCTTGAGCTGGGCCTTCATCATCTACATTGTTATCATCCAAGATTCTGCTTGAATGGCCCAGTAAGCCTCGCTTGTATGATTCAACCTCTTTCCTAGCCCAAAGGCCCAAAGTGATCCATATTCCTCCAAAAACCAGCATAATTGGGCCTGTCACAGCAATAAGTATGCTAACCCCAGTACCAGCTACTGTCTTAGCTACATTGCTGTGCTAAGACATCATGACCAGGACAACTTACATTAGAAGGAATTTATTGAGCTTACAGTTTCCGGGCATGAGTCCATGACCATCAAGATGGGGACCACAGCAGCAGGCAGGCATGGAGCTGGAGCAGCCTGGATACAGTACTTGGTGTTCTTCCACATCTGAAACACAGAGAAGGCAGACACGTAAGGACGTGGGCTTTTGAAACCTTAAAGCCCACCCCCAGTGATGTACATCCTCCAAGGCCACACCTCCTAATCCTTCCCAAATCGTTCAACCAATTGGGTACCAAGTATTCAAACACATGAGCCTGTGGGAGCCAGTCCCATTCAAACCCCCACCACAAGCAGTGCTCATTAGGTTTTTGCATCATAAAGTTAACTTTTGCCTCATTTCCCTTTTTGTGACTATATGTTTTGAAAGAATTACCTCACATTTAATAGAATAAGGTATTAGGCCAGGCAGTGGTGGCGCACGCCTTTAATCCCAGCACTTGGGAGGCAGAGGCAGGCGGATTTCTGAGTTCGAGGCCAGCCTGGTCTACAGAGTGAGTTCCAGGACAGTCAGGGCTACACAGAGAAACCCTGTCTGGTAAAACCAAAAAAAAAAAAAAAAAAAAAAAAAAGAATAAGGTATTAGTCAGGCTTGGTGACTTACACCTATAATTCCAGCAATGGGAAGGCTAAGAAAAGGAGAATCATGGGAGATTAAAGGCAAGTTAGCCAGGGTTACAGAGTTAAGACTGTCAGCTCAACACTAACAACAAAACAAAGCAAAAGATTTCTTCTTTCACTCCAGACTATTGTTTGAAATACATTTTTCCTTTTTTTTTTTTTCTTTTTTTCTTTTGGGGGGTGGGGGGAAGGGGCGAGTGAGACAATTCCTCAGTGTAACCAGCCCTGGCTGTCCTGGAATCACTTTGTAGACTTTGTAGATTACCCTGCCTTTATTTCCCAAGTGCCTGGATTAAAAGTATGCATCACCACACCCAGCTCTATTTTTGTTTTTGTTTAAGTAACAAACAAATTAATAGATTTTAGCATATATCATCAGGGTACATGCCTATTATTTTAGCACCTAAGAGGTAAAGGCAGGAAGATCAGTAGTTCAATGTCATATTCAACTACACAGTACATTCAAGGGCAGCTTAAGCTGTGTAAAAATATAGTGTTAGAAATGTTGGGTGCTGGAAAGATGGCTCAGTAGTTAAGAGTACTTATTGTTCTTAACTGGGTTCAATCTCCAGCACCCACATGGCAGCTCACAGCCATTTCTAACTCAACTTCAAGGGGGATCCAATGCCCTTTACTGGCCTACGAAGGCACCAGGCATGCACGTGGTACACATACGTACACACGTGTAGGCAAAACACTCATACACATATTTTTTCTTTTTTTTTTTTACTAAATGAACAAAACTATTGTGTCTGGAGTGATGACTCGGCAATTAAGAGCTCTTCCTGTTTTTGCAGAGGACCTGGGTTCTGTTTGAAGCACCAACATGAGGCTCACAATCGTCTGGAATTCCAGTTCCAGGAGGGCAGATACCCCTTCTGCAGACACTGCATGCACGTTATACACTTAAATACACTCAGACAAACATACACACACATATAATACAAATAAATAAAACATTTTTTAAAAAATGTTGGCCACAAGCCAGGCAGCTCTTTTGGGTTCAGACTCCATCTTAGAGAACCTGACCTAAGGTTGAACTCAAGTTAACTAACAAACTGGCACCTAGCACCAGTTTCCAGGTTATTCCCCAACAAATCAACACCCCCAGGTTACAAGCCTGCCCCTGGTACTTTACTTCCTAACAACCACCAATCAGGAGGAAAATAAAGGTTAAACTTATGGTTTGGCTCCCAACACCAGCCAATTATATTAAAGGCCATAATGCCCCCCACCCCAATCAGATATGTGCCAGGCTAGGTACCCCCTTCTTGTCTCTATAAATGCTTGCCTGAAACTAGGCTCAGGGCTGCCCCCCTCCTTTTGGGGTTCACAAATGCTTCCTGGAACAACGAGGCCTTAGCAAGTAAAGCTGCCTGCCACCAAACATGACAAGCAGTTAGATTCTGTGTATCCAGCAGTGGAAGGAGAGAACCGGCTCCTTTAAATTGCCCTCTGACCTACACACACACATGCTGAAACACTCTTACTACCTCCTCCCACACACACAAAATAAATAAACAAAATGCAGTAAAAAATGTTAGCCACAGCCAAGCATGGTGGAACAGGCCTGTAATCTCACAGTCAAGCATGGTGGAACAGGCCTGTAACCCCAGCTACTCCAGAGCCTGAGACAGTAGACAATGGAATTATGAGTTCAAAGTCTCCTTGTGCTACAGACTGAGGCTAAGACCAGCCTGGACAAAAAGAGGGCACAGGATGTAGCTCAGCCTTACCTGAATAACATGTTCAAAGGCTCTCCTTCCTTTAGACCTCACGAGCATCCTCAGCAGAGTGGCCTGTCGTCACTCTCAATGTCCTATATCTTCCTGATCTTTCCTGTTGCTTTGACTTTGAATAAAGTTGTCTTGCTACTTTGCAATTTGTGTGTGCCTTTATTTCAACTTCTTGAATAAGATGTTCACAACCTAGTGTTGCAGTTTGTCTTCTGTTACTGTAATAATCATGACCGCAAAGCATCTTGGGGGAGGAAAGGGTTTATTTCATCAAACATTTCCAGATAACAGTACAGGAAGGAACCTGGAGGCAGGAACTGAAGCAGAGACCATGGAGGAGTGTTGCTTCCTGGCCTGCTTTCCATGGCTTGCTCACCTTACTTCAATAACCCAGGACCACCTGCCCAATTGGGCCCTCCAATATTAATCAGTAAAATGCCCCACAGACATGCCCACAGGCCAGTCTGTTGGAGGTGATTTGTCAATTTAAGTTCCCTCTTCTCAGGTGACCATAATTGACAAAAGCTAACTAGCATACTGGGAACCACTTGACCCCCCCATACACACCACTGATAAACACTGCCTAAAAAAAAAAATAAAAATAAAAATAAAAGCAAGAAAGACAATAGAAAAACTAACTAAGAGATAGGCCGGGCAGTGGTGGCGCACGCCTTTAATCCCAGCACTTGGGAGGCAGAGGCAGGCAGATTTCTGAGTTTGAGGCCAGCCTGGTCTACAGAGTGAGTTCCAGGACAGCCAGGGCTACACAGAGAAACCCTGTCTCGAAAAACCAAAAAAAAAAAAAAAAAACCAAAAAACAATTACTATAGAGATAGGATTTTGAGCTAGATCTCTAGCCCGGTCTCTTTGGGTAAAATTTTGATGTAAAAGGTGATAAACTTAGGCAGATTTAAATTTTTTCAATTAAAAAATTTAAAAGCAAATTGATTAAAACTTCTTAAAAATGACAAAAATAATAAAGACCTAAAAGACTAAATTCATATGTACTCCATCTTTTTGTTTTGTTTTGGTTTTTTTGTTTTTCAAGACAGGGTTTTTCTGTGTAGCCCTGGCTGTCCTGGAACTCACTCTGTAGACCAGGCTAGCCTCGAACTCAGAAATCCACCTCCCTCTGCCTCCCAAGTACTGGGATTAAAGGCGTGCGCCACCACTGCCCGGTTTATGTACTCCATCTTAAAACAAAAATTCTAGCCATGTTTGGTGGTACATTCCTTTAACCCCAGCAGCACTCAGGAGGCAGAGGCTGGCAGGGCCACCTGGTTTACTGAGGAGTACCAGGACAGCCAGAGCTACACAAAGAAACCCTTTCATGAAAACCAAAAACCAAAGAGAGAGAGAAGAGAGAAAGAGAAAGAGAGAGAGCGCGCGCGCGAGAAAGAGAGAATAAAACAAAATTTAAAACAAATATGATTCTAGGAAAGACTGTGGGTTTTTGTTTATTGGGTTTTTTGGGGGCTGTGGGGTGGATGTTGGTTGGTTGGTTTTGGTTTTTCAAGACTGGGTTTCTCTGTGTAGTCCTGTCTGTTATGAAACACTCTTTGTAGACCAGGTTGGCCTTGAACTCACAGAGATCCTCCTGTCTCTGTCACCTGAGTGCTGGAATTAAAGGTTGTGTCATCAACACCAGGCTGAAAGACCTTGTTGTAATAAGAACATACTAATTAGTGAATTCTAGCTTAATGATTTAAACAATAAAAAACTACCCTTTTTCTTTTGTTTTGCTTTGTTTCATTTTGAAACAATATCTCACATGGTAGCCCAGACTGGCCTTAAACTGGTTTCTCTTGCCTCAGTCTCCCAGTGCTAGGATTACTGAGCTACCAATGTTAAGCTAAGCAGCGTTAGGCTTGCCCACTATGGTTGGGTGTCTCTCCGATGTCACAAATGTTTAAAGAATGATGGTGCCCAGCATAAGGGCACATTCCTGTTTATCACAACACGTAAGAAGCTGAGGGAGGAGGATTGTGAGTTTGAGGCTAGCCTTGACTACACAATGAGTTCTGGGTGAGCCTGAGCTATTTAGCAAGAGAATGCCCTTTCCCCAACAAAGACTTACATATAACCTCTTAAAATCTCCATCATACTATCCAGGAATGTATATACACAGGTACCCATGTGCATGCTCACATATACGACCTGCTCGTCTGCATTTCCTTTGTTTTTTAATTTAAATATATCCATATATTATGTAATGCTTCTTATTATTTGAGAATTTCATAGTTTACACAATGTGATCATCTCCACCCTACTACTCCTCCAACTGAACCAGCTCCCTCTCCCCACTTTACGTCCTCTTCTTTTTACAAGCCAGTCCTACGAGTGCTGCCTGTACGCACAGGAGTGTGGGGCAACCCCTGAAGCATGAGGCCAGGCCCACAAAGAAAGACTCTCCCTCCTTCAAGGGCCACCAACTGCCAACACTCCTCAGCTAGAGGCAGGGACTCATGAGCCCCTCCCCCATCCTGCTTTTGGTTTTGGAGACAGAAGCTTGCCTTACGTCCCAGGCTAGTCTTGAAATCTCAGTCCTCTTCCCTCTGCCTCCTTAGTGCAAGCATTGTAGGCTTGTACCACACCAGAGCCATTGGTTCTTTTCTTTCTTTTTTTTTTTTTTTTTTTTTTTGGTTTTTCGAGATAGAATTTCTCTGTGTAGCCCTGGCTGTCCTGGAACTCACTCTGTAGACCAGGCTGGCCTCGAACTCAGAAAATCTGCCTGCCTCTGCCTCCCAAGTGCTGGGATTAAAGGCATGCGCCACCACTGCCCAGCTGGTTCTTCTTCTTTTTTTTTTTTTTAATTACCTCATCTCTGAATTTTCCTTTCTTTTTCTTTTTCTCTTTCTTTCTTTCATTTGTTTGTTTGTTTTATTAAGACCAGGGTCTCACTCTGTAGCTCAGTCTGGCCTTCCACTCATTATGTAGACCAAGATGGCCTAGTGTTCAAGATAGTACTCCTGATATCCTGAATATTAGAATTACAGGTATGAGCCATATAATCCCAATTTTAAAAACATATTTTTTTTATTTTCAATTGATACATATTAATAATTTCACATTTATAGGATATAACATTTCAATGCACACATACAATGACTGTGTCTCTGTATTCATGGCATCTACAAGTGTGGGCACACACACAGCCTGCTCTTTTGCATTGTTCCCCCAGTGCCCATCTGGAACTGGTATCTCAAATTATGTGGATACCAATCTAAGCAAATTAGAACATGTTGCTTTTCCTGTATTTGCAAGCAAATCTAACATTTAAAAACACAGCCTAATAGCGTTTCATCTTCTAAAACGAGGAAACAGATGACGACCAGAGGAAATCCTAGGTTAGATGTTTATAAATTCCAAAGACATCACAGTTGTCCTGCTTTTGAAAACAAGCCCTTTGTAAAGAAGGTTGTGACTACTGAGCCTGTGTGCACTGGCAGGGCAGGTTAGGGCGCAATCCAGCACAGCTCCTGCGGGTTCTGTTCCTTCCCAGTCACTACCTTCTAGAGATAGCCAAGGATTGCTGCAAGTCCAGGGCCTCCCTTGGGCTACATAACATGAGAGAGGACAGCCTGAGCTACAGAGTGAGCCCGGTTTCAAAACAAACAACAAACAAACAAACAAACAGGTCTTCAAAACTCACTTTACAGGGCAATGATACCATTTCCTATGTGAAATGTTTGGCTTTTTTTTTTTGTCAAAATAGAAAAACAAAAAACCACTAGAGGTTGCAGAGATGGCTCTGTGGTGAAAAGTCTTGCGGCAATTCCAGAGGACTTAAATTTGGTTTCCAGTGTCCATGTCAAGCTGTTCAAAACTGCCTATAACTACAGTTCCAGGGGATCCAGCACCTCCTTCTGGTCTCCTAGGGTACCTGCACATACAACACACACACACACACACACACACACACACACACACACACACACACAAAGAGGAGGAAGTCAGAAATGGTGACCACGCACACCTTTAGTTTGGCAGGCAGATCTCTAATTTTGAGGCCAACCTGATCTATCTACATAGAGAGTTAGTGAGCTCCAGGACCCTTTAGAGTAACCTGGCACTGGTCTCAAAAAAAAAAAAAAAAAAAAAAAGGAAAAGAAAAGAAAAAAAAGGAAGGAAGGAAGGAAGAAAAGAAGAGGAGAAAAAAGAAAACAGAAAAGAGGTTGTTGTAAAGGGCTGCCTGGGAAACTTCCTGAAAACCTGTTTTAAAATAAAAAATATAAAAGGGAGTGGTGAGGTGGGCACACAGCGTGCTCCTGGAATCCTGGTATCTTGGAGGCCAAGACTGGAGGAGCACTATGGACTTGAAGCCAGCCTGGGATACATAGTGATCTTTAATTCTGGGGAAAAAAAATTCATTGGTGTTAAAAAACTAAGTAAAGAATTTGAAGCCAGGTGTGGTGTCTCATCCCTGCAATCCCAGCACTTAGGAGATGAGAACAGGGGAATCTGAAGTTCAAGGTCAGCAGAGAGACGATCCTCCACAGAGCTGATGCTCTGGTCCAAGCTTGAAGTTTCCAGAAAACCCCTGGACCTCTGTCAGTGCTGAGTCAGCAGCCCACATTCGTCTTCCTCCGGGAAATTGAGGTTTGAGGGGGATTCTGTCACTTTTGTTGCTGTTTTTATTTTTTCCCTTCCTTTTGGACCCTAGTAGCCTTTCTTGCCATCGGTCCTTGGGGGTGGAATTGGGGTGTGCCTAAGTCAACCAAGATACTCCCTAAATACAAATCAGGAGGAATAGTTTATCAAGCTTGTCTGTTTTATGGCCTTGCATCAAGTACTGGCTGCTTTATGCACATAATGTACACAGCTACATTTATAGCATTATCCAGTCAACCCAGGAGCTGTGAAGTTGTTTGCATGAGAATAAAACAGCATAACCAGGATATAGGATCCAATATTTGTCTTACAGCTTCTTCTAGTTGCAGTTGACTTTGGTTCGGTTGTATACTGTTCTATATTCATCACACAAAAATTTTTAAACAATATACATTAGAATTATAAGATACAGTTTTTTTTTTGTTTTTGGGTTTTTTTTGTTTGGGTTTTTTTGGTTTTTTGAGACAGGGTTTCTCTGTGTAGCCCTGGCTGTCCTGGAACTCACTCTGTAGACCAGGCTGGCCTCGAACTCAGAAATCCACCTGCCTCTGCCTCCCAAGTGCTGGTACTAAAGGCGTGGGCCACCACTGCCTGGCTTCATTCAGATTTTTATTCTCACTAAATCTCTGTACTTCTATAGTAGTGTTGCTTGCCAGAGGACAAAAGCACATATAGGAGCCAGGCGATGATAGCGCATGCTTTTAATCCCAGATCTTGAGAGGCAAAGGCAGGTGAATCTCTGAGTTTGAGGCCAGCCTGGTCTACAAAGCAAATTTAAGTATGGCCAGGGCTACATGGAAGAATTCATATATGCATGTCAAAACCGTCGTTGCGGGCTGGTGCTGGGGAGACGGCTCGGTGAGTAAAGCATGCGTTCAGCTTGAGCACAAGGACGTGAATGTCCTAAGGAAACCCAAGACAAGGCTCACTCAGTACCTGGGGCTCCTACCCTAAACTTCTCCAACCCAAGGGGAGGGCTTTCAGTTTGTCTTCCTTCTATAACAGCCATTTTCACCACTGTGCCCTCTTGCCTCCTAACTGGCTCTGTTCCTGAATCTCTCTTAGTCTCCTGGATGGCTCTTGGCTTCTGCTCCATAGCTTCTCTCTTGCCCTCCCTTACCCTGACCCCTCTCTTCTCTTCCTCTCTCCCTCCTCCAGCCCCACCCCCCTCCCTCTCATAGCCTGGTTCATTCAGGACACTTCTAGCTGCCTCTGGCTGTTGTCTCCCTCATTTCTACAATAAAACTTTCTCAACCATACCTTAGGAGTGGTCATGTCCTCATTATCATTCTGAAGCCTAAGTACCCATGTAAAAGATGGACATGGTCACAACCCCTGTAACTGTGTGGAACTGCGAGAAGATTATCTCAAGGGCTTGCTAGATGTCAGTCTAACTCCAGATCCAGGAAAAGGTCTTGTCTCAAGAGAATATGGTGAAAGGTGATTGAGCAGGACACTCAACATCCTGCTCTGGCCTTTATGCATGGGTATGCACCCCCATTTACACGTATCTATACACTCTCCTCCTATGTCACACACATACTGTAAACACATACACACATACAAATAATCATCTTTATAATACACTGATCTCAAACATATAAATTCAGTAATGTGGTTTTTTTTTTAATTTTATTACTTGTTGTAGTTTCTTTTTTTATTGTTTTTTGTTTTGTTTTGTTTTGTTTTTCCAAGACAGGGTTTCTCTGTGTAGCCCTGGCTGTCCTGGAACTCACTCTGTAGACCAGGCTGGCCTCAAACTTGAAATCCCCCTGCCTCTGCCTCCCAAATTGTTGTAATTTCAATAGGTATGGACCCCACAGACTCATGTGTTTGAATGCTTGGTCCATGAGGAGTGCACTATTAGGAAGTGTGGCCTTTTTGGAGTGGGTGTGGTCTTAGTGGAGGAAGTGCGTCGCTGTGGGGGCAGACTTTGAGGTTTCCAACGCTCAAGCTATGTCCAATGTGACACACAGTCTGTCCTTCCTTCAGATCAAGATGTAAAACTCTCAGCTCTGTCTCCAGCACAATGCTGGCCTGAACACCACCATGTTTCCTGTCATGACAGTAATGGACCCAACCTCTGAAACTGTAAGCCAGCCCCAATTAAATGTTTTCTTTTATTAGAGTTGACATGTGGGGTTGAAGAGATGGTTCAGTGGTTATGAGAGCTGGCTGCTCTTCCAAAGGACCTGGGTTCAATTCCCAGCACTCACATGGTAGCTCATAACTATCTGTAACTTTAATTCCAGGGGATCTGATGCTTTCACACAGACAGACTTGCGGGCAGAGCACCAATCTCCATAAAATAAAAATAAATAAATTATTAAAAAAAGAAGAGTTGCCATCGTCACAGTATCTCTTTACAGCAATAAAACCCTAACTAGGATATTTATTTATTTATTTATTTATTTATTCACTCATTCATTCATTTATTTATTTTTGAGATAGGGTCTCTATCATATAGCTCTGGCTGTCCTGGAACTCAAAGAAATTGACCTACCTCTGCCTCCCCTGGAACTAAAGGCATGCACTACCACTCCTGGTCTCACTCATGTATTTTTAAATAATATTTGTGTGTGTGTGTGTGTGTGTGTGTGTGTGTGTGTGTGTGTGCCCATGCACAAGAACATAGTTACCCATGGAGGCCAGAATAGGGTATCAATCTGAATTTCAGCTACAGGTGGTTGGGAGCTACTCCGTGTGGGTGCAGGGAACGCCATCTGGGTCCTCTGGAAAGCATCTGAACCATCTATTTGTTTTCACTATTTCTCCCGTTTCCATGTCGGGATCTTGCAAGCTCTGCAACTTACACAGCGGCAATCCCACATTAATTTCTTTTTTTGTCACCTCATTTAAAGGATATTGCTTGTAAGCATTTGCAGCTCCGAACACCCATTTATCAAACAGTCCTTTCTGTCCTGCCTCTATGCTAGCATCTCTCTTGACAAAAAAATACCTAAAGCCCTCTACAGCTTTTCATCATAAGAGCAATAAAGTCAAGCCATCTGATTAGCAAAACCCTTTTCCCGGTGGCCTGGCTTGCCAGAAGCAGCATTTACTGTGCACTCAAAATGTTTACTACTGTCTTTAAAAATATTGAAGACATTTGCCAAGATTTTTTGCATGTGTTGTTGGTTTTGAATTAACAGTCAGTCAAAGGCTTAAAATATATAACCCATAAACAGAATACAAAAAAAAAGTAATATTTAAACATATTGAGTAAACATTTGTCAAGCCGCCACTTAAAATAGAAACTTTCAGCCTTATCAGAAACTGAAATGTTTAGGAACAGTGGCATCCTGTGAGAGGTGCTGGTCACGTGCATAGCGAGTAAAGTCCACATCTGGAGCCTGGCTTCACAGGGCTTTCTTTTATTTGGGGGGGGGGGGGGGTAGGAAAGGGTTTATCGAGTTTATACTTCCATGCTGCTGTTTATCACCTCTCACAGGGCTTTCAAAGCTCAAGAAAGGAAAAGTGACATCATCCACTCAGCCACACCTTACCAAAACCTTGGAGATAAGTTTTATTTGAGTTTGTTTTCTGGCTGTTGCAAATAGGCTGGTTGCAACAGAGGTGTCAGATTGCTTCTTTCTATGTCAACTTCAAGTTCAAATTTAGGAAGCTGTTCTTTTTTCCTTCAGAACATGTTGTACAAATTAACAATAAACTTCTAGGCCATAAAGCACATCTTAACAGATCTAAATTTTGCCTCGGTTTTTCTTTTTCCCATCTCATTCCTAGGGACCTGTTAGAAGTCATTGTTACTACCATGTTCCTCTGGAAGTAAAATAATTTACCAGAGCTATGATTCGGACGAGAATTTCCTAAGAACAGGGTAACATTTTTGGTTTTGTGTGTGAATGAATGTGTGCATGTATGTGTGAGTGCATGTATGTGTGAGTTCATGATGTGTGAGTGCATGTACATGTATGTACCTGTGTGCATGATGAGGCTAGAGAAGGAGCTGTCTATCTTGTGAGGTTTTTTTGATGTTTCATTCTGTTTTCTGGCAGGATCTCTGACTAGAACCCATGGCTGGTTGGACTAGGCTGGCTAGCCGATAAGTCCCCAGGATGTGCCTAGCTTCCCTCCCCAGGGCAGGAGTTCTGAGCACACATGGCCATACTTGTCTGTGTATGTGAGTGCTAGGGCTCTAACTCATGATTATAAAGTAAAGACTCTACCAACTGAGCTATCCCCAAGCCCCATGTTCTCGGTTTTGAACAGTCTTTTCGGTAATATATTGTATCAGTTACTTTCCCCATTGCTGGGACAAAATTATCTGACAAAAAGCAATTTAAAAGAAGGAAGAGACCGGGCAGTGGTGGCGCACGCCTTTAGTCCCAGCACTTGGGAGACAGAGGCAGGTGGATTTCTGAGTTCGAGGCCAGCCTGGTCTACAGAATGAGTTCCAGGACAGCCAGGGCTACACAGAGAAACCCTGTCTCGAAAAACCAAAAAAAAAGAAAAAGAAAAGAAAAGAAAAAGAAAAACCAAAAGAAGGAGCAAGAGGAGGAGCAAGAGGAGGAGGAAGAAGAGGAGTTTAATCTGGGTCACAATTAAAGAGCACAGTCAGTCATAGTAGGGAAGCCAGAGAGGGTGACTGCTAGTTCCCAGCTTGCATTTCTCCAGCCTGGGAAATGATGACACCCACACTTAGGGCAGGTCTCCCACCTCCATTAACCTAATCTAAAATGTTCCTTAGACATAAATGGAGATTCATTTCCATACTGACTATAAATTCCACCAAGCTGACAAGCAAGATTAATCACCCTATATACCAACAGAAAGCAATGTGCATTCTTATTATAGTTATTGTATTAAATGATGTTACTTTGCCTAGAAAATTCCTAAACAGAAAGCACAAGAAGCAGAAAAGCTTTGGTAGCCAAAAAAAAAAAAAGTGTAAGGTTGGGGATGTAGGCCAGTTGGCAGAGTCCTGGCCTAGCATGCAGGAAGCTCTGGATTAGAGTCCTAGCACCACATAAACGTGGAGCGTGGACATGGTAGTACATGCTAGTGATAACAGCACTTGGAGGAAAGAAAATCGGAAACCCCAGGTCATCTTGGCCACACTGAGTTTGAGGCCAACCTGACCTACCTGAACTCTGTCTCAGAGAAACCTGGGAGGGCATGACGCAGGACGTGTGCTCAGAGAGGACAAGTGGGAAAGCCAGTGTACCCCACACACAGTAGGAAGACGCGGGGGATGGGTGGCTATCGAGCAGATACGAAACCAGTGAAAACGTAACCAGGGAAATCACTGTAAAACGCTAGAGCTTGGTAGGAAGGAACGACTCACTGGTTAAAGGTCTGTAGTACTCTTCCAGAGGACACAGGTTCAAGCACCACCACGATGCAGCTCTCAATCACCTGAAAGTCCAGCTCCAGAGCATCTGGCAACCATTCTTCCTCAGGCACACACAGAGGCGCGCACGCGCGCGCGCACACACACACACACACACACACACACACACGCACACTCAAGCATACACATGCATATATACAAGGCATATACATACAGACACACACACTTGCATGCACACATGTGTACATACATGGCATATACAGACACACACATGCACACACTTATACATATATGGCATATACATACAGACAGATACATATACAATTAAAAATAAAGCAAACCTTTAAAAATTAAAGACAGTTGCCGGGCAGTGGTGGCGCACACCTTTAATCCTGGCACTTGGAAGGCAGAGGCAGGCAGATTTCTAAGTTCGAGGCCAGCCTGGTCTACAGCATGAGTTCCAGGACAACCAGGGCTACACACACACACACACACACACACACACACACACTAAATAAATAAATAGACAGTGCTGGAGAAATGGCTCAGCTGTTAAAGGCTAGGCTCACAACCAAAACTACAAAGCACAAAAGTAAAAAGCTAGAGCTTTTGACAAGAACTCTGCTCTCCAGTTTGTGTAGGCCTGATCCTAGGAGTCACACATGAGCGAGGGACTTGAGTTAGGAACCTGAGGAACGGTTTGAAAGAAGGTGAGCTAAGCCAGAGGTCAGTCTTTAGCTACTTTCCTGTGGAAATACAAATACTGATGGCTAGTGGAGAAATTGTTCTTTGCTCTCTGTTTTGAATGAAAATCAAGTTCAAACCTCAAACCTTTAAAGAATTACATCTTGGTCCTGGTGGCTCACACCTTAATCCCAGCAGTCAGAAAGGAGGGGCAAGAGGATCCCTGTGAGTTTCAGGCAGGTCGGTCTGCATACTGAGCTCCAGGACTACGTCGTGAGACCTGACTCAAAACAAAACAAAAAAGAGTCATGTCTATACAAGTGCAAGTAGTTATTTTCTAAACCCAGACACAATTATTTCATAGAAATTTATGCCTAGATATGGTTTCTCAAAGCTTATATTAACTAATTCTGTGCTCTATGGAATAGTTTGTATATTATTATTATTAATTATATTATTATGAGATGAGTAAATTTAATTTTGAAGTAGAGTCTTGCTATATAGCCAAGCCTTGAATGTGCTCTCTGCCCGGGCTGGCCTCAAATGCAGACCCCTCTGGAGAGTTGCGATTTCAGGTCAGTGCTACCACACCTGGCTCAATAAATAACTCTTATTTTCAAACACTCTAACAACACACACCTGACCTGATTCCTTGTTAATTATAATGTTAGCAAGAACTTAAGGTGAACTACCTTCGGGGGGGGGGGGGGGCGAGTGCATGCACACACACAGTTTTTCTATAGTTATCCGTAAAAGGGTAAAAGGCGTGATCCGGAATTTCAGAAGTTTGGGTTTGTTTCTGTAACACAGTTTAGTCCTGGTCTATTTTTATACAAACCGTAGGGAATTAGAACTGGGGAATGTGTCTCTGAGGACACACATTAGAGCACGGCTTTTTTTTTTTTTTTTTTTTTTTTGGTCAACAAGTCCTTTAATTTTTTTGTGAGCCAAAGATTATATTGGGTACTTTGGTCATGCAAAAGAAGTCAAAAAACCTAATTATGCATGTTGCTTAAAAAAAGAAAGAAAAGTAAATTTAACCATCTTCCAAATATGAGTTATTTTTTAAGTCAAGCACCTTTAAGGTGCTTGTATAAATGTATGGTTGTATTTGTTGTTGTTGTTGTTTTGTTTTGCCTGTTCTTTAGTAAAGCATCGGACTTTAGCCTAGACTGGCCTCAGAGCTGTGGTGCTCTCACTTGGCCTCCTGAGCCCTGGATTATGGGTGTGTGCCGTCATGCCCTGCTGTGTTACTGTATTTATTAATGTTGAAGGCATGGGGTCTCAGGTGGCAGAGAGAGGGGAAATGAGGCCAGAAGTCAATGCCGCAGATGGCTGTGTGTGACAGGATTCTCACTAGTATGGAGACATGCCTAAGATGTACTTACAGTGTGTGACTTTAAAACACTGCATATAACAAATGCCACTAAATGTCACTCAGAAGCCTTAAGTGGCCCTGCCTACATACTGTTCTCAAAGTCTTAAAACTTCCTTTATAAAAAAAGGTAATTACACAACTCTGATTAGTTTTTAAGTTATTTCTTCCTGCTTTTTCCTTTCTCGTGTGTGTGTGTGTGTGTGTGTGTGTGTGTGTGTGTGTCTATTCACCACATGCTCAAGGCTAGAGGTTGATGTTAGATATCTTTTTCAACTTCCTTCACTTTACTTTATCTATGTATCTATCTATGTATCTACATATCTATATATCTAGCTATATATTTTATATATAAAATCTATGTATGCATATGTCTATCAACTATTATCATCTATGTATGTATGTATGTATCTATCTATCTATCTATGAATGATAGGGTCTTATTATGTAGCTCTGTCAAGGCTGTACTGCAACAGGCCTCAAACTCACAGGATTTGCTTGCCTCTGCCTCCCTGGGATTAAAAGTGTGTACAACCAGGCAGTATACACTAGCTGGTACGAGGTCCCTGACACACATATACAGCAGAGGACTACCTGGCCTGGCTTCAGTAAGCGAAGATGCACCTAACCCTGGAGAGACTTGAGAACCCAGGGAGTGGGGAGGCCTGGTGAGAGTGGGGTAGGGTAGGGAGTGGGGACATCCCCTTGGAGACTGGGAGGAGGAGGATTGGGATGAGGAACTGTGGGAGGGGGTAAAGACTGTGGAAAAAAATAAAAGTAATTTTTTACAAAAGTGTATACCACCACTCCAAACTCCCAACCCCCTCCTCTCTCTCACTGAACCTGGAACTCACCATCTGAGCTACACCAGCAGGTCAGCAAATCCTCAGGATCCACCTGCCTCCGCTTCCCCACCGCTGGGGTAACTGAAGCTGCCACTGACTTGGAGGCTGGGGATTAAACTCAGGTCTTCAAGTTTTCGAAGCAAGCACTTTATCCGCTGAACTGTATCCCAGCTCTGCTTCTCCTCTACATTTGTACCTGCTAAGGAGAATCAAAATCCACTAATTACAGTCTAGCATAAGTGTAAAATTGACTGTGAAGCTCTCTTCAAACAATTATTAAATTCTTGAACATTCACACAGTTATAAGAAAATCTCAAACTTTTAGACTAAGGGTCCACAGTCCAGGGACAGAGCGTTTACCTAGCATGCATAAGGCTCTAGGTTCAATTCCCAGCACCATAAAGAAAGAAAAGTTCAGGCTTTTGTTTGTTTGCTTATTTGTTTGTTTTCGGTTTTTCGAGACAGGGTTTCTCTGTGTAGCTCTGGCTGTCCTGGAACACACTCTGTAGACCAGGCTGGCCTCGAACTCAGAAATCCGCCTGCCTCTGCCTCCCAAGTGCTGGGATTAAAGGCGTGCGCCACCACTGCCCAGCAAAATTCAGGCTTTTATGCCAATACTTTTACACAGTGTTTGCAGCAGAAACTCTCCCCATTTGTGTACTCATTGTTGTTTCTTCTCTAAATATTCAATTATGGCATTTCTTCTCTGTTTATATGAATACAGCACAGCTCTGGTGCCTCAAATAACTTAACATTTCCCAAACACCTAGGAAGGAAAGGTTTGACAATATAAACAAATAAAAAACAAATTGGAAACTAAATTTAACTATGAGAAGGTTGGCTGACTTCTTCAAAACAGGCTAAAGAGACAGAAGCCATTCATGGTAGGAGCTAATACATAAATGATCTTTAAAGTGTGTTAAAATTTGGCTCATCAGAAAGGATGCTTGCCACAGATCTAAAGACCTGAGTTCATTCCCCAGGTCCCACAGGAGAGAAGGAGGGAACTGATTCTCCCAAATGATCCTCTGACTTGCAAATGTAGAATATCACACAAACACACACACACACAAACACACACACACACACACACATAATTGTAATTTTTAAATTTTGAAATTTTTTTTTTAGCTAGATGTGGTGTTCCATATATCTAAACCCAACCCATGGGAGGCAGAAGCAAGAGATCTCTATGAGTTCAAGGCCTGCACATAGAATTCCAGGCTAGCCAGGGATACAAAGGGAGACCTCGTCTCCAAAACAATAATTAATTAATTAAATAGTTTTTCTAAACTGTAAATCTAAGGTTGAAGTATAGATCATTGCCAAGGGCATAAGTTTGAACCCCAAAACCCCAAATATAAATCAAACAAAATGTCAGTCTGATTGCTACAGACTGTCAGAAGTATAGTTTAGAACTATAGTTTATGACTAATAGTTCTTTGCAGCACTGTCATTTAGCTGGGGTGTAGCTTGGTGATAAAATATATGTTTAGCATGCATGAGATCCTAAGTTGGTGTGGGGAGCCAAGGAAGCCTTGAGAGAACGTGTAAAGAACGGATAGAATCTGGAATGGATGAGTACTGTTTGACACGGGCATGGCCAGGTCTAGAACCCAGTGCCTCAGACCATGGGCGTGGAAAACCCTGAGTCAGTGAGGGCTGGGAGGACGGCAAAGCCTTCCTCTGGGCAGAGTTCGAGTATTGACAGTGTGTGCAAATACAAGTGTTTATGAACAGTTGACTGTTGTGTGCAAAAAATACCAACTGCACCTTCCTGCTCCTGGATGTTTACAGCTGGAAACTGCTGACCAACAGAGCCCTCCTCTGAGACAGGTCAACCTGTACTTTTCACAGAGCAAACAAGCTGAGGTTGTTGCAGTCGTGGGTCTGGCTCCACAGGGCCGCATGAATCACTCAACCCCAGCTTTTCTGTTCTGTTTTCATTCTCTTAACACCCCAGTCATGTTAAGGCACCAAACCATGCTGATCAAGACCAGTCCAATCCCCAGTACCATAAACGAACACCAAAGATATTCAGTTATTTCAAGTTAGAGCCTTTCTCTGTAGAGGTATATCTTTTCTTTTCTTTTCTTTTCTTTTCTTTTCTTTTCTTTTCTTTCTTTCTTTTTTTTTTTTTTTTTTTTTTTTTTTTTTTTGAGACAGGGTTTCTCTGTGTAGCCCTGGCTGTCCTGGAACTCATTCTGTAGACCAGGGTGGCCTCGAACTCAGAAATCCACCTGCCTCTGCCTCCCAAGTGCTGGGGATTAAAGGCATGCACCACCACTGCCCAGCTTATCTTTTCTATTATTGTTTCTGTTATTGTTATTGTCTTTCTAGAAATACCCACTGTGAGTAGCTTAGTGTGTGTGTTTATAGTTCATTCTGTCATATATATATATATATATATATATATATATATAATATATATGCATACATGTATATGTATATATATACATATACAAATATAATTTTGCTTTTTCTTTTGTTTTTAAAAATCTCAAAACTTCTAGGAAATGTGTAAATATAGTACAAAGAGTTTTTCCTTCAAAAATCATTAAAGAGTAAGATGTTGGGGCTAAAGGATGACTCAGTGGGTAGGAGTTTGTTGTACAAACATAAAGACCTAAGCTGGAATCCCCAACACCCAAGTAAGAAGCCAAGCACGGCCATGTTAACTTGCCACCCTAGTAATGAGTCTGGAGACAGAGGATCACTGGGCTTGCTGATTGTCAGCCCAGTTCCAGGCCAGTGAGAGATCTCATCTCCAGAAAATAAAACAAGGAATAATGGGGTAGGATATCTGAGGATCTCTGACTTTCTCACATTCAAGCACACATGTGCATAGCACACGTACACGCATGCACATACACGCACACATACATGCACACGCACACACACACAGCAGTAAGATGCTAACATAATGCCCAGATACTCCAATGCTTAAGTATATATTTCTACAAACAAGGACATTCGGTGTAGACCTAAAACCATCAAGTGAAGGCCCACAAGATAGCTCAGCAGGCAAAGACACATGACTGCAAGCCTGAGATCTGAGCTCAATCCCTGGGGCCCAGGAGGAAAGAGAGCAGACTTCCACAAATTGTCCTCTGGCTTCCACGTGCTTCCACACACAACAGACAGACACATAGATCAAATGTAATAAAAAAATATTATAAATAACCAAATGAGATTATTACTGATTCACTTTTAGATCCCATCAGCTGTCTTGACAAAGAGCTTAGTTGTCATACCCATTTCCACTGGATGTTTTTATCTAGTTGTCCTGTTCTGTGAGGTGCCTGACTCCCTACTTAGTGAACAGGGTGCTCCTTTCATAGGCTCCAGAACCTACCTTCCCAGAGCCCATTCTATAGTCTGTGACATCCCTCAAGCCCACATAGGCATAAAACCTAGTCTGGGTTGGGTGGAGGCACAGTCTGCCATCCAAGACTAGGGAAGTGGAAACAGGAAAGTGTCAACTACAAGGTTTGCCTGGCATCACAGTAGGAGGGTCTCAATATAAGAAAAAGCCAAAGCTTAGGGTCAGGGTCTGAGTAAGGGACCAAAGACGTCATGTTGGGCATCAAAGGTGGCAAAAAGAAGCTCCGAAGGTAGCCCAAGAAGGAGGCCAAAGAGACAGATGAGGAAGATAGGTTCTCAAACAGGAACAAACCGCTCTTAACTTAATGCTTAGAAAACACCAAGTGCTCATGTGAGTCAATTGCAGTGACCATGATGGTTTCAGCCATTCACCTCTAAGGGCACCTGGCTCTCATTTTAACCTAGGAGGGAATTATTCTTCTAAACCCTTTAAACTCTTAAAAACAGAGTTGAATTTCCAGAACCCCACCTTATTTTTAAATAACACAAACAGTAATAATATGACAATACATTTTAAAAGAAACCAAACCTCTCTGTCTAAACACAGTTTCTATTTTCCCTTGTATCTCCCCTTTGTCTCCTCATTTTGAAAGTGCAAATTAAGCCGGGCAGTGGTGGCACACGCCTTTAATCCCAGCACTTGGGAGGCAGTGGCAGGCGGATTTGGCCAGCCTGGTCTACAGAGTGAGTTCCAGGCAAGTCAGGGCTATACAGAGAAACCCTGTTTTGGGGGGAAAAAAAGTGCAAATTAAAATAGTTGAACCCTGAAGCATGTATACATGTGTCTCCCAGTCACCTCAAGTAACATTATCTTGGGAGCTATTTTCCAAGTGACTACATAGTTTGCCTAATTATAAATTTTAGTGGTTGCAAAATAATCCATATTTATTTGTCCCTTTTGCTATTCTTGTTGTTTATCTAGGCTGTTTTTAACACAGCACTGTTAAACTAAGGCTGCAGCCTTGTGTGTTCACAATGTTTCTCTTAGAATGTGTTGCCAAGAGCCGGGATTGCTGGGTCAAAGGCTATGAACATTTTATAACTTTTATATCTAATGCCAAATTGCAGAAAGGTTGGCAAGAGTTTATAGTGTTAAAGGTTGGATCTTTTCATAGGAAAAGAAAAAGAATAGAATGCTGTGAATTAGTCAGGGCTCACAGAACTTACAGGATAAATCTATGTATCTATATCTATCTATATATGCGGATTTATTGGAATTACTTAGAGGCTACAGTTCAGCCAATCCAACAATGGCTGGCTGTGGACAGAAAGTCTAAGAATCCAGAAGTTGCCGGGCAGTGGTGGCGCATGCCTTTAATCCCAGCACTTGGAGGCAGAGGCAGGTGGATTTCTGAGTTCGAGGCCAGCCTGGTCTACAGAGTGAGTTCCAGTCCACAAGGCTAGATGTCTTGGCTGGTCTTCAGTATATGCTGGAATCCCAAAGAAATAGGCTCTAATGCCAGTGAAGGAATGGATCTGCTAGCAAGGTGAGGGTAAGCAGGCAAAGAGCAAAAGCTTCCTCCTTTTATGTCCTTAGATAAACTTTCAGCAGAAGGTATGGCCCAGAATAAGGGTGTGTCTTTCCACTTCAAGATCTGGATCAAATATGTTTCTTCCAGCCTTAAGATCCAGATCAAAGGTGTGTGTCTTCCTACCCCAAAGGTCAGGATTAGAAGTAGATTCACCCACTTCAAACAAACAAACAAAATCTCTTGAAGGAATCAAAGGTGTGCCCTCCATTTCTGGATTGTAGTTTATTCCAGATGCAGTCAAGTTGACAACCAAGTGTAGCCATCACATGGTCACCCATGCCTTCTTTAATCCCAGTACTCTAGATAGAGCTTGAGGCAGGAGGATCAACAGGTCAGGGTCATCCTTGGCTACACAGCAACTTTATGTCAGGATGGGCTATAATGAGACCCTGTTTCAATCATCATGACCTACCACCCACCAAAAAAAAAGCAAAGAGTAAAATCAAAGGCATCATATTACAAAAATAGGACTCTTAATACAGTTTTAATGAAGCTCTGCCCGCAGAGATTTTATGCAAAGCTACATAGCTCATTACTGGGACTTGATGCTGCACTTACATTTTAGCATAACCTAGAACTTGCTTATTGCTAGTTCTTTCACATAAGCTTTTTGTTACCTGTACTGAGAGTTGGTTTTAAAATCGTTTTTCAGCCAGTCATGGTGGCATACACCCATAATCTCACTAGTTGAGTGGCAATAGTGTCACAGGTCTCAGGCCAGCCTAGTCTACATATTGAGTTCCAGGTTAGATAAAGCTGCAAAGCTAGACCTTGTCTCAAAGGGGTGGGGATGTACATGCTACAACGTTACAGCTCAGCATACTTTCTTATCAACTCTCTGTCCCAGAGAGAGTCCTACAAAAGGGCAGCTGTGGCCTGATTTCTGGGAGAGGGAGAGACAGCTAAACTGTGTGTGGGTAAGGTTGAAAATGAAGCTTCATTTCCAGCATCTTTGGATCTCTTCACAGAACTGTGTTACCAGTTAAGAACGGCTTTGGGGTAGGAAAACATTAAAGTATTCATGACTTAATGTTTCTTATTCAGTTTATCACATGTCCCCTCCCCCTTTCCCCAGAAAGAACAGCTGAGTTCTACAAGAATTTCAGGAGGCCACCAGCACAGGAACAAAATGACTGGGCCCTCAGGAGACCAAGAAGAATTAGCGTAGGCAGCCCATGCTTATTGCATTTGCCCTAGCTTTGCTTTTCCTCCCAGGGGTCTGAGCTGGATTTAACTAGTATAGCAAAATGGCTCTGGAATAGATCTTCTGGAATATTCCTAGCTCCAGCAAATGTTAACCATGGAGTTAAAAAAAAAATCTATGCCTTCACAGAGCTTACATTTTAACAGAGGACAACTTTCAGGAATCAGTTGTTTTCTTCTACCGTGTGTTAGACAGACTGAGATCAGGCGGTCAGGCTTTCTGGTAAGCGCCTTGTCCTCTAAGCCATCTTGCTGGCCCATGTAATGCATGGGTCTTAACAAAGGATGTAAGTTGCATGATAACACTTTTTTTTTTTTTGGTTTTGTGTGTGTGTGTGTGTGTGTGTATGTGTGTGTAGACAGGGTCTCTCTTTATAGCTCTGACTGTCCTGGAGCTCTCTCTGTAGACCAGGCTGGCCTCAAACTGACAGAGATCCACCTGCCTCTGTCTTCCCAGTGTTGGAATTAAGTGTATGTACCACCACTGCCACCTGAAGTTTTTGTTGTTGTTTTCAATTAAAAATATTTACTGTGCCAGGTGGCACTGGCTCATGCCTTTAATCTCAGCACTGGGAAGGCATCAGCACATGGATTTTGAGTTCCAGGACAGCCTGGTTTACAGAGTGAGTTCAAGGATAGCCAAGGCTACACAGATAAACCCTGTCTTAAAAAACAAAAACAAAAACAAAAAAAGATTATGTTTATACATGTATATGAATTTGAATATATGCCACCTGTGTGCTTGCGCGTGGAAGCCAGTCAAGTGTGCTGGGTCCCCTGTTGCTGGACTTGCAGGTGGCTGTAAGACACCCAATGTGGTGGGAACCAAACTTGGGTTCTCCAGAAGAATAGCAAGTGTTCTTAACTGCTGAGCCAGCTCTCCAGCTCCAAATTCTATTTCTGGAAGAAAAAATGCTATTGGGATTTTCTCAGTGTCCGTGTTAAGTCTGTATGTTGCTTTGGGTGGTAATGGCATATGAGCAATATAAAATTTCCCAGTCCGTGAACACAGATGCCTTTCCATTTGTTAGTGACTTTCAAAGTCTCTCCAGTAATATTTAAGTTATGATCTTAAGTCATAGCCTATGGCAGTGGTTCTCAGCTTGTGGGTTGCAACCCCTTGGGGCTGAATGACTCCTTCACAGGGGTAGCCTAAGACCATTGGAGAACACAGATATTTACATTACAAATAACAAAATTAGTGATGAAGTAACAATGAAAATAATTTTATGGTTGGGGGTCACTACACGAGGAACTGTATTAAAGGGTTGCAGCATTAGGTTAAGAACCACAACCCTGGAGAAATGTCTAAAGTGCTATTTCAGCTTTCAATTCAAGTCAAAGGAAAATATGCATATCTCCATTGGTCATTAAAGAGCTGGGGATCTAAATCAAGGCTTTTATTGTAGATGCTTGTGAATAGTCCATACTGTATTCCATGATGCCCCTGCATCTGTTGTGAAACTAAGATGTTTTAATCATTTGCTATTTATAAAAAGGAAGGCTCTCAGAAGTCATGCCTTGTTCCCCCTTCTCACTTCATCCTCCACTGCCCGCTTTGAGGAGTATGGTTGCTAAGAGGACAGCCAACTCCAGGCTCCGAAACATGAAGCTAACATAGACCACCAGGGCTGAGATTCTCTCTCCTTCCCCCAGCCCCACCCCCAAGGAGCTGGGGAATAACAATATACTTTAAATTCCCTCGAACAGGAGCTTGCTTGGCGGGAAGAGAGAAGCACAGTAGGCTAGATTGGCTGGGTTTTAGAAGGCAAAGACTCCAGTGAGTGAAGGGTGACAGGCTAGCCCATTGCCGTATCAGGCTCCCGCAGAGGGACAGTTCTAGGATAAAAACCAACACAACCACCTATAAAAGAACACGTCTACCCTTTTTTGTTATCCTGTAGGAAACCAAGAGGCTAGCTTTCCTGAAGAGCAACTGTGTCCATGGAAACGGGGCTGGAGGGCTAGAAGGGCGGGGCTGGAGGCCTGCCTCATAAGTAGCCTGAGCCAGAGCACAGACAATTGTATCCACCACCACCTGGGGGTGGGGCTCGGGGAACGCCAAAGTGAGAGCAAGCACCAAGACTTCAGCCATCACCAACGACCTTCATCCAGAGACATAGTTTTTTCCCTCCCCTCCCCCCTTCACTTCCCTTTCCTTTCTTTTTTCTCTTTCATTTTTTTCGTTGGTCTTTTGGGATTCTTTTTGTTTGTTTGTTGTTCAAGACAGGGTTTCTATGTGTAGTCCTGGCTGTCCTAGAACTCACTCTGTAGACCAGGCTGCCTCAAAACTCAAAGCTATGCCTGCCTGAGCACTGGCGTGGGCTATCACCACGCAGGAAACAGCATTGTTCAATGCAGTCTCAGTCAAGGGTACAGTGAGCTGGTTAAGGGAAGGCCGCGATCTATAACTTACTCACTGGGTGGCTCAATACAAGTGGCTTAGTATCTCCAAGCCTGTCTCCCTATTTGTAAAAATGGTAACAAATGGTGTAAATGATTAATTTAACGAATTTAATTAATTAATTTAACTGCAGAGACTCACAGGAACCATTTATGGAATTCTGTTTGTGTGTGTAGCCTTTCCCTGGCATCATAAAAAATATACACAATAACTTCATTTATTTTAATTATTCATAATAATGTCTTTCTTGAGCTGTGGCTTTTTGCTTTTCCTGGGAGTGTCATAAGATTAGGAGTGATGTGAGAACCTAATGGATAGAGGTCTAGGAGACTGCACTTCTGACAGTTGTCTTGGATCACTCACCACTGTTGATGTCTCTTGTAGATATCAGTGAAAATCCTGTCTATATTACCTGGCCGTCATAACTATTTACCTACCATATAACTTCAATGTTTTCTGTCAGTTTTTGCTTTGTTAAAGGCTTTGAAAATGTGTGGGAACCGGCGGGATCCAGGGCCTGAGAACCCGGGGGCAGGAAACCTCTGAACCTTCCGGTTTCCATCTGTGGGTGGAGACCTCTGCCTGGGCCACCAGGAGTCCATAGACAACGAGCGCCAGGGGAAATCTACCCTCCCAGGAGTGCGGAAAAGCCATGAGTGGGGTTAAGGGGAGCAACACTGCCTACTGAGACCTGCCGGGATCCAGCGGGATACAGGGCCTAAGGAGAACTCGGGGACAGGAAACCTCTGAACCTTTCGGTTCCATCTGTGGGTGGAGACCTCTGCATGGCCACCAGGGGTCTGTGCCTGGGGATCTCAGCCTGGGTCACAGGGCTCCATGAGAGAGCTGGTATCCCAGGAGTGCTGACACAATTTGAGCACAGGCAAAACCACCACTTCTGTTCAAACTCACTAGATTAAGAGGGACCCTTGCAGAGCCATCAGGACATAGGAACCAAGGGACAGCTAGAGACAAGATCCTTCTGATTTCTGTCTGCACCCCAGAGTGGACCCTGTGCCACAACTCTCCAAACCCAAACACCTCTCAGAGAGAGCTGGTCTTCAAGGAGTACTGACACAGAGGCCTGCAGAAGGGGCAAGCCACAACCAGACAGAGTAAGATCAGCTAACATCAGAGTTAACAAAATGGCAAAAGGCAAGGGTAAGAACATAAGGAACAGAAACCAAGAGTACTTGGCACCATCAGAACCCAGCTCTCCCACCACAGCAAGCCCTGGATAGCCCAACACACCAGAAAAGCAAGACTCAGATTTAAAATCATTTCTCATGATGATGATAGAAGACGTTAAGAAAGAAATGAATAACACCCTTAAAGAAATACAAGAGAACAGAGATAAACAACTAGAAGCCCTTAAAGAGGAAACACAAAAATCCATTAAAGAATTACAGGAAAACACAATCAAACAGGCAGAATTTCAAGAAAACACAATCAAACAGACAAAGGAAATGCACAAAACTATCCAGGAGCTAAAAATAGTAATAGAAACAATAAAGAAATCACAAAGGGAGACAACCCTGGAGTTAGAAAACCTAGGAAAGAGATCAGGAACCATTGATGTAAGCATCACCAAGAGAATACAAGAGATAGAAGAGAGAATCTCAGGAGCAGAAGATACCATAGATAACATCGACACAACAGTAAAATAAAATGCAAAATGCAAAAAGCTTTTAACCCAAAACATCCATAAAATCCAGGACACAATGAGAAGACAGAACCTAAGGATAATAGGTATAGAAGAGAGTGAAGATTCCCAACTTAAAGGACCAGTAAATATCTTCAAAAAAAATTATAGAGGAAAATTTCCCTAACCTAAAGAAAGAGATGAACATAAATATACAAGAAGCTTACAGAACTCCAAACAGATTGGACCAGAAAAGAAATTCGTCCCGTCACATTATAGTGAAAACACCAAATACACAAAATAATGAAAGAATATTAAAAGCAGTAAGGGAAAAGGTCAAGTAACATGTAAAGGCAGACCTATCAGAATTACACCTGACTTCTCAACAGAGACTATGAAAGATAAAAGATCCTGGGCAGAACTCATACAGACCCTAAGAGAACACAACTGCCAACCCAGGCTGCTATACCCAGCAAAACTCTCAATTACCATAGATGGTGAAACCAAAATATTCCATGACAAAACCAATTTTACACAATATGTTTCCACAAACCCAGCCCTACAAAGGATAATGGATGGTAAACGTCAACTCAAAGAGGGAAACTACACCCTAGAAAAAGCAAGAAAGTAATCTTTCAACAAACTCAAAAGAAGATAGCCACATAAAAGTAAAAATAACATCAAAAATAACAGGAACCAACAATCACTATTCCTTAATATCTCTTAAC
>CM052701.1:68328203-68415371 GCA_028551405.1 Uromys caudimaculatus | reverse complement strand
GTCCACCCATCCCCATATTCCCGCCTTGACATTCCCCTTTACTGAGGCCTCTAACATCCTCAGGCCCAAGGGCCTTTCCTCTCTCCCTGATGGCCATTGAGGTCATCCTCTGCCACATATGTGGTCCAAACCATAAGTCCATCAATGGAGACACCTAGAGTCTTAGCCATGCCCCTTCCCAGTTACTATATCTGCCTCGCCCATCCCAGAACTTGGGGGGTACAATTCCATCCATGCCACTCTCCACAGGATGACAATAAATGTCTTAGAATTATGGACTATCTCTTCATCTGAACCCTCTGTGGGAAGCTAGGGATCCGGCCCTCGATTAAGGAACCTCGTCTAATCTCTCACCGAGGGCTTCCAGACGGTACCCATTCACCCAAGCCTAAGCAGCTAGCCTGGCGCCCCAAGCCGCTGAAACCTGGTCTTGGCGGAAACCTCAGCTGCACTCCAGCTAGTCCTTCTGCGGCAACCTGTGGCGACTGCAATGCTCTGGCTAGAGAACTGATGGAGACTGCTGCCTGGAATTTCTCAAAAATGGCCCCCTCCCCCACCCACGGGCAGGGCCTGCAAAAGCTTCCCACAGCCCCCATCTGCCCGTCGGACTGTGTGGGAAGACACGAGGCCACTTCCCTCGTGTCTCCTGTCCCACCCAGAGCCATAGCACCCAGGGACAGACACGTGAGGTTTCATTCCACTGCGCAAGGCTTGTTGCAACAGGATTACAGTTTATGTGCTGCTGGGGAGCCAGCCCAGAGCTTCATTTGTGGCCGGCAAGCACTATACCACCTGAGGTATATACATCCTTAACCCCACCTCCTAGGGTTTTTTGTTTGTTTATTTTTGGGGGGTTATTTGTTTGTTTTTGAGACAGACTCTCTCTTTTTGCCCTGGCTGGAACTCACTACAAAGATCAGGGTGGCCTCAAACTCAGAGATTTCACCTGCCTCTGCCTCCCTAGTGCTGGGATTAAAGGCAGGGGCTACCATGCCTGGGTGTGTGTGTGTGTGTGTGTGTGTGTGTGTGTGTGTGTGTGTGTGTGTGTGTGTGTGTAGAGAAAGAGGGAGAGGGACAGGATTAGGGAAGCTTTCATTTGTTTTGTATATAGGGTCTTTTTCTTTAGACCAAAGTGACCTGGAACTCATTATGTAGCCCAGGATAGCCTCCAACTGTTAGTAACCCTTCTGCCTTAAGTTCCCAAATGCTGGAATTACAGGCATGAGCTACCATGTCTCTCTTGGACACTGGTTTTTGTTGTAGTGGTACTGAGGATAGAACTTAGGGCTTGTGTGTGCTAAGCAGCACTCTACCACTAAGCCCCATTGGAGATTATTAAAGAAAGAGATAGAGGGATGGAGAGCCGACACAGTAGTTAAGGACACTTGCTCTTGCAGTGGAGTCAGGTTCAGTTCCCTGTACCCACATGGCAGCTCACAAACAACTATAACTGCAATTCCAAGGAATCCAATGCCCTCTTCTGGCCTCTACAGACAGCAGGCATACATATGGTACACATGTGTGCCAGGCAGGCAAAAGAATCAGACACATACAATACAAAATGAATCTCTAATAATAATAAAAGAATGGAAAGGCAAGCTTGGTGTTATCACATCATAGTTTTAAGTCCACTTCCTTGATGACTGTGCTGGCTAGTTTTAAATCAACTTGACACAAGCTAGAGTCAAGATGGAGAGGATGGAGCCTCAACTGGAGAAATTGCCTCAATAGGATCAGACTGTAGATAGTCTGTAAGGCTTTTCTTGGGGATTGATGTGGAAGAGCCCAGCCTATTATGGATGGGACCACCTCTGAGTAGGAAGTCCTTGGTTCAATAAGAAAGCAGGCTAAGTAAGTCATGGGGAGCAAGGCAGTAAGCAGCATCCCTCCATTGCAAAAGTAACTTTATTCTCTTGTATTAATTTTATCTCCAAGGCTTACCGCCTCTGTCTGCCAACCTAGACTTAGTCCTAGAAACCTCTAGCCTCTTAGATGAACTTCTTAGCTAAAATGTTTTCAGCCTCTGAGACTTACTGCTGAATATGCTCACCTTTTCTTGTTCTTTCTGATCTCTGGCTGGCTGATTCAACTCAGCTGTTCTGGCTCAAACGCCTCTCCCAAGCTGACTGATTCAGTCTGGCTTCTTTCTTCTCCTGAACTGCCATGCTTGGCCTCATACTAACTTTGGCAATCTATTCTAATCTTCTGGCTCCTTCTCATTCTCTGGCTTTTTCTGCCTTCATCTGTGTCTAGCTTGTTCTCTCTCTGCAACCTGTCTCTGTACAACTGTCCCAGTAAAGCTGCCTCCCCGCCCCCTGTGCTGCTCTCTCTCTCTCTTTCCTCTCCTCATGTGAGTTGGGCATTTCCTATTTGTCAAATCTTTCTCTGATTCATCACTTTGTCTGCCACTCAATTAGACATACTTTCAAACATAGCTGCTTCCTTCTTACTTTTTTTTAAAGATTTATTTTATTTATTTATATGAACACACTGTAGCAATCTTCAGACACACCAAAAGAGGGCATAGGATCCTATTACAAATGGTTGTGAGGCACCATGTGGTTGCTGGGAATTGAACTCAGGACCTCTGGAAGAGTCAGTGCTCTTAACCGCTGAGCCATCTCTCCAGTCCCGCTGCTTCCTTCTACAAACTAACTTTATCTTTATTTTCTTGGAGGTGTGTACTAAGGGTGTGTATGTATTCCAGCCAGAGGGATTAAAGGTGTATGCTAAGGGCTGAGTCACCCCACATCTAGAAACAGCTCTTTTTCACACAGTCTTGGGGTTCATACTGTGATCAAATATCCTGCAACACTCCATGGACTGTTCCATCACAGCAATAACAACCCTAAGACAATGACTAACTCAAGAGAGGTGCCAAGTTGGAATGGTCCTTTAGAGCAGGGTTTATCAGACTTTTCTCCTGTTGTCCCCTTTTCACCATAGAAATTTATCTGCAAATTAGTGTATAGACATATTAAAGTCTACAAGTCAAAC
This sequence comes from Uromys caudimaculatus, assembly GCA_028551405.1. Classification (NCBI taxonomy): domain Eukaryota; kingdom Metazoa; phylum Chordata; class Mammalia; order Rodentia; family Muridae; genus Uromys; species Uromys caudimaculatus. The sequence continues at coordinate 68,412,374 of CM052701.1, read as the reverse complement.
ATTACTGATAATAAACTATGAAGAAAATTATCGTAAAGCCTTTCTTTAACACACATATCATTTTACTATTTATCAAAGACACAAGCAAATACAAGTACTAATGAGAGGATAAGGAGAGCTTCCTTATTTTTACATAAATATTAAGTCAGAGCAGAATGGTGGTATAGGCCTTAATTCCTGCTCCTGGTAGCATAGGCAAGAAGCTCTCTGTCAGTTCAAAGCCAGCCTGGTCTACATAGTAAGTTCCAGGACAGCCAGAGCTACATTGGGAAACACTGTCACAACAACAATGGGTTAAATCTTGCAGGTACATATGTGAGTGCATGTGGAGGCCAGAGGTTGATGCCCGTTGTCTTCCTCAGTCATTCTCCACTGTATTTACTGAGGCACAGTCTCCCACTGAACCCCAGCTAACAATTTGGCTAGTTTAGCTGGCCAGCTCGCCCAAAGGATCCACTGTCTCTGCCATCTGAGTGACAGGATTACTGACTGCTCAACTTTCACGTGTGTCTGGGAATCTAAATGCCAGTCCTCATGCTTGAGTGGCGATTGCTTTACCCAATGAGCCGCCTCTCCAGCAATTTGGCTACATACTGCATCCTCCTCTTCCTCTTTTTTATTTATTTATTTTTTAATGTGAGTCAAGGTCTCTTGTAGACCAGCCTGGCTTCAAATTTGCTATAATGCAGAGGATGACCTTGAACTTCTGATCCTCCTGCCTCTACCTCCCAAGTGCTGGGATTACAATTATGCACCACTGTACCTTCTTTATGTGGCACTGGGGTCCAAACCCAGAACTTTCTGTGTGCTAGGGGAGCACTTGGCTAACTGAGCCACCTCCCCACCCCGAATTTCCAATTTTTTTTTTAGACTTTTGTTTTGTTTTGTTTTTTTCGAGACAGGGTTTTGCTATATAGCCTTGGCTGTCCTGGAATTCACTCTATAGACCAGGCTAGCCTTGAACTCAGAAATCCACCTGCCTCTCCCTCCCAAGTGCTGGAATTAAAGGCATGAGCCACCACTGCCCGGCTCGAATTTCCAATTTTTATCAGAGTTGATTGATATCTTGATTTTATAATCATTGATTTGAAGAATGCATCATCACTTAAATACACAGTACAAAACAGCAGAAGTAGGGCTGGAGAGATGGCTCAGTGGTTAAGAGCATTGACTTCTCTTCCAGAGGTCCTGAGCTCAATTCCCAGCAACCACATGGTGGCTCATAACCTTCTGTAATGGGATCCAATGCCCTCTTCTGGTGTGTCTGAAAAGAGCAACAGTGTACTCACATACATAAAATAAATAAATCTTAGAAAAATTTTAAAAAAACACAATAAAACAGCAGAAGTGAGTTTATGGCCTTTTAGAAATTATTGCAAATTCTGTCATAATCCCAAATCAAATTCATTTAATTTTGTTGGTTGTTTTGTTTTGTTTTGTTTGAGATAGGGTTTCTCTGTGCAGCTTTAGATGTCCTGGAACTCACTCCATAAGCCAGGATGGTCTGAAACTGACAGATTCATCTGCCCCTGCCTCCAGAGAGCTGGGATTAAAGACAGGCCCCACCACCACCTGGCTCATTTAATTTATTTTTTTTTAATGAAACTCGTCAGATTTATAAAATCAAATATTCTGACACAACAAAACCTATATATATATTCTCAACTGATACATACATGCTGAGGAACCATGATAAGAAAGTATTTAAAAATATTTGTTTTCCAAAGTTAAAACATGCCAGGCAGTGGTGGCGCACATCTTTAGTTCCAGCACTTGGGAGGCAGAGGCAGGCGGATTTCTGAGTTCGAGGCCAGCCTGGTCTACAGAGTGAGTTCCAGGACAACCAGGGCTACACAGAGAAACCCTGTCTCGAAAAAAAAGAAAGAAAGAAAGAAAGAAAGAAAGAAAGAAAGAAAGAAAGAAAGAAAGAAAGAAAGAAAGAAAGAAGGAAAGTGAGGCTCTAGGGTACCAGTTCTCAACCTGTGGGTCATGACCCCTTTGGGGGTCAACCCTTTCACAGGGGTCACTTAACATCATCCTACATATCAAATATTTGCATTACGATTCATAACAGTAGCAAAATCACAGTTATGAAGAAGCAATGGAAATAATGTATGGTTGGGGGTCACCACAACAGGAGGAACTGTATTAAAGAACTGCAGAATTAGGAGGGTTGAGAACCACTGCTCTAGAGTTACCCCAACTTAGGGACATGGGATCACACATACACACACACACACACACACACACACACACACACACACACACACACACACACATCTTTTGGATGTGAACTTGTTGACCCTAGAAAGACCCTGGTTGAGCTCTGCTCGTTCTAGAGGCCTGGACTAAGACCATCAGCTGCCAGCACCCAGCAGCTGAGGAAATAACTCTTGTCCTATAAGAGTGGATCTGACCTGTGGGTAACTTAGATTCTTTTTTCTAACTGCTCCAAAGTAATTCATGTCTGCCAGGGCCGGTGGGGGTGAGGGATAACAAGCAGGGCAGTTGCTGTTTGATGGATCTAAAGTTTCAAGAGTCACTTTTATAAAATGAAAAGAACCCTGGAAACAGTTGGTGCTGAGCGTTTCACAATAAGGCGTGTGACCTTAATACTGCTGAACTTTTGTTACACGTGGTTGCCAGGGAAATGAGAGAGTGTGCACTTAGCATATGCAAGGCTTACTGAACTCCAATAAAAAACACACACAAATACAACCCACAACAGCAAGCGTGAGTGTGTTTGTAGTCTGTATGTGTGTGTTGCTGGAGATTAAACCTAGGGTCTCATACATGCTTTGCTCCTGAGCTCTGTTCCAGCTCATCAGAAAGTTTTACTGTTACGTGTATTTTACCAAAATTAAAAGCCAATAGGAAGGAATCAAAGATAAGCAGGTATAGGTAGTTCAGCTGTGACATTCAGGATTCCACCCATCACAGGGCTCTGAGGCTCTTCTTAAACTTTAGGATCAGGACAAATCACATGGACAGCTAGTTAGACTGCAGACTCTGATTCAGCATGTCTGGAAAGGGGTTAGGATTCTGCCTTACAGACTCATAGGTGACACTGGTGACACTGAGTCGTGGCACACACTAGGAATAGCAAGATGCTATGAAGGCGTTGCTTTTGCCAATTAACCCAAGCTGTGTTGCTCTTGAGTCTAATTTTCTGCTCCAGTGGAGTAGGAAAAGGAAGAAATCAACTTGTGGCTTCCTTTCCTTTAATCAAATGGCTTTGTTTTGTTCTTGTTTTGAAACAGACTCTCATTCTGTAGACCAAGCTGGCCTGGTTCACTGTGTAGCCCAGGCTGGCAAACTTGCAGTAGTGCCTCTGTCTCAAATCTCCCAAGTACTGGGACTATAGGTGTGAACCACCATGCCTGGCTTTAAGCAAATAACATTAAAGTTGTGCTGATCACCTCTGCCCCCACTCTATTGGCCATAATTTAGTTATATGACCACACCATATGTGTTACAAATCTATCTACCTTAAGAAGGGAAATAGGGGGCTGGAGAAATGGCTCAGTGGTGAAGAGAACTGGCTGCTCTTCTAGAAGACCTAGGTTAAATTCCCAGCACCTATGTGGCAGTTCATGGCTGTCTGCAACTCCATTTTCAGGGAATCCAACACCCCCACACAGACATACATGCAGGCAAAACATCAATGCACATAAAAGAAAATAAATTATTTTAAAAAAGAAGGGAAATATATTTGAGAGGATGATTAATGAGTCCTCACTGGATTTTATTTTAGGTCTCAGGTTTAATTTTGCTTTGCTTTGTTTTGCTTTGCTTTGCTTTGATTTGATTTTTTTGAAACAGGTTTTTTCTATGTAGCTCTGGCTGGCTTGGAAGTTGTTTCGTAGACCAGGCTGGCCCTGAACTTGCATCAATCATCCTGCTTCTGAGAGGTCAAACCTACTACTCCATCTTAAAAGAAAAAGAGTCCGAGAATTTGACCTACCGCTGAACCCAAGCTACACCCAAGTACCAGGAAGGACCCCATGGCTTGTCCTTGGCCCATACCCCAGAGTTACTCCCTTGCTACTTCCTAACAACCGTCAATCAAAGATTAATCTGATTGTTTCAGATTGTGATTGTTCATGGTTTTGCTTCAAGGCACCCACCCTTAAACCCCCTTGCTTGCTTGCTGTTCCCTATAAAACCCTATTCTGATGAGGGCTCGAGGCTGCTCCATCTTCCCATCCTTCTGTGTCAGGGTTGACAGAGAGCCCACGCTCAAGCTTGTAATGAAGAGACCCTGATGTCTTGGACTTTCAGCTGGATCCAGTCAGGACACAGGCACTGGAGACTTTAATAATCATTGGTGTGGCCCTTTTAAAGCCAGTCAACTCCCCTATTTTCCCTCCCCTTCCACCTTCCCCTTCAAAAATATCTCAACACCCATATTCAGCTTGAAGAAGTTATAGAGAGTCGTCGTCCCAGTTCCCTGGGCTTTTGGGCTGGAGATGGTTATTATGGGTTGTCTTTCTAGGGAATTTAGAAGTGATCATAATTGGAACAGGGAGAAAATAGCTAGAATTGATTGTAAGCCATAATCTCTATTGGTAGAAATCTTTATATTTGTTAATAAGTTGAAGTCATAATCTTTTATTTTGGTACAGAGTTTATTTTGATATAAAATCAAGGTTTTCAATTGGTATAAATTTCATCTATTGATACAAATATTTTAAAAGTACAGGGCTTAGACCCAGTCCTTCTGTAACTGTTATTATAAACTGATCTGAGATACTTAAGCCTGTTAAGAGCCAAATAGAAAATTCATGGCTCTGAGTTTATTGTTAGGGTGTTTTCAAGATTTTAATTAGAAATAGCTGAGGGTAATTACAGACAACAGTCCAGATTACTTTACAGAGATAGTTGGTTTTCAAAAACATCAGAAATCCACAGAATGTGACATTTAATGTTATTTATTCACTTGTGGTTGAGACAAATCTGCTCCTAACAGCTTCCCATTCATGGATTCACAGAAGCAGCTGAGCATTTCTACCTCCAGGTGAGGCTGTACTTTGTGGCTAGGTCACCACTGGGCAGAAAATTGCCAGTCCCTCCTGCAGACCTGTACTGTTCTTGAAAGGACACAATTTACAGGTTAGGACAGCTTAGTTCTGCCAAGACAGAATAGGCTCGTCCTTAGTAATTCCTGTTTCTCAAAGGTCTGTCAGGTGATCCTGGGCCAGAAGGCGGAAGACAGATGCTCCAACTTCCTGACTGACTGGGGCTGTATAGGTAGGCAGCTGTCTCTACAGCTTGTCTCAGTTATGGAAGCTATGTTAGGCTTCCTATATCTTCAGATAATGTTGGTCATTCTCGGATTTCTGACGCGGTTGAAAAACTTCCTATAGTCTCACAGCCAACCCAGGCTATTTACTTTGAGAGAACAGATTTGATAGGATGGTTTTCAGATGGCATACACTCTAAAGCCAGGACATAAGTCAAGGTCAAATCATAGTCTTTTAATTTAGGATAGATGACAATGTTCTATCTTAATGACAAAAATGATGGACTGGGTGTTAAGTCTATCTTGTACTTTATAATTTACAAAATGGTAATAGTTGTGCTCAATTTATATTTTGAAAGAAATTTTTTTTATTTAATTAAACAGAAAGGGTGATATGTTGCAGGATTTTCCATGTCCAATTACATTAAGGCAACAGGAGCCCTGTGATTGGACAGGAAATAGGGAGGCGGAGCTAGGAGTTGCACAGGAGAGGATAGAGGAGGAGAAGAGAAGGAAGATGGCAGCAGACGTGGAACTGGCATAGTGCCACTGATGGTTATGTTATCATAACGGTTAGAAGTTTGGGATAGGGCTGGAAAGATGGCTCAGCAGTTAAGAGCACCGACCGCTCTTCCGAAGGTCGAGAGTTCAAATCCTAGCAACCACATGGTGGCTCACAACCATCCCTAATGAGATCTGACGCCCTCTTCTGGTGTGTCTGAATACAACTACAGTGTACTTACATATAATAAAGAAATAAATTTAAAAAAAAAAGAAGTTTGGGATAAGTTGTCTAATCTTGGCTCTGAAATTATTGTATTGGCATCTTGTAAATTGTGTTTTTAATTGATAAATAAATCTAATTGGTTAACTATATGCTTAAGGGTTTTAATTGTACCTGGTAATTGAGTGTTGAGATGGCTGACGGTGGGGCAGGCTGAGAGTGAGATCACCCTGCAGAAGACCTGCTGTGACCCGCAGGTTGCCGGCCTGAGCGCAGGAATGTGCCGGATTTTTTCTTTTTTACTATTTCCCGCTACAAGCCCCCAATGTCTGAGTCAGCTCCTTGAGGATCTTTGGGGTTCACAAATGATTCCTGGCACAACACTTTCTCCGCCCAAGTGACGGGGTTGTAGGCTCGACTCCCCCAGCCAAGCTTGTTTCCTTTAAGATTTATTTATTTTCATTTTATGTATATGAGCATGTACCTATATGTTTGTAAGTGCACCATGTGTGTGCAATGTCCTTGGAGGGCATCAGATCCCCTAGCAGGAACTGGAGTTACAGACACCGTGAGCTGCTGAGTGGGTGCTAGAACTGAACCCCTATCCACTGGAAGGACAGCCAGTGCTCCTACCTGCTGAGTCATCTCTCCAGCCCCCTTCCATCCCCCGATAAACATACACAATGGTGCTTTTTGTTGTTGTTGTTGTTGTTGTTGTTTTGTTTGTTTGTTTGTGTTTGTTTTGAAAAACAGTGTATATGAATACACTGTCACTATCTTCAGACAGACCAGAAGAGGGCATCGGATCCCATTACAGATGGTTGTGAGGCACCACGTGGTTGGTGGGAATTGAACTCAGGACCTCTGGAAGAGCAGCTTGTGCTCTTAACCTGTAAGCCATCTCTCCATCCATCCCACGGTTTTGTTTTTTAAGACAGCATCTTCCTGTGTCACAAGGCTGCCCTCTGATGTGCACCAGCTCATTAAGCTTCCCCTCCCCACACCCCAGTGTTAGGAATCTAATCAACCCCCAGAGCTTTGTACATACCAGGCAAGCATTTTGCAGCTGAGATATATACACAGCCCTATAGTTAATATTCTGGGGATTTGTAATCCCTAAAACACTCAGCTACGTACACCAGAATCTTTACTTTATGATGCTCATGTGACTGAAAAAGAATATTTTTAGCCAAAGAAAATTCCCTTTTGTTTCCTTGTTTGTGGGGTGCTGGGGATTGGGCCCAGGGCCTCATGAATGCTAAGGGTGTACTTCATCACTGAACCGAACTCTAGCCTCAGGAAGATATTTTTTGCATTTCATTTTTTTACTTTCTATAACAGGGGTTAAGATGCAAAATTGAAGAATCCAAGAGAAAACAGAAATGTTTTGTAAGAGAAAAATAGATTCAGGAATTGGAAAGAAGATCCTAGGAACTGTAAAACTGCTCGTGAGCAGGCAGTTCCCAGAGGGCTGCTCAGAAAATAGTCTTTAGGGAGGGGTAGCTGGTGTCCCAGGATGAACTTAAGGGGCCCTCAGAACTGCTTAGTGGGGGTTTTATTAAATTTTATTATGGGACGTATGATGGAATCCATCAGCCCCCTTTCTCTGCAAAGCTTTCCTCTAGAGTCTAGGGCCTTTAGAATGGATTTTCTTTCTTGACTGAATAAAGAGGAGCATTGAGTTTTACCCTGAGGGCAGGACAAGGCAGGAACAAAGGCTGTTAGTGGGCTACAAAATACTACAGATGTTCCACTTTATCTCCTTTGCTGTGGAGGAAAAAGAAAGAAAACAAAACATTCACCTGACCCAGGGTTTGGGGGGTGGGGTGGATTTTATGCTTCCTGAAGCATGTGTCAGCCTTGACAACTGACCGCAAGACTGTGACCACCAGCTGTGACAGGGCAGCACACAACAGTTCCCTTCCTTCCTTCCTCCCTCCCTCCCTCCCTCCCTCCCTCCCTCCCTCCCTCCCTCCCTTCCTTCCTTCCTTCCTTCCTTTCTCCTTCCATTTTTGGACCTTCATGATTAAAGTCATGCTAAATAGGCTTTAAGTAAACTGAATCAAACATAGCTGATTGGTTTAGCCATGACCACAAAGATGAAATAAGCACTAGAAAATCGAGATAATACACTGTAGACAGCAAACAAATAAGAAAACTCAAGAACTAAGCCATACGGTGATTTAAAGGAAAAGACCTTTTTTTTTTTTTTTTTTATTTTTTAAGTAGAAAATGTACCTGATTCTTGGCTGGTAAAAATTAGTGCCATGCATTTCTGATGACCAAATTCAAGCCCTGAACCGGCATATAAGTCTAAATGTGGAGTACACATCTGTGATCCCAGTACTACACAGCAAGATGTGAGAAAGCTTGACTGCGTTGCACAGGGGCAGAGACAGTGGGAGAAAGCCAGCCTCAGGCTGCCTTCTGACCTCCACACGCCGCACACCACAGCACTATGCCTCAACCATCATTTGTGTACATACGTGCATACGCATACACAGATAATGGGTTTTAGAAATAAAAACAACAAAAACAAAACAAAATAGGAGAGAACCAAGGTCCTAAAGCTTGTCTACTGATCTTCTCACTCACACTGTATGAATACACACACACACACACACACACACACACACACACACACACACACACACACACTAAATAAACAAATTTTTAGAAAGAAAAACGAAACCTACATAATTTTATTAACTCTTTACTCTTCTTCCTGATTTATAATTTTGCTTTTAAAACAAACAACTGGATGCTGAGGCTGTAGCTTGGTGGTAAGGTGCACCCACAAGGCCCACCTATATATAATCTTAGCATGGTAGAAACAAGGTAAGGTGATGCGTGCATATTATCCCAGCACTTGGGAAGTAGAGGCAGAAAATCAGAAGTTTAAAGTCTCCTTCAGCTACATACAGAGTTCAAATCCAGCCTGGGCTACAAGAGACCTTATCTCAATCAATCAATCAATCAGACTGGAGAGATGGCTCCAGATTAAGAGAGGTTAAGGGTACTGGCTGCTCTTTCAAAGGATCCAAGTTTGGTTCTCAGCACCACTCTGGCTACAGCGTATTTAATTCCCTCTTCTGACCTCTAAACAAGATGGTTCTAGCACAGAATTCTACCAGACTTTCAAAGAAGAGCTAATACCAATACTCCAAAATTATTCCACAAAATAGAAACAGATAGGACATCACTGAATTGATTCCATGAGGCCATAGTTACCTGATAGCCAAGCCACATAAAGACCCAACAAAGAGAGAGAACTAAAGGCGTATGCCATCACTGCCTAGTGAGAATTACAGACCAATCTCCCTTATGAGCATGAAGAAATTCTCAATAAAATCTTGCAAACTGAATCCAAGACCACATCAAAAAGATCATCAACCATGATCAAGTAAGGCATCATCTCAGAGATGCAGGGATGGTTCAACATACATAGAGAAAAATGTAATTCACCATATAAACAAATTAAAAGTCAAAAATCACATGATCCTCTCATTAGATGCAGAAAAGGTCTTGGACAACATCCATCACCCCTTCATGATAAAAGTCCTAGAGGCAGTTTACAGCAAGTTCATAGCCAACATCAACTTAAATGAAGAAAAGTGCAAAGCAATTCCACAAAAATCAAGAACAAGATGAGGCTGTCCATAGCTATTCAGTACAGCACTTGAAGTCTTAGCTAGAGCAATAAGGTAACAGACAGAGATCAAGCAGATACAATTTGAAAGGCGGAGCCATAGTATCATTATTTATAGATAATATGATAGTGTACAGCCAGGCAGTGGTGGCGCACGCCTTTAATACCAGCACTTGGGAGACAGAGGCAGGTGGATTTCTGAGTTCAAGGCCAGCCTGGTCTACAGAGTGAGTTCCAGGACAGCCAGGGCTATACAGAGAAACCCTGTTTCAAAAAACCAAAAAAAACCAAAAAACAAATATGATAGTGTACATAAGTAGCCCTAAAATTTTCATCAGGCAACTCTTACAGCTGATAAACACTTTCAGCAAAGCAGCTGGATACAAAATTAACTCACAAAAATCAGTAGCCTTCCTGAATACAAATGACAGACTAAGAAAAAAATCCCAGTAAACATCTTTCACTGTAGCCTCAAATAATATAAACTATCAGTAAAAAGTTTGTATAATAAAACTATAAGACACTAAAAAAAAAAAAGAAAAAAGAAATTAAAAAAGATATGAGAAGATGGAAAGATCTTTCATGGATCGGTAGAATTAATGTAGCAAAAATGACCAGCCTACCGAAAGCAATCTATAGATTAAATGCAATCCCCATAAAATTCCAACACAATTCTTCACAGATCTTGAAAGGACAATTTTCAGTTTCATATGGACACACACACACACACACACACACACACACACACACACACACCGGGGTAGCTAAAACAATTCTGAATAATAAAAGAACTGCAGGATGTATCATCACCCCCAATTTCGAGTTGTTACTGGAGAGCTAATTAAACAGCGTGTGTGGTATTGGCATAAAACAGACAGCTTGATCAATGGGATCAAATTGAAGGCCCAGACTTAAATCCACAAACGACACCTGACTTTTTATAAAGAAGCCAGACGAGCACACTGGAAAAAATGACAGCATCTTTAACAATTTGTGCTGGTCAGACTGAACAGCTGCATGTGGAGAATCCAAATAGATCCATCTTTATCACCCTGCACAAAACTGAACTCCAAATGGATCGAAGAACTCAACATAAAACCAGATATACTGAATCCTATAAAAGAAAAAGTCAGGAATAGCCGTGCATTCGTTGGCACAGGAAAAGACTTTCTGAACAGAACCACATTACCCTAAGATCAACGATTAATAAATGAGACCTCACAAAACTGAAAAGCTTCTACATGGCAAAGGACACTGCCTTTCATACAAAGTAGCAGCCTACAGAATGGTTAAAGATTTTTACCAAGTACACATCCGATAGAGAACAAATATTCAAAAAATGTAAAGAATTCAAAAATCCAGTTATCAAGAAAATAAATAACCCAGTTAACAAATGAAGTACAATAGCCAGGCCATGTTGGTACCACCTTTAATCCCAGCATTCAGAAGGCAAGCCCAGCCTGGTCTGCACAGTGAGGTCCAGGACTGCTAGGGAGCTGTTACACAGAGAAACCCTGTCTCAAAAAAAAAGAAGTACAGATCTAAACAGAGAATTCTCAAAAAAGGAACTTCAAATGGCTGAGAAACACTTAAAGAAATGTTTAGTATCTTTAGCCATCAGGGAAATACAAGTTAAAACTACTTTGAGATCTCATGTTACACCCATCAGAATGGCCAAGATCAATAAAACAAGTGATGGCTCTTGCTGACAAGGATGTGAGGTAAGGAGGAACACTCACCCACTGCTGTTGGGAGTGCAAACTTGTAGAGCCACTGTGGAAATCAGTGTGGCAGTTTCTCGGGAAGATGGCAATCGATCTACCTCAAGATCCAGCTACACCACTCTTGGGCATCTACCCAAAGGATGCTTCATTCTACCACAGGGACACTTCCTCAACCACGTCACACTGCTCTATTCATAATAGCCAGAAATTGGAAACACATTAGCTGTCCCTCAACAGAAAATACAGAAAATGTGGTATATTTACACAATGTAGTAGGACTCAGCTGTTTAAAAAATTACATCATGAAATTCACAGATTCGCCTTTAATCCCAGCACTTGGGAAGCAGAGGCAGGTGGATTTCTGAGTTCGAGGCCAGCCTGGTCTACAGAGTGAGTTCCAGGACAGCCAGGGCTACACAGAGAAACCCTGTCTCAAAAAACCAAAAAAAGAAAGAAAGAAAGAAAGAAAGAAAGAAAGAAAGAAAGAAAGAAAGAAAGAAAGAAAGAAAGAAAGAAAGAAATTCACAGGTAAATGTATGGAACTAGAAAAAAAATCATTCTGAGGAACCCCAGACATAGAAAGACAAATATAGTATTTACTCATTTATATATAAATTTTAGCCATTAAGTCAATGATAACAAAGTTACAGCCCATAGACCCACAGAAGTTAGACATAGAGTAAGGGACAGGGTAGGGGAGTGTTGGGGGGGGGGGGTAAATAGATCTCCCTTAGAAAGGGGTTTAGAATAGTTAGTTATAGATTGGTGGGTGGGAGCTGGACTGGAAGAACCAAGTGAGGAGGGAGAGGGAAGAGGGTGACAATGGCGGCCATGTGAGAAGAGACAGCTAAATTAAGGGCTATTTAAGGGGTATCATGGAAACCTAATAGAAGCTTCATATATATTTGTATATGTTATATACATTTGTATATGTTATATCTATATTTGTATATATAATATATATATGAAAGCAATCTAAATGAAATTGCTAAATAATGAGGAGACAGAGCCCCAACTAGACATCTCTTATCACCATGTCCAGCATCAGGAATGGGTTACATCTAATTGAGTTGTTGATCAAAGAGGTCCCATGGGACACCCCCCCCAAAAAAAATCCAAGCTATTGCTAAGATTCTAGGTTATTCTTTACAAACTGGTGGCAAGGCCCCATTGCTAAAGACAACATTTACATAACTCATAGAACATGAAGAAGTTGAAATGGTTTCTAGACAGAGCCTTCACCCCTCCGTGCTAGCATCTTTGGTACAGGAAGGTTCTCTGCATACTACCAAAGAAGAAGTGTAAATACTAAGCCAGCCCCAAACCCTTTGATCTACGATGGTGCTCTGGCTGCAAGATCTGCTAGTGCAATGGTGGCACAAGGCTTGAGGGAGTAACCAACCAATATCTGATTTGACTTACAGCCCACTCCTTGAGATGGAGCCCATACCTGATATTGTTTGAATAACCAAGAACCTGAGACTAGATAGCCCAGGGAACTAGGGTAAAAGCAAACACTACTGTTCTACAAAAAGAACATAGCAATAAATGATTCCTAATGACATTCTCCTGCACTCATAGGTGAGTGCCTTGCTCAGCAGACATCAGAAAAGCTTCCTCCTGTAGTAGATGGGGACAAATGCAGAGACCCACAGCCAGACATTATGCAGAGTGACCTTAGAAAGCCCCAAACTGGTGTCTCACCTAAGGGCTCAGGGAACCCTGCAGAAGAAGAGACAGACAGAATGTAAGAGCCAGATGGGATGGGGGATGCCAAGAAAACAAAACCTTCCAAGTCCATGTGGTCATGTAGTTCACAATCCTTGTTTGGCTTCAGACCCAGGGGCAAGGGACTGAGGTGCACATCTTACATATCAAAGCAGGCCTGGTACCCAGGTTCTCCCAGCATCCCTTAGTCCCTACCTGGCAAACCCCCCCCCCCCGGCTCTTCCCTATATAATCCAGACATTTTGTGTTCTCTCTCTCTCTCTCTCTCTCTCTCTCTCTCTCTCTCTCTCTCTCTCTCTCCCTCCCTCCCTCTTCCTCCCTCTTCCTCCTCTTCCTCCTTCTTCTCCTCCTCTTCTTCTCTCTGCCTCAGTTCTTGAGGGCAATGAATTCACCAGAGATCAGCTTCCCAATAAACCAGCATTTAATGCAATCTAATCTGGCTTGAATTGGGTCATTTCATAGGCAGAGAAATAATTTATCACTCCTGAGTTCATTCACATATCAACTCACAGAGACTGAGGCAGCATGCACAGGGCCTACACTGGTCTGTACCAGATGGAGTCCTGTAGCTGAAAGGAGAAGTGGACACAGGCCCCATTCCCAACTGAGAAATAATCTCCAATTGATAACCACTTGCAAATGAAATTTGAGTTTTCTCCAAGGGCATCTCACTGGGGAAGCAAACTACTCTAAAAGGTAAGCTGTATGCTCAGCAGTAGAAGGCCAAACAACAACAACAACAACAACAAAAAAAAAACAAACTAAGGGGCATCTTTGGAGGTTCCTTGTCTCATAATGTCCTGTCAGGGCTTTGCTTTTTCTTTTTTAATTTTTTCTTCTTATTATTTATTTTTATTTTATTTTATTTACAGCTTCTAGATTAGTGTTTTATGGGCTTCCTAAGTGAGCAAACCAGTAAGGCTCTGTCTCTGTGCCTTCTCTTGTGCTCTTTTCTTTCTGTTTGTTTTGTCCAATTCTTAAGTGTTAGGGTTTTGGTTTTTTTGTTTTTGTTTGGTTTTGGTTTTGGTTTGTTGTTGTTGGTTTGTTTTTTGTTTTTTTTACTGTATTACATTATTATATTATTCCTTAGAAGCCTGTTTGTTTCCTAATGAGAGACAGAAAGGGGTAGGATCCAGATGCAATGGGAGGTAGAGAGGAATTGGGAGGAATAGAGAGGAAGGAAACTATAATCAACATATATATAATTTTTCAAGATTTATTTAGCTATGTATCTGAGTATTTTGTCTTTATTTATATCTGTATACTGAAAGAGGGCATTGAATCTCACAGGACCTCAGTTATAGATGGTTGTGACCTGCCATGTGGGTGCTAGGAATTGAACTCAGGACCTTCGGAAGATCAGCCAGAACGCTTTACTGCTGAGCCATTTCTCCAGCCTTCAGTAATCAGGATATATTATGTGAGGAAAACAAAATCTATTTCAGTAAAAGAAAAAAAAATGCTTTCTTTTGTAAGTAGCCTTGTCCATGGTGTTTCATAGCAGCAATTAAATAGTCACTAATGCAGAAGTCTTAATGGATTTGTGGTTATAAAAGGCTTGACATTAAAGTGGCCTGGAGAGGGGGATTTGTCTGCAGAGAAGACGCAGTAATCCTTGAGGGTTTTCCTTGTGCTGTTGGGGTGTCTTTCCTCAGCTTAAACCAAAAAAAAAAAAGTCTTTAAAACAAAAAAATCACAATCAAGGCAACTTACAAAAGAAAGAGTTTACTTATTATTTTTCCTTGTATTGAAATAGATTTTTTTCTCACATAATCTATATCCTGATTACAGTTTCCCCTCCCTCTACTCTTCCCAGTTCCTCTCCCTGACTTTCAGGGTTCAGGCTACAAACTGCTTCAGTGTGACTCAGGGAAAGAGAAGAGTCAGAATAAAGAGAAACACACTCTCCTCCAAAGACGAACAGCAGGAGGAACTTTAGAATTTCATAAAGGTGCTGTCAGGACACGTGAAAATCTGGAGAAAAAGACAGATTTGAAGAGACCCAAAATAAGTAAGCCTGCCAAACACATCCCCAGAGATTCTGAAACACACACACACACACACACACACACACACACACACACACACACACACACTCCCTAGTGTAGGGTAACATCATCTGAAAGGTAAGCCAGCATAGTGGTAAGATGGGTGGGCCTTACAGGACAAGTCTCCAGTCCAGTTGTGGTCTCGTTTTGGTTTGTTTGTTTGTTTGTTTCTCCAGCAGATGAGTCAGCAAAGGAGAGGAATCTGTTTTGTTGTCAGTTTATAGGACATGGAGAGCAATGGTTAGAAGCCAGCCTGAGACAAAAACTATTGTGTGAAATCAAGATAGCATTGGGGCTTGAAGGCAGGGAATAACCACAAACCAGGAACCTGATTTAATCTGTTCCACAAAGAAAGATAACCCTGGAAGGTAAATGTGGACAGCAAGAGGGCCAGATGTTGACTAGCCAAAAAGTGCAAGTGGTGGGACACTAGGCTCAGTGAACCGCCCAGGGAAGGAAAGCTGGGTCCTCCATGACCAAGAGCATACTGAGTCCATCAACTGAGAATGGCCTTGGGTTTGAGAGTCGAACTCTGAGCTCAGCAGGTAGAGCAATCTCCAGCACCATCTGTCTACCATTCATTAGAGCAGAAACAACAAATCCCCATCTGCATCAAGTGACACTTAAGAGGCTATGAAGACGGGGCCTCTGCCTGTACAGCACTCCTCAGCTGCATTAGCAGCAAAGGGACAGATACACACACAAGGGAATTGTTCGGCCTTATTGACCATCTTTTGTCATTGTATGGAAATGGGTGAAAATGGAGACAATTTTATTAAATGAATTAAGCCAGTCTCAGAAAGACAAATATCATGCTTTATTTTAAATTACATTTCGTGTGTGTGGGGTGTGTGTGTGTGTGTGTGTGTGTGTGTGTGTGTGTGTGTGTGTTTGTGCGTGTGCGCCTATCATGGCTCAGGTACCACAGTAAGCATGTGAAGGTCAGAGGACAACTGGCAAGAGAACAAGAGTCAGGTCTTTGTACCGTGCAGTTCTGATGACTGGACTCGGGTCATTAGGCTTGGAGCAAGTACCTTTATCACTAAGCCATTTTGATGGTCTAGTTTCTAGATTTTATGTAGATACCTAAAATAATGCATGTTTATATGACATTAAAGAAGACATAAAGCTGTCTCCGGTAACAAAGGAGAGGAAGGAGGAGGAGCAGGGAGAAATGTGGAGAGTGTGGTCCAGTATCCGTGCTCCATGTAGACTTACTGTGTCTATGACAACGTTTCCAAACGCTTTAACCGAGGATTGAAGACACATCCTGAGCGTGGGCAGCACCATGCAACAGACTGAATGAGTAGGGAAAACTACCAGCACTCACCTCTGTGTCCCAACTGCAGATGCGGACCAGTTACATCAGGCTCCTGCTGCCGCGCCTTCCCAGGGGATGACTCTATCCCCAGGGCTGTAAGCCAAAGCAAACCTCTCCCCTTTTAGGATGCTTCTTGGCAGGTGTGTGGTCACAGTAAGAAGAGTAACTAATTCACCACAGGACACCCGATGAAGGCTAGGAACATGAGTAGCCTGCTGGGGAGAAGAGCATCTGCCATAACACAGGGGCATATCTGGAAGCTCCTAGCTGGGGTATCTCTGAGAAGCCATGGAAGGAGGAAGAGGTCCTGGAGAGATGGCTCCCTGGTTAAGAGCACCAGCTGCTTTTCCAGAGGATCCGAGTTTAGATCCCAGTACAGGCATGTTAACTCCAGTTCCAGGAGACCTAACACTGCCTTCTGGTTTCTGGGGTGCACGGTCACACATACAGGCAAATATCTGTGAACATAAAAAAAATTATTTAAAAATAAAAAAAGAAGGGATAGAAAGTAACCTGATTGTTAATCAAATAAGACCCTTTTCTCCTCTCTGCTTTTTCCAAGAAGCCAGAGTTGCTTAGGTAGCAGGTAGCAGGCAGCATAAGAGAAAGGCCTGAGCTTTGATCCAGGCAGAGCTGAACTAGAGGCAAGTGCTAATTCATATGTGTTTATTCGCTGAACTGAGCAATGTGACTACAGAAATGAAACTATTATTGGAAACCTGTTCTGGGGACTTTTTGCTACCCAAATGATGGCCAAAAAAGTTATGAGACACCTACAGAAAATTTCCTCTGGGGCTTAATGAGTCACTGAGAGGAAAATACAGCTGCTTAGACTATATTTCTTTTTTTTCTTTTCTTTTTTCTTTTTGGTTTTTTCGAGACAGGGTTTCTCTGTGTAGCCCTGGCTGTCCTGGAACTCACTCTGTAGACCAGGCTGTCCTCAAACTCAGAAATCCACCTGCCTCTGCCTCCCAAGTGCTGGGATTAAAGGTGTGTGCCACCACTGCATATATATATATATATATATATATATATATATATATATATATATATATATATATATACTGTAATTTTTCTCGTTGTTTGTTTTTTTGAGTCGGGTATTGTATTGCAGGGCTCCAGGGATTTTCCTGTCTCAGCTCCCACTCCTGAACTAGCATTACTTGTACTACATTTTGAGTGTGCCTCATTTAATAGAATTGTCCAAAAGGCATAGATATGCATGCGATACATTTTACTTTTCTTTCTTTCTTTCTTTCACCATATTACAGTTATAGCTGGTTAGCGCTTCCATATATATATATATATATGAAATATATTTAGGAGAGTTAGTCAACAGTCAGCAAGCACTGGCTGCTTGCACAGAGGATCTAAGTTAAATTCCCAGTTCCCACAGAATGGCTCACAGCTGTCTGTAACTCTAGTTCCAGAGGATCTAATGCCCTCTTCTGGCCTCTGTAGGCAGCGGGCACACATGTGGTGCACATACATACATATAGGCAAAACACTCATGCATATAAAGTAAATCTACAATTTTTAAAACCATTTCCTTTTGATAAGTTATTTCTCTACTGGTAAAATAAGCCAACCCAAGCCATGTATATGCACGTGTCTGTGTCTGTGTCTGTATATGCAGGTTTATTGGGAAGCTGCCCTGTGGCAGGTAAGTTCACTTCCCCAAGGAAGGAGGCCAGGGAAGTTGACATGGGAAGGGAGAGAGAGGAAAGCGATGGGGGGGGGGGGGGCACAGGGAGAGTGAGAGAAGAGAGAAGGGAGAGCTCAGGGAAACCAAAATGTCTGCATTACATAGGGAAGAGCCTCTAGGGGAAGAGCAGCCCAACCCCTGGGCTGGAAAGTTCAGGGTTGGAGGCAGGGTATGCCAGGTAGGGACTGAGGGATGCTGGGAGAACCTGGAGGCCAGGTCTGCTTTGGTATGTAAGATATGCACCTCAGTTCCTTGCTCCTGAGTCTGAAACTCAACATCTTTTAGAACATTGTCTTAATTAGTTTAAAACAAATGTATTAAGAAGTATAAAATAACCAGGTATATTGGTTCATATCTATACTTCCAGCTCTCAGGGCACCATTTCAAAAACTGTGAGTTTGAGGTCAGTCTGAGTTACATTGCAAGATTGTCTTGAAAAACAACATTGTTCTGGTTTACTTTCTATTGCTATGGTAAACACAATGACCAAAGCAACTTAGGGAAGAGGGCATTATTATTATTATTATTATTATTATTATTATTATTATTATTATTATTATTTACAGCTTATAGTAAGGGAAGGGAAGTCAAGGCAAGACCTCAAGGCTGGAATCTGGAGCAGGAGCTGTAGCAGAGGCTAGGACAGAGTGCTGCCTACTAGCTTGCCCTGAGAGCTCTCTCAGTTTGCATTTTAATACAACCCAGGACCACCTGCCAAGGTGGAGGCCACAAAGGGCCAGGCCCTCCCACATCAATCCTTAATCAAGAAAATTTCCCACAGGCTTGCCCACAGATCAATTCAACAGGAGACAGTTTCTCAGTTGAAGTTCCCTCTTCCCAGATAATGTTAGCCTGGGCCAACTTGACAGAAGCTAATCAGCATGTTTTTTTGGGCTTGTTTCTTTTTAAACTACTTTAATGCTTCCACTCTGCTTAAACCCATCTTGTTTGCTGCTTCTCAAAACCTGGGTCTTGCACGGAAGTCCACCCCCAACCCTCTTCTTACTTTTTAGTTTGAGACAGGGTCTCGCCAATTTGTCCAGACTGTCCTTGAACTCACTCTGTAGCTCAGGCAGACCTTGAATTTGGGATGTTCATGATTCAATTTCCTATGAAGTTTATGTTACAGGCCTGCACCACACATAATTTCAGCTCAGCTAAAAATGATTACATTTTTATTTTATGTGAAAGATATTTCCATCTTGTATAAATGAGACCTTCCTCTCTAAATTTCAAAATAATTCAGTATTGTAATTAGTTATCTGAAAGGGAAATGTCTTTATTGATTGAAATTTGAAACTGAAACCTTACAATTTGAAGTAAAATAATTATAAATCAACTCATCCTGGAATTTTTTTTTTTTTTTTTTTTTTGGTTTTTTCGAGACAGGGTTTCTCTGTGTAGCCCTGGCTGTCCTGGAACTCACTCTGTCGACCAGGCTGGTCATCCTGGAATTCTTACTAGGCCTCATGAAAATATTTTTCACTGCTTCAAATGATTGTGTTTGGCAGGTGATTGTTGGTTTAGTTTATTATTTTTATTTTATTTTATTTTATTTTATTTTATTTTATTTTATTGCATTGCATTGTTTGTTTTTGAGACAGAGTCTCATTTAGTCCAGGCTGGCCTCCTGAATTTGACATTTATTTAAGACGGCTCTGGAGCTCCCAATTCTTCTTCCCCTACCTTCTAAATACTGGGATTATAGGCATATGCCCCTAGGTCAAGTCTCAATTAATAATGCTTTCTTTGTTTCAATTTATTTATTTAGTGTGTGTCTCTGCGTGTGTTTGTGTGTGTCTATGTGTATGTGTGTCTTTGTGTATGTGTCTGTATATGTGTGTGTGTGTGTATTTATGCATCTTTGTATGTGGGTCTATATGTATGTGTGTCTTTGTGTATGTGTCTGTATATGTGTGTCTGTGTGTGTCTATGCATCTTTGTATGTGGGTCTATATGTATGTGTGTGTGTGTGTGTGTGTGTGGGTCTATATGTATGTGTGTGTGTGTGTGTGTGTGTGTGTGTGTGTGTGGGTCTATATGTATGTGTGTGTGTGTGTGTGTGTGTGTATGTGGGTCTATATGTATGTGTGTGTGTGTGTGTGTGTGTGTGTGTGTGTGTGTGTGTGTGTGTGATTGGACCCACACTGAGGTCAGAGGACAATTTAAGGACTCAGTTCTCTCTTTCTATCATGCGGGCTCCTGGGGTTGAACTCAGGTGCTCGAACTTGGCAGCCAGAGTCCTTGCCCCGTAACCCATCCCTCCAGCCCCTAATGATAATCTTTTTATACTAACTAGGAGGATATATGTGAATCAGTTACTTGTTTTAAAATTAACTTTCTCTGGAGGTGGTGGCGCACACCTTTAATCCCAGCACTCAGGAGGCAGAGGCAGGCGGATCTCTGAATTCCAGGCCAGCCTGGTCTACAGAGTGAGTTCCAGGAAAGCCTGGACTACACAGTGAGACCCTGGCTTGAAAAAAACAACAAAATAACTTTTCTTCTGTTTAACATTGTTGTATTTTTATGTGTTTTATGTGTCAGGATTACTAATCCTAACTGATTTAATCTCCATTATAGCCCTAGGAAGTAAGAAGCTTGATCTAATTTCTCTGTTGGATGCAAAGAAATTACCAGAAGCAGCATTCTAAGGAATTACTGTGTTTGTTCTAAGAAAAAAAATTAAGTAAAATAAGAGCCTTGTTGATGAAACACAGATGTGGAAAAAATAAAAGAAATCCAAGACACACAATCCATCCGCTTGGAGTTAATGTTAAATGGTTCACTGCAGTCTACAGGAAAGAGATCGCCCACCCTTGCCTGGCTCAGAGTTTAGGTGCTGGCCATAGATAGCTGTCAGTAGTCTCTGTAAGAAGTGTTGGGTCAGGTGGTGGTGGCCTGTTGGGTTAATGGTGGTGTGGAGTGAGTCCCGAGTCCCACCCCCAGGCTTGGAGAGGCAGGACACAGGGAGTTTGACCGTGCTCACCCCACCGAGGGACACTGCCTGAGGGTAGGGGAGTGCAGCCTGGGGTCCTGGGAACTACACGGAGCCAGCTCCATCTGGTTCTCAGGCTCTTGGACATCCCAGACGCCACTGGATGCCTTGGAAGAGCTGAGAACAGAATGGGGGCTGCAGACCGGATCTAGCAGGGGGCCAAGAGGGGGAAGGCAGGGAGGAGCGCAGCTGGGTTCCGCCGGTGAACAGGTCCTTGGCTTGTCGCTGGCTAGCTGGGTTGATTTGGTAGAGGCCATGGCTGGGAGCGCTGAGAGGCCTTCTGAGGGAGACTAGAAGCAGCTCTTTAGACGAAGGCCTGCTCCATCATTCCCCACTGCGGATCCCGATGAAGAGAGACAGTCCATGGTTTTAGGGCATTTATTGTCATAGCAGAGAGTGGTGATGAGTGGATTCGTACCCCACAATCTCAGGGCGGTCCTGAGATTGAAATACCTTTTGCAGGGAGGAGTGGCTGGGAAGTGGAAGGAGAGTTTATTGGCTAAGCCTCTAGGTACCTCATTAAAATGGAATGTCTTGAGGCTACGTGACTACATCTCTACCTGTGGAGGGGCTTGGGTGTTGCCCTTACATGATTGATAGTCACAGACCTATGCAGAAGAGCTGCAGCCTCGTGTCAGGAGCCTCGGGCCCAGGAGCATGGCAAAACGCCTACCGTCCCTTGTAAGGTTATCCCTACTGGGTCCTGGGGTTTTAAACCTTAGCTCAACCAGAAACCAGGCTGCCTTTCACGGTCCCACAGTGGCCCACATCTTTAATACCAACATTTGGGTGGCAGAGGCAGGCAGCATCTCTGTGAGTTCAGGACCAGCTTAGTCTACAGAGAGAATTCCAGGACATCCAAGGCTAAACAAAGACTTTCTCTCTCTTTCTCTTTCTCTCTCTCTCTCTCTCTCTCTCTCTCTCTCTCTCTCTCTCTCTCTCTCTCTCTCTCACACACACACACACACACACACACACACACACACACACACACACTACCTATAGTCAAAAGGACTCATTTGAACCTTGGATTTCTATGGTTTAGTAGGTCAGGGGTGGGGCCTTGCACATGAATTTCTACCTCTTCTCAACATACTACTTTGAAATAGGGTCTCTCCTGGAATCAACTCTGTAGACCAGGCTGACCTCAAACTCAGAGTCACCTGCCTTGCCTCCTGAGTGCTGGGATTAAAGGCATATGCCATCACTACCCAGGTGACTGTAGCTAATGCTTTTAAAGGCAAACATGAAATTTATAGACTACTGGTTAATTTTTTTTGGGGGGGGGGGACTGTGGCCTGGACCTCACTCACTATGTTGATCAGGCTGACCTTGAACTTACAACAATTCTCTTGCTTCTGCCTCCCAACTGCTGGTATTAGCAGATGTGTGCCACCATGCTCGTCTGACTGATCTTGATAAACATCAACCCAAGAGAAGCTCCAAGTAAGAAAGAGAAAACTCAGAAGCCTGCAGGTCAGCCTGGTCACTCTAAATGAGTGTAACATGAAGTAGCAAAGTGAAGGCTGTATATTTTTGTTTGTTATTGTTTTGCTTTGTTTTGATATAGGGTCTTGGGGAGCCCAGGCTAGCCCAGAATTCTCAGCATAGTTGAAGATAATCTTGAATACTGGACTTCCTACCTCCACCTTCCAAGTATTGAGATCACAACCATCTTTGTCAAATATCTAATGTTTTGTGAATTTGAGACAGGATCTTAGTAGCCCAGGTTGGCCAGGAA
Source organism: Uromys caudimaculatus (assembly GCA_028551405.1). Taxonomy (NCBI): domain Eukaryota; kingdom Metazoa; phylum Chordata; class Mammalia; order Rodentia; family Muridae; genus Uromys; species Uromys caudimaculatus. The sequence continues at coordinate 68,389,497 of CM052701.1, read as the reverse complement.
CTAAGTTAAAGCCAAGGATAATCCTGAAATCCTGATCCCCCTGCTTCCAGCTCTGGAGCACTGTGATTACAGGCCTGTGGGTTTATTTGGTGCTAGTGACCCAACACAGGACCCCCTGCATGGTAGGCCAGCTCTTTACTTTTCGTTTTTGAGACAAGCTTCACAAGCAGTTCAAGATGGCCTAAAACTCACTGTCTTCTGTCTCAGCCTCCCAAGTACCAGGATCATAGGCTGCATACTTTATTTTTCACAGTATTTTATTATTAATGTGTGTTTGTTGGCACCCGTGCATGCTTTTGGCCATCAGAGGACAATGTGGAGTCTATGTGGAGTCTATTCTACCTTTATGGGGGTTCTGGGGCTCAAACCCGGAACTTTTCTTTTCTTTTTTTTTTTTAGTTTTTCCAGACAGGGTTTAGCTCTGTTTAGCCCTGGCTGTCCTGGAACTCACTCTGTAGACCAGGCTGGCCTCAAACTCAGAAATCCGCCTGCGCCTGCCTCCTGAGTGCTGGGATTAAAGGCATGCACCACCACTGCCCGGCAAACTCGGAACTTTTCAATCATCAGTCTTGCAAGAGCCTTTACTGAGCCAGCTCACCATCTTCTGTAACTCCTTTGGACACCATTCAACACTCTGTTGGTTGTTCCGTTGTTTGACAGTTTCATACGTCAACTGTGTGCATGCAGGTGACACCCACTCTAAGGAACAGAAGTACTAGCTAGAGAGGACACACACTTGAAGAAAAAAGTAGACAAACATAATGAGGTCTTGTGTATGCTCTGGTTTTTCAAAGCCTACTTTTTAATGATGGTTCTTAAACGCTTTGCCCTCCCTTCTAGCCCGCCACCCACCAGAGGTAGTGGAAAGAAAGGCTCTTAGGATATGGGGGAAGTGGACCTGTTTAGAAATGGTTCTTTGGAGCAAATCCCATCTGCATTGTCAGGAAACCAAAAGTTCAGTTCACAGGTCAGCAGTGGCAGTTAGGTCCGCTCGCAAACACTTCACGAATACACCAGCAGTCCAGTTTGGTAGAGTCGGGATAGCAGCAGCAGTGGCACAACCTTGCAGGATCAGCCAGGCCTGAGCCGAATCAGCATGAATCAGCAGGAGGAAACAGGACCACCAGGGATGCCAGGGGACCGTCTCAGCTGTGCCTTTCTGGACGAATCGATGATTAGTGAAGACAGGAGAGAAAGAAGCATTGCAGAGCTAGCTCTACAAGCAAGCCTCTCTCACAGTCCGTTGAGTCCTATTTACACTCCCTCCAAACATCACGTGTCCTCCATGGGTCTTGCCTCACCACGTGTCTTACCTCAGCATGTGAATCTGCCACAGCTGACATCACTGTGCCGAGTCAACAGAAGAGGCAAGAAGCCACCAGCACATCACCAGAAGTTTTTTTGGTGCTTTCTCTCTATGGAGTCCGAACAAATGGAGCTCAGCTACGCAGTGCAAGGTGGATCAATACCTGTGTGCCGTTAGCAAAGACTCCTTCATCACACGTCCTTTCACATGCTTGCTTTAGCAGAACATCCTCTCACTTGTGTCTACTTCAGCAAAAAGTTCCTTCCCGTGTCTGCCTTACCTAAACATCATTTCACTTGTTTCTCCTTCAGGAAAACTCTCTTTCAAGTGTTTGCCCCAGTAAAACATCCTTCGACAAAACTGATCTTCTAAAGAAACTCCACTTGAGTTTTGCTGTGTGAATGTCCTTTTTGAGACTCACTATGTAGCCAAGGCTGGCCTTGAACTCTTGATCCTCCTACTTCTGATTCCCTAGTGCTGATTTTACAGGCTTGTGCCACCACATCTACCCATACTGGTTTGATTCCTTATAGATTCTAAGGAGAAGTCTGGCACACAAGCATAAACTGACCCCAGACAAAGGATGTCTTTGTGACTGTGGAGATGTCTGGACTGTCGATTCCTCCTGGTGCTCTGCTTCCTTGGTATGGAAATAGCCTTCTTGTTTATTTTCAGTGACCAAAAGGAAGGGTGAGGGTCATTCAGGCAGACTGAACCAGACCATAACCAGACTTGGGTAGGATGAGGTGGAGGAGGAACCCCAGGAAATAAAGCAGGCGGATGACAGCTGTGAGGGACAGAAAAGTGTGTGCTGATCCCTTAGGAGCCAGCTCAATGCTAGAAAGTGACTCTGAGGGAGGGGCCCAGAAGGGAGAATGAAGCTGAGTGTCCCAGCTTTGCTGGAACAGTTCTGGGCGCATTGATAAACATTTTGTTAAATTATCTCTCTTACTTTTTGAGATTATAACATAATTACAACATTTCTCCCTTTCCCCCCCTCTGAACAGTACCATATATCCCTCCTTGCTCTTTTCAAAATCATCACATTCTCTTCCATGACTTATTGTTATATGAAGATCTGTAGATGTATATATTCATAAATATGTTAAGTACAAACTGCTCAGGCTATAGAATGTCCTTGTATGTGTTTGCAGCACTGACCATTCAGCATTGAGTGACCAGCTGGTGAGCTCTTCCCTGGGGAAGACATTTCTCCTGCTCTCCTGAGTTGCCTGTACTTCTCTGTGTAAGGTTGAGGCCTCCTGGGATTTTTATTTTTTATTTTTTGGTTGCCCTCCAGAGGTAGAAGGTAAGTCCCTATTGCTGAGGACACCATGTACTTCAGACACAGGGCCCAGAGGCCCCTGAGCTGGAGCTGGCCTGAATGTCCAGTCCCTGAGGAAGGCCTTGTAAGCTTGCAAAGGAGGGAAGCAGTTTACAGTCCTAACCAACTATGACACCTGTGAGCCACAACAATGACCAGCATGACATGATAATCCTAAAGATGCAGAAGTGGGTGGCATTCATGTTTTGGCTGTGATCAATGGAACTCTAATTGGATTTAAGACCTATTGAACAAGAGGGGACTCATACCTGGTACCAGACACCTAGTCAACTATTCAGGAATAGTGAAGACTTGGGGGAGAACATATAATCACCGTTTTACTAAACCAGAATAACCCCTAACTACTCACAGATAAGGAGATGAAACTCCTTAACTTTCATCAAGGAAACTCCCCTTTGCAACAAGTAGAGACCATTAGAGAAAGCCACAACCATCAAAACGTAGAGCTAAACATATTAAAATTTAATTTGATTTCTTGTTTTGTGTATGTGTGTTTTGATTATATTTATTATGTCTGTGCACCACATGTGTATCTGGTGCCATCAGAGGTCAGAAGAGGGTGTCAGATCCCCTGAAATTGGAATCATGGATGGTTGTGAGATGCCCTATGGGTGCTGGGAATTGAACCCAGGTCCTCTTGAAAAGCAGTCATGCTATGAATCCACTGAACCATCTCTCCAGCCCTGAGAGCAAAGTGGAAATTTCTGGTTTCTTTGGAAACTCACTCATGTCCCATGATGTTTTTCTAGAAGCTGTCTGGGGAGAGGATGTTTTACTGAGGCATGTGAGGGTCTGTGATGTTTTGCTGGAGCGGACACTTGAGAGGATGCATAATATTTGGAAAGAATATAAAGAGAACTCCACAAACAGTGAGAGGAGGTTCTTGCATTGCGATGTGTACAATGCTTTGCTGGTCTTTGCTGCTCTTCACTTTGTAGCGAGAAATGCAACAAAGAACTTCTCATGGTATTCCAGCTGATTCTGGCCACTTCTACAGACTCCTGTCAATTCAGTGGAGCCTTGTGGTTTCTGCTGGATAAGCCACCACTATTGATTTATATTTGGTTTTTGCTATTGATTGGACTGCTGGTATCCTAACAACAATGAGTGAAATTGCCCCCAAAGAAGTACTTCTAAACAGGTCCATAACCCCCTTTTCCTGTTAACCTTCTTCTTCCACTACCTCTGGCCAGTGGGCTAGAAGGGAGGTTGAAGCATTCTAAGAACCCTAAATAAAGTAGGTTTAGAGAAAAATCTAAGCCTACACAGAGTTTAACATTTTTTTAACAACTTAACTTATTTTATGTGTATGGGTATATTGCCTGCGCATATATATGTGCCTGGTGCCAACAGAGGCCAGAAGAGGGCATCAGGAGTTAAAAACATTTGTGAAACAAACCCAGGCCCTCTGGAAGAGCAGCCAGTGAGTGCTGGTAAATGCTGAGCCATCTCCCTAGCCATCAAACTGGAGAAATAATGGCATTGTGCCAGGTTGGAATAGAGTTAAATAAAAACCACAATCATTGACTAGGCAGTGGTGGTGCACGCCTTTAATCACAGCACACAAGAGGCAGAGGCAGGGGGATCTCTGAGTTTGAGGCTAGCCTAGTCTACAGAGTGAGTTCCAGGCCAACCAAGGCAATACAGAGAAACCCTGTCTTGAAACAAAACAAAACAAAAAAATTACAATCATTGCTGGGCATGGAGGCACAAGCCTTTAATCCCAGCACTTGGGAGGCAAAGGCATGACCGTCTTTCTGAGTTCAAGGCTAGCTTGGTTTGAATATCAAGTTCCAAGACTATCAGGACTACATAGTGAGACCTTGTCTCAAAAAGCTCAATAATTAATAATAAATAAAAAGTCTTGAGTAAAAGAAAGAAGATGGTCAATTTTGTTAGCTTCTCAAATATCAAACCTTGTTACTTTCAATAGGAAAAAGCTAGGGTCTTACCCCTCAATATTTCAGATGTATTTTACAGCATTATGTTTATAGCTCTCCAAAACTCTACATACAAGTTCTAGGAAAATGAGACTACAGGGACACTATATTCTACTTTATATCCAAAAATTTGGAAAACTGCTTTCTTCTTCTCTTTTTAGAGACATACATGGAAGGGTCGGCCAGAGTCATGTCAGCAGCAGCTACTCTGCAGGTGTAGCTTAACCTGTCCTGCATCCCACCCATCCGAGGGGATGAGAGGCGCAGTGCTAGAATCATTGTTTCTAGCAGAAAGCAAGCCACCCTGCGTGCGGTTTTCACCAGTGAACACCACGCACCGGGCCTCTGGGTAACGGTTAATTACATGTAAGAAGATTTGCCTAATAAATCCTCTGCATGAGGCTTCTCCAGGCGACCCCTCCAAACACGCTGTGAGGTCACTGGAAGGCACAGCAAGGCTTATTAAGTAGTTCTTGTTTCCTAAGATGAAGGGAAATATATTAATGTGCTGCCAAATTACTTGATATAAGTAGAAGCACCTTCTCAAAAATGCTTCTCTTTGAAAGAATCCACAGTGCATTACCAAAAGCCCTCTAACTCTGATCAAAAGCCAAAACTTAAGAGAGGGATCCCTGAGGAAACAACGGCAACAACAAAAATGTGGTAATTCTCCTATGAAATGACTTAAGCAGTCCCCCCTTTTTAGATGCTTAGCAAATTGTGATTTATGTATTAGAAATAGATTTTGCTCAAAAAATAAGTGCATCGAATTTAAAATATAGACATTCCTTAAAGGTCTCATTTTGTCTTGGATAAATTTAAAAGATTCCAGAATGTGGCAGGTGGGTGGCACATGTAGCCTTCCAGCCGAGGCAAAGCAAACTTAGGAACAGATTTTAAAAAATAGATTAAGTGTTTTCTAAGCTACGGCTTGCCTACACTAGCCAGCTGAAAGCTTTAAATAATTTAATCCTTACAACAACTGCCAGCTCCAACTGGAAGCCTTAAACAAGGACTGCGCTCATGCTGGGTGCTGACAGGTGCGCTCTGTGGACACGACCCCTGGGCAGCTCCTGGTCTGTGCGGCACACTAGGACACTACACTCTAACTCGACAGGGCATTATTTCAATCCACCCGAGGACTTTTTTACATCATTCTACCTTCTGCTTTCAAACTCTCATGTTATGTGAGACATTCTTCTGTTCTGTTTTGCTTTGTTCTTTTCTGGAGGGACTTGGCAAAATGAGAGCATCTGGGATTGTCATCAAGGAGCCCTTCTGCCACAACTTTAGATTTGGAATTTATGTTTTTATTTAATAACGTATTACATTATTTTCTATTTATGTGCTAATTATTATTGTTGGTATCTTTATTGGAGGGGGCACTGAGTATGCCACTTGCTTATGTGGAGGTTAGAGGACAACCTTCTAGGGATTGAACTTGGGGAGTCAGGCTTGTGAGGCACCTTTACCCATTCAGCCATCTTGCTGGTCCTAATGAATTACATTCTTCCTATTATTATTGCTATTTTTCATCCAACTGACTTTTACATATTAGTGCTTACTGACAACCTTGAAAGTCACTCAGAAAAAAAATCCTTTTTTGCTTTTTCCACATTCATCAGATGTGTAAGAATATACTTGTCACAGATTTCTTCAATTATATTTACAGAGAAAATTGACAAATACTTAGATTTTATATTATCAAGCAAGATACCAGTCTCTATAAAGTTAAATCAGAAAATCAAACAAGAAAAGACTATGGCCAGGCATAGCGGTTCAAACATTTTAATCCCAGCTCTCAGAAGGCAGAGGCAGGCAGATCTTTGTATGTTTGAGGCCAGCCTACACAGTGAGTTGCAGGACAGCCAAAGCTACACAGAGAGACCCTGTCTCAAAAGGGAAGGGAAGGGAAGGGAGGAGGGAGAGAGGGAGGGAGGGAGGAGAAGAGGGAAGGAGGGAAGGAACTCTTCAGGACTTTGGACTTGGTAGTTTTGGGGTATGGTACCAAAATCATGCGTAACAAAAGTAAACATAGACAAATGGGATTGTATCATATATATATATATATATATATATATATATATATATATATATATATATATATGATACATACACACACACACACATACACACACACACACACACACACACATATATATATATATATATATATATGAATATCTATGAATGAGCTGGAGAAAGACTCAGAGGTTAAAAAGCACATACTGCTCTTGAAGAAGGCCCACGTTTAGTTCCCAGCACTCACACCAGGTGACTTCATAAATGCCTGTCATTTCAGTTCCAAGAGATACACTGCCCTCTTCTGGCCGCCGTGTGTACTGCACTTATGTATCCAAACACATTATTAAAAACAGTAAGAGTAATGGCTCACACATGGAATCCTAGCACTCGGGATTCTGAGGAACCCTGGGCTACATAGTAAGTTCCAAACCACCCTGGGCTCTCAGTGAGTCCATGTTTGAAAATGAAAAAGAACTCGGCTTGGTGACACTGGCCTATAACCCCCGCTACTTGGAAGTCTGAAATGGAGACTGAAAATTGAAACTTTCCTGGACTACAAAAAGTTCAAAGCCAGCCTGAACAATTTAGAAAGACCCCGTCCCAAAAATTAAAGAATGCGAGACTAGGAAGTATGAGGAATGGGGTTTAGACCATTAGCACCCAGGTTAAAGATGGATGGGTGTGGAAGACAGCATGCAATTTCAGCATTTGGGAGACAGGACAGGAGACCCTTGGAGCAAGCTAGCTAACTAGACTAGCCAAACTGGGGGTCAGGGTGTCCAGATTCACCAAGAGACCCTGCCTTAATATATATGGTGGAAAGCAGCTAAAGTCAACCTCATGCTTTTATATGCATAAAAACTCACACATGGCCGGGCAGTGGTGGCGCATGCCTTTGATCCCAGCACTTGGGAGGCAGAGGCAGGTGGATTTCTGAGTTCTAGGCCAGCCTGGTCTACAGAGTGAGTTCCAGGACAGCCAGGGCTACAAAGAGAAACCCTGTCTCAAAAGTCCAAAAACAAACAAACAAACAAAAAAAACCAAAAAAAACCTCACACATGACCACACACATGCCCACTCACATGAATGCAAAGCCATACACATGCAACTCTGGTAAGACTGAGGCAGGAGGATCAGGAGTCCAAGGTCATTCCTGACAGAAAATTCAGGACCAGTCAAGTCTGAGTAAAATTCTATCAAAAAACAAAACAAAACAAAAAACCAGCAACTCCCCGCCCAACAAACGTTATTAACCCACTTTTTATTATTTTGTTATTACTTTTTATTACTTATGTTTTTTTTTTTTTCCAGACAGGGACTCTCTACATAGCCCTGACTGTCCCAGAGCTCACTATATAGACCAGGTTGGACTTGAACTCACAAAGATCTGCCTACCTCTGCCTCCAAAGTGCTGGAATTATAGCCTGTTTTACCACACCCAGCTTAATAAAAAGTAATTTCTTCATGGGCACGGTGAGGCCCATGTTTAATCCCAGTACTCTGAAGGCAGAGCCAGGTTGATCTCTGTGAGTTCAAGGCCAGCCTTGTCAACAAAGTGAGTTCTGGGAGAGACTCTAAGAGAGTTTATCACATGACTCCCCATGTCCGCTTCTAGGTATCCACTCAAACCACTGAAGACAGGGACTAGGGAAGCATGTGTACATGTATGTTCACCCTAAATGACTTACAGTAGCTAAGAGAGAAAGCCAAATGTTAATCAACAGAAGAATGGAAGAAATGCAGCAGAAATCAGATGGAGCGGTGGCTCAAGATGGTAGTCCAGCACACAGGAGATTATACAGGAGGATTTCTAGCCTGCCAGGACAATCTGGGTTGCATAGTGAGACTGGACATTTAAAAAAAAGAATAGGCATGCACACAATGCAGAACCCCATCCTGTGAAGGTGAGGCACTGTTCTCAGTTAAGGAGACTCCTGAGAATCTTAGCACACGTTGAACATGGATGAACCTTGAGAACCTTTAATAGATCAGTCATGAAGTGGGCAAGGTGGTACTGGGGAAGCAGAGACAGGAGGATCTCTGTGAGTTCCAGAGCAGCCAGGGGTACATAGGAAGGCCCTGTCTCATAAATAAATAGATAAATAACCACTCACAAAGGGACAAATACTTTACGGTTCTATTCATATGGTGTATCTAAAGTAAGTGAATTCATAGAAACAAAGCTAGGCTATGTAGTCCAGTGTAACAGTTACTCTTCTGTTGATGTGATACTGTGCCCTGGGGGACAGCAACTTAAAGACTAGAGAGTAGCAGGAACGACTGGGCAGCCTCTGTGTAAATGCCCAGGGCCTTGCAGCTGTAAAAGCATCTCCTGCAGAGGATAACTGAGGACTGCCTGAGAGACCAGGATTGCTGACATAGACAATGCCAGCCAACCGGGAACTGCTGTAGGGTTTGTAGGGTTTTTTAAAAGATTTATTTTATTTATTGTTGTCTTCAGACACACCAGAAGAGAGAATCAGATCCCATGACAGATGGTTGTGAGCCACCATGTGGTTGCTGGGAATTGAACTAAGGTCCTCTGGAAGAGCAGTCAGTGCTCTTAACCGCTGAGCCATCTCTCCAGCCCTTGTGGATTCTTTTTTATGATATGTTCTGATCACTGCTTTTTATGATGTTCAAACTGGGCAATGTTTGCCCAATGGGAGCGTCTTCAAGATGGACCGTATGTCCGCCTCAAAGTTTCATGGTACGTTTCCTCCTGCCTCAGCCTCCCATGCCCATGGACTACAGGCATGCTGCACCACGCCCAGTGCCATTAAAGCTTCAGTGTTTTCGTGCTTCCTGACTGAGCTAGTTAACATTGATTATCAACTGGACAGGAGCTACAATCACCCAGGAGGCAGGCCCCTGGGAATCCCTGTGAGGGACTATCTAGATTATGTTGGTGTCTGGCTGTGTCTGCAAAGGATTGTCTTGATAAGGTTAACTGAGGTGATAACACTCACCCTGAAAGTGAGAGCCACCATTCCCTGGCTTAGAATCTAGACTTGATAAGAAGGAGAAGTTAATAGCTGAAGCCAAGCGCTTCTCTGATTCCTGAGTGTGTATGCGATGTTACCAGCTTTCTCAAGCTCCTGCTTCTGCACCATAATGCTCTGCACCCCTGAACTGAGAGTCAAACCAAACCTTGCTTTTTTTGAGGTATTTTATCACAAAAACAGGATCAAAGTTAGGTCATCAGGCTTAGTGGCAAGCAGCTCTACCTGCTGAGCCATCTCACTGGCCACCAACAGGTATTAATATGAATATATTAGAGGATTTGTTACAGGTTTGGCTCCCTAAACTCGGGTGGCTGAGGAGTTCCACTGTAGTGCAGAGGCCCTGCCATGCTGATCATGTTACTGATTCAAGACTGAGAACTTCAGAACAAAGGAAACCAATGCTACAACTCACAGCTATGAGTCAAAGCCTGAGAACCCTGGACATCATCACTGGTTTCGATCTTAGAATCTGAAGGCACAAGGGCCTGGATTTCTGGTGCCCTGGGCAGGAGATAAACATGCCCCAGGTCTCAGAGGGAACAACAGACCAATTCACTTATGTCTTACTTAGGGTTGCTATTGTTGTGAAGAGACACCATGATCATGGCAACACTTGTAAAGGAAAACATTTAATTGGACATGGTTCTGGAGAGGGAGCTGAGAGTTCTACATCTGGATCAGCAGGCAGTAGAAAGGAAGACTGTGATACTCTTAGTGTGAGATCTCAAAGCCTACCCCCTAATGACACACCTTCTCCAACAAAGCCACACCTCCTCCAACAAAGCCACACCTCCTCCAACAAAGCCACACCCACCCCAACAAAGCCATACCTCCTCCAACAAAACCACACCCACTCCAACAAAGCCACACCTACTCCAATAAGGCCACACCTTCTAATAGTAACACTCCCCATGAGCCTATGGAGGCCATTTTATTCAACCCACCACAACCTATAATGTTCTCTCCCACTCCTATCCTACTGGACGGTGCCCAGCCACATTGAAGATGCACCTTCTAGTCCTCTCAGGCCCATGTGCCAACCTTCTCTGGAAACACTCTCCAAAAAATGCTTTTCTAATTTTCTAGATATTCTGTAATCTGGTCACTGCAGAGTTATTTTTACTAAAAACCTGAATTTTAGTTTACCTTTGGGCAATACTACTTCAGTCCTCATTAACCAACTTTAATGTGATTTTAGTCCCAAGTTAGACGCCAAGGAATGTATCCCATTCTTTCTGATGCATAGAAAGCACTAAATTAGTTTATGAGAAAGCATGTGACCAGGGAAGCCAAAGGAGTAAAAGTTTGGTGATTGAATGAAAGAGGAGGTGGCACCCTGGGTCCTTTCACCTGAGCCAAATTAGGTCAGTCTTCATTGGTTTTGGTTTTTGTTGTTGTTGTTGTTGTTTTTGTTTGTTGTTGGAAATGATTTTTATTTGAAACTCATGTGTCCAGATTTTTATACAAAATCTTTTAGTTGTGTGTGTGTGTGTGTGTGTGTGTGTGTGTGTGTGTGTGTGAGATATGCCAGGTTTGGAACACAGGGCCTCATTCACTGAGCTATAGCCTCAGCCACAGGTCTTCCATTTAAGAAGGCTGTACTCACCTGCCCTTAGAGGCATTGCAAGTGTGGCTGCTGTGTCACCTGTGTGTCCGTAGGTGGCAGAGAGGACAGACATTATGTCTATGCTCAGTGTTCTGACCTGTGAACATCTGAATAATTAGTAGCCTACCACTCCATTTAAAAAATTAGCCTGAGATGACCACCAGTCCAGTGCCCTGCAGGAATGTAGGCGTGGGGTGAGACAACCATAGCCTAAATGATCCCTTCCCGGTGCCATAATACACCAGCAGGGCATATCACTCCTGAGACCACTCCTGAGACTACCCCAGATACTCAGAGACTCCAGGTGCCACTAAGTGGAGCAAGTCAGTGGTGAAGAGATGAAGAGAAAGAGAAACTGAGGATGTGGGCACAATGAAGAGAAGGGGAACTGGAGACTCGAGGGTAGTGAGGAACAGCCTGATGTAAGTAGCGGGTGATGCCATCTGGGACCATGGTGGGGTCCTGACCTGTGCTGCCAGCAGGAGCCACGTCTGTATCCGTGGCCCTGCTGCAGCTGGGGTCTGTTACCGCCAAAGCCCAGGCAGATGTCCCTGGTCTCAGCTGCAGCCTGGCGACATATTGATGTTTGAGAGCTGTGCAGAGTTTGTCCCAATCCCACCCCTCACCTGGGCATTGTGGGAGAGCTGGCCCTTCGGGCAGGAGAGCAGGAGAGCTGACCCCACCTCTAGCCAGCTGCAGTACTAGAGAGAGCTGGCCCCCGACATTTTGGGAATTGAGGGTCAGCCTGCCCTGTGGATATGAGTGTGGGAGAGATGGCCCTGTCACTCATCTCCCCTGTGGTGTCATGGAGGAGAGAGAGATACCCTTTGCCTCTCACCACCTGCAGCAGGTGGGAGACCTGGCCCTGGGTTCATGAGAACCGGAGAACTGACCCTGCCCCCTTACTAGCTGAAGTACTCAGGAAAGCAGACCCTAAACCTTACCTGGGTAGCATAGTAGACCTAACCCTGGTGGTAGGGGCACCAGTGAGCCAGCCCAGACAGCTTGAGCATGGAAGAGTAAGCCCTGCCTGTTGTCTGCTGTATGGTGGCATCAGTGAGGGAAAGATCCCTTCACTTCCCTTTACCCTCATTACTGGCAGCAACTGGGAGAGCTGTCCCTGCCCCTCACCTGCTGCAGCACTTGAGAGGGTGGGTCTTGTATCTTGCCTGGGCAGCAGGGTAGAGCTGGCCCTGGACCTGAGGTTTACAGGGAGCTCAAGGTCCTGAGTACAGGAGGGCTGGCCCTGCCTCTGGTCTGCTGGGTGGTGGCACAGAAGAGGGAGAAACACCCTCGTCCCCCACCCTCATCTCTCACCATCCATGGCAGATGGGAGAACGGTCCTGTCCCTCACCAGCTGCAACACTTGGGAGAACAGACCCCGCACCTTGCCCGGGCAGCAGGGCAGAGCTGGCCTTGGTAGTGGGGGTTGCCAGTGAGCCAGTCCTAAGGGCATGAGAGCAGGAGAGCTGGCAGACTGACCAACTCAGATTCCTCTCAGGCCCAGATCCAGGGATTTGAATGGGCCCACCCCAACACCTACCCTATCGATGAACTGCTGGAGTCCATGAAGGGGCCAGTCCTACAGATCCAAAACTACAGGATCTCCGTGACACAGAGCAACAACAGGATATCTGAGAGGAGGTACAGCAAGGTTCCAGTATTATAGAGTAGCAGGAGTCAGAGGCCTTGAACCAGACCAGCGAGTCTTTGAGTGAATGTTTGCCAGCAAAGAAGTGTAGACAAAAGTGTATCCTGTGGGACACACTAGCTTCCACAATGAGATTTTTTTTCTCCATTGAGGGGGAGGTTACGAGAGTGGAGAGCCGGTAAGGGGCAAGATGGAGGTGAGTGAAATTGGGGTGCATGATGTGAAATTCACAAAGAACCAATAAAAAGTAAAAAACTAAAAGTAAAAAAAGGAGGCTGTACCTGAATATTAATCCAGACATCATTAAATGAATGTAGGGACTTACCACCATTAAGGCAGATGGGTTAAATGTTCGTCTAGAATCACTTAGAGAAGGATTTGCCTGAACAATATGGGCAATGTCTTCATATATACTCCTAACCAGTATCTAGATGAAAATGTTACTTGCTAGGTGTGGGGGTGCACATCTTTACTCTCGGGATTCAGGAGACTGAAGTAGGCAGATTTCTGTAGATATGAGGCCAGTGTGGTTTATATAACTATTACAGGCCAATCCTGCCAGGGGAACATATGAGAACTGACTTTGAAAGAAAAAGAAAAAAGCCTCTTCTAGTTCAATGTCTATTAAGTAATTGGTTTTTGGTTGTTTTTTGTTTGTTTGTTTGTTTGTTTTTGGTTTTTCGAGACAGGGTTTCTCTGTGTAGCCCTGGCGGTCCTGGAAATCACTCTCTAGTTGGTGTGTGTGTGTGTTTCTAATTATAGAGATGGATTTATATAGTTTTTGTTTGTTTGTTTGTTTTTGATTTTGGTTCTCATACAGCTCAAGCTGGTCTTGAATTCTCTAGGTGGCTCAGAATGGCCATGAACTTTTGATGTTCTTGCCTGTACCTCCCCAGTGCTAGGACTGGAGATATGTGTCACTATACCTGGTCAGTTTAGTGGTCTGGTGATCAAGCTCCATGCAAGCCCTCTACCAATGGAGCCTTTTCCTCAGCCCTAAAAATTCTTCTTTTAGGTTCCCTTTTGCTCAAAAAAAGACATTTGTTAAACAGTTGGCTGGAGTTAGGGTGCATGCTATAATTAAAGAAGCCAGCAGAGACAAATGAGCCCCAACTGGAACAAACGTGTGACCTCACTAACAAAGAGTTCCAAGGAACTGACCCAGGGATAATAAGCGTAGACTTCTGGGAACTTGCTTTTCTCCTCTTTCACAAGTGTTTTCTCCTTAGTCACGAAAGTATGAAGACACTTCATTCTCTCTAGACTTCCAGTAGAACTCTTTGTGCCAGGAGAGGGCATTCTAGCCTCTGTGTGCTAAAACTAGTAAATAATGAAATGACCACCAGGAGGTTGAAGTATCTGGGGCCTCACACCAGGAATGTAGAAGTGTCTTTGGATGAAAGTCACATCAGCTGTATGATAGTGGGAGGTGTCTGGCAAGCAGCATCCCACCAGGATTCTGAGGCACATGTCCTTATGTGAGAGCTTTTTGTTGGTCAAATTGCATGTGCTGAAAACAGGCATGCATTTTTTTTAAAAGAAAAAATGTAAATTTATGGAAATTGTAAGATAATCTCTTTCCTCCCAGAAAATGAATGCTTCCTTTGTGCAGCTCTCCTGACACCGACAATAATGAAGCTTGTCAAAGAAAAGTCCTAAGATGGTTTTGCTTTTAAAACCCACCAAGTACTTTTCAGAGTTAGTAAAGTCTGTTTTGAAATTATCTCTAAGCTGTGTGTGGTGGGGCCAACTTTAATCTCAGCTTTTGGAAGGTAGGGGCAGGAGGATCGGGAGTTCAAGGTCAGTGTCAACTACATACCTTGTTTAAGGTTTGAGGCTATCCTGGACTAAATGAGAAAGACTCCTGTCTCAAAATATCAAAAAAGCCAGCAAGATTACCAGCTGGTAAGGACTCTTGCCACCAAGCCCGGAGACTTCCACATCGTGGAAGGAGAGAACTCACTCTGGATGGCTCGTGGACACACACACACACACACACACACACACACACACACCACATACACTTAAACACACATACAAATTAAACAACAAACTTACTTCTATTTTAAATGAATCATTAAGTGACAGGCTCATATAAAGTGAGGAAACAGAGATGAGAGAACAGAACACAGTTGCGGTTTGTGGGATTCACAGTTGCCTAAGACTGTGGATGCCATTTGTATTTCTCCCAGCAACCTGCACAGCGCACCTTAAACCTCAAGCTAGGCAGCGGGGGGAAAGCATCCAGGGCACCCCAGCCTCCTTTCTCTACAGCTCACAACAAAGGTGTGTGATGTCTTCAGTACCAGAGACCTCATATCTCTTTTTTAAAAAAGATTTATTTATTTATATGTATACGAGTACACTGTCACTGTCTTCAGACACACCAGAAGAAGGCATCAGATCCCATTACAGATGGTTGTGAGCCACCATGTGGTTGTGGGAATTGAACTAAGGTCCTCTGGAAAAGCAGCCAGTGTTCTTAACTGCTGGAGACATCATATCTTTTAAAACTACAAATAACTCTCTGATAATCATTAGTACTTGCCTAACATGTATCACAGTGGGAGAAGTATGTGTAGGATTAAATATGAAAAGAGATCATAGGAAATAAAAAATTTCCTCCCCCCCTCTCCCCTTCCTTCCTTCCTTCCTTCCTTCCTTCCTTCCTTCCTTCCTTCCTTCCTTCCTTCCTTCCTTCCTTTCCTAGTCCTTGCTATAAGAACCAGGCTAGCTTAAAAATAGGTAGTTTTGTTTGTTTGATTGATTTCTCATGTTTATTTATGACAAATTCCTCAATTTCCTCTGACCAGAAGTTCTTTGAGAGATGTTCAAGGGCTCTCTGACAAGCCCAAACATTGCAAACATGGCGCTGGCAGGGCCCTCCCCCTTTCTCTCTTCCTTGCTAAACCATTAGATTTAGCCAGCCCCCAAGATCTATTCCCTTATTTGGCCACTTCCTTATGCCTGACCAAAACTCCAGGATCCAATTATCAAAACACCAAGATCCAGAAATCAAAATTCATTATTTGGCCTCACTGGCTAACCTGTCCAATTAGGACATACCCACTGATCCTAGCATAGACTTCCCCTTTTTTCCCTTAAAACCTACCCCTCAAAAGCACCTGCTGCTGTCTTTGTCTGATTCAGAGGCAAACCCCCTCCCCACTCCATCCTGATTGTTCCTCCAGGGTAGTAAATCTCTTTTGTTCTCAGAATTTGGTGACTGGGTATGTTCTGTGCTGACTCCTAGGTTCCTTCAGATGCCATCAGCCTTAGCCAGCTGGAGACTAGAATCATCTGACTCACCCATCTGGTAAAGTGGCCCCACAGATAGCATAGGTTTTAATCTGACCATTAAACTTTCCTGTGACATTATCAATCTTGGCTACATGCCTTTGGATAGAGGTTTGGTCCTTGGCACCAATTTTACGGCTGGTTGACGCTTGTAGAGGTCCAGGACCTTGCTGGAGTCATTCTTCATGTCGAGGTTGTGTCTGCTTCTTTGAGGTCCAGGGTGAATAAAAACAGTTTTTTGAAATAGTAAAATGATGATTTTTGTTTTCTTGCTCAGTTTGCTATAATATTGTTCTTCTAGAGTTTTGAACTGCCCTTGCCCCAATGCTAGCAATTGAGCCCAGAACCTCTCATATGCTAGACAAGCACTCCAACTCTGAGTTGTACCCCCAGTCTGATTTTTTCTTTTGTGTGTGTGGGTGGGGGTAGTTGAGACAGCATCTTTCCTGTTGTTCAGGCAGCCTCAAGCTCTGTTATGTTTTATTTTACCCTCAACCTCTCTATTCTCCTGCACCAATCTCTTAAACCTTTGATTACAGGCTTGTGCCACCACCAAGATCCTTGACTGCAAAGGATCTGGGTTTAGTCCCCAGCATCCACACAGCAGTTCATAATCCTTGGTAACTGTAGTTTCTGAGGATCCAGTGCCCTCTTCTAGCCTCTCAAGTACCAAACACACATGGTGCACATAATACATGCAAACAAAACAGTCATACATACATTTAAAAAAAACCCTCTTTAGGTATAGTAGCCCACACCTTTAATCACAGTACTCAGGAGGCAGAGGTAGGTAAATTGTTGTGAATTCTAGGATATCCTGGTCTATATAGGGAGTTCCAGGCCAGCCAGACAGTGAGACTACATAGTGAGGCTCATAGTATAAATAAATAAATAAATAGATAGATAGATAGATATTTTATAAATAAATATAATTGAATATCTTGGTGTTTTTAAACATTATCCAGACCTATTTTATTTAAAATATTTTAAGTTCAAGTAAGAGAGTCAGATTAAATTTCAGATATGAAAAATGTGTTCAGTCAGCATTTTAAGTCAAGATAAGTCAGCAGTCATTCTAGACAGTTCTATCAGTATATGGAGAATTTGTTTCTTGAAAGTGCTACACATACTTTAAAAATAAAATCCCTGATATATCTGTGTCCCTCTTACACAGGCTTTTGAAATATTCACCCATCCCTCTACATAGCTGGAGTCATGTGTCTGCCAAGCTTTTCTCTAAAATAAATCAAAGCATAAAAAGAAGACAGAAATGAAAAGAATTCATCTGCATGAGTACAGAGGTTGCCTGTACCCGATATATTTAGAGCAAGTATTTGTAGCAAATGTGATTTATACTCGTCTATGACTATCAAGTGTAACTAGGGTTTTTTGTTTGTTCACTTGCTTACTTGTTTTTGTTTTGTTTCTTTTCTTTTTGGTTTTGTTGTTGTTGTTGTTTTGAGACAGTCTCTCTCTATAGACCAGGCTGGCCTCAAACTCTTGGATATCCCCCACTTCTGCCTCCCTAGTGCTGGGATTAAGGTGTATGACACTGCCTCCAGTTAACCAGGTATTTTAGCTGAAAAATAACACCCAAGTCTATACTGCAACACCAGACACCAAGCCCAGCAAAGACTTGTCAGAATTCCGATTAACATTTCTAATAGATTTTCTTTTTTTCCTCCCTTTCATTTTCTTTCTTTCTTTACTCCTTTCCTTCTTTCCTTCCTTCTTTCTTTCTTTTAGAGACATAGTCTCATAGGTCCCACACTGGCCTCACCTGTAACCAAGGCTGACCTTGGATTTCAACCCTCCTGCACCCCTTGTGCTGAGATTATAGTTGGTACCCCCTCCAAGATATAGTTGGTATCACCTCCAAGTGAATTTGGGATGGATGGATAGATAGATAGATAGATAGATAGATAGATAGATAGATAGATAGATATAGGTATACCAACAGACATATAGATATAGACATAGAGATAGATATATCGAGGGGTTGCCACCACTGTTTAACCATTAGCTGTAAATTGTATTTGCTGCCATCTTGGGGATTCACAGAACCACTGCAAGTGCCCTTTTCTTTCTGTTCTCTGCCTTCCTTCCTCCAAAGTTCTCACTATGTATTCCAGGCTGTCCTCAGAAATCTCAGATCCTTTGGGTCAGCTCCATGAGGTCTAGAATCCGTTTTTAAACAGTTACACTTTAGTTAAATCAGGACTTGTGGGTGCTGAGTCAATATTAGTGGCACAGTTAATAAGATAGATGTGAGGCTGTGAGTGTGGCTAACCGACACAGAAAATATTTTACATAAAAGATGCCTACATCCAATTCCAAATACTTCAAGAAGTAAATATGGACTCAGAAGACATTGTGTCTTACTATAGGAATGTTTAAGATCCTTTCTGCCAGTGATGGTGGCACATACCTTTAATCCCAGCACTTGGGAGGTAGAGGCAGACAGATCCCTGAGTTTGAGGCCTAGTTCTGGTCTACAGAGAGAGTTCTAGGATGGCCAGGGCTACATGGAGAAACCCTCTCTTGAAAAATGAAAATAATAATAATAATAATAAGAAGAAGAAGAAGAGGAAGAGGAGGAGGAAGAGGAGGAAGAGAAGAAAGAAAGAAAGAAAGAAAGAAAGAAAGAAAGAAAGAAAGAAAGAAAGAAAGAAAGAAAGAAAGAGGCTGGGCAGTGGTGGCGCACACCTTTAATCCCAGCACTTGGGAGGCAAAGGCAGGTGGATTTCTGAGTTCGAGGCCAGCCTGGTCTACAGAGTGAGTTCCAGGACAGCCAGGGCTACATAGAGAAACCCTATCTCGAAAAAACCGAAGAAGAAGAAGAAGAAGAAGAAGAAGAAGAAGAAGAAGAAGAAGAAGAAGAAGAAGAAGAAGAAGAAAGAAGGGAAGGAAGAATATGCCTTCCATAAGATGGCTTTGTATATTCTTAGTAATTGATGGGGGAGGGCCCAGTCCATTGTGGGTGAGCCACCCTTGGGTTGATGGTCTTAGGTTCTATACGAAAGTAGGGGAAGGAAGCCAGTAAGCATCAACTCTCCATGGCCTCTGCATCAGCTCCTGCCTCCAGGTCTAGACCCAGTTTGAGTTCTTGTCCTGACTTTCTTTGATGACTAACAGCGATGTGGAAATGTAAGCCAAATAAACTCTTTCCTCCACAACTTGCTTTTTAGTGTTTCATCACAGCAATAGAAACCCTGACTAAGACAATCTTTTAAAGATATCTGTAAAGTCAAGAAATTTATCCCTGAGCTGGGCATATTGGTACACACTTTTAAACCTAGTACTGGGGAGGCAGAGGCAGGTGGGTATCTGTGAATTCCAGGCCAGCCTGGTCTACAGAGTGAGTTCCAGGACAGCCAGGGCTACACAGAGAAACCCTGTCTCGAAAAAAAAAAAAAAAAGATTAAGCATAATTCCTGAAACTTGGTTGAATACTGACTTGTAGAAACCTCCTCTAAACACATTTTGGAGGTTGAGGATGTAGCTCAGTCACTAGTTCTCAGAAGACTGTGGGCTTGATCCAGCACGTATCCCCCCAAATCACACTGTTGAAAGAGATGTGAGAACGTGGACGTGAACTAGATGGTAATTAATGTCAGGAAATAGCTGTAAGCTCTCTCGGGTATGATAAATGGTCCTGTGAATATGGAGGGAAATGTCCTTATTCTCAGAAAACACAAACTGATTCATTTGAGGGATCAATTTAGTTTACTTTTAAATTATGTTGCAAAACAAAAACAAAAACAAACAAATAAAAAAAAAATCACAAACTGCCGTGTGTAGCAGCACACAGAGCTAGGAGGATCCTCACAAATTTGAGACTAATGTTGCTAAAATTCCTTCCAGGGGCTAGACAGAAATACCATGTGCCCCTCCTCTTAGGATCCTATGATACGCTGAAGGCAGCTCCAGCAGTGTTCACCAGGTAGGGACCAATGAGTTTATTAGGTTTACCTAAGGAGCAATGGGACAGGGGTTAAGGAGAGTCACATGGGTGAATTGAAAGCACTCACAGTGGAAAGGCTGTAACCATCAGGGATGGTGGCTACACAGAAGGAACCCTTTCCCTTCCTGCATCCTCTAATCCCTCTCAAGATCCAGAGGCCACATACAATTAGGGCAGAATTGCATTTCAACTGTTTCATTCAATAGCTTGGGAGGAGTGGCAGGATAGTCAGATAAGGGTCCCAAGACCCTTCCCAACTCCTCCTCCTCCAGCAGAGGTAAACAGTCAACAGACCCAGCTATGATGATCTTTGGCAAGCAGGCAAAACCTGATGGGTGGTGGAGGCACACGCCTTTAGTCCCAGCACTTGGGAAGCAGAGGCAGGTAGATCTCTACAAGTTTGAGGCCAGCCTGGACTACACAGGGAAACTCTGTCTCAAAACAAAAACAAAACAACAATACAACAAACTAAAACATGAAACAACAACAAAAAGACAACTCCCCCCAAAAAGCATGTAACATAAAACCTAGAGATAACCCGCCTGCCTTCATTGTAGACTTGAAAGCCATCTTATAGTAAAGACAAACCACTCCTGTTTATGACTGAATCTCTGTTTCTCAAGGATTGGGCTATGCCTCACCTATCATTTTAACTACTAATGGGTCTATATTGCCTATTGCAGAAAACAGCAACCATGCCTTTGTTTCAGGGGGTTGTTCTGATCACCTGGCAACCACACCTTTGTTTCAAAAGTATATTGTGCTCACCTGTTGTTATGACCGCCTTCTTATGTCTACCTTGTTATGACCACCTGCGACCACCTTGTTTCAGGTTGTTATGACCAACTTGTTAGACTTATGTTCTGCTTCTGTAGCCTCTCCTATTTGACTGTAAAATCTTCCATTTGGCAACCCTCTACTCCTGGACTATAAAAGCCTATATCTTCCCTACATCCAAGGCTGATCTCTTGGACCCAGCCCTTAGAGGCAGCCTATGTGAATGAATTAAAACAAAACAAAACAAACAAACAAAAAAAACCCAAAAAACTTGCTTTAATTAATTTGGTCATGATTTGGGTTGTGGTCTTTCTCCTTGCATCTGTGGCATTAACAGTAACCTTTTAAAATGTTTTGATGTATACACACACACAGACACACACACAGACACACAGACACACAGACACACACACACACACACACACACAAGCTATTACTTTTTTGGTTTAATTTTGTGGTTATCTTTAGAATTATATATTTATCTTGTGTGTGTCTATGTGTTTGGGAGTGCAGTTTACATGCATGGTACATGTGTGGAGGTCAAAGAACAATCTTCTGAAGTCTGTTTTATCCCGTCAACTCATTGGATGCCAGGATCAAACTCAAGTTTTTTGTTTTGTTTTGTTTTGTGTTTTGTTTTGTTTTTTAAGCTGGGCAGTGGTGGCGCAGGCCTTTTTTTTTTTTTTTAATTTATTTATTTATTATATGTAAGTACACTGTAGCTGTCTTCAGACACCCCAGAAGAGGGTATCAGATCTCATTCCAGATGGTTGTGAGCCACCCTGTGGTTGCTGGGATTTGAACTCACGACCTTTGGAAGAGCGGTTGGCCACCTTAACCGCTGAGCCATCTCTCCAGCCCCAAACTCAAGTTTTTAGGCCATCACGGCAAGCACCTCCACTCTTTGAACCATCCTGGCTCTTTTTTTTTTTTTTTTTTTTTTTTTTGGTTTTTCGAGACAGGGTTTCTCTGTGTAGCCCTGGCTGTCCTGGAACTCACTCTGTAGACCAGGCTGGCCTCGAACTCAGAAATCCACCTGCCTCTGCCTCCCAAGTGCTGGGATTAAAGGCGTGCGCCACCACTGCCCGGCTAGATATTTTTCTAAGTCAGTTACATCAGCAACAGTTTAAAAGGTTGACACCCCATTGTGGAAAAGACTTCTGAAATATTCAGATCTCCATTATCAAATGTTACAGTGGGGGCTGGAGAGATGGCTCAGCGGTTAAGAGCACCAGCAACCACATGATGGCTCACAACCATCCATAATGAGATCCGAGACCCTCTCCTGAGTATACATATAATAATCTTTAAAAACAAAAAAGAATGTTGCAGTGACTCTTAATATATGTACATTTGATTCATACATCTGTTTGCTTAAAAGAGGAAGGTAAAATAGGAAGTTCATAGACTAAAATAAATAGGTATCTCACTGTATGGCACTGGTTGTCTCTACAGACCAGGCTGGCCTCGAACTGAGAATCACGCCTCTGCCTCCCAAGTACTGTGATTAAAGGTTTGCGCCACCACCACTCAGCAGCCTATTAACTACTCTTAAGCCAAACAAGAGCTTTTACTTTTTCGTTAAAACGTAGGTGCTGGTGTTACTTCTATTTTTAGGCAAGGAAACGGAGAACTGATAATGCAAATTGCCTTACTCCTCTAGTGAGGTGAGAAGTCTGGATGCAAAGCAAAATTCGTTCCGCACTATCACCGCAATTTTGTCGACAAGAAATTATGGTAAGACGCTAAACTAAAATCCCGGGTCTAACAGTGAACAGCGACAGCAAAAGTTAATACGGACTTGATTTGTTTCTCTCATCCCCAAGAAAAGAGAGCGTACAGAACGCTTTAGTTGACTCCTTATCCCCTAAACAAGAGAGGCATTCACTAACTCTCAACGCTGTTCCCTAAAATGGTCAGTTTGCCTTGTACTGAGCGGATTGGCAGGCAGGCTTCAACAGGGAGGAGCCCGGCTCTGAAACTCAGTAATTAAATTCCAAGAAGCGCGGGAGCTCCCAGGCCAATCGGCTGGATCTTTCCGGCTGTCCTCAGAAATCTGGACAGCGGCGTCATCAGTTCCGGGCCGTGACGTTAGCTCACGCACTGAGCCCGCCCCCTGGGATCGCTCTGCGCTTGTGCACCTCCAATAATCCGGGAGTTGAGCCTCAGCTCCGCCCATTGTCCCCGGAAGTGAATACGGAAGCGCCTCACACCCCCTCAGCCGGCTGGGGCGCAGCCATCTTAATTCATATCTGAGTGGGCGGTGGCGTTTTTTGCGGCGGCTCTGGCTCTGAGGGACTGGGGGTAGCGTTACTGGCTTTGGTGGGATTGTTTTTAGTTTAAGTTTTTCTTTTTAGCTTCCCATTGCCGGCCTGTGTGTACGTTGTAATCCCCTGAGGCCATGTCAGGAGACGCAGCCGCGGAGCAGGTGAGGAACGGGAGCGGTGGGGCCTCGTGGCGACCTCTTCTCTCTCCGGCCCTGTGGGTGCGAACACTCCAGTCCTGTTCGCGTGAGGAAGGGCCCTGGAGATCTAGTGAACCCGGGGGTCGGGAGCACATCTCCTGAGGTCTCCCAGATTTTGGCTTTTCTGTGGCGTTCGTACGAATAAGTATTTGACTTAGACAAAAGCTGAGACCTTGCTTCGCCCTGTTCATTGCAGTTTCTTCGGTCGGGACGGTTTATTTCATAGCATTTTAGTCTTCCGGTAGTACCGGACTATTTTAACGTGTATCTGCATTGGCAGTATTTCCCTCTTCTGCTCCCCAGTTCCCTGTCCCCAAAAATAAAAATGAAACCAGTCTGTAAAATTCGGCCCCCGAGACAGCGAAGGTAAAAAGCAGCAGCCCAGAAGTAGAGCATGGCTATTCCGAGCTTTGGGGGAATTTTGTGGATTCGTTTTCTTTCTCTCTCGTCTAGGAACACTTTATCTTTGCTTTTATTTTTTATTTATTTTTTTTTTCCGAGACAGGGTTTCTCTGTGTAGCCCTGGCTGTCCTGGAACTCACTCTGTAGACCAGGTATCTTTGCTTTTACGACCACGAAAACATTGCAGAATTCGGTAAATTGGAAACTGGAAATGTGCTTTAGTCACTGTAGACATCATCTGTTTGGGGTTAGATATGAATGATATCTTAAGTATTTTACAAATCGGAATTTTAGATAATGAGGTCTCCCTCTTTTACTTGCTTGCTTTGGATAGGGTTTTACTGCGTAGCCCTGACTAGGCAGGTCCTTCTGACAGGCTTGCTTCCTTGACCTGCAGTGCTAGGGTTATTTGGAAATACTGGCGTGCATCTCCATGTTGGGTTCTTTTGCTCTTTTATATCCTAAATTTTGTAGGCTAGTGTTTGCCTTTTATTATAAAAAACAAAAGTGACTTTGTGAAAGATGTGTGTTTTGATCTTGATCCTAGTATAGTTTTTAAAAAAAGGTGGTCCTACAAAGTCCTGAATTTCCTATTGCTATAGTAACAAAATACACTTGTATTGTTTTTCTTTTGTTTCCCAAATTCCCAGCTTATAAAAAGTAGAAATTATTGGAGGTTGATGGATGAGGTAAAATAGCCCTGTATGTTAATGAAGTGTGGGTAAATTAGAACTTAATTACTTTGGGAAAGTGAGCGAAAAGCTTGCTTGAGGAACGATTTCGTTCCTGAAATCTTGCCAGTGCTTTTGCATTTTATCTAAAGTTAGGGTGCCCACGAATGCAATGTCTTTGAACTATTTTACTAAAACTATTTCTTTTACTCTGTTCTTCCCAGGCTGGCATTTTTGTTTTCTGAAAGTGAAGGAGTGATGTTGAAGTTTCACTGGATGTGTCTGAAATTCATTGTCTTATATAAATTTGTAAAGACAAAAATATTGCCATGGTTTTGTTTAGAACTGTGTGGGTTTTAGTTTTTGTTGTAGGTCATCCTGTTCCACCCCAGCTAGAGATTGAACCCTGAGCCTTGTGCATGCAGGGAAGCACTCAACCGCTGAGTTAAAAGCCTTATTAACACACTGTGATGTTTCTATGAAAACTGTGATGAGACCTTATAAACCTTCATTCTCCAAACCCCTTTTATTTTGACATTTGCCACTATGTAGTCCTGCTGTCATGGAACTTGCTACGTAGACCAGGTTGGCTTTGAATTAATGGAGATAGCCTACCTCTGCCTTGCTGAGTGCTAGGAGTAAAGATGGTACACCACCACACCTAGCCTTTTTTTTTTTTTTAATTTAGGAGTACTCTAATTGCAGCCTTTCAGCCTCAGTATCTGTAACAGTCATTCCTCCTTTGAATTTTATTGTGCAGTTGAACAACAAAAGAAGTTGAAGGAAAAACTCATGAACACCTATTATAATTTTCACCAAATCCAACATAGTTACAGGTCTTGTCGTATGTATGTGGTGTATGTGTGTGTGTGTGTGGTATATATGTATGTGGTATGTGTGTGTATATATATATGGTATATATGTGTGGTATATATAAATATGGTATTTCATGTATGTGTTCATACATGTAATGACTTAAAAGCTAGGATCTTGCTCATATTAGGCAAGCCCTACTTTTGATGTATATCTCTAACCTTGACATATTTTCTTTCTCCATACACATTTCTTTGAAAGTTGACATAATCACATTTCAGTCCAAACTATTTCAACATTCTCTTATATAATGACATTAATGCTGTTATGTAACTACCATTCCATTATCCCACTCAGAATCTAGTAATACCTTATTTTTGGGGGGAAGGGCTGTTGTTTGTTTCATTGTATCACAGCTCTGGCTGTTCTGGAACTCCATTGGTAGATGAGGCTGACTCACAGAGATCTGCCTGCCTCTGCTTCCCAAGTGCTGGAATTAAAGGCTTATGGAACCCCTCCTGGACTCTGTATTTTTTGAGATAGGGTCCTGTACAAGTTTGAGGGCAGACTGGTTCAGTTTGTAGCAGATAATGACCTTGAACTTCAACCTCCCAAGTACTGGAATCATAGGTTCTTTCCAGTGCACCTGACTCGATAATGATGTGTTTCTAACATATCCATATTCAGATTTGTTTTTGCCTCAAGAATGTGATTTATAGGGCTGCGGATGTTGTTCAGTTGGTGCTTGTGTAGCACGCACAAGGCTCTGGAATCCAACCTGGAGTACATCCTAAGCACTAATTAAGCCAGGCTTTGTGTCAAAAGACCTGTAATACCAGCCCTCTGGAGTAAGAGGCCAGAGGATCATAAGTTTGGAGTCATTGTTGGCTACATAGTAAGTTTAAGGGCAGTCTGAGCTATAAGAGACTTTGTCTCAAAAACAAGACAAAACAAAAACTAACCAAACACCAAAATATAATCTAGGTAAAACACTTGACTCCTGCATTTATGTATTTGCTTATCTCATAAACAGTCTTTCTATTAGACTGTACCTTTTCACCTATGTTGTCTGTTTGAAAAGACAGTTATTTTATCATTGAGATTTTGTTTGGGGAATTTTTGATGGTGCTATTTAATAGATCTTTTACTCTATTCCTCAGAGAATTTATAGTTAGGTCTGTTCTCAATCTCGGTAGGTTTGAAGTTAAATATCTTGGATAGAATATAGTACAAGTCATTTAAATGCTCTCGTAAATGGATGTATGTGAGAGAGTGTGTGTATGTGAGGGCTTAAGTGTGCTTAGACTTGTGGAGGTCAGAGGAGAACCTTTGAAAGTAGGTTTTCTCCTTCCACTCTAGGTCCTGGAGATTGAATTAAGGCTTGGTGTCAAGCGCCTTTACCTTGGGTCATTTTACTGGCCCAAAGTTTAGCTATGTGTGGTAGCATATTCCTGTATTCCCAGGACTCAGGTTGAGACAGAGAGGGTAGAAGACCATTGTGGACCCTGGAGGCCAATGGAATCTGATTCCCCTGGAGCTGGATACAGATGGTTGTAAGCCATTGTAGATGCTGGGAACCAAACTTGGCCCTCTGGAAGGGCAGTATTCACTCTTTAACTGATGAGCCCTCTCTCCGACCCCATTCAAAATGGAATTCTGTCTATAAATCAAACAAAATAAGGTAGCACTTTTTGCTGATTATTCCACTACCAATGATAATGTTTGTTTACTTGGTTGGTGTGGTGATTGCCAGATGTCTTCACTGGACTGTTTTCCCCTAGTAGTAATCTGTGTTGATACTGTCCTCAATAACCATCAGTTGACAAATTTGGAGTAGTTGGTTATTAATTGTAGGTAACAAATAGTTGGTTTATTTGTTTATTGAGACAGTGTCACTATATAGCCCTATCTGTCCAAGAAACCTTTATGTAAACCAGGCTATCTGAAACTTGCTACCATCCTGCCTCTGCTTCCTGGGTGCTAGGTTTACAGGGGGATGTGCTACCTGTCCTTTTTTTTTTTAAATATGTGTTTGAGTGTTTTGCATGTTTGTATATGTACCATGTGTACTCAAGGACCTTAGAAGGGACTTTTGATTCCCTAGAAATGGAGTTACAATTGTGAGCTACCATCTGGGTGTTGGGAACTGAACCTGGGTCCTTTGCAAGAGCTCTTAACCACTGAGTCATATTCACTGCAGATTTTGCATGGGGGGGAAAGGTGTAAAGTGTAGTGTATTTATCATTGAGCTCTTCTTTTCCATTTCTTCGTTTGTCCTCATTGCGTTGAAGTAAGTCCTCAGTTGCTGTGTTATTTGACTTTAGCTAACGGAGTAATTACATGATACTTTATAAGTGTAATGGGTTTGGTTTTTGGTTTTTGGTTTTGGTTTTTGGTTTTTCAAGAAAAGGTTTCTCTGTGTAGCCCTGGCTGTCCTGGAACTCACTCTGTAGACCAGGCTGGCCTCAAACTCAGAAATCCACCTTCCTCTGCCTCCCAAGTGCTGGGATTAAAGGCGTGCGCCACCTCTGCCCGGCTAAGTGTAATGGGTTTTAAAATGTGAATTGGCTATACAGTTCTTGGTGTTTAAGACAATGGCCAGAGGAAATCTGGAGAAATTGATTACTTAAAATGACCTATGTCTGGAAGGATGGCTCATTGGCTGAGAGGGCTCTCTATAATTTAGGGGGCTGGAGTTCAGTTCTTAGTGTTCGCATAAGGAGCCTCAAAAGTACCTATAACTCTAGCCCCAGGGATCCAATGTTCTCTTGGTCTCCTTGGGCACCTGCACATATCTCATGCACATAAATGAAAACAATTTTTAAAAAATGACCCTTAATTATGGGTGAGAAAAACCTAACTGAACTGAAGGCTATTAAGAGACAAGCATGGTGGCACATACCAGTGATCCCAGCATTTAAGAGACTGAAGAAGGATCTTGGGGTGGAGGCTAGTCTGAACTATACAGCAAGTCTTTCTCAGAAAAAAAGAAAGAAAGAATAAGAAAAGCATCATTTTGTGACTGTTCTGGTTTTTTTGAGATATGAGTGTGTGTGTGTGTGTGTGTGTGTGTGTGTGTGTGTGTGTGTGTGTGTGTGTGTTGTATAGACCAAGCTGATTTGGAACTTGTGGTGGGACTCCTGTCTCTGTCAGTCTTTTTCAACCAGAGGAGTCATGAGTCAGTGTTTTTCTGCTAGTGAAAAATAGCTTGCAGAGGCTAGAGAAAACAGAAAAAATATATGTAATGTGGTACACTTCTTAATGAGGAGAAAGTTGAAAAATCTTTACAGTATTTTCTGAAACCTAGTTTATTTTGTTGGTACTTAGAATCTGTTTTAAAGTAACAGTATTACCAAATAATGTAAAAGTCAGGGTGAATATGAGGGGAGGTTGGGAAGAAAGCAGGATAATGAAATATGTTGGGCAGTGTATGTTTTGGACTCAGTTATTTTTATATGTTTAATAAAATTTCTCCATTGTAACCTTTTCTGTGTTCCTCCATGGTGTTTGGTATAAGACAATTTTGAGTAGGTAAACTGGTTTGATTTTAATATTTCTTAGAAAAACCAGACTTCTATTTTATTTGGCAATAATTGTTCCTAAGAGTACTAGATCTGTCCTTTGTTCTGTTTGTTTGTTTGTTTTTCCTTTTTAGAGCTACAACAAAAAGGAACTTAGTAGAGATTGCATTTGCTGTTTCTGGATGTAAAGGAATATATATTATATTATATTTATATATTATATTATATTATATTATATATCTCCCAGGTAGAATGGCAAAAATCAGTATTCAGGTGTTTTTATGTATTCATTACTATTGCTAAAAACCAGATCATTGTTTTAAGCTTTTCTACTATATTCCATGTCTGCATTTCTCCTTAAAACAGAGCCCAGTTGTAAATTTGGGTCATTTTGTTTGGGCAGTTGGCAGTTGTATGGGAAAAACTCTAAAAGGGGATCAGTGAGGTTTTTCTTTTATTTATTTAGTTATAGGGTGTCTTTATAGTCTAGGCTGGCCTGGAACTCTTGGGCATTGAGTGCTGGGATTTCAAGTATATGCTACCTTACCCAGCTATTTAAGCTTTTTTTTTTTTTTTTTTTTTCCGGTTTTTGGTTTTTCGAGACAGGGTTTCTCTGTGTAGCCCTGTCTGTCCTGGAACTACTCTGTAGACCAGGCTGGTCTCGAACTCAGAAATCCGCCTGCCTCTGCCTCCAAGTGCTGGGATTAAAGGCATGCGCCACCACTGCCTGGCTTTTTAAGCTATTTTTAAAATTTGATTGATAATTTAATTCTGTAAATATTGAATAAAATTAGAATGACAAAATGTATGTTCTGTACTCTATTTTTTAATATTCCACTTAATCTAGTGAACTAACAGCTTGGGTACTTTTGTTTGAAAGAGCCTGGATAGTCAAATTCCAAAAGGTTAAGTTTTTGCTTTTTTGTTTGTTTGTTTGTTTGTTTGTGTTCTTCCTCCTTTTGTTGTTTGTTAACTGGGTCTTTGGCAGATCTGGCTGGCCTTGAACTCCATCTTCCAAAGTGCTAGGGATTATAGGCATGTTCTCAGCTCAAAGATTTATTTTTCCATGGGTAACCTTCCGTTTTAGTCTCCCAGATGCTAGATCACGGGTTTGTGCTAGCACCAAGCTAGACTTTTTCTTCAGTGTTTTGTTAGTATTGAGGATTGAACCTTGAGCATCATGCTTGCTAGACAAATGCCTATATCCCTAGCCCAAGAGTTTTCTTAATGGTGAGTTTCTTGCATTGCTCCACAGAGTTACATCCCCAGCCCTATGTATTAATTTGTATTTGCTTCCTAGGGGATGAAATTACTATGATTACTATTTCAAACAACATCTTACTCGTTTGTTTGTTTGTTTTTAAGTTTTTAAATTAAATAGGATTTTTGTTTTTGGAAAAATTGGAGGGATTATTGCTATGTAATACCAGTTACAGACTGCTTTTCTTGAAAACAGTTCGTTTATATTTGCAAAGGAACGTAGATCCAAGCTAGCATCTCATTCTAAATGTGACATCTGTCCTTTAATATACTTTATTCATCGAATATGCTCAATTAAGTTTGTACTTACTCTAAGAAAGTTATAGAATGCTGCTGTGACCAATTTTTTTTTTTTTATCGTTTATTTATTTTAGTTTTACAAGGCATGTTTTCTTTGTGTAGCTTTGGCTGCCCTGTAACTAGCTCTGTAGACCAGACTGTCCTCCAACTCAAAAAAATCCATCTGCTTCTACCTTCCAAGTGCTGAGATTAAAGGCATGTGCCACCACTGCCTGGCTATTTATTTTTCTTTTGAGGCAGAGTCTCACTATATACTCCTGATTGCCCTGGAACTCACTATGTAGACTATGTTTTTGGAAGAAGGTTGCAGAGAGAAATGACTTCAAATATATACTGTCTGCAGTTTTCTTAGTATTTTAGCAAAAATTCAGTTAGGATCATTTGGGTTTGGTACCACCTTTATTTTTTTAGATTCATGATATTTGGAAAAGTATTTAGAAGCAATAGAGTGGATAATAGTTATGTTTATGATATTTCTGAGGTGATTTTTGTCATTATGTTGAACATTGAACAGTAAACATGCTTACACAAACTATATGTTACATCCTGGGGTTTTGAGGTAGGGATATATGTGTACATATATACATATAATAACCTATGAGCTCACTGATATAAGTTAATGGCTAATGGCAGGATTCTATTAGCCTCTAAAGGGCACAATTGAACAAAACAGTAAAAAATAAAGTGTGCAAGAGCAAATGATGCAGTGAGGGGCATTGCTGTTGGAGTATGATGGAGCACTTGCCTGGAATACAGATGGGGGGAAGTAGGGAGAGAGAGAGGAAGCTGCTTCCTGGCCTGATGGGGCATACTGGTTGGTGTTTTCCACTGTATTAGGAGTAGAACTCAGGGTCTCAGGCACACTAGTCATATGCATTCTGTCTTGTTGGTGAGATAGGGTCTTACTCTGTAACCTGGATTGCCATAGAATTCACTATGTAACTTAGGCTAGCCACAATCTCAGAGCAGTTCTGCCTCACTCAGTCTCCTAAGCACTGTCATAGGCATGAACCACCATGCCTGAATAATATTGTTATATAGTAAACTTTTTGACAGGGTCTGGCTGTGTAGCCAAGGTTGCCCAGAAACTCCTGATTTTCTTGTCTCAGCTTTCTGACTAAGACAGGGTCTAACTTTGTAGCCCCAGCAGATTGGAATTTAAGAGATGCACCTGCCTCTGCCTTTCTAGTGCTGACATTAAAGGTATGCAATACCACACCAGGTTCACACCTTACTTTTTTGTTTGTTTGAGGCAGAGTCTCACTTTGTAGTTCTGGCTGGTGGCCTGGAACTCACTACAAGACCAAGACATTGTAATCCTCCTGCTTTTGCCTCCTGAGCATGCATCATGCTTGGCTACCCCTTACTTTTTAAGGGTTTTTTTTTTGTTTCTTTTTGTTGTTTGATTGGCTGATTTTTGGTTTTTCAAGACTGTTTCTTGGTAGTCCTGGCTGTCTTTGAAATTGCCCTGTAGACCAGGGCAACCTGGAACTCACAGATTGGCCTGCCTCTGCCTCCTGAGTACAGGATTAAAGGTGTGTGCTACCACCACACTTTCTGAGGTTTTTTGTTTTGTTTTGTTTTTTTCACTAAAAACAAATGATTATGTGTTATTCTGTGCTGTCTATTTTGATTAAAAATATATTTAAGTATTTAAGGCAGCAACCCAGTTTTTATATTGTACTTTGTATTATTATATGTGCTAGACCTCTGTTTACACTAGCTAGCATCACTTTCAACACCAGCAATGAAACTGTGATGGTCAAGATGTCACTAAACTCAAATGTGGAATTTTTCAACATCATTATAGAGTCCCATTTGATATGTGGCATTGATTAAAATATTATATCATATACTGTTTCTCATAGTTGAGTTTAGGGGTCATTTTTGTCAATTATCTATGTGCTTTATGAAAATACAGGTGTCTGTGACAATTTTCAGATTGCTGTCTCTGATTCTGTTGATAGACTGACATTTTTCACTTACAACATCTACTAAAAAAGAAAACATGTACTTGGAGTGATTTTAAGTAAATGGAAGCTTGAAAAACCTCATAATTTTAGGGAGGAGGATTATTACCTTAAATTTATTCACTAGCTCACACCTATGATAGTCTCAGAGTATAGAACCGACTGGGCTTGAATTCAGGCTTTTAGCTTCAGCTTCTGAAGTGCTGGGATTACAAGTTGAACCACCATGCCCAGCTATTAATTGCTTTTTAAGTATATATATACTTGATAAAAATGAGTGGTAAAACTGCAAAGTATATGAATAGTATTTTACTGATTTTTCCTCCTTAACTCTCCCTAAACTACAGTTAATACATTCAAGAATTGAGGTTCATCTCTACATGTTTAGTTGGCCATGCAAAAGAGTTTATTATCCAAGAATAGGTTTAAATCCTCTTAAGTCCTATTCTTTTCCTCTTTATTTATATATATATATATATATATATATATATATATATATATATATATAGAGAGAGAGAGAGAGAGAGAGAGAGAGAGAGAGAGAGAGAGAGAAGGGTCTCTATGTAACCATCCCTGTCTATCCTATCCTGGAACTTATAGAGATCTACCTGTCTCTGCTTCCCAAGTGCTGGGATTAAATAATGGCTTGTGCCACCATATTTTTATTCATATTTTTTAAGCTTTATTTTTAAATTATTTTTAATTATGTGTGTGTTGGGTTTGTGTATGAGTACAAGTGCTTTCAGATGTTAGAGCCATCAGATCCCTCTAAAGCTGGAGTTTCGGGTGGTTGTGAGCTGTCTGACATGGGTTCTGGGAATTGAACTTGGGACTTATGGAAGAACAGTAAGTGCTCTTAACCACTGAGCCATCTCTACAGCTCCTCCTCTCCTCATATTTTTGATATGTATCACTTAGATGAAGCCAGTCTCTTTTTTAAATTGTGTGTATACATATAGCCCAGGCTGACCTTTGAGTTTGCTGCAATCTACCTGTGTCAGTCTCCCAAGTGTTAGTATACAGGTATGAGTCGATATGCCTGCCTAAACTAATTTCTATTTCTATTTCTTTTTCACTTTGACCCCCTATGTAACAGCCCCTCCAGCTTACCCTGAATAATTATTTGGAAAAAATTCTGTCCTCTTTTACCTCCCTAGTACAAACAGAAAAATTGCATGTTTTCATTTATTTTTGTTTTTATGATGCTGGGAATTAAACCCAGATCCTCATTCATGGGTAGGCAAATGCTTTAGCACTGAGCAGTCCTCAGCCTTGGTTATTCTTTTAAAAAATAGTACTTACTGGGTTTGGAGAAGTGGCTCAGCAGTTCAGAATACTTGTTGCTTTTGCAGAGATTCAGTACCCTCAGCACCCATATGTCAATTAACAGCCACCTGTAACTTCAGTTCCAGAGGAATTGATGCCCTCATCTTACCTCTGTGGGTGCTGCATGCACACAGTACACAGACATACATACATACAGGGAAAACATCTATATACATAAATAAAAATAAATAAAGACATGTTTTAAAAAAATACATGTCTGTCTTGCGAGCTGAGACTCAAACATGGGCTTTTTAGGCTTGCTAGACAAATGTTCTATCTACTACTAAGTCACAATACCCATCTCCTTTCCTTCTTTCAAAAGAAATGTTTATTTTGTTTTATGTGTATGAGTGTTTTGTCTGCGTTAAGAGATGGTTAGGAGTCACCATCTGAGTGCTGGGTACTGAACCCAGGTTTTTTGGAATAGCCAGGACTCTTAACCAAACCATCTCTCCAGCCCCCTCAGTTAGATGCTTAAAATATCACCCAAATAAACAACTGTTGGTTGGGGAATAGTTCAGTAGTAGAGTCCTTGCCTGACATGCACAATACCTAAGTTTGTTTGCTCTGTGTACAAAACAATCACAGCCATCTTTCTCTTTTTCTTGTAAAGTACATCTTTATAAAATACATCGTGGTTTAGCAGGGGTGTGGGGGGGTTTCAAGACAGGGTTCTTTGATTAGCTCTGACTGTGTCCTGGAATTGACTCTGTAGACCAGGCTTCTGAGTTCAGTACTTTGAATATTTTAAATTCATTTTTAATTTCTAATGTAAGCACTGATAAAGCCTACATCTGTAAGAAATCTCTTTGGATATCTTGGCTAGGCAGAGTGGGTACTCCTTGGGATGCAGAAGTAGATGGGTCTTGAACTGAAGGCCAGCCTGGGTTATACAGTAAAATCCTGTCTCAAAACAAAGAAAAAAAATGTCAGTGTACCTTTTAAAAGGGTGGATTGTGTGGTATGTGATTCATGTCACAAAGTTATTACTAAAAATAATTATGTTATAATGAAACCTGATAATAACTAATATAATGCATAATATACTTACTATAGCCTCCATCTTGTAGTCAATTGTGATATAAATTGTTATTCACAAAGAAAATTAAGTGATGGATAGAGCCCTGGGCATTAATTTAGCTTTTGTTGAATTTATTTAGTTTAGTGCTCCCACCCTTCATGTTTCACACTAGTGTTGCCTGAAGGCAAAAGCTAGAGTTTGGTACTTTTTTTTGAGACATGGTTGCACTATGGAGTTCTGGCTGTTCTGGAATTCAGCTGTGTAAACAAGCTGGCCTCAAACTCAGAGATATACCTGCTTCTGCCTCTGAAGTGTTAGGATTAAAGGCTACCTGTACTTTTGTTGAGCTGTGTGTGTAGTTGCAGCCTTTGTCTCTATTGCAGATGGGCACTAGAAACTTTGCTGAGTTTTCTTTCTGTGTCCTGTTTCCTTTAGCAACAGAGCTAGGAAATAAATAACCCAATTCCTTATAGAGACTCAAGTCTATCTTTTTAAATTTTTTTTAAAGACTATTTTATTATATGTAAGTACACTGTAGCTGTCTTCGGATACTTTTTCTTCTCACTCCGGCCCCCCTCGCTCCAGTCCCGCTCGCAGTAGCTGTCTTGAAACACCCCACCATGTGGTTGCTGGGATTTGAACTCCGGATCTTCAGAAGAGCAGTCAGTGTTCTTAACCACTGAGCCATCCCTCTAGCCTTAATAAAAATATTTTAAAAGGGGTTGACTGCTCTTCCAGAGGTCCTGAGTTCAATTCCCAGCAACCACATGGTGGCTCACAACCATCTGTAATGGGATCTGATGCTCTCTTCTGGTGTGTCTGAAGACAGCTACAGTGTATACAGTGTACTCATCATATATATGAAGTAAATAAATAAAATTTTTTAAAAAAATATTTTTATAGTATATACTAATTAGTCATTGATTTTCATTGTGGTATTTTCATAGAAGTATATAATGTATTTTGATCATATTTACCCCTTTTATCCTCTTCTGTTCTCTCCTCTTGAGCATGTAATCCCCCTTCTGTACTATATGTCTTCCCCTCTACCTTTTTAAGGGGCCTGGTGAGTTTCATTAGGGTTGCTTAGGAGCATGGCATCCTACCAGTAGTTATACCACCAAAAAAAAGTCTCGTTCTGTCCCAGCAACTACTAACTGCTCATACATGCCCAGGAGGGGCCTAGTGAGCCCACACTCACTTTACAGGCCTAATGCAGGTAATCACAGCTGCTTCGTGTTCTTGGGTGCAGTGACCGTGTCCTGCCAGGAAAGCAACTTTCTGTACCACATCCCCTTTCTAATCATTTCCACTCCCACTTCTGAAGTGAGCCTTGGGGAAGCTGATGTAGGTGTCCAGTTTAAAACTGAGCATTCAGCAGTCACTTGTTCTCATCATTTTGACCAGTCGTGAGTCTGTGATAATTAACTACTGCTCATTGCAAACAGAAGCTTCTCTGACCAAACCTGGCAGCAGCAGTAATATATGGGCATAAACATAATTATTTAGAGGGCAGTTTGACAAGTAGATTATGCCCATTTAGCAAAAACAATTGTAGCTTCCTCATAAAGGACCTTTCCCATCTCTGTCTATGCCACCATGTCTTTTTTTGCATATCCTAGGAAACAGGAGTTTTCCTTTGTTCCATAGTGACATATAATTTTCCTGTGCTTAATGCTGCAAGTAGTAAGTCGTGAGTAGCTAGCTATTCCTTTGAGGTGGGTGCTGGGATCCGAACTCCAGTCCTCATGAATGCAAAGCAGGACAAACTGAACCTTTTCCTTAACCCTCCTTTTAATCATCCTTTTTTATTATTATTTTTATTGTGTATATGTGTGATGCTCATGAACGATATGTACATATGAGTGCATAAAGGTCAGAGTACAACTTTTCTGGGTTCCAGGTATTGAACATAGGTTATCAAGTTTGCAATCTTGCCAGCCTCCTTAGTGCCTAGTTCTTATTTAATTTTAAGTGTTTTTGTTTGTTTGTTTGTTTGTTTGTTTTGTTTTTTGTGGTTGTGTGGTTATGGGTGTTTTGCCTCGGTGTATGTATCTCTGTGCACTATGGTCATGCCTGGTGCCTGAGAAACCAGACTTAAAAATTCTGAGGCTCAATACAGATGCTGGGAATTGAACCTTTGTAAGAGAGCTCTTAACCACTGAATCAACTTTTAGGCTGTTTTTAATCCATGATTTGAGGCCTCTTAGGAACTCTTTCCCCCCCCCTTCCAATCTTTGTTGTTGTTTTCCATTCACCCCTACACCCCATGATAGGGTCTTACTTCTGAATGCCTGGGGATTATAGTTGTGTGTCACCACACCTGGCTGTAATTACTGTTTTAAAATTACCTCAAAACAACACTTCTTGGTTATTTAATTGCTTTGTGTATCTTTGTTTTGTGGGGTAGTGTGTTCCCAGGGAGGCCAGAAGAGACTGTCAGACCCCTTGGAACTGGGGTCACAGGCATTTGGGAGGCGGGCGCAAGGGTTGGGAGGATTGGAATGTGGGTTTTCTGAAAGCAGCTGCTGCTCTTAACTGCTGAGCTGTCTCCAGCCTGCTTGGTTTTGTTTTTTGAAACAAGTTCTTACTTTGTAGCACAGACTGTCCTTGAACTCATTGTCATTTTTTTGCCTCCTAGGTTCTGACCTTGCAGATATGAGCCACCATGCCCCTCTAAAAATTTTTTTTTTGATTGATTTTTCAAGTAATAAAAACCTTTTGAGAAAGAATTCTCTGCTTTGTCAAGTGCAGGGACTACTTCAATAACACTTGGAGTATACTTGGCATTGAGCAAGTGTTTCTCAGTTGGATAGTGAAAATTCAGAGTTCTAAGGGTATGGTGTATATACGTTGTGTATATGTGCCCCCCTGCCAGCCTAAAGTCTTATTTTAGTCATTATGTAGATGGTAATGTGTTGCTACTTACACTTACTGTTTTCAGTGACTCCAAATTTCATAATTTTTGAGTGATTCTTTCAGACATGGCTATTTAAATTATCAATCTTATGCAGCAGGCCAGTGAGCTGACTATTTTCTTGTATATTGTGTAGTAGTGTAAGTTGCTAGAAATCAGTATCAGATATTCATATTAGATTTTGGTCAGTTTGATATGCTTCAGAATATCAGTGTTAGTTATATAACATTTCATTTCTATCCCATTGGATAAATTTCATTTCTTTTGGGTGTTTAAAAAGTTATTTGCCCTTTGTCCATCAGTGGTTCCAGGCTTTCTTTACTCTAGGTAGTCACTCTGCTACTGAACTATTTACCTGGCTGTGTTCTCTTTATTTGTTTTCTTTTAGAGTCAGTGGGCTTTCACATTATTGACTGGATTTTGTGCTAGTAAGCTTAGTGGTTGCTACTGTCCTTTCATGTGTGCTCCCCTCCCATATCCACCCTCCCCGAAAACTCCATTTTAGAGACAGGGTATAACTGTGTATCCTTGACTGGTTTGGAATTCACCGTGTAGACCCGGCTGGTCTCAAAAACCTACAAAGATCCTCTTGCCTTTGCCTTCCAAGTTCTGAGGTTATGTACCACGTGCCTGCCTGTGTGTTGTTTTTCTTATACTAAATTTAAACTTGATGTAGTTAACTTTATTTAAAAGCTTATGAAAAACTTTGTATCTCAGAATATTGTGTAGTTCTGTATGTGTGTACTAAAGATAGACCCCAAGGTTTTGCAATAAAAAAGGACTTTTGCAGGGCTTTTTTTTTTTTTTTTTTTTTTTTTTAATGATTAACTCTTTGTTTCATCTTTATTTTGGTGAACAAAAAAGTGGGTTTTTTTTTTTTTTTTTTTTTTTTTTTTTTTTTTTTTTGGTTTTTCGAGACAGGGTTTCTCTGTATAGCCCTGGCTGTCCTGGAACTCACTCTGTAGACGAGGCTGACC
The DNA here is from genome assembly GCA_028551405.1 of Uromys caudimaculatus. Lineage (NCBI taxonomy): Eukaryota > Metazoa > Chordata > Mammalia > Rodentia > Muridae > Uromys > Uromys caudimaculatus. Next base: position 68,350,939 of record CM052701.1, on the reverse strand, counting down.
TCGAACTCAGAAATCCACCTGTCTCTGCCTCCCGAGTGCTGGGATTAAAGGCATGCATCACCACTGCCCGGCTTGGCTTTATCTTAATAAACTTGATTTCAATTTTTTTTTTTTTTCACATTTGCTGGAAATCACCATCTGATATAAAATGCTATCTCTATGCCCTTGGAGCAAACTGAATAAAGCAACACAATGAAGAAAAAAAATGCTATCTCTATTATTTAGTGTTTTCCATATATTCCCATATTTTTGAGCCATATTGGTTCAGTGATTAATTTGTTAACATAACCAAATTTTAAATGTTTTAATATGTGGGTGGAGCTACTTTTCTTCCTTAAGTTTCTTTCACTAGTCATAAAGCTCTTATATATTAGTAAAGGATAATTTTGATTTAGATTGCAGAAGTCTTAGAAACCCTGTCTCGAAAAAAACCAAAAAAAAAAAGAATATGTTCAAACTGATGTGGTGACTCATACTGGTAATCCTAGAGCTTTGGAGACTGCAACAGGAGGTTCTCCAGCTTTCAATGCCAGCCTGATTACAGAGTGAGATCCTGACTCAAAAACCAAAATATATAAATAAAAATTACTTCTAAGTAAATTCATATCTTTCAGTAGTTAAGGCTAATCTATTTCTAAGAAAAGAGTTTATTTCTCACAGGCAATTTTATTCTAAAAGGATAACTTTTAAAACTTTTTCTAGATTGTTGCTTGACTGAATTATTTCTTAATAATTCTCTTATAAAAGGGGGCAGTGCCAGCTATGATGGCATATAGCTTTTATCCCAGCACTTTAATCCTGGCAGAGGTAGGTGGATCTCTGTGAGTTCAAGGCCAGCCAGCCTGGTCTATATACTGATTTCCAGGACATCCAGAGCTTATGTTAGTATTTGTAGATTTCTTTTGAGTGTTATTTTTCATTTTAATATGTAGGAATATTTGAAACAATTTGTGAAATAAAATTTGTATTCATGCTGCTTGGTACTAGGTGCTGCTTTTTTCTTTCATTTTTAGTGTGTGTGTTTTTCCTGCTTGTATGTATATGCACCATGTATGTACCTTATGCATGTAGAGAATAGGGCAGTGGAACTGGAATTATAGACAATTGTGAACTGTCATGTGTGTGCTGAAGTCTGAACCCAGGTTCTTTGGAACACCAGCAAATGCTCTTAACTGTTAAGGAATCACTCTAGCACCTCTCTTTTCTTCTAAGAGGTTTTTGCACACACGTGTGCAATGCTAGGGTTTGAACTTAGGGCCTCAAATGTTTGGCAAGTTCTCTACAATAACAGAAAACTATACTCAAAGCACTAAAAAATTTCTACAATAAAACTAAAACCAATTTATTAAACAACTGAGAAGTGTTGGGGATGCATGTGATGAAGTGGTAGAGTACTTGACTAACTATATGTAAGGACCTGGTTATTAAGGCACAGGGGATTGGGGGGAGTTAGGGTGCCAGAGTGTGGGGGTGTTTGGAGAGTACAAGTTTTTAAAGATTTACTTGGTATGTGTATGTGTATATCTGCATGGGTTTACATGTATCATGTATATTTAAGTGCTCAGAGAAGCCAGAGGGCTTCCTATTTCCTGAAACTGAAGTTATAAGTAGTTGTAAGTCATTCTTTGTGAGTTCTGGGAACTGAGCTCAAGTCCCCCCTAAGAGCAACAAACAATCTTAACTTGTGAACTATCCTTGTTTCTTGTTTTGTTTTTAAGACAAGGTCTCACCATATATCCCTAGCTAGCCTAGAACTCTTTACCCTCCACCTTCTTGTGCCTAGTAAGTGCTGGGATCAAGGGCATATATACCACTGTGCCTGGCCTGGCTCTAATACTCACCATCTAAATGGGACCAATATGAGTATCTTGTTTTCTTTTTAAGACAGGCTGAATACCTGTAATTCATGTTCTTCTATCCTCAGCCTCTTACGTGCTAGAATTGCAAATGTATGTGGCCATGCCTGATTTAATATATTTTAAGTTTTCTGTTTATTGCATTCATCTTTATATGTAACACACACACACACACACACACACACACACACACACACACACACACACACACACACACACACACACACACATACAGACACCTGAGACAAAGTATCATATAGCACAACCTGGCATAGAGCTCATGTAATTGAGGATAGCTATCTTTTGCTTTTCCTATTTCTACCTCTTGAATGCTAGAATTACTGGTGTGAACTACCACACCCAGTATGTGTGGTACCCGAGACTTCATGCATGCTAGGCAGACACTAAAAATAAAGCTACATCTTATCTTAATCTCTTGTGTAGTTTTCTTTGTGCTGTATAAACAAACTACAAATTGTATGCTTGAACAAAAATAAATGATCACTCACTCTTTTAATGCAGTCCTGGCTGTCCTAGAACTTGCTATATATATAGGCCAGGATGATCTCCCTCAGAGATCCTCCTATCTCTGCCTCTTCAGTGCTGAGATTAAAGGCATGCGCCACCAAGCCTACCTGTAACTTCTGATAAAGTGTAATGTTCACGTTTTCCACATAATGCCTTCCTTTTAAAATGACATTCTAATACTCTGTACTAACATTGGATCTAGGAATAGATGTGTTTGTTCTTAATTGGACATGAAAATTTTAAAACAATAACTTCAGTTTGTTATTCTTCTTTTTCCCCCTTCAGGCAGCTGAATATGTCCCAGAGAAGGTGAAGAAAGCGGAAAAGAAATTAGAAGAAAATCCATATGACCTTGATGCTTGGAGCATTCTCATTCGAGAGGCACAGGTTTAGTGATATAGGATTACATTTCCTTCTCTATGGGTCCAATCACACTACTTGATTCTGCAGTAATAATATATTTATACTCCTAACATTGTAAATGCTGTTTATTGATTTTCAATTTTAGAACCAACCTATAGACAAAGCACGGAAGACTTACGAACGCCTTGTTGCCCAGTTCCCCAGTTCTGGCAGATTCTGGAAACTGTACATTGAAGCAGAGGTTAATATTTTATTTATTTTTTCTTATATAGCATCTGATGTCAATTACAGCTTACACTATAGTGATAGAAAAGAAGTTAGGAGCATAGTATAATCGGGACAAGGAGGATTTAAATGTTTCTGCCTTTATTTTGTAAAATAGGTATGAAGGAGTAATTAAAATGACTTTGAAATTTGAGTCTCACAAGCTGATGATTGTTGCATTTTGGAGTTGCAACAACATTAAAACAGTTTCAATGGTGTTGGAGTGCTTTAGCCTTTTATTTACTTGTCATGTGTCAATTTATTGCCTCCTGTGTCATTTATTTAGAACTCATTTGTCTTTTCCTATAACAAACTAATACGAAATACAGAAATGTTGGCTTAGTTTAATAGAGTATTGTAAATGTCTGGTAAAATGAAACATGTTGGAGAGAATAATTATTTCACATTTTAATTTTATGAAAAATGCATGGTTTGTTAGTTTAAGGACTTCAATAATTTAAAGTTAATTTTGCCATATGATAAAGCTTACATTCTACAGGAATAAGCTAATATGACTCAAACTTTTTAACCATAATTTACCCCAATTATATTGATTTCTCTTTCCTTTTGTTTGTCTTAACTTGAAATCAGATATGTTTATGTTAATGAGTAGCATCCCATTCTTGATTATGATTAAAGAAAAAAACCAAAACCTTAATTTTTTTATTTTTTTATTTTTATTTTTTTTTTGGTTTTTTGAGACAGGGTTTCTCTGTGTAGCCCTGGCTGTCCTGGAACTCACTCTGTAGACCAGGCTGGCCTCGAACTCAGAAATCCGCCTGTCTCTGCCTCCCAAGTGCTGGGATTAAAGGCGTGCACCACCAATGCCTGGCGCAAAACCTTAATTTTTAAAAGACTAGAATTAGCAGTCAAAGCTGTAATAAAATGTTAATGTCCCGGTGTCAATTGGCACTAAGTAATCACTCACAGATTAAAAATTAATGGGATGGAAGGGAGAGATAAAAATAGTTGGAATATCTACATTAAACTGAAAATCATGACCATTTCTTTTTATTTATACTACTTTATGCAGTAATATTTTGTAATATAAATTCTCAACATAAGTACTCTGCAGCCCCAGCTGTAGCAGAAATTTGCTCTGTGTAACTCTTTTGGGCCTCTGAAAGGACTTTATCATCACTGATACTGAATAGACTGTGTAGCACAATATCACCTTTGGTGCATCCTCAGAATAGTTCCAACAGCCACATACTTACACAGAGGTTCAGGTGTACTCAATTGAAGCTGTTTGGATTGTGTTATTTCGGGGGAACAAATTACTGGGCAGTAACAGGAACATTTGTGTGGGTGTGTAGGTGGGTGTGTGTATGTTGCATGTTTGTGTTTGTGTGCGTGAATGAGACCGTAACTTATGAGGAGTCTGGTAGTTTGATGCATAGCCATATCTTTATGGTTTCATCACCTACCCTCTGGAACCATTTTGTTCCTCTGTATATTTGAATCATCAAAGTAGATGGATTTGAAACTCAGTAGGTCTGTCTTGAGTGTGCTGAAGACAATGCTGCTTCCTATTACCCGATAAAACCAAGAACCTGAATCACATGCACGAGTGGTTTTACCTCCTAGTCTGACTTTACAAACACATTAGTTTGTATTTAAACTCAAGAATCAAGCATGATTATGATTCAAAGATAATTATTTTTGAAAAACAAAGTAGGACCTTCTGAGTTACAAAATTCTCCAAAATTCAGATACTAAGTTAAGCTGAAATTGGGAGTGAGGTTTTATGTCTGTAATTATAAACAAAGTTTTTTTTCTCTCCCCATTTCTAAGTATAAAATACAAACTGTATTCTGAAAAAGAATTGCAAGAGAGAGAGAGAGTAGACATTATTCCAAGGGGCTGAAAGTTATTTAAATAACAGATTTGTTTCATAAAACAGTTGAGAGCTGCTAGGAGTTGCCTGGTTTGTTTAATGTTTGCAGCTATTTTACACTCAGACACACACACAGAAATATATATATATATATATATATATGTATGTATGTATAAAATACAAGTGCAGAAAAATGTCTGTATAAAAACTATTATTGAGAAAAATGATACCAAATATATGTGTGTTTGCTTTTTTTTATATTTCTGGTTTAGGAATTACAATGTTAAATTAAATGCTGGTTTCAGAAATACCTAAGCTGTCTTTCTCTTTCCTGGTTTACTCTTCTTATTTTCACATTTATCTTTTGACCCACACAAGAAGCAAAAATTTTCTTTGGTCATGTCACTTGATGTGGCCTTTATTTTTGTTGAAGACATATAGCCTATTTACAGTACCCATAATACTAGACTCTATTGTTTTATAACATCCTGTATGCACACTCAAGAAAATAAAGCTTTGTTAAGACATTATTGTAACTCGGTATTTCATGGTGGGGCAATTATGATGTAACATTTGTTTATAATTCAGCTAAACTAATCTATAGCTAAATACATTAGCTTTTTTTTCCTTACTAGAACAAACATCTTTAGTAAATATGCTTCTTTAGGAAAAATTCCCATGAAAATTTCTTGTAAATTCTGTTTCAATACAGAAAGAACAGAAGAAAACAGTTTAAAAAGTTATTTAAGTTTGAAATATGAATTAAAATAAGTATATCTAAACAGTTATTGATACAAAAGCTTTTCTCTTATCAATGACAGCATTGTATACATTTATTGATGTAAAATACATGGTTTTACATCAATGGGATCCTTAATTTGTTACTTAGGTGTTTGTTTTCCTGTTTTGCTACAGTTTAAAAATATTGGAGGTAAATTCTCCTAGTGGGTAGACATTTAGAATCAAATTTGAGTGTTTTTATAAAATTTGAAAATTAGACTAACATACTTAACTGTGATATATAATATTTAGAATCATTTTTTTCCTCAAAATGCATTACTTTTCTTTTGCATTTTATAACTGCTATCCCAGAAGATTTCAGAAGAAAATCAAGAAATAACATGATAGTGCATTATCAGGAACAGTGCCTAAATATGACTGCCTAGTTTTTATGTAAAAGAAACAGTTTAGTGTATCTACAGCTTTATTGAGTTGCATATAATGTTTTTAGTGAATTCTAGTCTTCTTTCAGCTTAAGAAACACAGTTTTTTCTTGTTCAGTATTTTAGGGTCTTTTAGCCAGAATGAGTCCCAGTGCTCTTTACAGAGCCACCTTTCTTGGGGATTTAAGTTATCGTGAAATTGAGGAACATTACATAATTTTGCTATATTCCCTTAAATTTCTCTCCCTCTTTGTGGTTTCCGTAGCTTTTCACATAATTAGGCGATCACTGTGACATCATATATAAGGTACAATATTTTATTGTTCCGAGTAATTTGAATTGAGCCACATTCATAAGGCTTTTCGAACGGAAGGATGTGCTCATTGGTAGCTGAAGGAGGAAGAAGTTATGCTGCTGGTCATAGCACTGATGCACCTTGCTGTCTGAAAGCTGTGATTTAATAAAGCATGTAGAGAGTTGATGGCTTTTCATTTAAAAATTTAAATGTGAGTTCTTTGATCTATACTTGTTTTTTCTTTCCTTATAAATAGTAGGTTTTAAAGTATAATTTTTACTTTTCTCAAAAAATAACCTTACTTGGAAAATGGAAATGAACTCAGGATGGAATATGAGTGACTTAAATTGAAATAAACTTCTCCATTCTTGATTCTGTTTTAATGCCTTTACATAGCACTTTAAATTCTGTATTACAATGTTTTGTATCTACTCAGCTTTATATAGCCCTATATTTAAAAATCTGTACTCTTTAGATCTACTTTTCCTGTTTGTAATAAATGTTGGTCCATGTCTGTGTGATTATTCAGATTTTACTCTAAAACTCTTCTTTTTCTATTGTTTCACAAATGCATAAATATAGAGAAAAATAATAGGAATTACTTGCAACCATAACAGTGATCAGATATCTGAAAGTGCTTTGGTTAATTATAGTACTGTTTTACAAATGAAAGAAGTATTTGCATACTTACTGTTACAAATAGTAAATTATTTTTAAGTTTTATTGTATCTTTTTCCTTTTCCCCACCCATTGGTGTAGCACTAGATATTTAAGTGTTGTTACTATTATTAGCAGTCTATAGTTTTTTTCTCCTGAGATCCAAGGCTTTTCATACTAAAACTTTGCAAAAGATAATAGTTGTTTAGATAATAGTTTCTTTAAATAAAACCTATAATTTATATCATCTAGGAAAGATTCTTTTCTCTGACATTTAGCCATTTCTTGTTTTTAGGTAAAGTACTCTGCTAATTAACTAAAGTTCTTTAAAATTTTCAACTTTAATTTCATATTATCTGTGTGTATGCATGCTTGCACTTGTGCCATCACTTGCCTGTGAAGAACATTAGACAATTTCTACCATGTAGGGACTAGGAATTAGACTTGGATTGTCAAATTTGGTGGCAGGGCAATCAAGTTTACCTCCTGAGCCATCTCATCAGTCCTGGATTTTTCAACTTATAAAGCAGAATTAAAGTGCTGGGTAGTGGTTCATACCTGTATTCACAGCACTTAAGAGGCTGAAGTAGGTAGATTGCCACAAGTTCTAGACTAGACTGTGCTACTAGTAATTTTCATCCTAGTCTGGGCTACAGTGAGAAAGACCTTTGTCAAATACTCAAAAATAATCTGAAAATGAAGGAAAGGACTAAGTAGATTTATGATATATGTACAATCTAAAATTAACTGAACTGGAACTCATAGATCATTTAGTTTGAGGGTTTCCTAAAGATATTAGTGTTTTAGTGAATTTATACCTTTGTGGAATAGCATAGTACTTTTTTAAACTCAGCGAGAATGTAGACACAGGCCTTTGAGATGGCTCAGTAGTTAATATCCAATGTAGATATGGTACATCTGGTAGAGGAGTTTAGTTTCTAGTACTCACATCAGGAAACTCACAACTGCCTGTAAGTCCAGCCCTAGAAAATCCTCTTTTTGGATTCCAGTGTCAAGTGCACTCACGTGCATAATCCCCAAACAGACATACATACACATAATGAAAATAAAATCAATCTTATTTTTAAAATGTTTAGGTTTTATGTGTTATGAATGTTTTGTGTGTGTGTGTGTGCGCGTGTGTGTGTGTGTGTGTTGTGCATCATGTGTATGCCTGGTATCCAGAGGTCAAAACAAGTCATTGTATTCTCTAGAGATGGAGTTGCAAGTTTTTTGTGAGCAACCCTGTGGATTATGGGAACAAGACTCATGTCTTCTTGTTGCTCTTAACCTCTGAGCCATCTCTAGCTCGTGTGTGTGTGTGTGTGTGTGTGTGTGTGTGTGTGTGTGTGTGTGTGTGTGTGTTTTAATTATAGAGGATAATTTTGGTATATGGGCTCCTCCCATCCCAAGAGGTGAGATATACCCCAATATGCTATCTGTGAGTAAACAAAACTGCTCAAATGTTTCAAGATGTTGTATATTCAACTTCCATATTTGGAAATAGAAATAATTTCAGCACACAAGGACTTTTTAGGGTCCCTAACTATGAACATGTAGCAGTTGACTTTATTACAAAGCAAAAGGGCCTTGGAATCCCCCCTTTCCCTTTCTTTTTCCCCTCTTAAAGACATGATTTCTCAGACTGCTTTCCAGCTCTTAATTATCCTGCCTCAGACTCTTGCATGCTGAGATTACAGGCCTGTGCCACATGGTGATGTTTTGAATGAACTTTGAGCTGGCAGGATGTAGGCACTCACCCACAAGCCTGACTGCTTGAGTCCAATCCTAGGTCCTCCCATTACAGGCATAGTCTACTACACTGAGGTGGATTGGTTTGTTTTTTAATTATTGTATACGTGGAGTGCCACAGCATTCAGAGGTCAGAAAACGTGGGAGTTGGTTCTTTCTCTCCCACTGATTGTTTCAGGGATTGATCATCTCTGTGGCCTTGTTCTATTTGAGACAGTGTCACTCTGAAACCCAGGCTGGTCTCAAACTCACTACAGTCCTCCCTCAGCTTCCCAAATGCTGACATTATAGATGCTACTATGCCTCAGTAAAAAGCTGCACTCTTAAGTGGTTGTGGCCAACAATGAATTAGCTTATTACTGAACTGTTTTTCTCTTAGAAAATTCCTAGCAGGAAGCAAGTAGTTGACTAGTATAATAGGTTAAAGTCTGTCTACTAGGATGCACAGCCATTTGCAAAGATAGTGAATGTTTGCCTTGACTACACCTGGTTGAAAAAATTCACCTGCTTTTCTTAAGCCCAGGGAAGCTTAATGGGAGTAAGTTGCCATTTTGTATGCCTTTGACTTCCAAAGGATAATTTCTTGTTTGGAGGTGTTGATCAATAGTTCTTAAGACATTGGTGACAAGTGCAAAGATTGAAATGTAGTTTTGAAATAATTTGTTGTAATGCTAAAAGTTAACAAAGTCACTGGGCAGTGGTGGCGCACGCCTTTAATCCCAGCACTTGGGAGGCAGAGGCAGGCGGATTTCTGAGTTCAAGGCCAGCCTGGTCTACAGAGTGAGTTCCAGGACAGCCAGGGCTACACAGAGAAATCCTGTCTTGAAAAAAAAAAAAAAAAAAAAAAGTTAACAAAGTTCTAAAGTTATTGTTGTTGTTTTAATCTTAAATCTAAGTATTACTTATTACTTCCTAAAATTGTAGACACTGTAGATAGAAAATCATACCTTTTTCATATAACATATGACATTGCTTTTCTTTACCTTAAAATTCACACATGGGAGATGAATTTTAATGATGGTAATTTCTAAAGCCTTTTATTGTGGATTTGAAGAAATATTGTTGACCATTCAATGATAACGGTCTTGAATTGTTATTACTCCACACCTTAAATGCTGGAGCATTGCATATTTAAAGCAAAGGAGGATATTGTTTCAAGGATAAATTGTAGATGAAGAAGATAAATTAGGTCCCTCACACAAGTACATTAAGTTGTTACCCTTTGGAGCCAAAGCTTACACATAGGCCTGAGTTTGTGTACCCAGGATTGTAGTTTGATGTTCTCACAATGAACTCGTGGTAATAAGTGTTTCTAGCTACTACTTTGGAGAGTTGAGGCCTTAGAAGGCAACAGTCAATTTTTATTCCTGGCTTAACATTTTCTGTCCTTGTAAGAATGGTAATTTTGCTCTTTTTAAATAGTCAGGAAGTGCTCTGAGGTATCTATCAAGTGTTTGGGAATGTTGTAGCTATTTATTAGATCTTCTGTCAAGGATAGGAATACATTCAGTTATTTTTCTCTGTCACCACCCTACTTTTTTAGACAGCCTTATAATATACATCTAGGCAAGCATTAAACTGTTCTTGCCTACCTCCATAGGTATGAGCTGTTGTATCTATAGAGGATTTTTACTTGTAAATTTATTGTCTGTTTTTTAAAATTATGTCTATATGTTTGTGTGTGGTTTTGCACACAAGTGCAGCAACTGGTAGAAGCCAGATGAGGGTATTGGGTCCCCTAGAACTGGAGGTACAGACAGTTGCAGGCTGAGAAAGGAACTCTGCAAGAGCATTGAGTGTTCTTAACCACTGAGCCCTTGCTCCAGTCCTTGTTCCATAATTTTTTTTTATAAAACTTGCCAGCAATGGTGCTGTCTACCAGAATTCCAGCACATAGGATGGAGAGACAGGAAAATGAGTTGAAGACCAAACTCTACAATCTGTTGTATTGGACACATCTACCCCAATACCTCCAAATAGCCAAGAAGAGGGCTCAGCCAGGCTAAGGCACTTGGCCACCTGAAGATCTGAGTTTAGTACCCAGGGCCCACAAGCTGGAATAAGAAAACTCATGCCCCATGTGTGCCATGGTACTTGCTTCCACTCCACAATAAATTAAAATTCAATAATTTTAAAAAGCCAACATAACATTAATATTAAACTCTTAAGAATCTGACAAGCTTCAAGGAAGTGTATTTTAGTAGAGAATCACTAAAACTGTAGAAAATTAGTGACAGCATAGCTAACTTACACTTTTAATAGTTTAAATGAATACTACTACATTATAATTTAAGTGCCTTACAAAACATTTCTTTAGTTCTTTTGTGCACCAGTTTCATTGGTTATCAGTTTTCATTTTACATTGCAATTAAAATTTGGAAGGACTGGAGATGACGCAGCAATTAAGAATACTGGTTGCTCTAATGGATAGTGGTTCAATTCCCAGCACCCATATGACTTCACAAGTGTTTTAAGTGCAGTTACAAGCAATCTGCCTTGGAAGGTCCCAGGGATACAGGTGGTGCACAGATAAGTTTAATCTGCTTTTGTGTCATAAACTGATTATTAAATATTGGCACTTAATTTCTCCAGATTGCCTTTCAAGTTGTGAGTCTCCTGCCTCAGCTGGCCAAGTACTAGGATTGTAGATTTAGATCATGCCTCGGAAATGGAAGCAATTTTCATAGTGTGTTTTAAAATTGAAATTATTTAATCTTAAATTGGATGAACATCCCAAATACTCCCAAACAGATTCTTTGCATTGATTGGCCAGTTTTTAACATTCCCCTTGTAGTCAGTTGTACAATATTTAAATTACATTGTGAGCCCCGAGATTATGAACTGAAAAAATCTGTTTCTTGTGGTGTGCCTCAGACTTAACACACACCTTTAACCCAAGAGCTTTCTGTAAACAAGAGCTAAATAAAGATCAAGAGGCCAAGCAAATAACCAGATGACAGAGTGAACTTAAGAAAACTCAAGAAAGAACGGAAGAGGGTTCTTGAGTTGAAGGGTATTTAAGACATGTGAAGAAGGAATTTTGGGGGGGGGGGGATTTTGGAGTAATAGTAGGCAGTTTTACTGTGAGAGCTTTACAGACATAGGTTGCAGGAGAACAAGCTAGATGCAGGTGAAGATAAAATGAGAAGGAGAAGGAGAAGATTAGAACATAATTGCCAAAGTTAGTTTGAGGCCAGAGTGATTGAGAAGAAGTTAACATTTAACTTGGAGATGAATTTGAGCCAGAACAGCTGAGCTAAAATAGCCAGTTAAGAGTTGAGGAAAAAGAACAAACATGGGTGAGCTTATTTAAACAGGCCAGAGGCTGAAAACATCCTAGGCCTAGATAAGATTGTAAGGCTAGACGCTTCCAGGGGTAGGCCTAGGTTAACAGACTGAGGCAGTAAGCATTGGAGACAACAGTTACTACAGGGGAATAAAAGTTACTGTGATAATCAGTCATCCCTTGACACCCATGGAGGGCCTAGATTCCAAGTCCACAGTTGTTCAAGTCTGTCTTTGTAACTTAAATATAGTTCATTATATTACATTTCCTCTGTATACTCTGTTTCATCTCTGAATTGCTTAAAGTACCCACTACAATATAATTGCCATGGAAATACTCTAGAAGTGATACAGGAAAATACTCAGTAACAGTGAAATTTTTTTGTTGAGTATTTTCAGTCCTTGCGTACAGGTATAGAATTTGCTCATTTAGAAGATCATGTAATCTCAAGATACTTGGGAGGCTGAGGTAGGAGGATAAGGCTTGCTTGGTCTACAGAGTGAGTACAGGGCCAGTCTGGGCAATTTAGTGAGACTTTGTCTTAAAAAGAATGAAGTGAGCGGGGAATGTAGCTCAGTGGAATTTTCCTTCTTTAGCCTTGGATAAGTATCTTCCTGTGTGTTATCATGGTTAGTCATAATTTACCTTTTTGATGTATGGGAATATAATTTTTTGAGATACTTAGTTTAAGGAAAGCTGGGGATTTATATTTAATAATTCTACTTTCTTAATCTGGGCTCTTAATCATTGTCTACTAAGAAACTGAGAGTGAGTAAGTAAAGAAAGTAGGTATGTTGCAGGTTAATAAGTAATTCATGGGCTGGAGAGTAGCAGTTAAGAGCACTGTCTACTCTGCAATTCCAGAGGTCCGGAGTTCAACAACACATGGTGGCTTTACAGCCATCTATAATGGGATCTGATGCCCTCTTCTGGCATACAAGTGTACATTCAGATAGTACACAAATACATAAATAGGCAAAATAAATCTTTTTTAAAAATAAGTAATTCATTTTTTCTTGCTAGATTTTCTTTTATTACCTGTGTTCGTGTAAGACTTTGAGAATTTTAGGTGTACTTAAAAAGTAGTTTACTCAACCACAAAATTGCTCTAAAAGAATTTTTAGCAAATCTTTTAGAAGCTATCAGAATACAATAATTTACATGTAGCCTCAAATTCTGCTTTATTTTAAAACATTTTATTGTTAAATAGCCTTAGCTAGCCTCAGCTTCCCAAATGCTAGGATTACAGATGTGAATCACTATATCCAACCTGCTTTATATAATTTCTCATCTCAGAATTTCTTTGTATTATGTATACTTTTTTTTTCCAACATCTTTATTGTAAATATTTGATTTGGGGGAAGGGCTATTACTGGTATGAACCACCATCCCCCTTTATATAGTGCTAGGGAATCGAACACGGCCTTATTCGTGCTAGGTGAACATTCCCAGCCCCTATGTACTTTTTTAAAGTGAAGATTGTGACTGTTTTTCTCAAAGTAAACATTTTTCCCTTTTGAGACAGAGTTACTTTTTGTAGAGCTGGCCATTCTGGAACTTGGTCTGTAAAACTCTATGGCCCAGGCTGGCCTCAAACTCAGAGATTTGCCTGCCTCTGCCTTCTAGATGCTGGGATTAAAGGCTTGAGCCATTACCACCACTCAGCCTCTCATATTTACTTCTAGGATAAGAAAATGTATGAACCCTCCAAGTGATTATAATGGCTACTTTTGAGATTACCCATTTTCTCTTTAGACATTTGCCTCTTCAGGATTTGAATATTATTAGGTTTTTACCTGTACCTGCATGGGTCTAATTTGAAATATTTGAAAAGAACTTTGTTGTTTTTTGGGGGGTTTTTTGTTTGTTTGTTTTTTAAAGATTTATTTATTCATTTATTTTATGTGAGTACATCGCTGGTCTTTAGACACACCAGAAGAAGGCGTCAGATCCTATTACAGATGGTTGTGAGCCACCATGTGGTTGCTGGGAGTTGAACTCAGGACCTCTGGAAGAGCAGTCAGTGCTCTTAACCACTGAGCCATCTCTCCAGCCCCTGAAAAGAACTTTGTATTCAAAGGGGACAGACAGGTCTTTAAGTCTTTCAAAGAATTGGAGAGAGTATATTTGTTATTTTAACTTCAGGGGTTAAACCCAGGGCTTTATGCTCTACTATTGTCCCCAGCTGTGGATATTCTTAACATTCCTCATTTTTATAAGAATAACAAATCCTCTAGTTCTGTTTTAGTAACAGGGATCATAATTAAAATGATACTGATGTAGAGAATGTAAAGTAGGTTAGTATACTAGTGTGTCTTTTTACCTGTACCTCCCAAGAGTTGCACATAAGCCTCTACCACCATTAGGTTAGCCTTTTATACCTGCTTGTTAAAGAGTTGTCATTAAATTTTTTTTCCAATTAGTAAAAATGCCTTGCAAAATAAATTTTTGATAGGATAAATTCTGTGGAATATATTGTGAGAGTTTCTTTAAGTTATTTGAAGTTAATGATAAAAGCCTTTTAAGGAAAAAGAAATTGAAAGTTTGACTTCTGTCTTTAGAAAGTTTTATGAAAGAATCTTTTGTAGGGAATGAGTGCCCCACATTTATTGAAACTGTACCAGCATTTCTAGTTACTTGACTTTGTTTGATACCTAATGCAAACTCCTAAGATCTGGGACTTATATCTGTGCACTGCCATACTGGCTTCCTGTAACCCTTGATTTATGGTTTATTAGGCCTCTAGTGAGTGTTCCATTTTGTATTACAGAGAGTGTAAAGCCCTTCATACAGATACTCTAAACTACTGTTGAGGTGACTCTAAAAGGCCATTATATTTTACAACATAATTTGTTTACCTGTACAACTTTCAATTCTGTTTTCCAAGTTTGAAGAACTGTATAATTTTACTTTCAATGTTTCAAAGTATTTAAATGGGTAGAAAATGATGTAATAGTTATACTTTAAAAAGATTGTGTGGCCGGGCAGTGTCAGGTATGGTGGTGAGCACCTTTAATCCTAGCACAAGACAGTTGAATCTCTGTGAAGTCAAGGGCAGCCTCGTCTACAAAGTGAATCTAGAACAACCAGGGCTCTGTTATACAGAGAAACCTTGTTTCAAAAAAAAGAAAGGAAGGAAAGGAAATAGAAAGAAAGGCTACAGAGTGGGGTTTGGGGGTGAGAAAAGGGGCATTTAGTATTTTTTAAGCCTTACACCTGAATATTTTCAGAGGTTTTACATAGCTATAGGTACAGAGTGAATGATACTAAAATTTTACTCCTTGGTTTCAGTTTTTACTTTCAAGTGTTAAAAACTAAAAAACTATAAAAACCCCTTTCTTCTTGAGTTGTATTTATGTAGATTGAGGAAAAACATGAGTTAATATCCCAAAGTTTTATATTTTGAGAGAAGAAAAATGTTTTTATGAGCTACCAACTCTAAAGAAACTACTTTGTCAGTGTCTAGCTGATCCATTGACACAGTTTCTAAGTTGACTTATTTTGCACAGAAAAAAACTAGCTTCATTTGCTGTATACATTTTAAAAAATTTTATTTTATATGTATGGATACTATGCCTGCATGCATGGATATGTGCACTACATTCATGCCTGGTATGATGGATCCCCTGGAACTGTAGTAACAGACAACTGTGAGCTGCCATGTTGGGTACTGGAAATTGAATCCGGGTCCTCTGGAGGAGCAGCCAGTGCTCTTAACCCACTGAGCCATCTCTCCAGCCCCTGCTATATGCGTTTTGAGATCTATTTTTATATGTATGAGTATTTTGTATTTATGTGTAAACATGTGTGCAGTACCCACAGAGGACAGAAGAGGGTGTGAGATCCCTTGGGACTGGAATTACAGATGGCTGTGAGCCACTGTTTGGGTGCCAGGAACTAAAACCCAGGTCCTCTGAAAGAGGAGCCAGTGCTCTTAATCAATGAACCAACTCTTCAATCCTATAATATTTTATTAATGAAAAAAATATATAGTGTACACTGAAAGAGACAGATCTCAAAGGAAAGGTAATGATAAAAGCAAACCAGTTATTTTTCATCCTGGTATCAAAAGTTGAAACCTAGCTTTAAATAGAATCCACAGCTGTCATGAAGTCTTCTGAAACACGTGAATACTTCTGGAGTACCTGAAGACCTACAGGGAGCCTAAGTATGGCATGGGTAAAATTTAAAAAACAAAAAGCACAGGAGTAGTCGTACCCAAGTTTCTATCAAAAAGTGAATCTGATCTTAGCAGATTCCAGATTTTACTAATGATGAGGGAGGTATTAATAAGAGTTATATGTGTTGTATATGTTTGTTCATTTGGGGATAGTGTCTTACTATATCTGAGTAGCTTGGAACTCAAACCAAACTAGCCTCAAACTTGAGTCACCCATCTCCTCTGCCTCTCAGATCCTGGGATTAAAGGTTTGTGCAACCATGTCCATGTTGTCTAGTTTTTTTGTTTTTTGTTTTTTGTTTTTTGTTTTGAAAGAGTGGTATTATGTAAATACATTATTTAAGGTAGTAGAATCAGTAAGGAGCTTTTGATTTCTGAATTCATGGCAGACAATTGTTTTATGAGATAGGATCTCTCTTGTTAGCCCTCACTGTCATGAAACTATGCAGATCAGGTTGGCTTTGAACCTATAAGACCTTGCCTCTGCCTCCCAAGTGCTAGGGTTAAAGGTGTGCATCACCATACCTGGCATGAGTATTGGCTCTTGATCACATTTAGTTACTTTATAGAATACCTAAAAACATTAGAATAACCAGGATATTCCAAGTAAGTAGAAATTATAAAGGCAGGATTTTGAATATGAGCTTGACTATATACAGTATATGGTAAAACCTTGTCTCAAAAAGACGGGAATTTATACTGGGAAATTACATGCCTCCCAATCCTGAGTTATTATTTTTAAAATTAGGTATATGGGTCTTTTGCCTGCATATATGTCTGCACCACATATATGCCTAGTGCTCATTGAGGTCAAAAGAAGGCATCAGATTTCTTGGAGTTACAGATGGTTGTGAGATGCAGATGCCATATAGGTTCTGCAAACCAAACTCTCTGGTTCTCTGCAAGACCAAGTGTTCAGCTTTCTAGCCCCAAATCATGAATTTTATTTTCTAAAAATTATAATATGACAGTAGTTTGACTTGTACAATTATAAAATTTTATATGGCTGATACTTTTACTGATAACATAGATTTAGGAAAAAATTGTTTCTATACTTAGACAACAAAGAGACTTTGAAAAGGTGTTTTTAAATAATTATTATATATGTGCACACTAGTTGATGACAGTATCAGAGTTGTTCTCTCTCTACTCTATGTGAGGCTGTGGGATCAAATTTAGGTTGTCATGCTCAGAGCCAGGTACCTTTATTTGCTGAACCATCTCATGTGCCCCCACATTGTCTAATATCCATAACACTTCATTTAAATGAAAGATTTTTTGACATTTAGAGTTATTTCTCTTACACGCATTCAGTTCCCTCCCCTTAATCTCTTCCCATCTTCTCTTCGTTTCCTTACTGAATCACAAGGCTGTCTTGAAGCATTGTATTCTTCTGCTTTTTTTTTTTTTTTTTCCTTTTGTCCCTGGATTTGTCCTGGCTTTAGAATTATCCTTGTACATAATGGGGTGGGGGGGTATTTTGTAAGATTATCCATTTAAACATTATACTAACCTAAAATCCCAAAAACTGACTGTGATTTTAATACTTAACTTTCCCACATCCTAGTGACAAGTTATGACTGGTACTGTATATTTCCATAATGCCAGTATGTAACCTATGAGTAGAAACTTTTAAAAAATATATGGGAAATCTGATTACCTAGCTGACCAGGACTACATAGACCCTGTCTCAAACAAAAACAAAAAACCCCTGCATGACGGATCAGCATGCATGACAGATCAGCAGACCATGGTGCTTGCCACTTAGCTTAATGATTTGAGTTCTGTTCTGGGACCCACAAGGTGAAAGGAGAGAGAGAACCAACATCCACTGAGTTATCCTCTGAGCTCTTACGATGGTTCAAGTGCCCACCCTCATACATTAGATAATTTAAAAAATATACATTAATTCTTGTTTTAACTTAAGCATGACACGAGTTCAACAATCTGAAAGATTAGCTTTGGTTTTACAGAAAAACATTGGAAGCCTATGTTTAATATTGTTTACCTTTGTTTTTAGGTCTTAAGGCATTTAACCCAAACCTTCAAACATTGAAGATTCCAAATTGCTAGCCTTCTAAAGTTTTAGTGGACTAAATTTTGGACTTCTATTTTGCAGAGAATATACTTGGTTAATAGAATTTTGTTAATCCTTAATTTTTTTTACCTTTGGAATTTCACTATTTCAAGAATGTTGGAGTAATTTCCAAGACAGTTTGCATATAATTTGAGGGGGAATTGATGTTAATGAAGTGTACTACAGGAGAGTGTTGGATAACAAGTTAGGATACTTTTTTTTTTTTTTTCTTTTCTGAAATTAAGCTGCTGGGTAGAGTTTTTAACAGCATCTTAAAGCATTGAAGAATTGTCAGTACAACAAAGAATTGCAAAGATCAAAGCCTCATTGGGAAGATAACAGAAAAGGAATTCAAAGGAATGATTAAACAGTCTTGAGAGCATTTGCTAAACTGGGAGAATCTGAGCTGCGAGTGGAAGTCTTCTGACAAAGACCTGCCTGCAATGGAGGTTCAATGGCATGTCTTCTTTTAGAGTTCTGTGCCAAAAAGTTACACTTAGAACAAAAGTGGTGAACCAGTAAGTAAGTGTATCATTTACAAACAGAAAAGGATGAAAGAAGTTTCTTTGAAGAATGGAATGGGAAAATCCTGACGTAACAATGAGACCATTAAAAACAATATAACAATGTTATATGGGTTGAGTATTGAAAAAAAAGTTCAAACCATCAGTTTAAGGAGACTCAGCCTAAATTGTGATATTGATGCTGGGTAATTATTTATTCAAACTTTTCTGGGGGAATGCACTTTCTAGATGAGGTCTCTACAAATCTGATACATGGAACATTTTGGTTGTTTAAAGCTAAGTATGTAAAGAAACTGCCTGTAGTAGTTACAGACTTGCAAAGATTTCAGAAGCTAGAATTGAGTTAGGTTAATGGATTATACAGCAGTGAAAGGATAAAGGAGAATCAAAGGAATCCATTTTGGAGCTTTATCAGACTAAAACATTTCTTGACATTCCATAAGTAGAAGAGAGACACCAAAGGCAAGCAGAATTTGAAGAATTTTCTAGAATTCTAGACTTCAGCCAATAGATTCCTGATGCTTACTGAATCCTAGGAAGGATTGAGGGTGGGGGAAAGCTGTATCCAGACATGAGAACAACAGTTAACAGCAACAAGTTCTCAGAAGTGAACGCAGAATGTCTGTCTATGTGACCTTCAAATGGATGGCAATTAGCTTTACAACTAGAGGAAGCAACAGAGAAAGCAAGAACACAGTGGAACTGCCTTTTCAATTTGCTGAAAGAAAACACCTAGCCACTTAATTAAAATTAGTATATGGAGTTTTTTTTTTTTTTTTTTGCCATGTTTTATAAAATACTGTTAAAAATGTATTTTTGAACATTCTTAATAGTATATCTCACAAGTGCTAGGATTAACAGATGAGTGACATCAGAACCATTTTATATGATGCTGGGGGTTGAACCCAGGCCTTTGGACATGCTAGACTTGGACTTTACTAACTGAGCTACATTCTCTGCTTTTTTTTTTTTTTTTTTTTTTTTTTTTTTAATCTTTGCTGTTCTTAGTGGGGCAGTGATGGCATATGCCTTTAATCCCAGCACTTGGGAGGCAGACACAGGCAGATTTCTGATTTCGAGGCCAGCCTGGTCTACAGAGTGAGTTCCAGGACAGCTAGAGCTACACAGAGAAACCCTATCTCGAAAAAACCAAAAAAAATCTTAAGTTATGTAGATATGTCAGGGGGTATATGTGCACATAAGTACAGGTTCCTGCAGAGTACAGAAAAGGGTGTCACAGTCCTTGGAGCTGGGGTTAGACACTATGTGGGTGCTGGGAACAGAACACCAGTCCTCTTTATAAGAGCATTATATGCTCCTAACTGCTGGGTCATCTCTTCGGCCTTTTGACTTTAACTTTTCTTTATTAAATATTTATGTGTCCTGTATATGCCACGTATTTGGGTGGCTGTGGTGGGCAAAGGTTGTCTGATCTAGAGTCATATGTATGTGCTGAGAAATCCTCTACAAACAAGTACTCTTAGCTACTGAACCTTCTCCCCAGTCCAACTTCTTGGCTTTTAATTTTAATAAAAGATTGTAAGTATTTTGTAAATATGAGGGTTTTTTTTTTTTTTTAACATTTAAGTATGTGTGTATGTACATACAGTGCATGCATGCTATGTCTGGAGATCAAAGGGTAACAATTGGAGAAGTTGATTTCTTTTACCATGGGGGTTGTAGGAATTAAACTCAGGTTTTCAGACCCTTACTGATTGAACCATCTTACTGACCCTTGTAAACTTTGTTTAATCCAAAGGTCTGATTTATGGCATCAAGCAAGTAGCTTCCTTTTCTTTCTTTCTTTTCCTTCTCGCTCTGACCCAAGGATTTATTTAATTTTTTATGTAAGTACACTGTATCTGTCTTCAGACACACCAGAAGAGGGCATCAGCTCTCATTACAGATGGTTATAAGCCACCATGTGGTTGCTGGGATTTGAACTAACGACCTCTGGAAGAACACTCAGTGCTCTTAACCGCTGAACCATCTCTCCAGCCCATCAAGTAGCTTCTTAAAGAAGATGTTTCAAATTTCATTTATTTTTGAATTAGTGTGAACCCCAGGCTGACCTTGAATTTGTGTTGTAATCCCAGCTAGCCTTGAACTATCACCCCCCTGCATCAGGCATCCAAAGGCTGGAAATATAGGCATATGTCACTATCCCTAGTTTCAATTCCGATAGATGTTTAGAGGCTGAGCATAATCTTTCCTTTAAATAAATACCATTAGGAGCTGGAGAAATATCTAAGTGTTTGTTATGCAAGCAGGCAGGCGTGAGTTTGGATCCCCAAAACCCATCCAATGCCAGATACAGTGGCATGTACCTTTCTAATCTCAGCCCTGCCAAGGTGAGATGGGAGGTGGAGCCAAAGAAAATTCTCAGAAGTGTGGGTTAGCTAATCTGATTAAACAGTAACAAGCAAAAGGCCCTATCTCAGGATAGAAGGTAAAAGACTGGCACCAGCATTTGCTCACTGACCTCTACATGGATGCTGTGACATGTGCACACTAACATGTATGCTAACTCTATAAGTTGAACAATTTGTACTTCCAGTTTGTTCCAATGTGTAATAGATGTTTTATTTCTTTTGTGCATTCTTAAATGTTGTTGTAATTGTTTTGAGAACTGAGTGACAGTATGCTTAACATATTAACATTTACCAAAAAAAGCTAGACATGATGATTGCACCTGCAATCTATCTACTTGGTAGGCTGGCTGGCAGAGCCTTGCTTCAAGCCCTGCTTGGGCCACAAAGCAAGTTCAAGGTCAGGCTGGACAATTTGGCCTTACTGTGTAACAAAATAAAGACATGAAGGGTTAACGGATGTACCTCAGTGGTAGAGTGCTTGCCTAACAAATTCAGTGTCAAGTAGCACAAAAATAGAAAGCCAAAAAAGATATTTATCTCCTAAAGGACATCTTTACATGTCAGTAAGAGTCAAAGATCCTTGAAGTGCAAAGCCTTTCTTCAGTAACATTGTTCAGTTTCTCAAGAATTTTAAGATGTCTAATGTGTTTATGTGCATGCTTTATCTTCATCTTAATAGATGACTATTTCACTTTGGGTTTTTAATCTGCATCATGTGTGTACCTTCCATCAGCTCTTCTAGAACTGGAATTGCCGTGAGTGCCATATAGGTGCTGGAAATTAAACCCAGATCATCTGGAAAAGCAACCAGTGCTCTTAACCACTGAGCTATCTCTCCAGCCCCAAAGAGTGGATAATTTTTATTAGCACACAATAAACTGTCTTATTTGCTTTCTCCTGTGCTTTAAAATGTTGAAGTGCTTCCCTAACTTGTTATATTGCAGATTTTACTTCAGTGAATAATTATATATACATCACCTCCAGTTGTATGAATATAGATTAAATTCCCAGAAGTATGGGGCTGGAGCAATGGCTCAGTTGTTAAGAACACTTGGCTGTACTTGCAGAGGACCTGAGTTTGATACCCACCATTCACATGGTGGCTCACAACCATCTCTAACCCTATTTCCAAAAGGTTTGATATCCTCTTCTGGCTTCTGGCATGTACTGCTTCAAGAGCATACTCACCCAACAAAGGAAATGCTTCAGGCTGCACTCAGTGCAGTGGCACAAACACATCTGAGCAGAACATTTATACACAATTTTTTTAATTCCTAGAAATAGAAATGCTGTATCAAAGACTCTAGAATATTTCCAAATGGTCCTCCATTCAGGCTGTTTAAAGTTTAAAATTCTAACACTGATAATCTTTGAAAGCACCCAATGTCTTAAGAGATTTTTTTTTAATTACCATATTTTTTTTGTAGTTTTTTTTTTATTTTTTATTTTTTTATTTTTGATACTTTATTTACACTTCCAATGTTTCCCCCTTTCCGGGTCTCCTCCTTGGAAACCCCCCATCCCCTCCCCAACCCGCCTCTATGAGGGAATTCCACCTCCCACCCACCCGCCCACCCATCCC
>CM052701.1:68206270-68328103 GCA_028551405.1 Uromys caudimaculatus | reverse complement strand
ATGAGTCCATAGATGTGTATTCTTTGGTTGGTGGTCCAAACTCCAGGATGACCGGGAGGAGGCGGGGGAGTCAGGCCCATTGACGCTCTTGCTCCCTCCATGGGGCTGCAAATTCCCTCAGCTCCTTCAGACCTTTCTCCAACTCCTCCATCTGGGACCTCACTCTCAGTCCAGCGGTTACTGTTAAGTGAAACTTGGGCATTCTGAACTTTTGGGCTAATATCCGTTTATCAGTGAGTACATACCATGTTCATTTTTTTGTGACTGAGTTACCTCGCTCAGGATGATATTTTCAAGTTCCATCCATTTGCCTGCAAATATCATGAAGTCATTGTTTTTAATAGCTGAGTAGTACTCCATTGTGTAGATGTACCACATTTTCTGTATGCATTCCTCTGATGAGGGACATCTGGGTTGTTTCCAGCTTCTGGCTATTATAAATATGGCGGCTATGAACATAGTGGAGCATGTGTCTTTATTACATGTTGGAACATCTTCTGGGTATATGCCCAGGAGAGATATAGCTGGGTCCTCAGTATTATGTCCATTTTTCTGAGGGTCCGCCACACTGATTTCCAGTCTTAAGAAATTTTTAGACAATGTGTTCTTACACCTTTTAACTTTGCCAGGACTTTAGGGTAATAAAAAATTACTTCACAGAATGAAATTGTCAAATCTGGCAAATTAA
This sequence comes from Uromys caudimaculatus, assembly GCA_028551405.1. Classification (NCBI taxonomy): domain Eukaryota; kingdom Metazoa; phylum Chordata; class Mammalia; order Rodentia; family Muridae; genus Uromys; species Uromys caudimaculatus. The sequence goes on along the minus strand of CM052701.1, from coordinate 68,327,415 downwards.
AGGTCATTTCAGGGAAGTTTCATTTGCATTTTCTCTTATAAAGAAGATTGAAAGTATTTTTGTATGTTAAGAATCCTTTCAATTTCTCTGATAGCCAGTTTATCTTAGTTCATTTTGGTCATCTTTTCCCCCACATTTGCACAAACATTGGGTAAGTCAAAGGAAACTTTTGAACTTTAGTACAACTTACTATTAGAGATTTTGAGGGGTTTTTGGAGGTGGAGGGTGCAGAGTGTTCGAATGCAATTCAAGCTGGCCCAGAACTCCCTATATAGGCAGAGAGTGACCATAGACTCCTGGTATTCATTCCTGCTTCTACTTCCCAGGTTCTAGCTTTGCAGGCATATACTACCATGCTTTGCTTAGAAGTTCAGATGCTTCTGGCAGTATTCAAATCATCAGTGTGTTATCATATATATTGCCTTTGCTTGTTTTTCTAATGTCAGTTATGGGAGTGATCAATATAGTTTAAGATAAAGGACTTAATATTTCCTTTTGTTTTAGTGTACTTACTGACATAAGTATTTTTCAGCTAGATGTTTTGTGCTTTTTTGTTGGTGTTGATCAAACCCCTAAAAGTCTTACATTTATTTATTTATTTTTGTTTTAATTACTACTATTATTTGTTTGTGTGCACACACACACTGACTACACATGTGGAGAGTTTAGAGGTTGTAGATCAACTTTATGGAGTCAGTTCTCTCCTACCCTTAAGTTGATGGAGGAATTGAATTTGTTGTCAGGCTTGTGTGGCAGGTGCTTTGTCTGCTGAGCCATCCTACCAACTTATGATCATTTTCTTTCTTTTTTTTTTTTTATTATTATTTTTGATACTTTATTTACATTTCCAATGTTTCCCCTTTTCTGGGTCTCCTCTTTGAAAACCCCCATCCCCTCCCCCTCCACGCCTCTGTGGGGGAATTCCTCCTCCCACCTACCGGCCCACCCATTCCCATATTCCCACCTTGACATTCCCCTTTACTGGGGCCTCTAGCACCCTCAGGCCCAAAGTCCTCTCCTTTCTCCCTGATGGCCATCGAGGTGATTCCTCTGTAGTCCAAACCATGGGTCAATAGATGTGTATTCTCTGGTTAGTGGTCTGAACTCCAGGACGACCAGGGGGAGGGTCAGGCCCATTGACGCTCTTGCTCCCTCCATGGGGCTACCAATTCCCTCCGCTCCTTCAGACCTTTCTCCAACCCCTCCATCTGGTACCTCACTCTCAGTCCAGCGGTTGATCATTTTCTTATTACCTTTTAAGATTTTTGTATTTTTACAATTCAACACCAGACATGAGAAGATTTCAGTGTCCTTGTGAAATACTTTAATATAGTTTTTAAAGGGCATATCTCTCCTGGTTGTTTATAAAATATATGTGAGAGTCAGTTGCTTCAAAGCCACCGTGTACTTCTGTCGAGTCTGTCCTCCTTCCTGAGTCTTTATTCAGAGGTTATAACTTCCCTTTTCTGGATGCTGGCCAGAGCCTAAATATGCTTTCCCTAGCCCTTTGGGCTTCCTTCTCTTTGGAGACGCCTCTTTCCTCCTGTCTGGCTCTTTACCAGCCGTGCCGCTGCTCTCCATGCTTAACTGAAATGGCATGGACTTTCCCTTTTCCTCCTCCACACTTGCCAAGATTTACAGCTTGTTTGCCTTGGGTTTTTAAATCTGGAATGAAATTGTTCTTGATTTCCTCTCCCCCTCCAAAAAAAAAAGAAAGTTTGTGAGAAAGATTTTGACTAATTTCGGGTGAGACTTGGGTCATTTTATGTAAAATAATTGACATTAAAATCATGATGAAATCTTTCAGTAGTTAGAGATCTTTTGAAATACTATTATATACAAAAATTATATTCTGCTTATTAATATTAAACATTTTAATTCTGGTTTTTCTATTGGTAATCAAATACTAAGTAATAGAATTTGGTTTTCCAAAATATAACCCATCCTATCCAATGAAAATCTTACCTATACAATATTTGTCTCTCTAGATTTTATACTTTATATACATATTTTAATAGGACAGTGGGGTATAGGGAAGGGGACAGCAATGGTTTTGTACCTATTCCTCTGTCCTCATCAGGTTTAGATAGTGACTGAGAGAGCTGCCAGTACTCAATTGAACACTATGTAATTTTTTTTCTATTTATTATATCTGATGATAATTTGATCATCAGATCAATTTTGAATTCACAGAGAAAAAAGTTTATAGAAATTAGAGTTTTTTTCCCTTTTTCTTGTCTTTGTTTTTCTTGTAAGGAAAGTTTGTTAGTTATATTCCACTTTCAGTCTCTAATTTCTCCTTTTTATGGCTATTTAAGAGATATTTTTTGGGGCTGGAGAGATGGCTCAGCGGTTAAGAGCACTGCTCTTCAAGAGGTCCTGAGTTCAAATCCCAGCAACCACATGGTACTCATAACCATCTGTAATGGGGTCTGATGCCCTCTTCTGGTGTGTCTGAAGACAGCTACAATGTACTTACATAAAATAAATAAATCTTTAAAAAAAAAAAAAGCGATGATTCTGGAACTAAAAACGGTTTCTCTTCAGTAGAATGAATGGGAAATTTACTCACGTAAATATCAAAATCATGGAAATCTACTAAATTTAAGACTCTATTATTTGAGCCTGTAGTATGGCTCAACAGGTAAAAAGATACCTTCCACCAACCCTGCCACCTGAGTTCAATCTTTGGGGTCCACATGGTGAAAGGAAAGAACTGATATCTGCAAGTTGTCCTCTAACTTCCATACATTAACACGTGGCATGTAGAAAAGTAAAACGAATTGAAGAGTTTTTAAAGCTACTGTCTTAAGAATTAAAGACCCTATAATGAACTTTTAGAAATTTATACATTTTTACATTTCCTGATGTACTTAAGACAGTAGTTTATGGCTAGGCATGCTGACATATGCTTCTTTTTAAATGATTTATTTTTGTTTTATGTGCATTGATGTTTTTCCTGCATGTATGTCTGTGTGAGGGTGTCAAATCACTTGGAACTGGCTTACAGACAGTTGTGAGCTGCCATGTGGGTGTTGGGAATTGAACTCTTATCCTTTGGAAAAATAGGCACTGCTCTTATCCACTGAGCCATCTCTCCAGCCCTGTGACCTATGCTTTTAATCCTATTAGAGGCTGCCATATGTTGGTGAGTTCAGACCCTGTCTCATAAAACAAAACAAGACTGTCTCGAGGAAAAAAACAGAACAAAACAAAACAAGATAGTGTATTTTATAAGTAATTTTGACCATAATGCATAAATATGGATATTCGTATGAGTATGCAGACAGCTGGTAGAGGTTTAATTATATTGATTTAATACTGTCATACACTGTTGTGGGTGCTACAAGAAAACTCAAGGAGTCTTAAAGGGGTTTGTGTGTGGGTATCTGTACAGGTCAAAAGAGGACTTTGAGGAGTTCTCTCCATCCACTTTGTTGGTCCCGCTGCAGTGCTGCACACTTCAGGCTGGCTGGCCTGTTACCTTCAGGTGGATTCTCCCATCCGTACCTCCCCTATCACTGCTCCAGTGCGGGAATTACAAATGTGTGTCAGTGGTTTGTACGTGAGTTCCAGGTTTAAACTTATATTGCTAGACTTTCATGGTCAGGGCTTTTACCTGCAGAGTCATTTCCCTAGTACTCATGGTATTTTGATAATTACATTGAGCTGTGTGTGTACATGTTTAGTCCTAGCACTCAGGAGGCAGCTATATCTCTGAGTTCAAGGCCAACTAGACCTACAAAATGGACCCAGAATCAGAAGGAAAAAAAGAGTTATTTTGAATCATTTGTTTTCTGATGAGTGAGCGGAATAATCCTTTGATGAGTTAGTAGAAAGACATGATTGTCACAGTCTTTCATTCACACATATTACTAAAACATACTTAATACATGGATAAATAATTTTAGAATTAAAAGACTAATTTTTAAAGGCAAACATAAGACTATATATACTTTCAGGGATCATTTCTATAGTTCATTAAAAAAGCAAACATAATGGATGGTACCAACTAAAAGGAAGGAAAAGCTGAACCTGTTTTGATTGTTAAAAGGAAAACTATTTTCGTACCTATCTGTCTGTCTCTCTGTTTATCTATCTATCTATCTATCTATCTATCTATCTATCTATCTATCTATCTGTCTATCTATCTCTTTAATTTTTTAGGCAAGGATTTGTTGTCTATCCCAGACTATACTGAATAAAATTCATCATCCAGGTCTGGACCACTGCCTAGCTACCTTTTACCTTTAACCTAATCACTCTAACTTCTAGGTCTATAAAATTTTAAAACTTTTTAAAGCATTATTATTATTAGGCTGGAGAGATGGCTAAGTAGTTAAGAGCACTTGTTGCTCTTGCAGAGGACCAGGGGTCATTTCCCAGCACCCATGGTGGCTCACAACCACCCATAACCCTAGTTCCAGGGCATCCACCAATTTGCACATATATGTATGCAGGCAAAATATTCATATACATAAAGTAAATCTTTAAAGTTTTTATTTTTATTTCTATCTGTACGTGTATGTGCATGCATGTATCCACAGAGACCAGAAGATGTTAGATTCCCCAGAGCTGGGATTAAATGCAGTTTTGAGCCACCTAATATGGGTGCTGGGATTTGAAGTCAGGTCCTGGAAGAACAGCAAATGCTCTTGAATGCTGAATCAGTCTCTATACCCCACCTCTTAATGTTTTTTGGCAACTTGTATTTTTCCTATGGCAGGATATTTTTCTGGTGCTGGGAACTGAACACAGGACCTCACGTACTGAGGAAGTGCTGTAACACAGTTAAGCCATAGACATGATAGCATATTGTTGTATATTTAAAAATCCATTTGTACTGTTCATACAGCCATCTGTTTCAGATAAATGCTAATTAACCAGTTTTATACATTCACTATTTCCAGTGTTTTGCCTTACAAGAAATAGCTGGATGTGGTCTTATATTCCTTTACTTAGCACTCAGGAGGCAGAGGCCAGCCTGGCCTACATAAGAGTTTCAGGCCAGATGGGTAGTGGTGCATACCTTTAATCCCAGTACTCAGTAGGCAGGCGGATCTCTGTGAGTTTCAGGCTAGCCTGGTCTACAGATCAAGTTCCAGAACAGCCAGGACTCCACAGAGAAACAAAAACCAATCAGAACTACACAGTGAGACCAGAAAGAGAGACCAATACAGCTTTTTAGTATTTTTATACATTCACAATGTTTCTTTAATTTACTTTTATAATTTGTATTTCACTATCAAAAATGGCTGGTAAGATCTTTCAAATTGGGCCATATTATGATTTTTAAAAACTATTTTGGAATTTTAAAAAAGTAGCTAATAGGTATTTTGGGTACAAGAAATTGAATGTATAACTTTGGTGCAGAAGATGATTATGTATTTGATGAGCATGTAAAGGTATTTGCAATTTAGTTATTTCTATAATAAAATCAGAAAACTATGCATATAGGACTGAGAGAATGGGTGTTGGGTTATAATCCAGCTGGTTGTTTACTTAAGAGTGTTCAAGTAGCAGTATTGATTTTTTTAAAAACATGGAATATTTTAGAGTATGGATATACTGAAGTTTTTGAATAAGTGACAGTTTTATTTCATAGTTGCAGGGCTTTGGTGAGTGGGAAAGTTGCATTTTAAAAATAGGGGAGTATAAAGTCTGGAGACAGCTCAGCTTGGTAGAATTTTTTTTTTTTTTTTCCGGTTTTTTGAGACAGGGTTTCTCTGTATAGCCCTGGCTGTCCTGGAACTCACTTTGTAGACCAGGCTGGCCTCGAACTCAGAAATCTGCCTGTCTCTGCCTCCCAAGTGCTGGGATTAAAGGTGTGTGCCACCACTGCCCGGTTGGTAGAATTCTTGATAAGCATGCACAAGCCATAAAACATGGCAAACATGTGGTCCTAGCACTGGGGAGCCAGGGGCAAGATAATTTTGAGCTCAAGGCCAGGCTATGATACCAATTAGTAAGACACTCTAAAAAGTAAATGCTGAAGGTTCATTATGCCTTGAAGGGTAATAAGTGGATTGATGATAACAAAATACTCTGTTTTGTTAGCTTAAATAAAGCTGATCAGAAATGTTCAGTGATGGATATTGCTGATGCCTTCTAAAGGACAAAATAAGCTTTAGGCCCAAGCTTTGAGTTTTACAGTCTTGGGTGAAATCAGTATACTTGGCAGTTATTTGACTTTGTTAACTTGGGTAAAAATCTGAGAGCATTTTAGAGTAAGTTTATGGTGGGAATATTTCTATGCATAGAAAAATGTCCATGATAGTTGAAGAGAACTATTGGAAATCAGTTTGACCAAAACCAACCTAACTCTCTTGACTTGTAAAATTTGTCTGGAAATAAAATATTAGAAAAATATAAAGTGTGACAGAGAATTGTCTCAGCCTTCCCAGTATGCCCCTTGCTCTGAAGTTCTGTTATATTCTTTTTGTGCTGTTGTCTCTCACACTCTAATACATACATAGACATCAAATGTGTATACTACTTAATGTGTTATTTATTTTTAAAACAGCTTCTTGAGTGTTTTGACATTTAAATTTTCCATTTAAAATTATATGGATATATTTCCATTATTCATGGGGTTTTTCTTTGTTGTGCTATTTTGTGAGAGCTATCATGTTTTCCAGGCTGATCTTAGTCTTCTAAGCTCAAGTGATCCTCTTGCTTCAGCCTCTCAAGTAGCTGAAGTTGCAAGTGTGTATCAACATATCTGGGTCGTCTCTTTTTTAGTGTGCTTGCTTGTTTGTTTGCTTGTTTGAAACAGCCTCTTATATAGCATAGGCTAGCTTCAAACTTGTTCTGTAGCCAAAAATGACCCTGAACTTCTGATCTTCCTGCCTTTACTTCTCCAGTCTGTGAGTACATGTATGTGCTACCACAACAAGTGTTTTTTTTAATTCACTGCAAGAGAACAAAAGGTTGGACAAATAACTAAGTAATGCCTGCAGCCCATTTTATGTGAGGCTAGAAGTCAACCCCAAGGACTTAGTGAAGGCTAGGCAAGCACTCTACAAACTGAAGCAGATACACATCCCTTCCATTCTCTACTGTAAATGTACATACTTGTTTTTTGTTTTCTTAAATTTTATGTGTATGGGTGTTTTGCCTGCGTGAATGTCTCTGCACAGTGTGTGTGCCTGGTACCTGTGAAACCCAGAGGAGGACATCAGGTGCCCAGGAACTGAAGTTACAGACAGTTGTGAGGTATCATGTGGGTACTGAGGGTCAAAACTGTTCTGCAAGAACAGGTGCTTTTAACCACTGAGCCATCTTCTCAGTTCCTATATTTGTTTTAAATATGTGTGGAAGGTGGGGTTTTGAGGCAGGAGTATCATTAATTGAGGCTAGCCTGGGCTATATAGTGAGAACCTGTGTCAAAAAAAAAAAAACAAAAAAACCTAGGTCTTGGACAAACCTAAACATCCCTGTAACTCATTTTCTTCCTTAAAGTGAATCGTTTTTCTTTTTTTTATTTGGGGTGTGTGTGTGTGTGTGTGCGCGTGCGCGTGCGTACTTGTGCCATGGCATGCATGAGGAGGTTGGAGGACAGCTTTCTGGAGTCAGCTCTCTCCCTCTACCACGTCCCAGGGATTGAACTTAAGTGTGCCAGTTTACCAGCCACAGACCTGATTGGTTTTCTAACAGTGAGTTAATGCACACAAACTTGTTGAGTGTCTTGATAAATGCTGCAGGTGTTACTGGGATTTTATTTCTGACTTTCTTAAGTCCTAAGAAGTTGAATTGCTTCAACTTTCAAATTGTAAAAAGTAAGTAATGACCTTATTGCTAGATCCCCTTGTCTTTTGTGTACTCTCCTTCAGAAGGATGTGCCATTTCCCACAGTCCACTAAATCTTTTTTGTTTTATATTCTCTGACTACTTTAATATTACTTTTCTCCTCATTCTCTTCTTACTTGGGTGCTCTTTATAGATCTTCCTTTTCTCTGTCTGGGAATAGATAATTAGAAAGAGTCCTGGTGAGGCTTGATGGCACAAGCACTAATCCCAGCATTTGGGAAGTTGAAACAGGCAGAACTCTGAGTTCAAGGCCAACCTGGTCTACATTGTGAGTTTAAAGACGGCCATGGCTACAAAGAAGAGACTCCCGCCCCCCCAGAAAAAGTTTTTCATGCTTTTTTTTTTTTTCATGTCTTTATTAAGTTATTATTGTCTTATTTGAAAATGGTCTATTTGCTGGCATGTATTTCTACCTCAGTTACAGTTATTTCATAATCTAATACAAAGTAAACTTTACTATTCAACAGCTTTTAACAGTTTTCTTGTTTGTTCCATGGAAAACTGTTTATTCTGTTTTCCTCTGCATTACTGGCCCAGGCCAATATTCCCTGATATATAAATAATAGCTATTCCTGTAACTAGTACTCATGCTACCAGAAATTATACAGTGTTCTCTCTGATCTGTAAACACCACCACCACCACTTTTCTGATGAACCATCTTTTCTCCTGATTATATCACCTGCCAGAAAAATCATAATGACATCTAGGTCTTTTGTGTTTCAATTTTAACTCTCCTTGGCTCTTTTGCCCTCTGTGTTAGATCTGCACAATTAGCCAACCTATTTTTCCAATATATATTCTTATTTATATAGATATTTTCACTCTTCTACAGAAAACCTGAGACTCCTGTGTTGGCTTATACAAACCCTGCTTCTCGTGGTGGCCTGCTTCCATCTATTCATTGAAACCTTTGCTTGTTACAAACTCTACTTTTCATTCCCTTTCCCCTGAATTTTATAGGATACAGAACATATACAAAGTAATTTAAAGTTAAGTTCATTTCTGTATTGTTCTTAATATTGGTTTTATGTTTCCAATTAAGTTATAAGATCTTTAATAGATTTTAGTTACAGTATTCCCATATCTACTTGGTAAATCACAAGAACACATGATGAATACTTTCTTGAGAGAGCTGTTGTATTGGGAATCAAGTCTAGAACCTTGCACATGAAAAATATGTTCTACCACTTGAGCTGCAGCTTCTAGCCCTCACAGACATTTTAGTTGACTTAGGAAAATAAAGGGTTAAGTAGTACTCAGTGATTTGTACAAATAACCCAAAGGGAAGTAAATTTAGTGTAGGCATAATTTTATTAAAAAGAGAATAGTTTAAATATACTTAATTATAATTCACAAGAGTCTGGAATATCTGGTTATAATTTTAGTTAATACGATTACAGTGAAGTGCTTAAAATATATGAGGCATCTACCAGTGTGGCCAACCTATTAAATCTTGTTGCTGTGTACACTTCTATATTGCATGCTTTTATTTATAACCTTTTTCTTTTTATTTTTTATACTGTGAGCACTCAACCACTGAGCCATACCATACCCTTAGCACTATTTATAGCTATAATTAATAGGAAAATTATAGCTTTCTTAAGTAATAGATGTTATGAAAAATTAAGAGATATAGATTGGCAAAACTTACAAAGTGTCTTTTTTCTTCAGTTGTTAAATTATCTTCACCACAATTACAATATAACTCCATGGATTAAGGCTCAATTTTGTCCACCAGTGCTTGGAAATGAAGATGGAGCAGGAAAGGCCTACCACATGGTATTCATGTAATTGCCTACTGAACACAACTTGGTTGATTTGTAGATACTCCTCTCTTGACAACTTTACTGTAAAACTTGAGGCACAAAGGAAAACTGTCCCAACCACTTAAAAACAACTTGAAAACTTATTTGTACATATTTGTTTATTTTGAGGAGGTTTTTGAAATACATTCTCTTTATATAGCCTTGGCTGTCCTGGGACTTACCCTGTAGACAAGGCTGGCATAAGTGTGTGTTCTTACTGCCTCTGCCTCATGAGTGATGGAATTGCACTGTGTATCTCTATGCCTGTCCCATTTGTAGTCACTGTTCTGCAAATTCCTTTTTTGTTTTTTTAAGATGTATTTATTTACTGTGTGTGTGTGTGTGTTCTATCTGTATGTATACCTGCATGCCAGAAAAGGGCATCAGTTCCCAGAACTAATGGTTGTGAGCCACCATGTGGTTGCTGGGAATTGAGCTAGACCTCTGGAAAAGCAGACAGTGCTCTTAACCACGGAGTCATCTCCAGCCCCTACACATTCGTTAAAACTTTATATTTTGTAATCTTCAGAGACAATTTTCACTGTATTAGAGTATTAAAGGAAAAAATGTTTAAAATAAGGATTTGTATTTAGGAATCTGTTTGTTTCATGGGGTTTCTAGGGATTTCGTGATAAGAGTTAGAATTATTATTATTATTATTATTATTATTATATTATTATTTTAGAGACAGGGTTTCTCTATATACCCCTGACTGTACTGAAACTTACTTTGTAGACCAGGCTGGCTTTGAGCTAAGAAATTGCCTGCCTCTGCCTCCCCAGTGCAGGATTAAGCAATTTTTCATAATTAGAATTTGATATCTTCACCCCTCAAACTCACATTAGTTTGACTCATAAAGTGTATGGATTGCACTTCAAAGTGGAAAAGATTCTGAGAGCAGGTTAGAAGTATAAATTGCAATTCTTTTATTCATCATTGTAAGCAACTGCCATAAGAGTGCCTGTTTGCTCAGTACTGTCCAAAAACATTTTGATTTGTTCCAAATAGTGAATTTGCAAAAACCCCAACAAAATATATAGACTGAGATTGTTTTGCCTAGGTTTTGTGTGTGTGTGACAAAGGACATGAACTTGCTATATAGCCACTTGCTTTGAACTTTGTGATCTAATTCTGTATGTGTGTGTGGTTTGTTTTACATGAATGCAAGTTCCTATAGAGGCCAGAGGTGTTGGATCACCATCTATAAGGATAATTAAGTTATTTTACAGAAGGGTGTGAATAATAAGATTAATGAATGTGACTGAAAATTAAAAAAAAATTTTTTTAGACAAGGTCTCACTGTGTATCTCTGGCTGGGCTAGAATTTGCTATATAGACATGCCTCTGACTTCTCCCCCTCCCCATCACACCCCAGGTGCTGGGATCACAGTAATGCACTGCCTTGCTTGAGACTAAGAATATTTATAAATGTGATATTGTAGATAGGGTATTTCTCACTACAAATGTATATTTTTTTGATTATTGGTGGGATTTTTTTTCAGCACCTGGACCTTCTGGATGGTTTATAATTTCAGTCCTTGGAACAGCCTTTTGAAGTGGATAGTACCATTTCCCATAGTGTAAATAGCAAAGCTGATACTGGCAATAATTAAATAGTTGATACTATATAACCATATTCTTTTCATTTTATTAAAATTTAGATTTTATTCCCAAAGCAAATTAAAAATAATTGCTCAATTATTTTTGAAGACTATTTTTAAAGGGCTGGAAAGATGGCTCAGGAGTTAAGCACACTGGGTATTTTCCAGAAGGCTTGAGTTGTATTCTCTTGCAACCATATATAACTCCAGTTCCAGAGGATCTGACACTTTCCTCTAGCCTCTAAGGGTCTAGGTGCATGCACATGGTACATGCCACAAAAATACCGATATATATAAAAATTTCCTTAAAAAATTGTTTTAAATAATCAAATTATGATGGGAATTGGCACAGTTAGTAAAGTGCTTGCTTTGCGAGCACAATAAGGATCTGAGTTTTAAAGCAAGAGAAATGGCTCAGGGTTAAGAATATAGATTGGTTCTTGTGAGTTTGATTTCCATCAGGCCGCTCACAACTAGAATTCCAGTTTTAGGGAATCAACACCTCTGACTTCCTTGGTGGTCACATAGACAGACACATATATATTCACATTAAAATATATCCTTCTGAGTTTAGGCACGTAAAAATTGAGTACATCATATCTGGAATCTTAGGCAGCGACAGGTGATAGATCCTTGGAGCTCACTGACTGCTAGCCTAACCTAGTCAGCAAACTTCAGGAACAGTGAGAGACCCTGCTTCACACATAGGACAGAGTGTCAATGAGATTGTTTAGCAGATAAGAGTACTTTGCTCATGAAGTCTGATATCTAAGTTTGATCCCTAAGACCCACATGGCGGAAGGAGAGGACAAACTCCCACCAAATCTGACCTCCAAGTGTGCCCTTTGGCACATGTATATCACACACACACACACACACACACACACACACATCATACACGCTCTTATACACAAAGATATAATGAGATTATATCTGTTACAGTATTTTTATCAGGGTTGGCTTACTAGAAAAATTCTTAATATTCACTTGTTGAATTAATGATTGATAATCAGTGGCCATGTACTAAGTGCCAGAAAATTAACTTTACATTAGTCAAAAGTATCTTTTTCTGCTGTATTTGTTATGCTAATACCAATCAAAGGCATTTAAATAATCAGCCTGCTGGTGGTGCATTCCTTTAATCTTAGTGCTCAGGAGGCAGAGGCAGGTAGATCTCTGAGTTCGAGAGAACTCAGTCTGGTCTACAGATGGAGGACCAGGCTAGCCAGGGTTACACAGAGAAACCTTGTTTCAGGAGGGAAAAAAAGATGATTTCTTTATTTTTATTTTATGTCTATGGATGCTTTACCTTTGTGTATGTCTGTGCACTACCTGGATACAGTGCCCATGGAAGCCAGAAGATGTCAGATCCTTTGGAACTAGGGTTATGAGCTGCCATGTAGATGCTGGAACAAGTACCCTGCAAGAGCACCAAGTGCCCTTAACTGCAGCCCATACTGGCTTTTAAGAAACAACAAACCTAGCCGGGCAGTGATGGCGCACGCCTTTAATCCCAGCACTCGGGAGGTAGAGGCAGGTGGATTTCTGAGTTCAAGGACAGCCTGGTCTACAGAGTGAGTTCCAGGACAGCCAGGGCTACACAGAGAAACCCTGTCTCAAAAAACCGAAAAAAAAGAAAGAGAAACAACAAACCTGAACCAAATAGGCAGACTAAGTCCTTCCTACCACAGCATGTGTTCCTGGTTGCTTGGAATAAGACTAGCAGCAGCCTGTTTGCTGTCTATATCTACTCCTCTCCTGTCAGAGAGGAGTCAGCCTCTGCCAGCACAGCTCCATGAGTCAGAGAACAAAGTATAGCAGCCAGAAGAATGTAAACTAAAAATGACAACAGGCTCCCAACAAAAGCTACTGTATGTAGGACCATTGAAAAGTACATGATTGATTGATGCAAGCCTGGTGCCAGAAACCATTTGTGAACCTAATACAACCCAGTAGGTCAAAGGAAGTAGGTCCTACAAAAACTAATTGCTTGGAAGTCTAGCAGACAAATTTTGAATAAGAAATCAAAACTAACTTTCTGAGCCTATAGTCAGAAGACCTTAAACATAGAAAGAAAAAGGAACACTGAAAGACAGACCATAAGTTAAAAAGATGTATTATTGTTTTGTTTGTTTGTATTGCTTTTGTTTTTGTTTGTTTGTTTTTCAAGACAGGGTTTCTCTGTGTAGCCCTGGCTGTCCTGGAACTCACTCTGTAGACCAGGCTGGCCTTGAACTCAGAAATCCACCTGCCTCTGCCTCCCAAGTGCTGGGATTAAAGGCGTGCTCACCACTGCCCGGCTGTGCTTTTGTTTTTCAAGACAGAATTTCTCTGTTTAGTCCTGACTGGCCTGGAACTCAAAGATCCACCTGTCTCTGCCTCCTGAGTACTGGGATTAAAGATGTATGCCACCATGCCCAGCCTAAAAAAGGAAAAAAAAAAATTCTTTTAGAGTGAAAAAGACATAAATTTACAGGTTCACAAACACTTTTGAGTTGGATTTAACACCCACTCTATGATATGTACCCGTACTAGGCAAAGAACCTGAGACTAGATGGGCCATGGGCCTAAGGGGGAACTTACTACAATTATTATACTGACAGTACATTGCAATAAAATGACTCCTAGTGACACACTGCTATCCACATAGAGCAGAGCATCACTTAGCCTTCATTAGAGAAGCTTCCTTGTAGATGAGATTAACACAGAGACCCATAACTGGACAGTGTGCAGAAAGTGAGAGATTTTGGAGTATTCAGCCCCAAATGGGATGTCTTTATTGTATCTCTACCCTCAAAGCTTGGGGATATAAGTGGAAGAGGCAGAAAGGCTGTAAAAGCCAGACACATGGATGATTTTAAGGAAACATCATTTTCCAGACACAGTAGGGCAAACGCACATAGATCTCACAGAGACAGATAGGGTGTATGGACCTGCACAAGCTCAGACTTGACAATCCCAGCACAGAGGAGGGGAGGTGGGTGCAAAGGCCAATCCCAAACCAAAAAGCTGTTTGCAAATGATAGGTCTTGGGAGAGAGAGTGACAATGTAGATATATCAACCACACTCCAGGGTAGACCCCATACTCAGGAGTAGTTAGTTGGCTAATAAATCAGGGTCCATGGTTTGTAGTGGCTTTTTTCTTCTGTTGTTTTTTGTTTGTTTTTAGAGAGAGGAAAAAATATGAAGTTGGGTGGTGGGACGGATGGGGGGGAGTCTGGGGATGTAAAGGAATATGATAAGTAGCTGGGCATGGTGCCCACCTCTTTAATCCCAGCCCCCTGAAGACAGGGGCTAGTGGATCTCTGAGTTCAAGGCAGGCCAATCCGCACAAAGTGTTCCAGGAAAGCTGGAGCTTCAGAGTGAGACCCTGTCTCAAAAAAGATATATTTTAGGAGTCTCTTGGAAAACCCTATCCTACAGCTCAAAAGAGGGTTTCTATTGTTGGTGGTGTGGTTTATGTTATAGGTTCAAGAGACTCCAAAAACATAGACTGTTGTTAAAGACGCCATGCACTTCCGACGTAGGACCCAGAGGCCCCTGAGTTGGATTTAAGATGCCCTGTAAGCTTCCAAATGAGGGAAACAACCAATATTCTACCCAACTATGTTGCCTATGAACTACAACAAAGACCAGCATGGCACATAACCCTAAAGGTTGCACTAGTGGCACGCAAACCTTGGCAGCAGCTAACAGCTCTCTAATTGGACTTTAGACCTGTTCAACAATAGGGAAGTCACACCTGGTATTGAAAACTTAGGCACACCACACAGGGCTAGTGAATTCATGGATCTTGGAGGAGAACATGCAATCTCCACTACAATCCCTAACTACACTCAAAGATTTGTCCCTATAACCACAGAACTGTAGTCCTTGCCGGGCAGTGGTGGTGCACACCTTTAATCCCAGCACTCGGGAGGCAGAGGCAGGTGGATTTCTGAGTTCGAGGCCAGCCTGGTCTACAGAGAGAGTTCCAGGACAGCCAGGGCTACACAGAGAAACCCTGTCTCAAAAAACAAAAAACAAAAAAAAGAAAGAAACTGTAGTCCTCTCTGCTTATCAAGGAAAATTCTCTTTGCAACAGAGACCAACACAGAAAACCACAATCAATCACATGTAAAGCTCACCCAACTGGTAAATCTACAATACAACTGGACCTTAGGCTCAGGGATTAGTGTGGAAAAAGGGATGGAAAGATTGTGTCTCCTAGGAATGTCAGAAGCTGCACCCATAAAGTCTCACCAATATGATTGCCTAAACATTAGCTGAATTAGGAGGCTACTAACAGACGTGCTGATGTGGATGGGAGAAAGCTCAGAAGGCCTCACAGAAGGCCTCAGCCCTATACAAAGAACTACAGGCAACTAAGGAATGCTGAGAGCAGAAAAGTAGTCTTCCCCAGGGAAGAGTCACCAGTTGGTTATCCAGCATCAAATGGTCAGCCCTGAAAATACAAGTAACATCAAACAGACTGTGCAGGTTGTGTTTATGTATTTAAGAATATCTAGCCAGGCTGTGGTGGCGCACGCCTTTAATCCCAGCACTTGGGAGGCAGAGGCAGGCGGATTTCTGAGTTCGAGGCCAGCCTGGTCTACAGAGTGAGTTCCAGGACAGCCAGGGCTACACAGAGAAACCCTGTCTCGAAAAAAACCAAAAAAAGAAAAAAAAAAAGAAAGAAAGAAAAGAAGAAATGATGTAATTATAATCTACTATATACAATATATGTATATATACACATACATACATGTATATGTATATATGCTGTATAAATTTCTCAAAAAATAAATTCTAAAAAGTTTCTAGTTTAAAGGGCATACTTAATTCCAAGCAAAAATTTGTGGCAGTTATAATAGGGTAATAAGTGATCACTTTGGAAACCAGTTCTCTCCTTTACAATGTGGGTCCTGTGATTGAAACTTTTGGATCACATGTGTGTACCATTATACCTGACTTATTTGTTATTTTGAAGGAAAGATTAATAAGGTTGATTTTAAAATGGTCAAAAAAATTAGTCAAAAATTCAGAAATAGTATGTTGATATTCTAAAAAGAGTAACAATCCTGTTATCTTTGTTTCTCTTCAGATTAAAGCTAAAAATTATGACAAGGTTGAAAAGGTAAGTTCTCTTAACTATATTTTGAAGTTTAAGAGTTTCTATATGGCTCAGCAGTCAATAGCACTGACTGCTCTTCCAGAGGTCTTGAGTTCAATTCCCAGCAACCACATGGTGGCTCACAGCCATCTGTAATGGGATCCAATGCCCTCTTCTGGCGTGTCTGAAGACAGCTACAGTGTACTCACATACATAAAAATAAATAAATAAATAATAAATAAATCTTTTTTAAAAAAAGAAGTTTCTATATGACCAATATGGTAAATAAATATGATAAAATGATTTAGGTTACTGCATCCAGGTAGTAATACATTGTAATAATATTTTGCTTTCTTCAAAGCATAAAAATTCTTTGCTTTCAGGAAATATAAATTAAAACTACTTTGAAATTCTAATTTATTCCAGTCAAAATGGCTAAAACCAAGAAAAAAATGTCAATAAGTCCTGTTGAGAGCCAGGAAAGGGAAGTGCTGAAACACTGCTAGTAGGGTATAAAGTAGTGTAGCCCTGTCGAGATTAGCATGGAGGTTTTTCAAATAAGGGGCAGTGGGAGCTGGGGCTGCTGCTCACTTGGTGAAGCTCTACCTTTAAACCCCAGTACTGCATAAAAACCAGACATTGTAATGCACACCTGTAATACCAGCCTTTGGGAGGTGGAGACAGGAGAAATAGGAAGTCACTTTTAGTACATAGTCATCTTAGTTTGAGGCCCCGCCTGAGAGATAAACAGTAGCAAAGTATGGTGGAGTATGCTTTTAATCCCAGTACTAGGGTGACAGAGACACATAGATCCCTGAGTTTGAGGTTAACTATTCTACATAGAGAGTTCCTGGACAGCCAGGGATATGTAGTGAGACCCTGTCTCAAAAACAGATAAATAGCTATTATGTGACCCAGGTATACCACACTTGGTTATATACTCAAAGGAGTCTCACTCCTACCATAGAGGTATTTGTGCATCCATGGTTATTGCTGTACTATTCATAACAGAAGAAATGGGCCAGCCTAGATGTCTATCAACAGATGAATTAAGGAAAACACAGTACATATGCAGAGTGGAATCATTACATTTGCAGGAAAGTGGACGAAACTAATTACTAGATATCCTGTGTTAAGCAAAATAAACCAGAAGTATATGGAATACACTGGCCATGAGAGCAGAGGGAGCTAATGGGAGCAGGGACCCAGTAGGAGTGGGGTTGGGGAGGAGTAAGGGACAAGGTCAACAAGAACAAAATATGAAAATGCCGCAATGAAATTTATTTTATGTGCTAATTTAAACTAAGGAAAATGTTACAAAAGAAAAATAATTTTATTTACTTACATATTTACTTATGACTCTGGGGAAATGAAAGAAAATGACTATACTTATAAACTACATGGGCATGATTTTGATTGTCTAAACTGAAAGGAGGATTGTTATTTGCCTTTTAAAAAAAATTTAAAGAACTTTTCATTTTACCTGTCTCTGTGTGTGTGTGTGTGTGTGTGTGTGTGTGTGTGTAGGCATCTGAACTGCTGGAACTGGTGTTATGGATGGTTGTGAGCTGCCATATAGATGTTGGGAATCAAATCAAGGTTTTCAGGCAGTGTCATCTCTCCATCCTTCATATTTGCCTTTTATTTATAAGAAAATTAATTCCTGAAAAGACTGACTTTATTTTTTAAAGCTGTTTCATTCATGGAAATATCAAATGTATTTATCTGGACTCTGATACTATTTTCTTATATTTAAAGTTATTTCAAAGATGCCTTATGAAGGTTTTGCACATTGATTTATGGAAGTGTTATCTTTCATACGTCAGAGAAACCAAGGGTAAACTGCCAAGTTACAAGTAAGTGAAATCATGGTCTTAAGAATGCATATTGAGCTGAGTCTGGTGGTACCCACCTATAATCCCAGCACTGAGGAGACAGGAATTTGAGGCCAGCCTGGTCCACGGCTACACAGAGAAACCCTAGGGCAGTGGCTGGGGTCAGTGCGTGTTGTCTGTGGACACAGTCCATCCCACATGCTTCACACCAGCTCTGTCTCTGAGCTACAGGTGGGAAGAAACCTAAGTATTTGAAAGCCAGGATTCTCCAAGAAATGAGGAAAAGTGATTTAAGGAAAGCCACTGGCACTTATCTTTCACTTGAGAACTGACTCATCCAAATTTTTTTATATTAAATCACTGTATTTACAACATGTTAGCATTGTTTTGACAGGCTTGTCAAACTTTTTCAAGAAGCTTTTTAATAATTGTCCCAGGACATGTTTGTCAAGTGCTATGTACAGTGTGCCACTTAAGATGTCTAAGGCAGCGACTTGGTAGTTAACTCCGCACTATGACTTATCTTCAGTGACTCCAACTTGGATGTTCTCTAATGTATTTTGATAATAGTTTTAGGTTTTGATTGGCTTCTGATTTCTTTTCAAACAGGTTCTTGCTTTGTATGAGTAGTATGGGGTATATACTACATATCCCAGGCTGCCCGTTAACTCACTATATAACCCAAGAGAGCCTCTAACTCAGGGTAGTGATCCTGCCTCAGCTTCTTGGGATAACAGGTATGGGCCATTATATCCAACTGATAACAAATTTTTAAAAATATTTTTCATGTTCATTTCAGAGAAAAAATGGCTCAAGCTTACGACTTTGCACTGGATAAAATTGGAATGGAAATTATGTCCTATCAGGTAGAGTTCAATTAAATATATACACAAGGGCTGGGAAATATAATTTAGTGGTAGCATACTTATCCAGCATTCATGAGACTCTGGGTATACACCTAAATATGAAAATATCAAGAAAGATATTAACATTTTGTTTTATTTCTTAGATTTGGGTGGATTACATCAATTTCTTAAAAGGCGTGTAAGTATTGTCTTAATTTTTAATATATAAACAATTGATGGGGATGGGTGGGCGGGTGGGTGGGAGGTGGAATTCCCTCATAGAGGTGGGGATGGGGAGGGGATAGGGGGTTTCCAAAGAGGAGACCCAGAAAAGGGGAAACATTGGAAATGTAAATAAAGTATCAAAAATAAAAAAAACAAAAACAAAAAAAAACAATTGATTTAGCTATAATACAATTAATGATATTTTTATCCAACTTCAGGGAAGCTGTAGGATCTTATGCAGAAAATCAGAGAATAACTGCTGTCCGAAGAGTTTATCAACGAGGCTGTGTTAATCCAATGATCAACATTGAACAACTCTGGAGAGACTATAACAAGTACGAAGAGGTAAACCAAACCAGAGTGTACTACAGACTGGCCTTTAGTTATTATCTATTGTAAACATAGGAAATGTTGGTGTTACAGTGTCTGCTGCTGCTCCTGGCTTTTGTTTGGTTGCACCATGGATTAAGCCCTGAGCTTTATGCATAAGAGGGAAATGCCTTACCCTTGAACAATATATTCCTAAACACGTTGCTTTGTATTTATTCCAATAAAAGAATTTATTTTTTTAAATAGTACTACAATAAACATTAATTTGTAAGTATCTCTGATATGTTGGCTTCAAATTCTTTAGACAAGAATTATATAGCTAGATCATATAATAGGTCTATATGTAGCTTTTTAAAGAAATCTCTGTGTTGACTTTTGAATTAATTTAGATTCCCACCAGTAGTGTATAATTGTTCCTTTTGTTCACATCATTGCCAGCATTCATTGTTTGTTTGCTTAATGACTGATTTAACTGGATAAGATAGAATCTCATGGTTTCTAATTAAAAATTCCTGGGCCAGGAGCTAGAAAGATACCTATCTCTGCAATTGAGAGTGCTGGATGCTCTTCCAGAGGACCCAGGTTCAATTCCCCATACCCATGTTGTGGTTCATACCATCTGTAATTCCAGTTTCAGAGACTCAGTCTCTTTTTTTATGACCTCCATGGGCACCAGCCATGCACTGGTGCACAGGAATAGCTCAGGCAAAACAACAATACACTTTTTTTTTAAAAGAAGAAAGTGAAACAAACAAACAAACACTTGTCCAGTAATATGTCTCAACAGGTAAAGGCACTTACTGCCATGCCCAAAGGCCTGAGTTCAATCCTCAACTCACATTATAAAAGGGGAAGAGCCACTGCTGGGAGTTGTTCCGACCTCCAGCATGTGCTATGGCCTGTGCACCCACCCATCCACCCATCCACACAAAGGAAAGTAAAAATGTTTCCTAGTAATAGAATTGTATAGCCCACTCACAACTGACAGAGTAGATACTTTTGTAGGGGTGAAGGAACACATGTGTGCCATGATCATGTGTAGAGGTCACCAGACAACTGTGTGGAGTCAGTTTTCTTCACTTTTACCTGGGTTCTAGGGATGGAGCACAAGTCACCAGGCTTTTCTGACAAGTGCTTTTACCTCCTAAACCATCTTGCGTGCTAGTCTACTTATTCTTTCCAGGCTGCGTGTGTAGTTTAGTGGTAGAGTGTCTAGTTGCCTAGCATGCAGGAGACTGTAGGTTTGGTTTGCAGAACTGTAAAAAACAAATATTTAAAGGAAAGAAAAAAAATAACAGTTAATAATGATATTTTTCCTTAGGGTATCAATATTCATTTAGCTAAAAAGATGATTGAAGATCGGAGTAGAGACTACATGAATGCTAGACGTGTAGCAAAGGTATGAAATTCTACGGGCTACTTAATGTTACTGAACCATTAAAATTATTAGCGAAGCTTTCCCATCTGATAGTACTCATGATATTTGCAATTATTAGGAGTCTTAATTAATGACAGCTAATTTAGCTAATTGATATCTGTCTGAGATGATGATTTTTGGTTTAGTTTTGTTTGTTTTGTTGAGGACAGGATCTTTCTATGTAGCAATGGCTGTCTCAGAACTCATGAAACAAACCAGTCTAGCCTCACACTCATAGAGATCAATTTGCCTATCTCTTTAAGTGCTGGGATCAAATGCCTGGCAAAATAATATAGTTAAATTGAAATAGTTATTTACATTATATTAAATGACAAAATATATGCTGGACTTGGTAGATAGTGTGTGTGTGTGTGTGTGCGTGTGTGTGTGTGTGTGTGTGTGTGTGTGTGCGTGCGTGCGTGTGTGTGTGTGTGTGTGTGTGTGTGTGTGTGTGTGTGTATACTGGGCATCATCTAACCTAAGGATTCCCATACATTAGGAAATGTTTTACTACTGACTCACATCCCTAGTCTGAAAGATATTTTATTTGTTTGTTTGTTTGTTTTTGAAATTGAGTCTGGCTATGTAGTACTGACTGCCCTGATACTTTGTAGCCCAGGCTTCTCTTGAATTCACCACACTCTTCCTGTGTCAGAAGTGTTAGAATTATAGACATGAGCCATCATGCTTTGCTAGAAATATTTTTCAAAACAGATTTACATAAAATTATTGAAGTAGTTGATATTCTCCCTTCATATTTGCTTATCTGAAAATTGTGTTACTCTGTAGTCAGTGTATTTATAAAATAACACAGCTCTCTGGGACAGATTTTGTGCTGTATACATACCTTTCTTTTTTTTTTTTTTTTTGGTTTGGTTTTTTTTTTTTGGTTTTTTTTCGAGACAGGGTTTCTCTGTGTAGCCCTGGCTGTCCTGGAACTCACTCTGTAGACCAGGCTGGCCTCGAACTCAGAAATCCACCTGTCTCTGCCTCCCAAGTGCTGGGATTAAAGGCATGTGCCACCACTGCCCGGTGTACATACCTTTCTATTCATTGGGAAAATAGCCCAATAGTACAAAAACTATTAGCTTCTCCAAAGTTGTCAATAACAATGCTACCAGATCTCCACTCATGTTATCTTTTACATCATACATCCTGCAGAAATAGTCTATGGATATTCTGTTTACCACTCCTAGGTATCTGGTTTTGTTTTTTGATACTATATTATGTCTTTTCTTACTCTTGGGTTTTGTTTTGTTGTTTGTGGATGTTGTTTGACTTCTATTTCTTGAGACAAGGTCTCATGTAGCCCAGGTTGATCTCAAACCCACTGTGTATTTTAGGATAACCTTGAATTCTAAAATCATAGTAACAAAGTGATATTAGGGGTAAGAGAATAAACATTTTAAACAAAGTGTTTCGAGCTGATCAAGTAACTCCCTATATATCTGAGTTGTTCTAGGCTCATCAAAACCTTTAAATATTTGTTTAGGAATACGAGACAGTAATGAAAGGTTTGGATCGCAATGCCCCTTCCGTGCCTCCTCAGAACACTCCTCAAGAGGCTCAGCAAGTAGACATGTGGAAAAAGTACATCCAGTGGGAGAAGAGCAACCCCCTTCGCACAGAGGACCAGACCCTGATAACGAAAAGAGGTAACAAGAGTAGCCCGCGAGGGACTCCAGCTCGTGTGTCTGGGACCGTTGGGTCTTAGCCTCCTGATTACTCCAGCTCTGCTGCTGCTTCTCCCACCCACCACTCTTGCCTGTTGCTCTGCAGGTTAGGCTGGCTTCCACCTCACTATGTAGCCCCCAGTGACCTCCAACTCATCCTCCTCCTGCATTAGCTTCCTGGGTTAGGTTACAGGGATGTGCTACCGTGCCCAGAGGAGGCTGGGGTTTGTGTTTTCTTGTTGTTTTGTTTGTTTTCTGAATCTTTTGTTTTTCCATTTGTGGTTTTTTTTCATTCATAATTATTTCTATAGATCTATCTTCATGATCACGTTCCCCTTGTTTTATTATGTTCAATCTGATGTTAAAATATTCCAGCAAATTATTCATTTTATATACTGTACTTTTTAGTTCTATGAATTTCCAGGAGATTTTTATAATTTAATTTCTCTATTGAGATTCATGTGTCACAATGTGTATGGATTTGTTTTGTTTTGCTTTTTAATTTTAATTTTTAATTGTATATGTGTATGTATGTTTAAATGTATGTATATGGATGTTTTGGCTGAAGGAATGTCTTTGTACCACTTACATGCCTGGTGCTCAAAGAGACCCAAAGAGGCCATTGAATCCTCTAGAATTGGAGTTACAGATAGTTATGAGCTGCTATGTGGGTGTTGGGAATCGAACCCAGGTTGTCTGTAAGAACAAGTGCGCCTAATCTCTGAGCCATCTCCCCAGTCTCTATAATGTATCTTCTTTAGATTCTTTTTTTTTTTTTTTTTTTTTTTTTTTTTGGTTTTTTCGAGACGGTTTCTCTGTGTAGCTCTGGCTGTCCTGGAACTCACTCTGTAGACCAGGCTGGCCTCAAACTCAGAAATCCGCCTGCCTCTGTCTCCCAAGTGCTGGGATTTAAGGCGTGCGCCACCACTGCCCGGCTTCTTTAGATTCTTGAATGTGATTATTACAATAGCTGTAAATTCCTCACTGGCTCATTCCTTCAGACAGTTGGCCATTGTGAGATTGGTTTCCTTTGACTTTTAACTGTTGGTCACATTTTCATGTTTTGTTACCCATATAATTTTTTTCTTTAAATATTTTATAAGTGTATGAAAAATAGATTGTAAAGACTGGATTCTGTTGTCTTCTCTGAAAAATACTGAGTTTTCTTTAAAAGGAAGCTGAATTATCATCTGTTTGGACTTTGTATGATATGAACCTTACATTTGCCCATGGCTCAGTCTGCTCTGACTCCTGCTTCATTCTGCTGTGCACTTATGTTCTGGGGGTTTTCTTGTTTTTTTGTTTGTTTTGAGGTTTTGGGGTTTTTTTGGTTTTTTTTGTTTTTTTTTGGTTTTGTTGTTTTGGCTTGGGTTTTTTGGGGGGGGTGCTTTATTTCAGTTTTCTTATATAATATATGTATATGAAAACATATACACATAGACACATCAATGGAGATAGAGAAGTGCCAGGGATTTAAAGTCTTGTATAAATGTATATGCTAAGTATATGGTCTATCAAAGAGATATTTTCTGGTTTTAGTTTATAATTTTTAATCTCAAAAGAGTGTTTTTAGAGTTTTGTTGTTGTTGTTGTTATTGATTTTGTTTTGTTCATTTTTTATTTCTTATTTTTCAAGATAGGTTTTCTCTTTGTAACAGCCTTAGCTGTCCTAGAACTCACTTTGTAGACAAGGCTGGTCTCAAACTCACAGAGATCCATCTACCTCCGCCTCCCAAGGGCTGAGATTAGAGGCGTGCATCAACGCCGCCCACCCAGAAGGGTTAGTTTTGTACAAATCACTGTTACTGCTGGATTGGAATTTCACTGAATTCTTCAATTTTGTAGGCTCACTTAATGGCAAGACTTTATAAGTACTGTTCTTTGCCTATATCTATCTATTTTGGGGGTTTGGAGTTTAAAGCCAGAACCACCTGCACACCAAACAAGAATTGTACCACTGAGTCACATTTTTGGCAACCTCTGCTAATTTATACACACCTTTCCCTCTGTCCCACTTGTCACTGACCAGCTTCTGCCCTTCTGGTCTTCAGATACCAGTCACTTAGTGAAGTCATTCAGACTTTCTTCCTGTGTTTGTTTCCTATAGGTGTGTGTGTGTGTGTGTGTGTGTGTGTGTGTGTGTACATTGGTCAAAGGACTTCCATCATGACTGTCCTCTGTGTCTTTCTTAAATGTTGGAACTAATTATCACTCGTTGGTAAAGACCATGCCTGAGTCTAATGATCTAGCTGTGGTACTTGTGACGATAACGCTGTTAGTGCTTTTTATCTTAACCGCGTGTTGTGTGTTTGTCTTCCCTTAGTTATGTTTGCCTACGAACAGTGCCTCCTTGTGCTGGGCCATCACCCTGATATCTGGTATGAAGCTGCCCAGTATCTGGAACAGTCAAGTAAGCTGCTTGCAGAAAAGGGGGTGCGTATCCCTCCCCATCCTCTTTTTCCTTTTGTGATTTTGATATAGCAATAAGATTGACTGGCAAAATATAACATCAGTTTTAGTAATGAAGTGTAAATGCTGTCTATGTTTAAACACATGCAGAAGGAGAACTGTTTGGGAGGCAGGGAGGAGAGACTGGACAAGGTTGTGGTAGAATATAGAGAGTACAGTGGTAAACATGGATGAAAATACCGTAATAAAACTCATTATTTTATATGCTAAATTTATTTAAAAGGTTATATATAAGAAGTATATATTGACAAATTTAAGCTTGCCAGATAGTGGCACGTGCCTTTAATCCCAGCCCTTGGGATGCAGAGGCAGGTGGATCTCTGAGTTCAAGGGTAGCCTGTTCTAGAGTGAGTACCAGGACAACCAGGGCTACACAGAGAAACCCTGTCTCGAAAAACAGAAAAGAAAAGGAAATATTTAAACTTATGTCAGTATGAACTTTAGTAACACTCATATTTCCTTAGAATTAAAATATGATGGCTTTCAAAACTGTATCAACGTGACTGTCATTTAAAGACCTTAAATGGTAATTAATTTAAAGTATGGGGGCTGGAGTGCATAACTGGGTGGTAGAGGCCCCTGGGCTCAAGCTCTAGAAACTCCTTTCTGGCCAGACCAAGAAGAAATCCTTAGTAATTTTTATAATTCTTAAATGTCAATGTATATTTGTTTTCATAGTAAGTACATTTTAAAGTAGATACTGTCTCATTTTTACTCTTTCAACTACATTAACATGGAGGATATGCTTTCTTTTCCTCTTAGGATATGAACAATGCCAAATTATTTAGTGATGAAGCTGCTAATATATACGAAAGAGCCATAAGCACTTTATTAAAGAAGAACATGCTCCTTTATTTTGCATATGCAGATTATGAAGAGGTAAGAAGAGTCAGAAGATTTGGAATTGTGTGTACATATGTGTGTGTGTATCTCTGTGTGTGTGTGTGTGTGTGTGTGTGTGTGTGTGTGTGTATCTGTGTGTGTGTATGTAGCCCTCAAACTTGTGGTTCTTCCTAAACCTGGTGAATACTCGAATTATATCTACTACTTACAATTTTACTGCAGGACTAAAACTTCTTTCTGGTAGCGTCTTTGTTTTTATAGCCAGAGATGGTAACAATAAACAGTTGTTAGTCCTGGACATCATATAAGTTTATGTGCAGTATTGGTGCCACTGTGTGTGTTGTGGGAACTGGAGTACAGTCTTCAGGTTCCTTTTTTTTTTTTTTTTTTTTTGGTTTTTCAAGACAGGGTTTCTCTGTATAGCCTTGTAGCCCTGGAACTCACTCTGTAGACCAGGCTGGCCTCGAACTCAGAAATCTGCCTGTCTCCCAAGTGCTGGGATTAAAGGTGTGCGCCACCACTGCCTGTTCAGGTTCCTGAAAGCTCAGGTTTGCTCATTTGTGAGTGTGTACTAATATTCACTTCTCTGCCGCTTTAGAGTCGTATGAAGTATGAGAAGGTTCACAGTATATACAACAGACTTCTGGCGATTGAGGACATTGACCCCACCTTGGTGAGTAGCCTGACTCTCTCTTTCCCACCATCATAATCTGGCTTAATATAACAACGGTTTAATTCGCACACAGCAAGAGTCGTTGGTCTCATGTCTTATTAGATCATGGGACCCTCTATATAAAACACTGCTGGGTATTATGGCTCACACTTGTAAACTCAGTATTTGGGAAGTAGAGACAGAAGGAGCAGGAGTTCAAGGTTATCTTTGAATATATAGTTAGCAGAGTCTACAGAGGGAATTCTAGGTTCTGAACAGCCAAGTCTACACAGAAAAACTTTATCTTGCAAAAAAACAAAAAAAGTACTAGTAGTGATTATTGTATGACCTTCTGATGATAATAAAAAGGAAGAAAAATCACTGCATTATACACTTTAGAATAATTTTTTGTTGTGTAAATTATGTCACAATAAAAATTAGCATGTGTCCCTAATGCCTGGGGAAAAGTGGTTTATAATTCTACTCTGTAGTTTCTTATATTAGAAACATTAGCATAGAACTCAGTGCCTTGGTACTAGATGCTGTGAGGAGCATATTCTACCTAATTTGTAGAATACAAATATTTTATTTTCTCATAGGTATATATCCAATATATGAAATTTGCAAGGAGAGCAGAAGGTATCAAATCTGGAAGAATGATATTTAAAAAAGCAAGAGAGGATGCCAGAACCCGCCATCACGTCTACGTGACTGCAGCGCTCATGGAGTATTACTGTAGTAAGGTAAATACTGACATGCTTATATAAAGATGAGATCATTAGTCACAGCATCACAGGCAAAGGCAGGCATTTTTCAGTGAATTCTATACCAGCAGATTTACTCAGTAAATCCCCTTACCCTTACCCTCCCCCTGTAAAAGTCCTACTTTAAGTAATTGAGCTTAATTGCTCTATTTTGGAAAGAAGGTCTTAAGCTTTTCTGCATAAAATTACATTGAACATTATTCAAATCAGTTACTTGCTTATTTATGCCTTATTAAACTCCACATTTAATTTCTTTTTTTCTTTTGATTGATTGGTTATCTACTGTAGATGATTGAACCCGGGGCCTCCTGCATCATAGATAAGCTCTTAAATTTTTTTCAGGGATACTGGGGGGGCAGTGTTCAGGAATTGAAACTTGATGAGCAAGTGTTCTACCACTGACCGACCGATTCCAGCTCACCCCTTGGTTGTTCCTGTTTGTTCGTTGGATTTTGTTTTGTTTTGAAGCACATATCACTAAGTATCTCAGGCTTGTCTCAAACTCTTGATCTTCCACCTTTCACTGTAACTCCCAGTACTAGGATTATAGGCAGTGCACCACCACAGGCAACTGTGGCGAATGTTTTAGACAAGATGCTACTTAGACAGTGGCTACTTGGCTGTTTTATTTTGTTTATGGTGGTGCTGGGGATTGAACTCAGGGCTTTGAGCAATCTAGTCAAGTGCTCTACCACCAAGCTATATGCCCAGCTCTTTTCTCATTTTAAAAGGACAGGTTCTTGTTTCGTTCCCTAGGGTGGCCCTGAAGTATAAGCATAAAACTCGTATTCTGAACTTAACACCTTGGTTGTTTTTTATTTAGCTCACCAATTTTTCTTTAAAGATTTATTTATTTATTTATTTATTTATTTAATGTACATGAGTACACCATTGCTCTCTTCAGACGCCCCAGAAGAAGGCATCAGATCCCATTACAGATGGTTGTGAGCCACCATGTGGTTGCTGGGAATTGAACTCAGGACCTCTGGAAGAGCAGTCAGTGCTCTTAACCACTGAGCCATGTCTGCAGTCCCTAGCTCACCAATTTTAATTCTTCTGGCTTTGTCATATTTATAGGTTGTAGGAATATTTCTTTGTTACTGTTTTTTGTTTTGAAAAAGTGTCTTGCTATGTAAGCTAAGATGACCTTGAATTTGTGACAGTCCTCCTGCCTCTTAGTCTCTACTGCTGAGATTATAGGTGTGCACCACCATGCCTATTAGATTCTGTAGTTTTAATATTCTTTTGTGTACATTGTCTGGCATTTCATGGAAACCAGTACTTTCTTTACTTCTAGGACAAATCTGTTGCCTTTAAGATTTTTGAATTGGGACTAAAGAAATATGGAGACATTCCAGAATATGTTTTGGCTTATATTGACTATCTCTCTCACCTCAATGGTAAGTTGATTCTAGAGTCTGCCCTGTTTTGTTTTTTGTTGTATGTGTGTGTGTGTATGTGTGTGTGTGTGTGTGGATTTCTGAGTTCGAGGCCAGCCTGGTCTACAGAGCGAATTCCAGGACAGCCAGGGTTACACAGAGAAACCCTGTCTCGAAAAAACAAAACAAAAGATTCATTTACTGGTGTTTTGCCTGTATGTTATATTTGTGGACCCTGTTTTCATTGCCCTTAGAGGCCAGAAGAAGGTATTGGATCTTCTAGAACTGAAGTTACAGTCAGCTGTCAGCTGCCATATGCAGGGGCACCAAACCTAGGCCCTTTTGAAGAATAGCCTGTGTTCTTAACTCCTGTGCTATCTCTCCAGCCCTTGCCATGGTTTCTTAACATTAAACAATCTGAAATTATGTTTGGGTTTGGGTAGCTTTGTTTTCTTTTTAAAGTGTTGTAGCTCTAACATCCAGCAGAAACAGCTGCTCGGTAGGCACCCAGTAAATAGTGGTCTATCATCCATGAACTCAGTATTTTTGTTCTTAGACAGGGTCTTACTATATATCCCTGGCTGGTCTAATACTCGATATGTAGACCAATTTGGCTTTGAACTCACAGAAATCTACCTGCCTGCATGTTTGTCACCATGCCCAATTTATACAGTGCTGGCACTGAGTTCAATGTCTTGTGCTTGCTGGGCAAGTGTATTAGTCAGGGTTCTCTAGAGGAACAGATTAAAGATGGATGGTCCTACCTCAAAAGCTATGGGTTAAAAAAAAAAAAATTTCTCACGGGTATACCCAGCCACTCTGGTTTTATTTAGTTAATTCCAGATGTAGTCAACCAGAAAACAACCCAGAAAAGCCATCACAGCAAGCATTCTACCAACTAAGCTATCCCCAGTTTTATCAACTATGTATTTATACTCCCTGAATAATGATACATTGTTTATGACTCTACAGAGTGGTTTTGAATCAGGAGAGTGCTACCACAGTCAGGTGAGGCTGCAGAGTCAGTTAGGAGACAGTGTCTGTGCTCCTCTCTGGCCACTCTATGCAACTCGTCTCTTGTCTTCTCGGGGTAAACAGGTATTTAATACCTCTCCAGCCAGTAATGTAGCTTGGCAATAGCTTTGCCCAGTAGACGGGAAGTATGGAGTACAGTGATACAGAAAGTCTGTAACCACCAAACTCAAAACTGCTTGTGAGTTATGGGGTGAATTTTTAAAAGAAGCATGTTCATTGACATCTTTACTTTCCCACTCTGTTGGATTAATAGTAATATAACCACTCTTTATGCTAAATAATTACCCACTCATGTGTGTCTCTATAAAATTACTATAATTATTGATAGTTCAGGATATATAAAATTGGGGGGGACAACTAGGGGAGCTGGAGAGATGACTCAGCAGTTAAGAGCACTTGTTGCTCTTGCAAAGGACACAGGTTTGATTCTCAGCAACCACATGGTAGCTTGTAGGTATCCATAACTCCAGTTCTAGGAGATCCAAAAAGCATGTACACGGTACATACACATTTAAAAATAAAATATAAAAGTATAAAAAATAAAAGAAAATAATCTTGTATGAAAGTTGTTTTAAGAAAACTTGTATTTACTTGTACATGAGATTAGGTGTGTTAACTTGAAACTATAGTTTTCCCACTGGCAACAAGTTCATAATGCCCTTCATAAGACTGAGAGAATCAAGTTGAGCTTTTGCATGCATTTACTTTATATATGGAGTATGGGAAGCAGTGATTGTGTGTAGTGGTGAAGGTGAGTGTGAGAGGTGCCGAATGTCACCACAGAGCCCTGATGACGCAGTGGGGCATGAAGATGGCAGCCCAAACTCCAGAGATGTTCTGAGGCTGTAGAGCCTCTAGACTGTTAGTTATTGAGCAAATGAGTGGGCCTGTGCTAAACAGCACTCATGCTGGATTCCAGAGACTTGATTCTAACAAAAATAAATAGTATGAAATATTGTAGTGATTTTCATATTGTTTACATGTTGAAAAGACAGTTTGGATGTGCTTGCTATACTTAAGATTAAGTTTACCCTCCCAGTATGACTAGCAGAGTTTTAAATGACATTCTACTGCATTCCATTTTGTGGCTGTCCTATCATACGAATTCACAGAAAGCATGTGAATTGGGTCTTGAAGATGAGCAATAGTTCGCCAGATAAAGAGGAAGGAAAACATCTTTTTAGCCAGAGAACATGGTGAGCATTGAGCAGGGAGAAGGCTACGTAGGATAGTAAGAGGGATGTTTAAGCCGGGCAGTGGTGGCGCGCGCCTTTAATCCCAGCACTTGGGAGGCAGAGGCAGGTGGATTTCTGAGTTCGAGGCCAGCCTGGTCTACAGAGTGAGTTCCAGGACAGCCAGGGCTACACAGAGAAACCCTGTCTCGAAAAAAAAAAAAAAAATACACCAAGTCACGTGAAGTGGTGCATCTGACTTGATGCCATCTTCTTTGGCTAAATTCATTTAATCTCTCATGAGTTTATCTTGCATATGCACAGACAGTAAATTGAATGTCTGTGCTAATAAAATAAAAACCAGTCATGATGAAGGGTTTAAACAAAATTTATTATGGTATAATTTAGATATCATGAATGTATTCATTTTAACTGTTCAGTTAAATTATCAAATTATTGCTAGATTCTTAAGGTTTTTTTTTTAAAGATCCCTTGAATTTTCAAGAAAATTCCTGGTTTCACTTACAATGAACTCCTAATACTTAAAATTTAATCCAGATATTATTTCTCATTATTTTTTGAAAGGCAAAATAGGACGTGTGGTTCAGTCCTCCCTGAAATTTGCATTGCACTGTGTATAAACCAGGTCTCAGTTAAAGGTCAAAAGACAGCTTTATTACTCCACAATGAGCCACACCAGTTTAGGTGGGGAGTGTTTGGTGTGTTTGTTTGTCTGTCTGAAACAGGGATCTGTTTATCTCTGGCTAGCCTGAATTCAGGATGTAGACCAGGCTGGCCTAGGACTCACAGAGATCTGTCTCTGCTTCCTGAGTACTGAGTAAATAAAGGCTTGTTCCCCTAGTCTGGCAAACTCAGTGATTTTGAACCTCCATATTTCCTTATCTGTAAAAATCATTTATGACAAGTTATTTTTCTGCATTAGATTTTTGTAAGGATTAATTGAGATAAAGCTTGGGGTTTTGTTCTGCTTTGCTCTTAAAAAATAATTATTAAACTGTAAAACTTTCTTTGATTTAACATTTAAACTTTTTTAAATACCCTAGAGGACAATAATACTCGAGTTTTGTTTGAAAGAGTTTTAACATCTGGAAGCCTTCCTCCTGAGAAGTCTGGGTAAGTCATGTGAAATGTATGAACTCTGATGTGTGGTATTGTGCTTGAGTGTGAATTTCAGGAGACATTTCTTTTCTCATTTTACCTGCTTACAATATTTTCATACTTGCTTAAGCTTACATTTTTATTTTATATATGATAAGAATTATTTTGAGATACCCTTTTAATTTATTAAATATTTTGTTAATATCTTTCTACTTTAATATTTCTAGAACTTAATATATTAGCATTCTGAAATGTATCGCTTTTATACTCAGAGTTACATTCCTACCGTATGGCTTTGACCTTGAGAGAATGACATGGTATTGTGACGTAACACATTCAGGCTTTGCCTCTTGCTTCAGTTCCAAGCTCAACCTCCTAGACAGTCGGACAGTCTACCTAGTCCTCACATTCTCACTGATTCACAAACATGTCTGCAGTATCCTGTTCCTGGTACTTTTTTGGTACCCATGATCTTACCTTAGGTGCCTGTGACATTTAAATAATCCGAGAACATTAAAACAGTGATTTGTACAGCCAGGCAGTGGTGGTTCAGGCCTTTAATCACAACAGGCTAGAGGCAGAGGCAGGCAGATCTCTGAGTTCAAGGCCAGCCTGGTGTACAGTGAGTTTCAGAGACAGCCAGGACAGAGAAATCCTGTCTCAGAAAAAAACAAACCAAACAAAGCAAACAAGAGAGTGATGTGTGCAGTTTGGCCTCCATGAGTCAATATTATATAGTAGATTTTAGAATATATTTTTATTCATACGTTAAATGAATATCTTCTGAAACATAATTCATTTCACTAAGCAAAGCGATGAAGCCACATTATACAGGGAACACAGAAGTCCGTCAAGGTTCCTTTTCCACAGAGTTTATCCTCTCTTTGATGCCTTTTATTTACCTAAGTAGGAAGATAACAAGTGTGTGTGTGTGTGTGTGTGTGTGTGTGTGTGTGTCCAATTCAGGAAAGAACTTGAATGGCAAATATTTGGTAAAGTGTTGTGGTGGTACTTGACTTTCAATATTTAGGAAAAAATAAAATTAAACAAATAGGGGGAAATACTAACAATTATTAAACCTAATGAAAGACAGATATTCATTGTATTATCCTATTTTTCTGTTATTTGAAAATCCTTATTTTAAAACAAAAACTCTAAGACTAAGTATTGGTTATATTTACTTTCTTACAGAGAAATCTGGGCTCGATTTCTAGCTTTTGAAAGTAATATTGGTGATTTAGCTAGTATACTCAAAGTGGAGAAAAGACGGTTTACAGCATTCAGAGAAGAGTATGAAGGCAAAGAAACAGCTTTATTGGTAGACAGATACAAGTTTATGGATTTATATCCTTGTTCTGCAAGTGAACTCAAAGCACTGGGTTATAAGGTATGTACTCAGCACAAGATACCTGCAGTGTCTCCACTTCCCCTATGTGTTTAAGAATCCATGGACAATTTTCATTCTAAGGTCAATTCTTTACTGTGTTACTAATAAGACAAAAAAATTCATTGATTTTGTTGTTGTTTATGGATATCAAAAGGAACAAAAATGAAGATTAAACATTTGAGAGAGAATAAATGCTTTCATTATGTACCTGGAATTGTCAGTGCCTTGTGTCTGACAGATGATGGAGGAAAGTCTTAATGTAATCCTTAATGTAATTGTTTTAAAATAATTCTTATCAACTGATGAATATTTCTGATAGAGCTTCAACTAAACATATTTACTGTTGTATATTTTGTCAAGATATTAAGAAGGGACATCGCCAGGCATGGTGGTGCACACATACCTGTAAACCTTGGATTTACTACCGGGAAGGCAGGAGGTTTGCAAAGCCAGCCTAGGCTATACAAATAAAGCAAAACCCATGTTCTTGCAAGATCTGCAGCTTTCTACAGCAGCCCCTAGGGGAACTGGCTTATCTAAGAGTGGTACTCATCTATGTAGATGCCTGACTCAGAAGGAAACTAATTTAGTCCCTGAACCCTAGTGTTCTTAAAGCCTTAGAGATAGCCCTTGTACAATAACCCATTGATCCATCGTTTCTTGGCCTTTCTGTTCCACTGACATGAACAAAGGTCAAGGTGGAAACTAACATGAAGCTGTGTGTACACGGGCCTTGGGTTGGTCCCTTTAAATCAGCTGGCAGTGGGATATCCTGGGCCATCAGTCTTCTCCTCACTGCCCTCTTTTTCACTTGAGTCTCACTCTCTGTCTGAACCAGACTAGAAAACTTTTAAAAGAATTATACATAATTAACTTTACACCTTTTCTTTGATGGATGTTCCAGTGCCAGCCCCATAATCCTGTTCTGAAGGGATTCCTAATAACACATATCATACTGTTAAAAAATGAACAGTTTTTACCTCTACTGGTTTTTTTTTTTTTTTTTTTTCAGTGCAAAACTAGACATACTAAGAATTATTAGAAGCCGGGCAGTGGTGGCGCATGCCTTTAATCCCAGCACTCGGGAGGCAGAGGCAGGTGGATTTCTGAGTTCAAGGCCAGCCTGGTCTACAGAGTGAGTTCCAGGACAGCCAGGGCTACGCAGAGAAACCCTGTCTCGAAAAAAAAAAAAAAGAATTATTAGAAAAGACCATTTTTTTCCTACGATAAAAATGGTTTTAAAGAGTTTAATGAAAATAAAGAGAGCCAGCAAAATGGTTTAGTAGGTAAAGGAGCTTGCCACCAAGCCTGGTGACTTGAGTTCAACCTGGAACCCACATGATGGAAAGAGAACCAACTCCCACTAACTTAAACTCTTAACAAGCACATGTGGACTTGTGTGCATGGTACACACACATAAATATAATTTTAAGAAAGATGGAAAAGACAAATCATTGCCAAGCTTGAGGTACACCCCTTCAATCCCAACATTCCTGAGACACAGGCACATGTGTCTCTTAATTTCTCTAAATTCAAGGCCAACTTGGCAGAGCTAAATAACGTGCTCCTATCTTGGAAAAAGGTTGGCAGTTGGCTATTTCT
The DNA here is from genome assembly GCA_028551405.1 of Uromys caudimaculatus. Taxonomy (NCBI): domain Eukaryota; kingdom Metazoa; phylum Chordata; class Mammalia; order Rodentia; family Muridae; genus Uromys; species Uromys caudimaculatus. Next base: position 68,292,359 of record CM052701.1, on the reverse strand, counting down.
AACTAGAGCTACTTTTTAATGAGTTTTCCAACCTATATTTCCATTTCTACTTTGTATTTGGGGAGAACTAGAGTACACAGCTATATAGTTGGTGACATAGTAAGTTGTACATCACAGCTCTTGAGCAGTTTCACTGTACCACATGCTAGCAGTGTCACCAAGTTGTCCTAGCAGATTTGGAGGACTGAAATGGACAGGACCTGTTAAAGGTGACTTTGACATAACTTGGAGAGGGCCCTGCTGGTTGAAAGGTGAGGGTAGGCACCCAGTGCGCTCTACTTCCTATTAGCTGTGTGATCTTCTTTTAAGCCTCAGTCCATGCTAGGAATGTTACTGATTTCCTCAAAGAGTGAACAGTCTGGCTAAAAAGGCCTGACAAATAGTAACTGTTTAATATATGTTCCTTCCCTCCTGTACATTAGCAGGAAATTCATCGCATTAGCAAAATGCTGTTAGCCAGTACAGGTGCTGATAATCCCTGTCTTGGCACTCATGAAGCTAGAATTTCACTTAACCCAGGCTCTTCACTTTAACTGAGACGTTAATTCCAGTGGAAGGAAAGTATCAAAAATCAAAGCTTTATCTTAGCTGGGCATGCCTAGCTGGCACATGCCTTTAATTCCAGCACTCAGGATGCAAAAGAGGCTGATCTCTGTAAGTTTGAGGCCAGCTGAGTTCCAGAACAGCTAGGGCTACATAATGAGACCTTGTCTCAAACAAACAAATCTAAATCTTGACTTTTCCTTCACATCTCTACCCCACTCTCTTCTTGGTGCCCTCTTACAGCTCTCCCCACAAAGTCTTGTATCTGTCTTGCAATGATCCTGCCTGGAGACAGTCTAGTGAGTCTTAGCTGGGGTTGAAGTAAATTTTTAAAACGCAGCCTTCAAAGTGAATGGCTTCCCTTGTTGAGTATTGAACAGTCTTTATCATTATGGGATTTCCTGCTTCTCCTTCTCTACCCTTCCTGTGCTTATAACCCAGTTACTCTCACTGTATCCTCAAGATTGTGGAACTGCACAATGCTCTGTAAGACCCTTTTCGGGTTTAGGATTCTTCTGTTCTGCATTTTCAGGATGTCTCCCGTGCTAAGCTAGCTGCTATAATTCCAGACCCAGTTGTAGCTCCTTCCATAGTGCCTGTTCTGAAAGATGAAGTGGATAGAAAACCTGAGTACCCTAAGCCAGACACTCAGCAGATGATTCCATTTCAGCCACGACATTTAGCACGTAAGATCCAGAACTGAGACGTTTGTTTGATTTCAGTCCAAGGTGTGGGAGGGAAGTAACCTGGCCTTTTCCACTGTAAGTTAACTATTAGACTTGGGGTCACAGTGAGTGATAAGTGACTTGACAGTAATCTTTGAATTAGATACACTAAGAATGTTTAAAAACAAACAAACAAACAAACCAAAACCTCTGAGTACTGCAGACTTTCCATTTTCATACATGCTGCAATGTGCAGATTACTTGACCAACTGGAAACTCACTGTAATATCACAAACTGTATCACAGTGGTGAGTGGTTAGTAGCCCCCCTAGGTCCTCTTTGAACAAGACCCTTTTGATTAAATGTGCTATTGAACAAGTGACTTTAAACAGGATTACTAAACACTGTAACTCAAAAATCATTGACAAAATGCCCTTTAGTTCAGCGCGGGCTTGCTTTACATAAAGTCACTTGACTGATTCCCAGTGACCTAAGACTGCCACAGCATCTCCTGCCTGATCCATTTCATTTGGTCACTTGGTTAAAGCACTACAGCCCTTTATATGTGTTCAGAAGGAAGCAGCAGGGACATAGAAAGTTGTGTGCAGGTCACTTGACTTCAGCTTTCTCACACAGAAACTGTGCTCGTGTTTCATGCCTGCTTTCCCCCCAGCTCCAGGCTTACACCCAGTCCCCGGTGGAGTGTTTCCAGTGCCTCCTGCCGCTGTGGTTCTAATGAAACTGCTCCCTCCTCCTATCTGCTTCCAGGTTTGTTCATCGTATATACTGGTTCTCTGGGTCACACTGATTATATTGGGTTTTTTTTCTCTTGTATGATGGGAGGTACAAAATGGTTATCTTGTCAGATAACAGATTAAATTCATTCATGTCATGATAGGGTCCTTTTGTACAAGTGGATGAACTGATGGAAATTTTTCGAAGATGCAAGATACCAAACAGTAAGTAATAGAAGCTCCATTTTCTTTTTTTTTTTGGTTTTTCGAGACAGGGTTTCTCTCTGTAGCCCTGGCTGTCCTGGAACTCACTCTGTAGACCAGGCTGGCCTCGAACTCAGAAATCCACCTGCCTCTGCCTCCCAAGTGCTGGGATTAAAGGTGTGTGCCACCACTGCCCGGCTAGAAGCTCCATTTTCAGTGTGGAATCTGCATTGTTTCCCAGGGAGGAAGGATTGTTCTCTTCACTGAGGTCTCTAAAGCCAAGTATCCAGTCTACAGAGGTGCAGGGCACCCTGGAGTGAGCTGAGCCTTCTGTAGTGTGGGCAAACTCTGGTATCACAGTCAGAATCCTGGCACCTGTGATGCACTGTGTGATCTGTCCTAGTGTTTTCTTGGTTTTAACAGCAGCTTGTAATTTAGTAGCAGTAACAGCATTGCATGCTTGCTGACCGGCTATGGACGGGCAGGGCTCTTACAGGAGCATTGTTGTAAGCGCTGGTCTCTTTGCTTCGTCCCAACAGCTGTTGAGGAAGCCGTGAGGATCATCACTGGTGGGGCCCCAGAGCTGGCTGTGGAAGGTAACGGCCCAGTGGAAAGTAGTGCTGTACTGACTAAGGCAGTCAAAAGGCCCAACGAGGATTCAGACGACGATGAAGAAAAGGGAGCTGTAGTCCCCCCTGTTCACGACATTTACAGAGCGCGGCAGCAGAAACGAATACGATGAGACAGCTTACAAACCTTCCTGCCTCTGAGAGAAAAAACTCTTACCCAGGATTCCTTTTTGCCTCTTAAGTCATATGTTTTAAAGAGACAACGCTTTGTTACAAGGTTTTGGAAACAAAGTTGTATTGTCATTGGTGCCTCTGTCATATGGTTCTTGAGAAAAAACCCAAGCCTGTGTGGATTTTGAATATGGAGCAGACCTCTCCTCTAAGCAAGATTAGGTTTTAAATAACATTACAAAATGACAACGCCACATCTTGTTCCTTTTCAAGGGTGTCTTGTATGTGCCACTTGAAGATTTGTAAGTTTCCCACAGTTTTATTTTAAAAACTGGATGGCTTATGATTGTAAAACATTTTCACATTTTCTGAAAAACATTTGTTCTCAGTTTGCTTATGTAGTCCTGCCTTACTGTTTGGTTTTATTTATGGCAGAATGTATGGCGACTGTTTTGTAGTTACAAATTTTTCAAAGGGTCCTTTGAAAAAAATAAAAGGACCTCAAAAACATGCCTCCTCCTGTGTCTTTGTGTGTGACTGTGTATGTGGGGGCATCCAAATGTAAACACACAGAAGCCAATACTGCTCTTCTGAAGGTCCAGAGTTCAAATCCCAGCAACCAACCACATGGTGGCTCACAACCATCTGTAATGGGATCCGATGCCCTCTTCTGGAGTGTCTGAAGACAGCGACAGTGGACTCACATAGAATAATAAATAAATCTTTAGGCTGGAGCAAGCAGGGCAGGAGCGAGCAGAGGTCCTGAGTTCAATTCCCAGCAACCAAAAAAAAAAAAAAAAAAAAGAAGCCAATAGAGGACATCAGGTGGCTTCCTCTATAACTCTCTTATTCCCTTGAACCTGTTTCTCCCTGAACCTTTTTTGATTGGCCAGAGAATTCCTAGGGTCTGCCTGTTTGCACCTAATGCTGAGGTTGCAGGCAAGCAAAGTCATGCCTAGCTTTTTATGTAGCTGCTAGGGATTCAAACCGAGATCCTCAAGCCCTCTCATCCACTGGGCATCTCTCCAACATTTCTTCTGCTTCTTTAGATTGTATTACCATAGCTACAGACATATTTACTCATCTAATATCATTTACATTAAATGTTAACATGAGAAGTCCTATTCTGTGTACATTCAGTGTACATTCAGTTATATACACTTTCCTGTTTGCTTTTGGTGTGTGTATATTTTTATTGTTTTTTATTTTGGTTTTGGTACTTAGAGAAAGCATTTTTTTTTTAAGACTTATTTATTTCATGTATGTGAGTACACTGTCGCTGTCTTCAGACACCCCAGAAGAGGGCATCAGATCCCATTACAGATGGTTGTGAGCCACCATGTGGTTGCTGGGAATGAACTCAGAACTTCTGAAAGAGCAACCAGTGCTCTTAACTGGTAAGCCCATGGGAAACATTTTTAAAAGACAAATTAGGGACTGAGGCTGAAGTTCAGTAGGTTGAGGGCTTCTATAGGATTACTTGTCTGTAATCCTAGAATTTGGGAGGTGGAGGCAAGAGGACCAAGAGTTAAAGATCATCCTATTTTCGATTCATGGTTATCCTGGGATGAAGGGGAGATGACATTTAAGAGCACTTCCTGCTCTTTCAGAGGACCAGAGTTCAGTTCCCAGCGCCTATACCAGAGGCTCATAACTGACAATAACTCCAGTCCTAGGGGATATGACACCCTCTTCTCGTGTCCATGGGCACATGCATACAGCATACACACAGACATACACAAATAAAAATGAATCACTAAAAACAGGAGGGGCTGGAGAGAGCTCGGTGGCTGAGAGCACATGCCCAGTAGTTCATAACCACCTGTGACTCCAGTTCAAGGATCCAACACCCTCTTCTGGCCTCATGGGGACCCCCACATATGTGGCGTGCATACAGAATAAAATAATTTTAAAGTAAAAAATCTCAATCTCCTTCGGATTTTTACATTCACATTTTTATGATGTGCACATATTATAATATGCTTGATTTGTTCCCTTTTTCTATTGTTCTGTTTTTTGAGAAAGGTTGTCTCTGTGTAGCCCAGACTGCTAGTGCAGGTGTATGTTCTCTCCACCCCAACGCCCTTCATCCCAGGATAACCATGAATCGAAAATAGGATGATCTTTAACTCTTGGTCCTCCTGCCTCCACCTCCCAAATTCTAGGATTACAGACAAGTCAGGGCAGTGGTGGCACATGCCTTTAATCCCAGCACTTAGGAGGCAGATGGATTTCTGAGTTCGAGGCCAGCCTGGTCTACAGAGTGAGTTCCAGGACAGCCAGGGCTACACAGAGAAACCCTGTCTCGAAAAAAACAAAAAAAAACAAAAAACAAAAACAAAAAAAAAAACAGAAAACAAAAAAAAAAAGAAGAAAGAAAGAAGGAAAGAAGGAAGGAAAGAAAAAGTTATTAGACTGTAGAATGATGTGTGCTTGGCCCCTTAAAGGATCCCAAGGGCTACTCAACTGACTCTGAAAATGCTTAGCCATTAGAACTCCTTAACTCTGTGACCTTTAGTGTTGGTTTCTTCTTGGTCTTTTGGGAACAGGACAGGACAAAAAAAGCCAGCAAAGGCTGGCAGAAGAGGAGCAGGGTCCAGGGGACACTGTGGGAGAACTGGAGAGAGAGAAGAAAGGTAGAGTGAGAGAGTAGGGTCAGAGAAGACAGGTGATGCAGGAAGACAGACTGGGTGGGGCTAGAGAGGAGACCGAGCCAGATAAGACACTGCTAGTAGACAGGAGGCCACTGAGGGCACAGGCCCATGGACAAATGCATAAAGAATATGAATGATATTGGTTTTCACATGAACCATGCCAATATAATAGGTCAAGCTATACTTAGAGGTCTCTGATGCTTTAATTTAAAAGGCTTGGTGTTTAATTGTGGAAAATGTAGATACTTGAAACAAAGTTCTAGACAAGGCATCTCTAATGGCAGTGGTTTTCCTAAATATGAGAAAGGCCTAGATTTCCAGGGGTATGCAGGTGACATGGCAAACACTGCCCCTGACAAATGAGTATAGGACCAAGAGATAGCCAGGGCAACTTTTTGCCATTGGGAAATGAAATGGCGGGGCCTAGGTCAAGGCCCTGCAGGAAAAAGTATGAGCTGTTTGCCTCTTATCAGCCAAAGAATAACAAGCAGGCAGAAAAACCTCAGCTAAGCATTGCAGTCCATGCTGCTGCTGACAGTGTTGCTTTAGACTTGACCAGAGATAAGCATCTTACACTATCCCCCAAATTCAATGTTATAAAGTATCTACTGGAGTTTATGGTCATGGCCCTCAGGGACAGTATGAATGGTCTTCAGAAGCAGATAACTACGCAAGGATTCACTGTGTATTTCAAAAGAGAAATTAAAATAATGGCTTATGTAAAAAAAGAAATGCAGTTTAACACAGGGATAGGATTGCTCTTACAATCTGTTAATGTTTCCTTACATCAAAGGCCAAGCCAATCCAGTAAAGATCAGGGGCATTTGGAAGTACTGGAAAATGTGTTCTGCCAAACGGTTAATGATCAGAGGCCAAAATTAAAGCTGCAAGTGAATGACATTAAAATAAGATTTTGTGGCTACAGGAACTGATGCAACAATCATTTATTAAGTGCTATTATTTTTCTGGGGGATTATTACACCCCCTTTTACTCCCTAGTATCTATTGGTAGTTTCTACCTCACTTCTTGCCCATATGTTCTCAAGTAAACAACACAAAACACTACAATTTATTAATATGCTGTAGGCATTATGCTCGGCACATTGAGCTATTCTAATCCTTCAACGTATTAAAACCCACACAAATGCCAGTCACTTGCCAATCTGGTATCTCCCAGGCTGCTTCTGCTCCATCAACCTGTCCTGAGGATTTACTTTTCTTGGCTACAGGCTTCTGATGGTTCATCCCATGTAATGGTGACTCTTACTTTGGCTTCTCTCCTCCTCCCAGTGGTCTCTCTCAAGAGATCATACTCAATTCTCAGTCCTGCCTTCCTTTCTGCCCAGGCACAAGCCCCAGCCATTTACTGACCAATCGGGGATTGGGGAGCATTATTTACAGTATATAGGTTAATGCAGTGCACCAATATCAGGTTACAGTCTGGATAGGGGCTCAGAATTCAGCTTCTGAATAGAGTGCAAAAAACCCCAACAATCATTTCACAAAAAAATCTTGGTACTCAGAATGGCCACTTCAAAAGGTTTATACCCAATTTCTAGGAATTGGGAAGTTATCTCAGATAAAACAAATTGTGTGATGGGTTAAATGTATAGGGCCAGAAAGTCAAATAGGAAAGTTAGGGCTTTATGTGACTGACATAGCCATAAATTTATGTGGATGAGATTTATTACAGCAGTGAGAAATGGAACTCAGATTAATATCCCCTAAAATGATGGATCAAATGGAAGATGGTTCTGGGGAAGATGTTGAAAATGTTACCAAGAACCACAGACTATGCAGTTTATCCAAAACCAGACACTACATGGATTGTTTCCAAATTTGTAAGGTTTGTTTGGGTAGGTGGGGGCACTGCTGATATTATACCAACATCCTTACCCTTAAAATGGCTAAACCTGTATGGGTAGAGCAATGGCCCCCCCTGCCATGCAAGAGGATCTGCAACAGGCAAGTGAGCTTCCTGGAGAGGCACAGCCCCAGGGGCTTTGTCTCTGGATTGCTTCTTGCTGCTGCTGTGCCTCCTCATGTTTGTCATTGCTGTATGCCTCATATATCTAGCATGGTGTGAATGGGTGTGGGGAGACCCTCACTGCCTATGATCTGGTGTGATTGCTTCTTGGGAGACTACCCACTCTACTGGGCAATTTTTCTGCAGATCAATATGAAGATGAACTTTCATAAGATATTTTATATGAATTAATAATTTTATGGAATTCATGATTTAAATAGTTTTAAAGGAGTTGGGTAGTTGATAGAAAGTTTAAGGAGATGGTTTAAGTTGTTTTGCCAGATACACTTAACTTAGAATTAAGAGTAGAATGTGCCCCCACCCTTGTAGGATAGTAAGGGCTGCATAGGTTGGAACAGGAACCCACTGAGCTTTCATGCATTACAAGCACATAATTGTACTTGGGAGGAAAAAAAAAAAAAAAACAGGCTTGGGACAAGTTAATGACCAAAGAAAGCATTCATTCTAGTTTGGGTCTGAGTTCCTGGATCTTGTGATCTAGGGATGTGGTCACAGATTCTGGTGTGTGCACCAAGTACAGGAGGACGTGAACAGAGTGTGTAGTTTCATTATGAAGAATAAAGAATAAAGATAATTAGCCAGCTTAGAGCAAGACTGCAAAAATGAGACCCAGGATGGGTGACCTGGTTCTTGGTAAATACAAACTGTCAGCTATGCACAGAAAAAACTTGCTTCTATAGACTTGGCTTGTTTAGACCTTGTTAATCCATGACAAAAGGATTATTACTTTGGGGTTATGAACTTGTGGAGAGAAACATAGATGGGAAATATTTAATTAGGTATGAGTTTCAAAAGATGAATATATAATCAATCCTGTTGTAATTTCCTTTTGTATAATTATTTTAATCTGTTTTTGAAGAATGTTTTTGTAGTGATTGTCTTTTAGAGAATATATAACTTAGGGCTATGAGGTAATCCTTTTTATTAAAGAGAGAATTTTTATCTTAGATGATACAGAAGGACTAAGAGAAAGCATAAAGTTGCTGGAGCTTGCTCACTGGAGCTTCCCTTGACCCACCCAATGTATGTATATGTACATGTGTGTGTATGTGCGTGAGGTCATTGGAACTTTGCTCTCTCCAGCCAGTGTGTGTGTGTGTGTGTGTATGTGTGTATATAAAATGGTTAGAGCTTGAAGTCTGCTTCATCCACTGAGAGAGAGACAAAGAGAGACAGAGAGAGAGAGGCAGAGAGACAGAGAGAGATAGAGTGACCGTGTGTTCATTCTATCACCCTTTTGCAAGCTCCAGAGAATCAAGCTTTGTTCCTTCAGAGCAAAGTCTACTGAGTGGTCAGTACTAACTCTGCACCCCGCCTTGGTTTACCCTGGATCTCAGAGCTGGCCTTTGGCAGCCCTTACCTAAGGAAGCTACAGACTTGCCAGGTCCTTGCTAGAACCAGAAAGTGAAGAAATTGACCAATTATTAATAGGAAATGTGTTAGAAGCCTCAAATTTTCATGAAAAACGCCATGTTAACAAACAGTAAAGGTTTAAAGAAAACAATTTCTAGCACCTGGCAACAAGCCAAGGAAATAAGAAAGTGTCCTACTTGCTCTCTGTATAACCAAACTCCATTACCTGCCAGAAGTAACCCTAGGGATACCAAAAGAATGAAATCTGGAAAATGGTTTAGAAAACTAAAGTTTGTATATCATACCATATACATACTCAGGGTTTCAGTGGGCAACTGCTTTGAATTCTGAAAAAGCTGATTCTGCAATTACACATTTACTGGAAGTAATGGCTATTATGGGGATACCTGTACAAATTAAGGCTGACAATGTCTCCAGGATCAAGATAAAGCAATTCTTTACATATTATAATAAAAAGTACATTACAGGTCTACCATAAAACTCTACAGGACAAGCAATTGTAGAAAGAAAGATCTAAGCCGGGCAGTGGTGGCGCATGCCTTTAATCCCAGCACTTGGGAGGCAGAGGCAGGTGGATTTCTGAGTTCGAGGCCAGCCTGGTCTACAGAGTAAGTTCCAGGACAGCCAGGGCTACACAGAGAAACCCTGTCTCGAAGAAAAAAAAAAAAAAAGATAGATAAGAAAGATCTAATTGTACCTTAAAAGAAATGCTTATAAAACAAAGAGGAAGAATAAGACCCCAGGACACATTAAACAGTGCTTTGTAAACTTTAAATTTTCTAAAAATAAGAAAGGAACAATAACAGGTGAGAGACACTGGGTTATAGGAAAAAAAAAAAAACCTGTGGAATTAAATCAGCCTATATAAGGATGTGTTAACATCAGAATGGAGTCAGTGACGGTTTTGCATTGGGGACTCAAATTCGTTTATATTTCCACAGGAAACAAAAAGCTGTGAACTGAACAGGAGAGGTCTTCTGAAAACCTTGGCCACTGATGCTAAAAAGAGCAAAGAAGAGAGCCTGACCAGTCACTGCCTTCCCCTGCCAGCCAGAGAAGCCTGGACAAGAAACATTCAGTACCTAACCACTGGCAGGCCTCTGAGCAGGACATCGGCCTGCTGCGGTACAGAGCCATCCACAGTGCAGAGACAACAGGCCTCTGAGCAGGACTTAAGACACATCCCGCACATACATATAAATAAATAAATTTTAAAGATATAATAACAACACATCCTGCATGCCCAAGTTGGGGCTACAAGCCAAAGGTTCATAGAACTGGGGGCGGAGGTTTAGAGACTTCAGTCAGGAACTCAAGCACACAAGATGCTAGAAGACAAGACAATCCAGGAGTATAAAAGGCTCAAGAAGTGGTACTCAGGGGCTGGAGAGATGGCTCAGCAGTTAAGAGCACTGGCTACTCTTCCAGAGGTCCAGAGTTCAATCCCCAACAACCACATGGTGGCTCACAACCATCTGTAACGGGGTCTGATGCCCTCTTCTGATGTGTCTGAAGACAGTGATGTACTCACAATAAATAAAATAAAATAAAATAAAATAAAATAAAATAAAATAAAGAAGCGGTACCCGGGTTACAGGAAAGAGAAGCATTGCTGCGAGATTTTTATCTCCGTTGTGCATGTGCTCCTGAGGGATCAACAGAAAGATCACATCAGACATCTGAGAACCCTGGCAAAGACATTGGAAAGAATGGAGAAGCAGCTTCAAAACTGCATAATTAGTAGCTAAAACAAATGGGGGAAATAAATTATTTAATTTGTGTGCCTGGCCCTTTAAGGGATCCCCAACTAGTCAGCTGACTCTTTGGGACTGCTTACTGTTAGAACTGCTTGACCCTATGACCTTTAGTGTTGGTTTCCTCTTGTACTTCTGGGTACTGGAGAGGATATAAAAAGCCCACAAAGGCTGGGAAGGAGTCCAGGAGACAGCAGTAGGATTGGAAAGAGAGGAGAGGAGTCGGGTGACAAAGCAGGGATCAGAGAAGACAGGTGATGCAGAAGAGAGAAGACTGAGTAAGGCTAGGGAGGAGACGGAGGCAGAGACGTTGATCCTAGCCAGAAAAGACACTGTCAGGAGAAAGAAGACCCCACAAGGATCCCACACAAGGTAGCAAAAATAAATAAAAGCTACAGTAGACCATTAAGGACATGGGCAGTGCTTGTGGCTGGGTAGGTAAGGGATGTGACCCATACTGGTTCTAATGTGTACCATGTTGATAGATCAAGCTATAGCCCTGTGCAAAATGCCCGGTGCTTCAATTGTGGGAAATACAGTCATTTGCAGAGAGACTGTGACCAAACCAAAAGCCTCCGATCTCAAAATGGCCAGTGTATTAACTTCTAGGAATGCAGTGCTCTGCACTGGAGAAGTGAGCGAGCAGTTTCTAGGGGCAATGGCTTTCTTAAACCTCAAGCAGAAAGGCGGCCTAGGCTTCCAGAGATGTATAAGCAAAGTGGCCAAAGCTGCCACTGGGTTCAGAAATGCAGATCCAAAAGAGATATTCAAGGTAATTTCTTACAGTTGGGAGAGGGCCTTAGGGGTCTGTCTCAAGGCTCTGCAGCAAAACTTACAAGCCATTTCAATCAAGGAGCAACATGCAGACCAAAAATACCTCCACCTGGCATTAGACATTTCATAAGCAATACTGTAGGCTGTTGCAGGATTTTCCCTGTCCAATTACATTAGTGCAGAGGAGGCCTGTGATTGGACAGGGAAGAGGGAGGCAGAGCTAAGGGGGGGGGGAGCGTCTAAGGAGAGAGGAGAAGGAAGATGGCGGCTGATGTGAACCAACGTGGCGGTTACCAGCCACAACCAGTTATGATATCATAAAGGTTAGAATACTAGAATAATTTGTCTAATCTAGGTGGGCAGCTTTTATCATTATCAATTGGCTCTGAAATTACTGTATTGGCATCTTGTAAATTGTGATTTTATTGATACATAAATCTGATTGGTGAACTATAAACATGAAGAGTCTTGATTCTACCGGGTAATTGGGTGTTGTGATGGCTGACCATGGGGTGGGCCGTTGTTGCGTGGGCCTGGTGGCAGAGATCCACCAAGGGACTCAGGAGCTCCGGCACAGGGAGGCGGCTGAGATCGGCCGAGCTGAGCTCACCCGGCTGGAGCTCTGTGGCCAGCAGGTGCTGGTTCCCCCCACAGTAGGCAGTGCTGCTCTAGAACAGGCCACAGGCAAACCTTTCCCCAAAACTCAATGGAGCTGGAGCTTATGGCCCTTTGCCTTTAGGAACAGTAGGGACGGTCTTGGGAAGGAGTGGTTTGACCTCCCAAAGATAATGCATCCAGGAATCATAGATCATATTTCAAAGAAGTTAAAATTACTGCCTATGTAAAAAAGAGCTGTAATTTAACACAGGTGACAGGACTGCTCAGCTGTTAGTCTCCCTACATCAAAGGCAAAGTCGATCCAATAGGATGAACAGGAGGGTCTGCAAGTATTGGAAAATGTGTGTTCTGGAAAACAGCTGTTAATGATCAGGGGCCAAAATTAAAATTGTAAGTAAATGGTTTTGAAATAGAAGGTTTGGTGGTACAGGGCTGATGTAACTATCATGCCACAAAGGTCTTGGCACTCCGAATGGACACTTCAAAAGGTTTAAACCCAGTTTCTAGGAATTGGAAAGTTAGCTCATGAAAGTTAGTTCCTACGACTGCTTGATGTTTGGAATTCTGGGAACTTTTCAGAAGGTATATAAACATTGGGGCACCCAGAGGCAGGGTGGGAGGTCGCTGGTCATTAAAGGAGGGTGGAGAATGGCTGTGGTCTGTTAGTAGCCACACATAAAACAAAAGAAATTAAATTCGGGGAGCGACCACCCCCATCCTTCCTTCCCCCTATCTAGTGTTATGGGGGGACGCAGAGGGAGGGTAAAGGGTTGGAAATAGAAGCAACCACAAAGTAGCCAAGACCAGCTGTAGCATATCACCATGCCCGGCTTCGTGAGCTGTAACTGCCACCGTCAAGCTCAGGAGTGCTTCTGCAGAAAGAACAGCATTTCTGTTTTGTTTTGTGAGACAGGGTTTCTCTGTGTATCCCTGGCTGTCCTGGAACTCACTCTACAGCTCAAGCTGGTCTTGAACTCAGAGATTCACCTCCCTCTGCCTTCCAAGTGCTGGGACTAAAGGTGTGCACCACCACACTTGGCTCTGTTCTTGTTCTTTTAAGTTGGAGTCTCTGTTACCTAAGCTGCGCTTGAGTTCCTGGGCACAAACAATTCTTCTACCGTTTAAAAGTTACTGAAGCTCAGGGGCCGATGGCTTCTCAGCACTAGGTGTGTATGCGTGCACATCTTTCCCTGTTTAGATGGGAGACATCAATCCCAGGGCCTTGTGCAGGCTAGGCAATCATGGCTGCTGTACTACATCCCACGCCAACAAAACAAGTTTTAAAAATCAAGTTCTGGGCTGGAGAGATGGCTCAGTGGTTAAGAGCACTGACTGCTGTTCCAGAGGTCCTGAGTTCAATTCCCAGCAACCACATGGTGGCTCACAACCATCTATAATGGGATCCGATGCCCTCTTCTGGTGTGTCTGAGGACAGCAACAATGTACTCATATAAATAAACTTTAAAAAAAAAAAAAAAAATCAATTCTATCCACTGGGTATGGTGGCAGAGGTCTGTAACCCTAGCATTTGTGAGGCAGAGGCAGGAGGATTGATGAAAGTCTGGGCATAGCCTGTTTTACATAAGCAAGTTCCATACCAGCCAGGGGGAGATATATAGAGAGAGATGCTGTTTCAATAATAATATAAAATAAATTATTAAGTAACTCTGCTGTAGAACAAAAGCTCTGGACCACTGTTAGGCCAGACCCAAGAAGCAATAAATGGATAGAGAGAGAAGGAGAGGGATAGGACCCTGCCATAAAGCACCCACGGGGAAGAGCAGTGGGAGGAAGGCTGTAAATGGGACAGGAGGACAAGCCTCGGTGTATGCCTGTGAGCACAGCTCGAGAGACAGCTGTCGCGGGTGTCTTGGGGGAAGCTGTTCCTCCAACCCGATGAAGCAGGGACAGCGGCGGCCAGCTGCTGAAAGCTCTGTGCTCCTAGAGGCTCAAGAGAACAAACGCTTCTTAAGTGTGTAAACTTGCACTCATAAATACAGTCCTCCAAACAGAATTCAGTGCATTCTTCAGGCCCTTGTGGAAGCAGCGCTGTTAATCAGGAATGTACCACGCCGCTCTCCGCGGCACCGCGAAGCCGGTCTGAGGAGATGAGGAAGGTGCTGCAGCAGCTGTGCACCTCAGGAGCGGAGGAGGAGCTTACTGAGTATTTCATCGTAGTAAGGACAGAACACCATCTTGTTATAGTTGACCAGGCGCACAAACTTCACAGCAACTTCTTCCAGCTCTTTCTGAATGGGACCCAATCCCCCAGGCACTGTAGGCAAGAGCTTCTGATGACCAGAGGCAAGGTACGTCTCCAAGAAGGTCAAAATTCGGGACTCTGTGGCAAAAGGAAAGAGTAATCAGGGTTGTCTCTTCAAGGTGACTTTAAACATATCTGATCAGGCTTCAGTTAGGTGAGTCACCACTTTCTCAGGGGAGTCTTTCCTGGTCACCCCCAGACCAGATCCAAAGAACTTTGCACTTCTGAGGGGAAGAACACACATATGCATACGAGGAGTCTACAGCAGCCGCATGCTCTGCTCTTATGAGGATCAGGCCACTGAGGCCAACACTGGCCCCTGCCACAGGGCACACATGCACAGAGAAAGAAAAGCAAAGCAAGAACAAGTTCACAAGTGGGGGCGGGGCTGGAGACATAGCTCAGCCTTAAGAACACTGGACTCCATACACACACACACACACACACACACAACACACACACATACACACACACACACACACACACACACACACACACACACACACACACACACACACAAAAAACACATGCCTTTCATCCCAGCAGAGAAAGACAGATCTCCATGAGTTCAAGACCAGTCAGTCCTACAGAGACCTTATCTCAATAAATACATAAAATCTTAGGGAAAAAAATGTTCAAATAAGTAAAGAGAGTTGAATATGTATGCAGCTCTGTGGTGGAGTGCATGACCCTGGATTCAATTTCCAGAACTTAAAATATTAGAAGGAAAGACCCACAACACAAACAAACTGACAAATGAGTCCTGCACTTCTCCATTCCTAAGGGATTTGGCTCCCCTGAGGCTCCTAGAACTGGAAGCTCCCCAGATCAGAGGTCTGTGTCGTTCCCACCCAGGACTGCTGTCTGTAACTACGACAAAGTCAGGCAGTGGTGCTGCGTGCACTCAGAAGGCAGAGGAAGGCAGATCTCTGAGTTCGAGACCAGCCTAATTTATAGAGTTCCAGGACAGGCAGGACACACAGAAACCCTGTCTTAAAAACCAAAAGACGACGAGGTGACAAGCATCAGCATGGAGGCTTCAGGATATGCAAAGGCCTTCCCTGGGGAATATAAATGTCTGTGATTCAAAGAGCCTCCTCCTCAGTGACCCAAGGTTAAGCTGTGGCTAATGCAGGGCTGGGATAAAGCAGGCGTAAAAAAAACTGTCTTAATTTTTTAAAAATACACAGTATTCATATAAAATTACTTAGTAACAAGGATCTGAGTCAAGGTCTGTGACACTAGAGTCAGAAGCTTTGAGATGACGATGGTTAGCCTCACCCCACTGGTGATGCTCTAACGCTCTCCTAACCCAGCGGCACTCAAACCACCCACTCTCCATCAAACCCTCCGAGTGCATTGCTGTTATTATTGGTGGTTTTAAGGCAGGGCCTCACTATGGGTCTCTGGCTGGCCTGGAACTTACTATGTAGACCAGGCTGGCCTTGAACTTACAGATCTCCTCTTGCCTCTATCTCCTGACAGCTGGTTAAAGGATTGACTGTACTACATGCCCAGCTCTGTTTTCTTTTGAGGGCCTGTCCTCCAGCCCTTTGTCCTGGTTACTGCATTTTTATTGTTTATTCAGGCTAAAGTCACTCAATTGAGAAAATGCCTCTGTCAGATGGAGACAGGTTTGCGGGACATTTCCTTTTCTTTTCTTTTTCTTTTTCAAGAGAAAGTTTCTCTGTACAGTCTTGGCTGTCATGGGCGCCCTGTATGAAGATAGTCTCAAATTCAGAGACTGCCTGCCTCTGTTTCCCAGATGCTGGGATTAAAGGTGTGTTTACCATACCCAGCCACTTTCTTGAAAAATTATTGATAAGGGATACCCCAGCTAACTTGAGTGGTCTCACCCTGGAAGGTAGTCTTGGGCTATATAAGAAAGCAGGCTGAGCAAGTCATGGTGAGCAAGCCAATAAGCAGAATTCTTCCATGGCTTCTGTTCCAGTTTCTGCCTCAAATTCCTCACTGAGAGTATGACCTGACAATTCTAAGAGGAAACAAACCCCCTTCCTCCCCAAGTTGCTTTTGGTCACTGTATTTCACCATAGCGGTAGGAAGTAAATAGGACACCCTCTGAGAGAATGTCCCCTAAACGTACCCATGATCCTGCGAATGGGATCATCAGGACTGGCGAGGGCCTGAATCTGGCCCTTGAGCACAGTCTCCTTATTGACGGAGAATGGGGAGGATCCACACAGGGACAGGCAGCTGCTCAGCTCCAGACACACTTTCTCCCCAATGGAAGTCAGGGCATCCTCCAGGTGGAAGGAACTAGAACAGAGAGGGGAAGAGGGAGCAAAGACAGCAAAGGGTGCAACCCTGGCCCTGTCTAGACATGGATGACAGCACCAAGTGTGTGGGGCCTGTGGCTCCCTTCCCTGCTCCCTCACCTCCTAGGCTGTGCGCCCCTTTCTAACCTACCAACATGGTTGTTGTGTGTTATGGACAGGATCTCATAGAGCCCAGGCTGGTCTAGAACTTACTTTATAGCTGAGGAAAACCTTGAACTTCTGATGCTCCTGCCTCTACTTCCCAAGATCAGAGCAGTGAGCTCCCACCTCAGGTTTTACAGTGCGGGGACAGGGGCTCTGAGCACGTTAGGCACATGCATGGTAGGCATGCACTCTCCCAAAAGAGCTACACCCCAAGCCTCGGAGCACAAAGCTCGTGCCTATGCAATGAATAAGCTTACAACTGACTTCTAACAATCACCCAGCACCTGCAGAGGAATACACAGAAACCAGAAATGTGGACGCTGTGGGACAAGGGCTGGGGGGACTCTGTTCATGGAATACTTTTTTTTTTTTTTTTGGTTTTTTCAAGACAGGGTTTCTCTGTGTAGCCTTGGCTGTCCTGGAACTCACTCTGTAGACCAGGCTGGCCTCAAACTCAGAAATCCTCCTGCCTCTGCCTCCTAAGTGCTGGGATTAAAGGCGTGTGCCACCACTGCTCGGCTGAATACTCTTTTGTACCTTGATTTTTAAAATTTTTTTTTTACTATGCTGGAGATCAAGCCCAAAACCTCATACATGGTAAGCACTTTGCCAACTGAGGCAACCTCAACCCTCTGCAGCTGCTTTGTTTTTTGGGTTTTTTTGAGACAGAAGATAGCCAAGGCTAGCTATGAATTTCTGGCCCTCCTGTTTTACCTTTCGGGTGCTCGGGATCACAACTTACACTAGCTATTTTAGAAGGAAAAAATCCAAAGAAGAAAACAAATGTCCGTGAGTCCGTGAGAGCAGCTGTGGGACAGCCTGCTGATGGTGGGGCTGCTGTGAGGATACTGCTTTTCAGCTTTTCCTCACAGCCTCTTAGTCACAGTGACTAAGCACTACATGCAATGGCAAAGTAACAGTTCTGGGTGTAGACCCTCTGCACTGTAGCACTTCTGGGAAATAAGGGAGCAAGTCCCAGGCCTCACTGGTGGTACCACACAGTACAGCCCCAGAGCAGCCATGGCTCCCAAGAAGTGGGAATGGAAATGGGGGGGGGGGGGGCTGAACCTGAGCAACAGCATCTGGGTAGGCCTCAGATCAGCAAGGTCCTCAGCCTGCTTGTCATGTGTGACCACACTCCACGGGGCACTGACCACACACTGTACAAGCTCAGGGGTACACACCCTTCCTTTTGTAAGGCTGACGTGGTGGTCCGAAAGCTTTAGGGAGTGGCATTAGGAGGTGTAGCCTTGCTTTAGGGAGTGGCATTAGGAGGTGTAGCCTTGCTTTAGGGAGTGGCATTAGGAGGTGTAGCCTTGTTGCTGAGCTTTGGGGTTGCAATGCCTAAGCCAGGGCCAGTGGCTTTCTCTCTTCCTGCTGCCTGCTTCTCAGATGGAGGACTCCTGGTTCTTCCTCAGCACCATGCTGCCTGGGTGCTACATGCTTTCTGCTTTGACAGTAATGGACTAAATCTCTCAACTGTAAACCTGCACCAGTTAAATGAGCTCCTTTACAGGAGTTGCTGTGATCACCAGGCAGAACAATGGTGGCACACGCCTTTAATCACTCAGGAGTCAGTTCAAGGCCAGCCTGGTCTACAGAGTGAGTTCCAGGACTGCCAGGGCTACACACAGAGAAACCTTGTCTCGAAAAAAAACCAAAAAAAAACCAAAAAAAAAAAAAAAAGTCACTATGGTCACGCTGTCTCTCTAAGACAGATGAGAAGAGAAGGTCGGGGGCTGGGTTCCCTCTTAAGTCTCTGCACTGGGCGGTGTCCGATGCAAGGCTTACTGAACTATTCAAACCCACCCTATGTGCTGTGAACCATGGGACTCATGCACTGGCTGCGTTGAGGGAGCACCTGCTAGAGATGTCACAATATTAAGTTTGATACATGAGAAAATGGCACATTTGTGGCAGATACAATGTGTCTATAAGGTATGGCAAAGGGCAGGAAGTTGATGTTACCGGCGCACCCTGAGGAGTAGAGTTGGTTTCTTTGATCTTTATCTTCCAAGAGCCACAGCTTAGAGCAACTAGCTATCCTGGGTGTACGGGCTAGTTTTGTGTGTCAACTTGACACAAGCTGAAGTTATCACAGAGAAAGGAGTTTCAGTTGAGAAAATGCTTCCATGAGATCCAGCGGTAAGGCAATTAGTGATCAAGGGGGGAGGGCCCCTTGTAAGTGGTACCATCTGTGGGCTGGTAGTCTTGGGTTCTATAAGAAAGCAGGCTGAGCAAGCCAGGAGAAGCAAGCCAGTAAGCAGCATTCCTCCATGGCCTCTGCATCAGCTCCTGCTTCCTGCCCTGCTTGAGTTCCAGTACTGACTTCCTTTGGTGATGAACAGCAGCCTGGCAGTGTAAGCTGAATAAACCCTTTCCTCGCCAACTTGCATCTTGGTCATGATGTTTGTGCAGGAATAGAAACCCTAAAACAATGGGCCAAGGTCTACATTCCACTGGATTCTCTAAGGTCATGGTTTTTACTGCTAGTGGTAACTCAGTGGGTGGAATCCAGTTGGGTGATTTGTTAGTAAAGGTGGATTCAGTGGGGTGATTAAGTTAGAAAACATGTTAGACATAGGGTAAGTTCTACCTCAGGGGGTGTCTACTTCAGTTCTATTTGATTTAGAATGTTCTTCTGGTAACAGCCGAATTGCTCATTGTGGGCTCTGAGCACAGACATTTGAAAACCACAATCCTGGAGCCTGGTTAAGTCTACAGTTCCCTGGAACTTGGACATGATAGCCATAAATAAACTTCAGGTAGGCAAAGTCTTCTCTAATCTCCTAGTGGCCTTACACTGGGAAACTCCCACTGTACACTACAAGTCTGTCCACTGTAGGGTCCCAGCCACTTACGGCAGATGCATGTCCGTTAGCAGAATCTTCACCATCATCTTGAGCTTCTCAGCAAAGTCGGCATGCGCAGAGATTCCAGGTGCAGCGGTACTGAATGTGACCAGCAGCACAGCTCCTAGGATGGCCAGCTGCTCCAGCTGCAGCTGGAGCTCTTGGAAACGAGACTGGTCCATCAAAAGTGTCTGCAATAAATACACATGGCACTGGTGAGCAGAAATTCAAGCTGGCCAGCAGAGGGCAGTAGAGCCACACCTCCACCTGCTCTGTGGTGCCTCCTCAGATTTCCTGGATTCCTTTCAGAGCTGGAACAGCACCAAGCATTAGCTGAGGCAGGTCCTGCAATAAACCCAAGACTTCCCAGAACTCTGACCTCAGGCAAGTGCCTTCACTCCCTGAGGCTATACAAAAAGGGAGTTCACTTTGTACAGCCCCTTGAAAGATGAGGAAACCCAACCAACCCAACCAGCAGGGGAGCAGCTGAAAGCCACTACTCTATCAGTAGGAGGTACTCTATCAGCAAAGAAGGGAAGGTAATGTGTTCAGAACTGATTGTCCCAGATTTGAAAGAGAAACATCCAAGTCCTGAGACCTCATCTTTATCCACCACAAACCAAGAAGTCATTTATGCTGCTAGATGGGAGATCCTTGAAGCAGAGCCTATAATTTTTTTGGTTTGGTTGGGTTTGTTTGTTTGTTTGTTTGTTTTCGAGACAGGGTTTCTCTGTGTAGCCCTGGCTGTCCTGGAACTCACTCTGTAGACCAGACTGGCCTCGAACTCAGAAATCCACCTGCCTCTGCCTCCCAAGTGCTGGGCAGAGCCTATAATTATTCACCCCGTACCCACAGCACAAAGGAGCTCCAAGAACTGCGCAAGGTTGGTCACCCTCCACCCACCCACAAACACACTCACAAAGCTGAGACAGGAAGATGGTTATGAGTCTAAGGCCAGCCTGAGATACAAAGTGAGACTGTCTCAGAACAAACAAAAACAATAACCACCACCACCTCGGCTATGTAAATAAAGAGAACAGTCGGAAATAACAAATTGAGCAGAACTCATAACCACACAAAAGTCACCTGAAAGTGGACTTCCCTCATGTTAAAGAACCCAGGCCTTCCCAACCAGAGACACTAGTGTTAAAGAACCCAGGCCTTCCCTACCAGAGACACTAGTGTTAAAGAACCCAGGCCTTCCCTACCAGAGACACTAGTGTTAAAGAACCCAGGCCTTCCCTACCAGAGACACCAGTGTTAAAGAACCCAGGTCCTACCCTACCAGAGACTGCAGAGGAGATGAGGTCAGAGCAGCAAGAAGGTCAAAAAGATGTTGATTCAGTTCAGAGGTTTTTGGTTGTTTTCTTTTGGGGGTGGGTAGGTTTGGGGACAGGATCTCACCATATAGCTGTGGCTGTCCTGGAGCTCACTCTGTAGACTAGGCTGACCTCAAACTCAGAGATCCACCTGCCTCTGCCTTCAGAACGCTGAAGTTAAAAGTGTGCACTACCACACCTGGCCCAGATCTGAGTTTCTACAGGTTAATTAAACAAGCTTTAAGAACCTCTGCTGGACACTGGAGAGATGGCACAGAGTTAAAAGTACTGACTGCTCTTCCAGAGGTCCTGAGTTCAATTCCCAGCAACCACATGGTGGCTCACAGCCATCTGTAATAGGATCTGATGCTCTCTTCTGGTATGTCTTAAGACAGCTATAGTGGGGCTGGAGAGATGGCTCAGCAGATAAGAGCACTGACTCTTCTTCCTGAGGTTCTGAGTTCAATTCCCAGCAACCACATGGTGGCTCACAACCATCTGTAATGAGATCCAATGCCCTCTTCTAGTCTGTATGAAGACAGCTACAGTGTGCTCATATACATAAAATAAATAAAATCTTAAAAAAAAAAAAAAAAGACAGCTATAGTGTACTCATATACATAAAATAAATAAAACTGAGAGAGAGAGAGAGAGAGAAACTGCTTTGCTATAAGAAGCTAATCAAGATGTAGTCTATGCTTGTAATACTGAAAAGTAGAGGCAAGATGATCAACAAGAATTTGAGACTGGGCTACAGTGTTGAAAACAATAACCAGAAAATAGAGTCAGAGCCGGACTTCTTAGGAGGTAAAACCCCTTCTTCATTAACAGCTTCCATTTACCTCACTGCTCAAGAGGGGTATGATGTCACTTAAAATTGGCAGGACTTGACTTCAGGATGCAGAAGATTGCCAATAACAGACGTGCAGTCCCAGTAAAAACCGATCCTCCCGATTTTAAAAGAAATGTCAGGTGGAGAACTTCCTTCCAGAAGCTCTTCTGCCACTACCCAGAGTCACACCTTGTAACGAGCCAACACCACCTTTAGGTCCCCTTTAGTACCAACAGGGAACTCAGGCAAGAAGGGAAGCTTACAGCTCTTGAAGGGACCATGACAAAGACATTTACAGAAGCTGCAGGTCCTAAGCTGGAAAAAGGAACAAGTGCCCTCAGAGAAGACAGAGGAAGCCACAGATTAGTTTCTGCCAGAGAGTGGGGAACCCTCATTTGTTACCCTCTTGGACAGTTCCTACACTAGACCTGCTTCTAATGCTGCTCACTGTGGAAGTGGCACAAGTGTTTTGAGATCAAGCTGTGAAGCAAAACCAGTTTCTTGTTTTTGTTTGTTTTGTTTTTATGGATTTTTTTAAAGGTTTATTTATTTTATGTATGAGTACACTGTAGCTGTCTTCAGACACACCAGAAGAGGGCATCCGATCCCACTACAGATGGTTGTGAGCCACCATGTGGTTGCTGGGAATTGAACTCAGGACCTCTGGAAGAGCAGCCCGTGCTCTTAACCGCTGGGCCATCTCTCCAGCCCTGTTTTTATGGTTTTTCAAGACAGGGTTTCTCTATGTAGCCTTAGCTGTCCTAGAATTTGCTCTGTAGACCGGGCTGGCCTTGAACTCAGAGATTAAAGGTGTGCAACACCCATACATACTTTTTTTTTAAGATTTAATTTATTTTATGTATATGAGTACTCTGTAGCTAGTGTAGACACACCAGAAGAGGGCATCAGATCCCATTAAAGAAGGTCGTGAGCCACCATGTGATTGCTGGGAATTGAACTCAGGACCTCTAGAAGAGCAGTCAGTGCTCTTAACCACTGAGCCATCTCTCCAGCCCAAAACACACATTTTTTTTAATCACCACAGATTGAATAAAAACAGTATAAAAAGTTCAGTAGTACAGACAGCACTCCACACTGCTGGTGGGGCTGTGAGAACAGAGAAGCAGTTTCTCAAAGTGGTGTGCCTGGAGTCTACGCAGAAACTGCGACCAGAATACAACCTATAGAGTTGAAGCCGAGTGTTCACACAGCATGCGGCACACATATATCCACAGAAGCAGAATGCATGAAAGCCAGAGTGGCCACAGTCACAGCTGGGAAGGAAATGAGGTGTGTCTACACAGTAGCAGAGTGACAAGATGAGCCCAGAAGACATCATAAGTAGGCCAGGCACAAAAGGATAAATGCGGCGTGGTTCCACGTGCACAAAGCACTGGGACACGCTGGGCCTGTTATCACAGCATTTGGAAGGCGAAGATTGGAAGTTCAAGGCCAATCTGGGCCAAACAAGACCCTGTCAGAAAAAGCCAAACAAAGATAAAAATTAAACTCCCAGAGTTATTAAATTTGTAGGTTTGCAGTAAAATGGTAGTTGTCAAGAGCCATGAGGGATAGAGAATTACTGTCTTAGTCACTGTTCCATTGCTGTGAAGACACACCACGACCAAGGCAATTCTTATAAAAGAAAGTGTTTAACTGGGGACTTGCTTATACTTTTGGAGAATTAGTCTGTATCACCGTGGCCAGGAGCAGACAGGCAATGATGCTGGAGAAGTAGATAAAGAAAATGGCTTGGCATGAGCTTCTGAAACCTCAAAGCTCAGTAGTTAAGAGAACTGGCTGCTCTTGCAGAGGACCCAGGTTTGATTCCGAGTACCCACATGGTGGCTCCTAACATCACTCCAGCTCCAGGGGATCTGATGCCCTCTTCTGACCTCTGTGGGCACTGAACTCACATGCACACATCCACACAGACACACACACACATAATTACAAAACAATAAAAATAAATCTTTTAAAATTTTATTACTTATTTTTACTTCATGTGCATTGGTGTTTTGTCTGCACATATCTCTATCTAAGAGTGTTAAAGTCTTTGGAACTGCAGTTACAGACAGTTGTGAGTTGCCATGTGGGTGCTGGGAATTGAACCTGGGTCCTCTGGAAGAGCAGCTAGTGCTCTTAATCATGGAGTCATCTCTCCAGCCCAAAAAAGTAAATCTTTTTTTTTTTTTTTTCGTGGCTGGAGAGACAGCCATGGGTGCTGGGAACCAAAAAAAAGTAAATCTTAAAAAGAAAGAAAGAGGGGCTGGAGAGATGGCTCAGTGATTAAAAGCACTAGCTACTCTTCCAGAGGTCCTGAGTTCAATTCCCAGCAACCACATGGTGGCTGGCTCACAACCATATGTAATGGGATCTGATGCCCTCTTCTGGGGTGTCTGAAGACAGCTACAGTGTACTTACATATAATAAATAAATAAATCTTTAAAAAAAGAAAGAAAGAAACAAACAAACCAACCTCAAGGCCCATCCCCAGTGACACACCTCTTCCAACAAAGCCACACTTCCTAACTCCTAATCCTTTCCAAACAGTTCATCAGCTGGGACCTAGGCATGCAAATATATGAGCTTATGGGGCCATTTTCATTCAAGCTGCCGCGCTGGCTGATGGGTAGGGTTTCAGAGTTTGAGGAGATGGAAAGACTCTGCAACGAGAATGTCTGCACGGTGACGTGTGTGTCTTTAATGTCACTTGACTATATACTTAGAAATGATAAAAATGGCGTGTTCATGTCATATTTTACAATTCAAAGCACAGTGGGGCCTTCAAGATGGCTCAGCAGGTAAAGGTCCTGGCCATCAAGCACGGTCACTTAAATCTGATCCTCAGAACCCACATGCGGGACGAGAATCATTCCTGAGAGTTGTCCTCTGACCACACTCCCACACTCAGCTCCCACGACAGCATAAGCAAGTGTAAAAACAAGTAATTCTTTAAGTACAGTGAAAAATCAAATGATTAAGAACTGGCCCATGCCATTACATATCTCCACTGTGCTTCCCAGAAGGAGCCAGTTGTATACTCATTTATAGAACTACCCAGAATAGACAAATACAGATATAGAAAGCAGAGCTGGAAGGAGGAGAAAGGTCCACTGGCCAACAAGAGCACTGTGTAAGTCTGAAAATACTAGAAAGCACTGAGTGGTACATGCTCAGGAGGAAGGGACAGGTGGATCTCTGAGAGTTCAGGACTAGCCAGGAATACATAGCAAGCTCCAGGACAGCCAAGGGTACATGGGGAACCCCTGTCTCAAACAACACAAAGCAGGCTGGAGAGATGGTTCAGAGGCTAAGAGCACTGGCTGCTCTTCCAGAGGTCCTGAGTTCAATTCCCAGCAACCACATGGTGGCTCACAACCATCTGTAATGGGATCGGATGCCCTCTTCTGGTGTGTCTGAAGACAGCTACAGTGCACTCATATAAAATAAAAAAGAAATAAATCTTTAAAAACAAAAACAAAAACAGACAAACAAAAAACTACAAAGGGAGGAGAACAAGAGAGAATAACGAGGGAAGAGAAAAGAAAGACCACATTGCACATTTTCTCATATGTAGAGTGTACACATGTGTACACATCAGAGAGAGAGAGAGAAGAAAAGGAAGACGCATAAACAAATGCAAACCCAGGCAGAAGAGAAAAAGAGAAGGGACGGCAGTAAGGGTGAGGATGACACCTCACAGGAAATGTCTCCATGAAACCTGCTACTCTATAAGCTGGAAATTCAAAGGAGTTAAACTTTCAAGGGAAGACATTTGTATTAGAGTAACGAGATTCTTTCAAACAAACCTGGGCAACTTGAGACAAGGTGTGAACAGTTAAAGCGCCCAGCAGCGCCTACCTCAGGGAAAGGTCTCTGGGAGTGGTCCCACTTGAGAAGCTTCAGGTAGGCAGAATTCTGGACAGAAACCGGGGTCAGCAGTGGAGCATCCCCAGAGCCAGCAGCGCCTCCCCCAGCTGGCAGGGCATGTTTGCACCTCTGAGTCAAAAGGTCATTTGAGGCCTCCTCCAGCCACTGGGTGACAAAGTCCAGGGAGTCTGTGGAAAACAGGGCTACACTCATCACCCTGACACTTGCAGGAACACTTCTGGGAATTACCTTAATGAAGAGCATTTCTACAGTGACATTTAAGGTAGAGAATGACCTTTGGAACCCACAGAACTGAATCCAAATCACCATATTGCTCGTGCTAGCTTTGTGACCTCAGACAAATCTGAATAGAAGACTGTTATAAAGAAATGCATGACTCCTGCCTCACAGCCTACAGGAAGGGCCTGGCCCACTTCCTTCCTACCTACTCTTTTCTCTAGTAGTGACCACATTAGAGGTGGCTGGAAGCCCAGATTGACTGCAGCTCTGAAGTATGGTCCTGGCGCGCAGACAAACAGGACAAGACACCAGCTGGAGTCCCTTTGTGTAGCACAGCATTTACACTGAGAGCTCACATATTAGTCAGGTTTACACACAGCCTTGCTTCTGGTGTAACTCACTGCACATGTCAGCAGGGCTCTCAGCTGGATCAGTGGCCTTTGTGCTCCCTCTGCTTTCCTAAGTTGAGTAGCACACAGGTACCTATCAGAACACCACTGCCCTCCACATCCTGAATAAAAAGTGCTTCTTGGAAGAAGTGTAGCCCTGGTGGAAGCCTCCTTCAAACCAAGCAGGAGCTGGGTTACAGCTACTGTCAGCTCCTCCCTGGTGCAGACGATGCACCTCTGTTCTCTTCACAAAGTTCTCAGTTTGATCCTCACTGCTGATATACACTGCCTCATCCTGCCATTAGCCGTGTAGAGACAGCCTTTCTCTGTGGCATTCAGGCCTTGGGAACCTTGAAACGGTGGGCAAGTACTAGACTGTGATGACTCTAGGTAGGCTCCTACACAGCACTGAGTCTTTCATGGTAGCTGAGCTTCTGCCACGCTCTTTAGCCTGGAAGACCATGGCCCCGGTGTCTCCTGGGTCCCATGGCCTCAGACAGACTGAAGTGTGTCAGCCAATCTTCCCCCACTACTTCTATTCTCCCTCTTTCCATTCCTGGCTCCAAGCTTCCATATATGGCTACAGGAATTAACTTCTGTGGCTACTGAGTTAACCAACCTGGTCAGGCAACAAGATCTATTCAGACTGCCATTTCATCTCATCAGCAAAGCTGTGCTGCACGAAATCCACCACCCACTGCATCTGAAAGCACCCTATAAACACACTGCACTAGGCTCAGTCAGTTGTTTACCTGAAGTCACATGAGGCTTGTAAAAATGCCATTTTCTTCCTAGCACTTGGGGAAGCAAAGACAGCAAGGCTGTCATAGTTTAAGGACAGCCTGGATTTCACAATGAACACCAGGCCACCTGGGCCACAGAACAAGACCTGGTCTCAAAAACAAAACCAAAGCTGGGTGTGGTGGTGCACACCTTTCTCCTTGCTTGCACTCTACCCAAGGCAACAGGTATTTTGAGACAAACAAATAAAAACCAAAAACCAAACAAACAAACAAACAACTCCTCTAACCAAACAATAACAAGAAGCAGTATGAAAGCTGCCCTGGTTGTGAAAACCGAGTTATGCGTAAGAAAAGAGGTAAAGTGACTTCCCTGCAGTTCCCATGAGCAGGAAAAAAGCTAATTAACAGGTTTGTCATCAAGGACAAAGATCAGGACCTGAATATAATTTAGCTGAAGCTGATGTTTTCCTGGGGAAAAAATCTAATAATCGCCATTCTTTCCATGTTTACTCTCAAGTCCTACCCACACAGCTCTTGTGAGCTGAGTTTATTTCTCGTTATTTTGTTTTTGATGCTTAACAGCATCCCATGCTCTCCTTCCTCAAAGCACACTACCTTCATACATTCCCACCTTGGGTCCGAAACAGTCACTGGCTTTTATGTAATGTGTTACAGTAACTAAAATACAAGACAAAAGCCAAACGATGAAAAAGTGCCAACAGAGCTACTCACTCGGCTGCTTCTCCAACACTTCCTGAAACTTCTTCCTCTCATATTCGACTGACTGCTGCATGAGGTGTGGCCTAACGCTACTGATAGCGAAGTTGGCCATGTCGACTTTCATTAGGTCCAACACAGAAAATATTGCCCTGAAAAAAAGAGAAAAAATTCCGGGCAGTGGTGGCGCACGCCTTTAATCCCAGCACTTGGGAGGCAGAGGAAGGCAGATTTCTGAGTTCGAGGCCAGCCTGGTCTACAGAGTGAGTTCCAGGACAGCCAGGGCTACACAGAGAAACCCTATCTCGAAAAACCAAAAAAAGAGAGAAAGAGAAAAAAAATTTAGAAGCAGGCAGTCATGATGTAAGCATACTTTAAAAGAAAAGAGATACATGTTTCATCTTAGAAGGGGCAACAAAAGAAATCTGGAAAAACATGAAAAAATGAATTAAGAAAATGAATTTAGGAGACTGGACAGATGGCTCAGTGGTTAAAAGCACTTCCTACTCTTCCAGAGTACCTGTGCTAGATAGTTTTATGTCAACTTGACATAAGCTAGAGTCATCAGAGAGGAGGGAACCTCAGTTGAGAAAATGCCTCCATGAGATTGGGCTGTGGGCAAGCCTATAGGGCATTTTCTTAATTAGTGATTGATAGGGGAGGGCCCAGACCACTGTGAAAGGTGCCATCCCTGGGCTGATAGTCCTGAGCTCTATAAGAAAGCAAGCTTTAAAATAAAAAAAATAAAATAAAGCAGGCTGAGCAAGCCAAGGGGAGCAAGTCCTTAAGCAGCACTCCTTCACAGCCTCTGCATCAGCTCCTCCTTGCAGGTTCCTGTCCTCGCTGCTTTTGACCATGAACTGTTATGTGGAACTGTGAGTAGAATAACCCTTTCCTCCCCAAGTTGCTTTTGGTCATGGTGTCTCACCACAGCAATAGCAACCCTAAGACAAACTGGTACTAGGATCATGGGGTATCACTGTGACAGACCTGACCGTGTTGTTTTGAGAGGATTCTGGAAGGATTTTGGAACTTTGGGCTAGAAAAGCCATTGAGTGTTCAAAGCTCAGTGAGCTTTTCTGTGGGAGCTTGGAATCTGTTGCGATGGAGGCCTGGCCTGTGAAGCTGCAGAGGGAAGTTGGAGAGTCACTTATTGACACTATCAAGGCTGTTTGCTATTTTGAGTTCACAATCTGCTGTGATTAACAAGAGACCAGAAACACTGAAATAAAACCTTTGCATTACTAGGACAATTGATGCTGGCTAGCTGGAGCCAAGAAATCTGTGGTGATTAAGAAACCAGCATCACTGAGGTGAAATCTTCTGAGAAGTGTTGTCTCAACAGAGTCAGCACACAGAAGCTCTGTTCCAGAAGTGACCAAGCCTCACACTAGCAGCTGGATTTGATACTGTTTAAGAGTCACCAGGTTGAACTCGTTTTGAAGTCATAAAGAGATCATGGAAAACAACTAAGGCTTGGCACTGTGAGAGGCCAGGAGAGGCCATTGGTGAAGGTGGAGGCAGAACAGCAGAAGCCGCCCCAGGATTGGAGGAGTCATGAGGAAAGTTGAGGCTTTGCTTTGATGAGAACCTAGGAGAGGCCACTGGTCACAGTACATCCCAGTTGCTGGGCAGTGGGGGTGCACGCCTTTAATCCCAGCACTCGGGAGACAGAGGCAGGTGGATTTCTGAGTTCGAGGCCAGCCTGGTCTACAGAGAGAGTTCCAGGACAGCCAGGGCTACACAGAGAAACCCTGTCTCAAAACAAAAACAAGAAACAAACAAACAAACAAAAGCACATCCCGGCTGCAGAGGTCCGAGCATTTGGGAGGTGCCAATACCATGGAGCCACCACCAAGAACAGCAGCAGCCATGGTGGGGTGGAGCCAGCCTGAACCTAGAAGACAAGCTCTGTGTACTGCATAGGGCAGACGGCCCAGGCCCTTTGGAGGAGCCCAAGATATCAGGAGTGAATCCCAGACAAACTGTAAATCTCTCAATATACAGCGAGTTTAATGTCAACTTGCCACAAGCTAGAGCATCAGAGAGGAGAGACCGTAGTTCCCAGCACCTATGCTGGGTGGCTCTCTGGCCACCTTCGGCAGCAGCGCTCACAGGCATATACCAGACAGACACAAGTACAACTAAAAATAAAATCTTTTCTAAAAAGCTCAACAAACTCTTAACTAATGGCTTGAAAGACTGCAAATGTTAAAGTGCTTTTTTAACCTCCTAATCTTGACACTGCCCTCCAGCCTAGAACTTATTCCTTGGTTCTAGGTCAGCCCTCCTGGCAGGCTGAGGAAGGACAGAGATCTTGACCTGAGCTGAAGCTCTTCCATCTACATGCTTACATAGGTTAATTCATTTTCTAAGCAAAGAATAAAAATTGGCTATGTGAGAGGGCTCATACATATAATCCCAGCACTATGAAGGCAGAGGCAGGAAGATCTCTGTAAGTTCTAAACCAGCCTGGTCTACAAGTGGTGTTCTAGAACAGCCAGAGGTACATAGAGAGACACTGTCCCAAACAAAACAAAACAAAACAAAACAAAACAAAACAAAACAAAACAAAACAAAACTTAACTTTCTCCTTTCTTCCTCCCTCTTACCCCAGTTTCTGTTTTAAGAGTTATTTTATGCTCTATTCAGTGGCATACTTGCTAGCTCACACTCTGTCCTCAAAGGACAAACCCCTGACCTGCTACTGAGAATGCCTTCCACCCTGTCTGCCTACACCATGACTCTGGACTGCTAAGTGCCCACCTGTGGGAGGTAGTTAAGAACCCAAGGTTCATTGTAGATGTGGCCCTGCACAAAAGCAGAGCTAGGATCAAATAAATGAGCTCCCAGGTCCATGGCCCTTTAGAACCACAAACAGCCTTCACACAGGGTCGCTGCAGTCCTTCCCCCACTATTCTGTCCAGCTCACAGCTCCTGAGAGGCACACCCTCTCACTGCAAACACTCCCACAGTCCCAGTTCTCTAGGACTACCCACAGGAAAGCGGAGGCCTCAGAAACTACCCATGGGCAGCTGCTGATTCAGAGTAACCCCAAACATGCTCACAAGGCATTTTCAAAAGCCCAGATCTCCCAACTTCTTTTCATAAAAGTCAACAGACTGGACGACCTAAGTCATCACAGCCACAAGTAGCTGCAAATAAGAAGCAGGTCTAGCTCT
Source organism: Uromys caudimaculatus (assembly GCA_028551405.1). Taxonomy (NCBI): domain Eukaryota; kingdom Metazoa; phylum Chordata; class Mammalia; order Rodentia; family Muridae; genus Uromys; species Uromys caudimaculatus. The sequence goes on along the minus strand of CM052701.1, from coordinate 68,261,401 downwards.
CTTATTTTACTTATTTATTCAATTCAGCCATATTTAAATGACTATTTTATGTGCATTGGTGTTTTGCCTGCATGCATGTCTGTGTGAGGGTGTCAGATCCCCTGAACTGGAGGTACAGACAGTTGTGAGCTGCCATGTGGTTGCTGGGAATTGAACCTGGGTCCTCTGGAGAAGCAGTCAACATGCTTAACCATCTCTCCCGCCCTCATTCATTTTTTTGTTTTTTTGGGGTTTTTTTTGGTTTTTCGAGACAGGGTTTCTCTGTGTAGCCCTGGCTGTCCTTGAACTCAGAAATCCACCTGCCTCTGCCTCCCAAGTGCTAGGATTAAAGGCGTGCACCACCACTACCCGGCCCTCATTCATTTTTTAAAGACAGTATCTCACTATGTGCCCCAAACAGGATTTGAACTCAAGATCCTACCTTAGCCTCTTAGTGCTACAAAAACAGTGGCAGTTAGTGACAAAATTCTGATATTTCTGTGTTTTAGATGTTTGTTTTAGAAACACTTTTAAAATGACTGCGTTCCTAGGCTTCAGGAAATGTAAATCTGCAATAGGTTTTCAACTACAAGCACTGTGACAGACACATTCCGTACCTGAACAGAGGCACTATTTCCTTAATGTCCTTTAGCTTTTTAACCTCCTCATCTCGAGCAGGTGCACACAGCACCCCCATCATGCCAATAATGAATTCTGCCAGCTTGGAAATGTCGAGGGCCCCATTCTCTGCTTCCTGTTTTATCAGCTCCAGATCCAAGACTTCTGTTATCTGGTTTCTTAGTCTAGTGTGACCAGGCAGCAAGAAAGATAACAGGGTCTACAAGAGAGCATAGCTAAATTTAATCAGAATTTCTCAGTTGGGAATCATTTTTATTATACAGGAAGGATTTATTACTATTCAAAAGGGAAGGATCACCAACTATTATAATGCACATATTTTCAACCTGTTATTTAACAAATCTGCATCCCAGCACTTGGGAGGCAGAGGCAGGCGGATTTCTGAGTTCTAGACCAGCCTGGTCTACAGAGTGAGTTCCAGGACAGCCAGGGCTACACAGAGAAACCCTGTCTCAATAAATAAATAAATAAATAAATAAATAAATAAATAAATAAATAAATAAATAAATAAATAAATAAATAACAAATCTGCAGACAAACATGCACACGAATCATTTAAAATAGCTATTTAAGCTTTGCTCATGTTCTAGCAATTGCCTGGATGAAAGAAAAGGCTGGAGTTTGCTGATCTCCTTTGTTCTTTGGGATAGGGCCTTGATGTGCTGCTCCCCCCATCTGTCTACGAGCTAGCTGTCTAGCTTCCCAAGGGCTAGGATCATGGTTTGTGTTCCCATGTTTGCCTACACTGATCAATGATGAGCAGAGGAAAGGTCGGTTGCTATGGATGCCCGTGAGCCAACCACTGATTCTAGTTTTCCCAGGTAACAATCCTTCAGTACGAAGGCTAAAGCCACTGCAGCAAAGTCCTTCCATCTCCGGCCTTTTCTCTCCCCAGGCGTAATTACTTTTTGGCTAATATAAGTTGAATGTTACTTACTAAAAATTTATAAATACTGTTTCATAATGCATGTTTTGTAGTCTCTAAGCAATATGAACGTTTTCTTTGTTGTACAGAAGTAGCACCTTCGGGTTATCATGGCTTATTGAAAAAAAGACTTTAAAGGGCAGCGGTGGGTGAGTCAAAAGTACTCAGTCCAAATTCCTTCGAATCATTTAACCTTGGGGCCCTCAATGTCTTCAGTTTTCTGGCACAGTAACAATGAATATTCCCTAAGCACCATTAAGTCTTAGTCTTACCTCTTTGATCTCTCCTACAAGTTTGATGGCATGGTCATAGGTTGGGGGGTTTTCACTTAGCTGGACACTCAAGCAGTCCCAGAATGCTTTATGTACAATCTCCTTTACTCTCTTCTCCAAGCTAAAGACAACAGGAAAAATAAAAAGACAAATATCATATTTCAAAATCATAAATTCTATGGCTGTGGCATATCAAATCTTTAAAACTGTAGGAACCAAGGAAATGCGTACCAGACGTAAGTTGATGACACACCATTTACTCTGCCTCTTAAGAGGCGTGGCAGTGATGGCGCACGCCTTTAATTCCAGCACTTGGGAGGCAGAGGCAGGCGGATTTCTGAGTTTGAGGCCAGCCTGGTCTACAGAGTGAGTTCCAGGACAGCCAGGGCTACACAGAGAAACCCTGTCTCGGGAAAAAAAAAAAAAAAAAAAAAAAAAAAAAAAGAGGCGTGGCTTTCACCTCACTTAGTAGCCAACATGAATCCAGTGACTAGAGCATAACAATGCCATAAAGAAAAGACTGGAGTGCTGGAGAGATTCCTCAGCAAGGGCAGCAGATGCGGATTTACTTCTCAGCACCCACATGGTGGCTCACATCCGTAACTCCAGCTCCAGGAGACCCAACACTGCCTTCTGACCTCTGTAGACACCATGCACGCATGCTGCACATAAATACATGCAGGAAAAACAGCCTGCAGAATTCAGAGTTGGTAGTTCCCGTTCCTCTGACTTCAGCATGTTCCTATGCTGCACATGTGTGAACACAGATGCCTACAGAGCCAGGGGCAATGGATCTCTGTGGAGATGGAATTTCAGGTGATTGCGCACTGCCCAGCATAGGTGCCTGGAACCGTACTCGAGTCCTCTTGCAAGTGCGGTAAGTACCTTAACTGCTGAGGCATCTCTCCAGCCTTCTTCTTTTATTATTATCTCGTTTTGTTTCTGGTTTTTGATATAAGGGCTCATTGTAGCCCTGCCTGGCTTCTAACTCACTACAGGGTTGAGGAGGACCGTGAACTGATCCTCCTGCCTCTTCCAGCTGCTGGGAGTATGGGTATGTGCCACCTCACCTGGCTTCCCTGGCTTGGCAAAGGATGGGAATCAGACGACAATAACAGTACAGTGACACAGTTAAAGGAGGTGAATGACAGTGCACTGACAACATTAAAAAACAAGGAGTAGCTACTGCATCCTAAGAGGGAAAAGATGGCATCAAAGATCTTCAGAGACCCAGAGCCTTTATATGCATCCCGTCGTACACGTGGCTTTCAGACCCATGTTCACAGCAGTCACTCCCGACCTAGAAATATTTTTACCACTGATGTACAAAAGCAAGAATGTACTTAAACACACTCGAATTGAGTGACATGCCCTTCCCAGAACTGGGAAACGCTCTGGTACGCAAGTCCACACACGCACCTGCCTTCGGCTAATTCAACAGCCTTAATCCGGAAGTCTCCATTTACTACAATTTCATGGGCTAGAGCCATGTTGGTGACTCCTTTTGCTGTTTCTAGAAGTTCCTCTACAGTGACAAGCCGAGGAGGACTAGCTGTAACAGAAACCAGTGTAAGAAGTCTGTGAGGTCAAGGCCAATGATGGCAGCTGCAGTGAGAACTCTACCCCAATATTTCAAACAACAGACTTAGCTTTGTCTTAGTTTCCTTTTACCTAGAATCCTAGAAGTAATAAGCATTTATATAACACACAAAACATGATTCCCACTAAGATTCCTCAACGGAAAATAAATAGAAAGTTAGCTTAATGACACACACCTTTAATTCCAGGACTTGGGAGGCAGAGGCAGGCAAATCTCTGTGAGTTCAAGGCCAGAGCTAGGTGCAGGACAGCCAAAGCTACACAGAGAAAGCCTCTCTCAAACAAACAAAAAAGTAGCAGGAGGACAAGGAAGAGGAAGAGAAGAGTAGGAGACTTACAATCCCAGAACTAGGAAAGTAGAGGCAGTAGGATCAGAAGTTCAAGGTCAGCCTGGGTTTTATATATGAGGTCTCACTTTAAAACCAGATAACAAGGTGGGGGTGGGAGCAATGTTTGGGATGTAATAAATAAATTAATTAAAAAAAAAACAAAACAGATAAGCAATGTCACTGCTCTGCCCAGAGTTTAACATATGAAAAGTTTCTAGGTGAAAAATTTCCTTCCAAATGTATTAATTTACTTTGCTCCCCCCACTGCTGCTGAAAAGGGAACCAAATCTAAGAGTTGGCCATATCCTGTTTTAAAAAATTATTAAATTGCATATGGGGAAGGGGAAGTTGTAAAAGTATACATTCTCACAAAATTCTCAGCATTTCCAGAAAATAAATACAAAATAAAAATAATGTCATACATATTGGTAAGATATAACAAATATCTAAAATAAAGCCTACAGATTTTTTTTCAATTCTTGATATAATGAAGATGTCAATTTCCTCTAGGTCAATGTATTCTAACCAAAGTCACTTTTTTGAAATTTCTCAATTGATTCTACAATTTATATGGAAATGCAAAAGACCCAGAGAGTCAACTACTCTACGAAGGGAGCTAGAAGATTTGTGCTGATTTTAAGACTTTCTGTCAAGCTAATTATCAAGGCTATAAGGTTTTACATTTATAGACGCACAGGTTGACAAAGAATTCAGAAATAGACTCAAATACATACACACATAGAGAGATGGACACACTCATATGTGTCTATATACATAGGCAAGCATAGTATTTGTTTTTTCTTTTCTTTTTTTCTTTTCTTTTCCAGACAGGGTTTCTCTGTATAGCCCTGGCTGTCCTGGAACTCACTCTGTAGACCAGGCTGGCCTCAAACTCAGAAATCCACCTGCCTCTGCCTCCTGAGTGCTGGGATTAAAGGTGTGTGCCACCACTGCCCGGCGCATAGCATTTTTAATAAAATATTTTTTTCTGGTTTTCTGAGACAAGGTTTCTCTGTATGGGTTTGGCCGTCCTGAAACTTGCTTTGTAGACCAGGCTATCCTTGAACTCACAGAGATCTGCCTGCCTCTGCCTCCCAAGTGCTGGGATTAAAAGTGTGCACCACCATGACTCAGCTTAATATTTCTAAAATAATTAAATATTCACATGCATCTACAAAAGTAGACAGCCAGGGTGTGGTGGCATACGCCTTTAATCCCAGCACTCAGGTGGCAGAGGCAGGCAGATCTCTGAGATCAGAGGCCAGCCTGGTCTACAGAGTGAGTTCCAGGATAGCCAAGGTTACAGAGAAACCCTGTCTCAAAAACCAAAAAAAAAAAAAAAAAAAAGGCACTCAGCTGGTGTGATGGTGCATGACTTTACTCTCAGAAATTAGGAGATAGATAGAGGCTCACAAATCTCTGTAGATTCAAGGCCAGCCTGGTCTACAGAGTGAGTTCCAGGACAGCTAAGGTTATATAGAGAAACCCTGTTTTGAAGGACAGAGAGAGAGAGAGAGAATGAATTTGTAAGCTAATAAGATAGATATGCTTATAAAAATATTTTATATAAGTTATATTAACTCTTGGCTGAATAGTTGCACTGAAGTACATATGGTATCTTCAATGTTTTTCAAGTTGAGCAACATTGTTGCCCTGGCTGGTTTTGTGTGTCAACTTGATACAAGCTGGAGTTATCACAGAGAAAGGAGCTTCAGGTAAGGAAATGCCTCCATGAGATCCTGATGTAAAGCATTTCTCAGTTAGTGATCAGGGGTGGGAGGTCCCATTGTGGGTGGTGCCATCTCTGGGCTGGTAGTCCTGGGTTCTATAAGAAAGCAAGCTGAGCAAGCCAGGGGAAGCAAGCCAGTAAGTAACATCCCTCCATGGCCTCTGCATCAGCTCCTCTTCCTGACCTGCTTGAGTTCCAGTCCTGACTTCCTTTGGTGATGAACAGCAATGTGGAAGTGTAAGCTGAATAAAATCTTTCCTCCCCAACTTGCTTCTTGGTCATGCTGTTTGTGCAGGAATAGAAACCCTGACTTAGACAATTGTTTTTTTTGTTTGTTTGTTTGTTTTTTGTTTTTTGTTTTTGTTTTTGTTCTTGTTTTTGTTTTTCGAGACAGGGTTTCTCTGTGTAGCCCTGGCTGCCCTGGAACTCACTCTGTAGACCAGGCTGGCCTTGAACTCAGAAATCCACCTGCCTCTGCCTCCCAAGTGCCGGGATTAACGGCAAATGCCACCACTGCTTGGCTCAAACATCAATTTAAAAACTAATTTTTAAAAATATTGTGTGTCTAGGTGTATCTATATGAATGTAAGTGCTGGTATCCAAAGTGGAGAAAAGACATTGGGTTTCCCAGAACTGGAGTTACAAGCAGTTGTCAATCGCCCGACATAGATGCTGGAAGTGAAACCTGGGTCTTTTTTTAACAGCTTCTGGCTCCTTGAAAACTTGAGGAAAGTACTCTTGTCTTAGACATGACCACACGTATTTTCAAATAATACAGCCTAACACTAGCTTCACATTAATTTAAAGCCATGCCATCATTGACAGAATGACAAAAGCAAGTCCCAAGTCCATCCTTCACAGAATAATTGAAAACATAAACCAAAAATCCTCATTAGAAACTACAGTTAATAAAAACCATGTTATCGGTCTCTTGTTAGTTTTCTCCTGTTGTCAGGAATTCTGGAGATAAATCAACTCAAGAAAAAAAGTTGCTGGGTATGGTAGCTTCCACCTGTCACCACAGCACTCAGAGGCTAAGGTAGTTAGACTACAGAGTTTGAGGCAACCAATATAGTGAGTTCAGGGCAGTCCAGCTACAGAGTGAGAATTTGACTCAAATATACACATATATACATACATACAAGCTGGGGCTGGGCATGGTAGTACAGGGCTGTAACCAAGCACTTTGAAAATGGAGACAGGATGAGCAGGAGTTCAAGGTTATCCCTAGGTACAGAGAGAATCTGAAGCCAGCCTGGGCTACATGAGGCTGTGGTGGGAAGCTGACTTACAGGTTTGGAATTTCCAGCCCCTGATCTCCTGGACCCATCCTTTTTGTCTGTGGTGAGCTGCACATAATGGCAGGGCCCACATGATTGAAAAACTTGCTCAGTTCAGCCCAGAAAGAAAATGAGAATGATGAAGTAAGTGGCTGGGACTCCAAGTCCCTCAAAGGGCAGTTCCCAATGACCCTCCCTCCTTATAGTGCCACACCTGGATCCCAGCTTTTTTTATTTTATTTTATTTTTTATTTTTTGGTTTTTCGAGACAGGGTTTCTCTGTGTAGCCCTGGCTGTCCTGGAACTCACTCTGTAGACCAGGCTGGCCTCGAACTCAGAAATCCGCCTGCCTCCCAAGTGCTGGGATTAAAGACATGCGCCACCACTGCCCGGTCAGGTGGTCAGGTATTAGTCTTAATGGAAACACATGTAAATATTTCTGCTGAAACTCCTTATCAATTTATGACTTAAATTAGTGTCTTAAACTTGCTACGAACTTATGGAATGGAAAGATGCTTGGGAAACCATGTGATCAAGTCCCGTCCCCCCACCCCCACCCCCACCCCCGGGAAACTAGAAGAACTAAGAACAACACAAAGAAAGAGGCTCTTTCTTTCATTCAGCAATAAAAAGGTAGAAGCTTTTTTCTTTTTCTGAGCAATAAAGGTTGGAGCTTCTTTTTCATCCAGAATGAGTGAGTTTTTTCTATGTTGGTACCTGCTTGTTGGAACTTGCTCATGGGAGCTTTTGCTCCATCCACCAAATGTATACGGGCATATGTAAGTATAGGTGTGTGTATGTAAGTATGCATTAACACTTGTGGAGTTGATGAGACAGGTGGTCAGGCCTGACCAGTGTGTGTGTGTGTGTGTGTGTGTGTGTGTATTGCCTGTGTAAAAGATTTTAATTTCTTCCTTTCTTTTCTCTCTGGTTCACAAAGAGTTAATGAGTTCCAATCTTTTTGCCTGGCCAGTGAGAGGTCCTTATGCAAGAAAAAGAAACCAGGGCTGGAGAGATGGCTCAGTGGTTAAGAGCACCGACTGCTCTTCCGAAGGTCCTGAGTTCACAGGTGGTCCAGCAACCACATGGTGGTTCACAACCATCTGTAATGAGATCTGACACCCTCTTCTCGTGTGTCTGAAGACAGCTACAGTGTACTTATATATAATAATTAATAAATCTTTTAAATAAGAAAGAAAAAGAAACCAGTGCTCATTAAAGCACAGATAGTAAGATTACAAGGCCAGGGATCATCAGTCTTTGACCTTCATCTGACTCTGTTCCACCTCAGCTCATTCCCTAGCCAGAGCAGGTCTCCAGCAAGTCCCACCATTATAAAATGCAGAAGACATAATAGTAGTAACAGAGACAGACACTGATGTTTACTGAACATTTTCTGATTTTAAAGCACTATTCTCAATGCTTTACATGAATTCTTTTCATGTTCACAACTACTCTAGGAGGTAGAGTGTCTCATTTAACATGATGGCAAGCCATCTCCCGAACCACACACATTGAAGACAGTGAGTCACAGATGCACGCCAGGTAAATGTTATTACAGCAAGCTTCCCTGGGAACAATTTGTGCTACTTTATCAGTCTATGTGGCCATAAACTAAGAAAATAGGCCCACTTGTATATATGGTATAAGAACATTATGTTGACTGATAAATAATTTTTTGGTTTTTTGAGACAGGGTTTCTCTGTGTAGCCCTGGCTGTCCTGGAACTCACTCTGTAGACCAGGCTGGCCTCGAACTCAGAAATCCGCCTGTCTCTGCCTCCCAAGTGCTGGGATTAAAGGCCTGCACCACCACTGCCCGACTGACTGATAAATCATTTAAGAATGGCTTTATTTTAGAAACACACCTCAAAACCTCAAAATATTTGTCCTTCTTCCCAATCTGCAGAACCACTATTCATTTACAGTTTGATAATATCAACACTGACATTCTTAGACTATGACACTCCCTTCTAGAGACCTGCATTTTTGGATTCACTTCAAAAAGGTTTCGTGTTCTTAATAAAAGACATAAGCCAGGCAATTTATGGCATATAGGCAGGGCTTGCCACCCTTCACTTGGAGGCCGACTCCCTGCTGGGACCTCAAATGATTTCCTCTCTCACTCAGCAAACTGAATCCCTCAGCCAATGGGAACCAAGCCCTGGGGAAATGAATTTAAGGTGTGGTAAACACTCATTTTTCTTTCAACCTGCACAAGCATAGTCTTGGCTCAAAGGAGTGTCAGACTTTTCATTGTTTTCCTCTGTCCTCTTTCTCAGGCTACTTCAGAAAAATGGAATGCCTCTGAGGCTGGAGAGCTCAATGCTTTAAAAATTTAACTTTCACACAATTGTAAACCCATCAGTAGCTAGGCTGCCTGCTGGGAAACTGCTGCTCTGTCAATTCTTAGCATCGGCAATTTCGTCCTACTATGAGAACTTAGTCCAGAGCCACAGGCACAAGGGAGCCATTTGGAAACAACAATGGTAGTACTTTTAATCAAAGTCAAATTTGCTTACAGTGAGGTCTTCCTGCTCTTTGGGGACTAGGTAAGTCCGACTTTCCTTTTTTCTGTAAAGTCTCATCAGAGCACTCCAGAGCACCTTCCAGGCCTTGCCCAGAGCCAGACTCTCCTGCTTCATTTACGCTGGACTTGTCGAGGTTTTCAGACATCCTCAGTTAAGTCTGTTTACTTTCCTAGGAAAGAAAGACAATGAGCTAAATGCTTCAACCAGTGTCACTGACTAAGCAAATATTTAGCTTTTACTTGTTTTACTTGTTTTCTCAACAGGCTTGCTAAGGTTTTATTCATTTATACTCTACCTCAGTGATTAAACACACTTAACCAAAGACACCTGTAAGTCAAGAGCATAGTTGGAATATTTGTATCCCACTCCTGGGATGGGGTGCTTAAACTGAAAGACTTAAACCATCTACTTCTGCTATAATCAAAGGGAGTGGTGATTCAATCTTAAATCTTTATTTAAAGTCAGAATTTCACTGCACAGTCACTACTGTCATTGAGCTGTCTACGTAGCCCAGTCTGGTCTTGAACTCACAATCGTCCTGCCTCCAATTCACAAATGCTAGGCCTACAGATGCACACCACCACACCCATCTCTACTTACTTCTGTGACTGAGAGCTTACAGGAAAAGTCACTGGAAAGCTGAGCCTGGTCACGCTCTCTTGTAATCTCAGCACTTGGCAAGTGGAGGAAGGAACAGCTTCAAGGCTGGGGTCACTAATTAAAAACAAACAACAAAATCAACAATTTGTAAACCATGCTTCTAACCACCTTCCAGTGCTGTGCTGAGATGGACGGCTCCTAACGTGTGGATAAAAAGTAACTGGGAATGGGGCCTGGGGAGATGGCTCAGTAGACAAAGTCCTTGCTATGAAAACATGAGGATCCGAGTTCAGATCCTAGTGCCTGCTGAAAATCCAGGCACCACCTCATGCCTATCAGATGCTCAAAGCTGACCTCTGGCGTCCATGCACAGGTGAGCACACACACACAACCAACCCTTCCCCTAGATTAAAAAAATAATGGAGAGGCAGGCAAATCTCTGAGGTTGAGGCGAGTTTAGTCTACATAGTGAGCCTCATAACAACCCAAACTACTTAACAAAAGAAAAATAATAACTGGAGATGAGAAACAGTACTGTCTAGACTCTATAAAGTGTTTAAGAGAAACGTGTGAGGCATACATTTTTAAGTAGTTGCTAATGAACATGAAAAGAGCACCAGTAGAGTAGAAAGCTGCACTCACAACGATGTGACCGGGTTTTCATTTTATTAGTTGCTAAGAACATGCATACTATCTGACACTCTAGTCTGGACCAGTTAACAAAGGTATTTTTCCAAAGATTTATTTTATTGTATTGTGATTTATCTTGTGCCCGGCCCTTTAAAGGATCCCCACTTGCTAGTCAACTGGCCCTTTAAGAATTCTTAGCTCGGGCAGTGGTGGCGCATGCCTTTAATCCCAGCACTTGGGAGGCAGAGGCAGGTGGATTTCTGAGTTCGAGGTCAGCCTGGTCTACAGAGTGAGTTCCAGGACAGCCAGAGATACACAGAGAAACCCTGTCTCGAAAAAAAAGGAAAAAAAACAAAAACAACAAAACAAAACAAAACAAAACAAAAAAAGAATTCTTAGCTGTAGTGGTGGCACACGCCTTTAATCCCAGCACTTGGGAGGCAGAGGCAGGTGGATTTCTGAGTTCCAGGACAGCCAGGGCTACACAGAGAAACCCTGTCTCAAGAAAAAAAAAAAAAGAAAGAAAGAAAGAAAGAAAGAAAGAAAGAAAGAAAGAAAGAAAGAAAGAAAGAAAGAAAGAAAGAAAGAAGTTAAAAAAAAAAAAAAAAAAAAGAACTCTTAGCTGTTAGAACTTCTTGACCCGATGACCTTCAGGGTCGGCTGCCTCTTGGTTTCTGGGAACAGGACAGGATATAAAAGAGCCAGCTGAGGCTGAAAAAGTGGGTTGGGTTGGCAGAACAGAGATGGCACTTCTCATGTGTGCCTGGTACCTGAGCTGGTCAGAAGAGGGCACCAGATCCCCTAAAACTACATTTACAGACGATAGTAAGACAACATGTGGGTGCTGAGAACCAATTTATGTCTGAGAGAAGGTGATACGTAGGGACTCAGCCTGCGAATGCTGAAGGTCCTGTTTCCTAATTGGCTCTTGATCCATCAATAAAGATGCTAGCAGCCAATGGCTGGGTGGAAGAGGCGGGACTTTCAGGTTCCTGCAGGCAGGCTAGGACATGCAAGATAGAGAAATTCATTCCCCATGCTTTGGAGGGAGGGAAAGCCACCAGCTATGTGAGATCTTGGTTGAATGGCCATTGATGGCTTCCTGGACTGGACCTGGGGTGGACTGGAAATGCAACTAAGCTAAGGCAGATTTAGGGTGCCGAGCAAGGAGAATGTAACCAGGCAATTAAGTTAAGGGCAGATTTAGAGGTATTGAGCTAGGACTAAAAGTAATAAGCTTGTGTGTGTATGTGTCTGTCTGTCCGTCTTTCATCCCTGGATCCAAAGGAACCAGGGCAGTGGCTGTTAGCATGGTCCACCTGGAGCTTAAAGTGGGGATGTAGACTGGTGTGTATAGTGCCCCTCAAAGGCCAGAAGAGGGCATCAGATACCCTAGAACTGGGCTTATCAGGTAGTTGTGAGGGTACTGGGAACCAAACCTGGGTGCTCTGCAAGAATAGTCAGTGCTCTTGACTGCTGAGCCATCTCTTCAGCCCCATAAAGGAAACTTTAAGTTCTTTTTTAAAAAGTCCTCCCCACTGTTTTTAGGATATTTCCAGTTAGGAAAGATGATGCTTCAGCATTTACAATACTGATAACACTTTGAGGATCACAAACTATGGTCATAAACACTAATTCAGCTCATTACACATTTGGAAGGTAGTCAAAGAATCTAAAGAAATGTACTATGTTTTAAAGAGATTTGGCCCACTTCTGCACATTGAGAGAGAAGAATCATTGATATAATTATCTAAAATCGCAAAAGACCCCAATTAAACAGAAAAAAGTTACTGGAATTGAACTTTGCAGGCCTGTTGTGATGGTCAATCTCAGTTGTCAACTTGGTGATACATGGCTTCACCTTGGAAAGGACCCTCTGAGAGAACTGTCTGGATCAGGCTGGCTCAGCTTATGGGCATGCTGGTGAAAGATTTTCTTGATTATGTTCATGAGATGAGAAGACTCTCTCCACAAATGGGCAGCGCCATTTCCTGAGCTGGGTTCTAGTCTAACAAAGTCCCTTAGAAAGGAACTGTGCAACAGCATTTGTTGCTGTTTCTTGACCATGAATGTAACATGACTAACTGTTTCATGCTCCTGCTGGACTGTGGGCCAAAAATAATACCCCTTATACGCTTAAGTAGTTTTTGCCTTTTGTTTTTTTTTTTTTTGGGGGGGGGGGGGTTTGGAAACAGGATCTCACAACCATGGCTAGCTTGAAACTCTATACAGAGAACAAGCTGGTGACCAACTCACAGAGATCCACCTGCCTCTGACTCAAAAGGGCTGGGATTAAGGGAGTACCCATCACACCCAGCTGCGTTTTACCTTTCTAATCCAGGCCCCTACTCCATCCCCAGTTTTGGGGAGACAGGGTCCCTCTACGTACTTCTGGCTAGCCTAGGACTCACGATGTGGCCCTGAACTCAGAGAGCTGCCTGCCCCAACCTCCTGGGGCTTTCATCCCAGAAAGCCATGTACCACTACACCTGGCCCAACTTTCCCTTCCAAAACCCATTTCTTCATCGTCTTAAATCCTACTAGAGTTTGGAAGTGCAACATTACCTACAGATTCTATAAGAAACATCTAATTTTATCCTTTTCACACAGCCAGGGAGCTGCCCAGAAGAAGTCATTCACTGGATACAGACAGGAGGAAAGGCAAGGCCCCTTTAAGCACCAATAGACGCCCCCCCTCCCCCCCAAGATTCTGTTGAGGTTCTGTCTCCTCCCAGGGCACTTCCTTCAACCTTATGAATATTTTTGCTTTTCTTCTGCAGGGCTGATTGTGAGACAGCTGGCATCCATCACTGCCTTTAATTCCAGTCAAAATACGATTATTTCAATAGGGACAGAAAGCTGAAAACAATCTAATCAGAGACAGACATGCTTGCAAGGAGCCACAATGAAACTCAAAGTAGCATGACACTGCGATTCTGAATAGGAGGAAGCTGAGAAAACTTTCCCAGAAAAGAAGACATGTGACCTGTCTTTGAAAGTAGAATTTCACCAAGTTATAAAGTGGGGGTGGAGGTCAAAAGGGAGGGTATTTTCCATTCCTCTGGTAGAAGCCAGGGCACTTGAAATGGAAAAGTGTCAGTAAGCAAAGATGGAAGAGGAATTGGGGCTCTGGTGGGGAAAGTATACTTTAAATTTGTACTTTAAAAACAAAATGAAAAGCTCTGTCTAGACTTTGAACTTCTCAAGAGCCAAGACCAATCATAGTCTCCATAAACGCTCTATTAGTATACCCACACTACCCCCAAAAGATGCCCGGAACAGACATCCAGTTGTTGATAAGACATAAATCCCTGTGTCATCTGTGTGATGTCACTGTATTGGGAGGGGTTGTCCAAGGTGTTCAGGGTAGCACTGGACCTGTGGTTTAAAAGTGACAATAACTTCAGTAAAAGTGATTCATTTTTCTTAAAATGTCCCATCCCTCATCACTACTGAGGTCCTGTTCTGTGTCTTTACTGTGACTTAAGTTTTCTACAGTTAAGTGCCTCCTCATTTAAAAGCATAGGGTACAGGCTGGCACACAACAACCGTTCCACACTGTCAGCTATAATTAAAGAGTTGGAGGATGCATCCGGGAGCTATTTAATTGCTTTCATTCATTCACTCAACAATCATAAAACCCTATGGTACCTAATCAGGAAACCGAGGGGGAGGAGGATCCTGGCACGGGGACCCGCATCTGTCAGAGCTGCACACGGGTCCAAGCTGAACACAAAAGAATCCTCCAGAAAGGGTCTTTAAACGAAGAGGGATCTCTGCCCCCCCTCGCCCCCACCCCCACCCCCACCCCCCGGCACCGGGAACCGCGTCAGATTAAGTTGTAAGCAGCTTGTTTCGGTCTGCGAGGGAGCGGCAGCAACGCGCCCGGGAGTGCGGCCTGGAGGGTGGGCCTCACCCACCCCAGTTCTCCTCCTCGCTCCACCCCGCGACCCCGGGAACCGACCGGCTGGGAGAGGCCCAGAAATGGGGGCGCTTCCGCCCCGTGCCTCCCGGGCGGGCCCCGCGACCTCCGCCTCGCTCACCTGCCGCGGCGTCGGCGATCTCCCTGGGTCACTCCCGCTGCGAGACCCGCGGGGGTCGCAACGCGAAGGGGCGGGAGTGACGCGCGGCGGGCTGGGCGCCTGGGCCTCGACCCCCGCCAGGCCGCCTGGCTCGCCCGCCGAGCTGCGGGCAGTCCTCTCAGCCCGCGGCGGTGGGCAGCGCCCGCGCTCAGTGCGGGGCGGGGGAGGCGGGATGCGCCTGCCCAGCGTGGGGCGGCGCCATGCTCCTGTACGGACAGGCGGACCGCTCTCCCGCTGTCACTAAGGGCGGGAGTCCGGCGCTCAGAGCTGAGCTTCCCGTGTTTTTGTGTGGAAAGGCTGACGTGGACCCGGGGGCGGCCAAGGGAGCGCGGTGGCCCGCGGCTCGAAGTCGCTCACGCCGCACGGGGCGGCGCCATGTTGCGGTTAGGGAAAGCGGAGGCGCGCCGCCTGAGGCGTGGAGGAAGAGGGAGGCGAAGGCGCGCAGTTAAAAGTGAGGTAAATGGTTAGGCGCCTTCCCTGCCAGGACGTTCAAAATTGAGTATTCCATCAACCAGGCCAACCTCACCCCCTGCCTTCATTTTGGTCCACCACCACCCCCAACCCCCACAGACGTATTTAGCTAAGTCTCACAGGCTCATTTTGGATTCCGAGCCCTGGCGGTCCCTTCGAAGTGTTTGGGTGACAGAGGCTTCAGCTTGATATGATGAAAGGCTAGAGCGGCGGTTCCCTAGCGCAGCCCTTGCAGAAGTTGCGTTCCAGAAAGGAAGATCATTTCCCCTAAATATCATGTCAAGATCTCCCTGGGTTCATAAAAGTTGGGGCCGGCATGATCATTGTTGCACCAAAAAAACCAAACCAAGCCAACAACAACAACAAAAAAAATCACCCCACCCCAAGGCACTAAAATAGCAAACTACACTAACAGAAATACTTTATCTCTATCTTAAGTAATAAAAGATCAGCACTTGGGAGGCAGAGGCAGGCGGATTTCTGAGTTCGAGGCCAGCCTGGTCTACAGAGTGAGTTCCAGGACAGCCAGGGCTACACAGAGAAACCCTGTCTTGAAAAACCAAAAAAAAAAAAAAAAAAAAGTAATAAAAGATATGAGTCTTTGCTACTTTGTAGGTTCTTCTCCCCCACCCCTTCACCCTCTAACACTAGACAGGAGAGAAACAAGCATAGAGGGGAGGGACAGAGGATGGAGGGGGGTGGGAGAGAAGGATCCTTGAACTTAATTTCTTTCCTTTTGTGCCTTCTTCGAGGACTACTACTAACAAACCGCATATGTAAACTCCGGGCCCTACCATTTAAATAGCCTCTGAAAAGTTCCCAGAATTCCCAACTCAATCATAGAAACTATCTGCAGCTGGCAAAACCATGCCTCTGCTGGAGCTTGAGGCAAATCAGTCAGCTTTGCAGACAATCCTAAGCAGCTCCCACATCCCTACACCTAGCATTAAAATGAAAGCACATTTTAATATTTGTGTGGGGGGGGTTATTGGATATTTTCTTTATTTACATTTCAAATGTTTTCCCCAGGGCTGGACAGATGGCTCAATGGTTAAGAGCACGGTCTGCTCTTCCAGAGGTCCTGAATTCAATTCCCAGCAACCACATGGTGGCTCAAATGTTTTCCCCTTTCCAGGTCTCCCCGTTGGAAACCCCCCATCCCATCCCCCTCCCCAATATTTGTGTTTTTAAAGAAACTAAAATTCCAAATTTCTCAAAAATGTCACTACATGACTTAACTCGTTTTTTTAAATGCTGTATAACTTTATAACTGGGCATAAATTATACATTTCTTTTTTTTTTTTTTTTTTTTTTTAGTGGTTCTGGATTTAATGGAAGCGCGTATGAAAGGTGCATAGGGTGCTATATCGCACCAGGAGGCTGAGTGGCTGCAACGCCAGGTGTGGAGGGTCAGCTTTTTGCAACTGAACAGAGGAACAGAGCATATAATTAACAAGAAAAAAGGCCCTCCTGCCTGCCTCTGAGACCTGGGGGATCTGGTCACCTCTGATCCCCTGAGCCTGGGGGCCTCCTCACCCCCATTGCCCTTCTGAAGTCAATTCCTACAGAAGGAGCTTGGCTAGGACCGCCCCAAATGGAGACAAACGGGGAGCGGGATGCTCAGCGTCCCCATCTCAGAGCCCCCCTGCAGTCATTTCAGGAACAATAAATACTGTGTGAAAGTAGCAGGAAGGGCGTCCATGGGCGGTGTGGCAGCCCGAGCAGGCTGGCCAGAAGCCTGCCCTCATTCTGTGCGCGGGATGATATGGATGCCTGAATCCGTGAACACTGGCCCACTCATCTCCCCTGTCCGTAAAGCAAACGATGCATCCTCAAACGGTTTCTGCATCTGACCTCTGCTGAAGGCACCCAGGTCTCCCCTGGCTTTGGCAGAGCTGCAGTCACTGAACTGTGAGGCCAGAGAGTCAAAGTCTTCCTCTCCTGACTTAATCTTCTGGATGTAGCCATTGATCAGCTCCAGGGCCTCCTCCTTGCTCCTGGTGATCTTTTCCTGCCGCCAGGATGAGGGCCTCCGAGATTGGCTGTGTTTCACCAGCAGGTGTGAGCAGCGCACCCTGGCAGGCTCACCCTTGCCATTCTTGCTGCTGCCTCCAACGGTGCTGCCGCCTCTGGGCCGCTCCCACTGGCTGGCGTTGGTGATATTACTGAAATAGTATACTCGGGACTGGAGAGCTGGCTCAGCAGTTAAGAGCGCTGGCTGCTCTTCTGAAGGTCATGAGTTCAAATCCCAGCAACCACATGGTGGCTCACAGCCATCTGTAATGAGATCTGATGCCCTCTTCTGGTGTGTCTAAAGATAGCTACAGTGTACTTACATATAATAAATAAAGAAATACTAAATAATAATAATAATAATAATAATAATAATAATAATAATAATAATAATATACTCGGCCTGAGCTGCGACTCATGTGCTTCTTCCAGCTGGGAGGCAGCTTCTCCTCCTCCGCCATCTTCCCTCCTCAATTATACAAGTCTGAAACCAAAGGAGTAACCTATAAAATGTGGGTTTGTTTAAATAACTATAACAAATGGAGGGGACTGATGGTTTCAAACACCATAAAAGCACATTGTATTATGCTAAAGATTTAAGCCTGGGTACAGTACTGTATAGCTCCTTCAAACCATTGATCAGAATTGTTTGCCTAGCACCTACATGATGTGACTCGTGACCACATATAACTCTAGTTCTTTTGATCTCAGGGTACCAGTTTGCCCCTTCACACACACATACACAAAAATAAAAAATTAAAAAAAAAAAAAAAACAGTGCCAGTGAGACAGGTAAAGTGGGTAAAATTGTCTGCCACCAAGGCTAATGACCTGAGTTCTGCCATGATCTCAGGAACCCACATAGTGGAAAAGACAAAACGGAGGCCTGAAAGTTGTCTCTTGACCTCTACCTATGGGCCTTGACATTGAGAACATGCTCACACACACTATAAATAAATACATGAATCCTGGGTTGCCTAGATGGCTCAGCAAGCCAGACAACCTGAGTTGATTCCTAGAACACACGTAAAGGTAAGAGAGAACTGACTACATACAGTTATGTTCTGATCTCCACAGGAGCAGTGACTGGTGTGTACAGCAGATTAAAAATAAAACAATTCTCAGATGATTCAATTTAGGAGAACACAGCTAAGATATTCAACGAATTAAACATTCAATCCTATCTGAATTCAGACTATTGTGCCTAGTTTGTTTTGTGGTGATTGTTTTGCTTTTTGAGAAGACCTCTCACTGTGTAGCTAGCTCTTGACTAGCCTGGGACTCCCTATGTAGACCAGGCTAGCTCCAAATTCAGAGCTTCAATTGCCTCTGCCTCCCAAATTCTGGAATTAAAGGTATTATGTCACCATGCTCAGATGACGCAGAAATTCTAAAACTGTGTCATCTAAAATATCTATCAGTAATCCTAGGCAAGAAGAATAAAAAGCTTCCCAGGTGATGCAAACACAAAAGTCAGAGTGGAACACAGACGTACCCTTAGAGAAATCTACCTTTCCTCAGGTTTTTAAAACGAAGTCTTCCTTGGAGAGGCTAGAGACAACACCAAGACCATTCCATTTTATTTGAAACGATTCATCTGGTTTTTGTTCTGTTTATTTTAGAGAGAGGGTTTCTCTATGTAGCCTTGGCTGTCCTGAAACTGGTTCTGTACACCAGGCTGGCCTCTAACTCAAAGATCTTGACTGCCTCTATCTCCCAAGTGCTGGGATCAAAAAGCAACACCACTGCCTAGCTAGGATGATTCATCTGTAATCTTTTGATACTTAAAAGTTTCCTTTAAGCTGGGCAGTGGTGGCGCACGCCTTTAATCCCAGCACTTGGGAGGCAGAGACAGGCGGATTTCTGAGTTTGAGGCCAGCCTGGTCTACAGAGTGAGTTCCAGGACAGCCAGGGCTATACAGAGAAACCCTGTCTCAAAAAACCAAAAAAAAAAAAAAAAGGATTGGAAACTCAAACTAACCTTGAGATAAAGGGAGCTCAGTGCCAGGCCGCAGCAGTATAGAAAGAGAAAGGTAACAGCTGTCCGGCGGTAGTCACCCCCTCCCTCAGGACACACAGGATTTCTCTAACTGTTCCTTGTTTCTGGTTTCTTAAGTGTTGCTCCCTTGTACTTTAGATTTAGCCAGTGTATTAGTCAGGGTTCTCTGGAGTCACAGAACTTTTTTTTTTTCCCAGACAGTGTAGACCAGGCTGGCCTCGAACTCAGAAATCAGCCTGCCTCTGCCTCCCAAGTGCTGAGGTTAAAGGCGTGAGCCACCACTGCTCGGCTGAGTCACAGGATTTATGGGTAGTCTCTATATAGTAAGGGAATTTGTTATGTTGATTTACAGTCTGTAGTCCAACTCCCCAACAATGGTCAGCTGTGAATGGGAAGTCCAAGGATCTAGTAGTTGCTCAGCCCCACAAGGCTAGTTGTTTCAGCTGGTCTTCTGTAGAAGTAAATGTGCTGTCAAGTAAATGCAAGCGGTGAAGAAGAGTGAATCTTCCTTCTTCCAACATCCTTATGGAGGTTTCCAGCAGAAGGTGTGACCCAGATTAAAGGTGTATACCACCATGATTACATCTGGGCTCAGTTTGTTCCAGGCTGACCTTGACCTTGAACTCAGAGATCTCCTTGCCTTTGTCTGCTGGGGATTAAAGACAAGTACTACCTTGCCTGGGCCTAAACTTTTCATGGCCACTATGCCTCAAGATCTCCATGCCAAGATCCAGGTCAGAAACATGTGTCTTCCAGCCTCTACATCTGGATCACAGGTGAGCCCTCCAATTCTGGATTGTAATTCATTCCAGATATAGTCAAGTTGACAACCAGGAATAGCCATTAGAGCCTGGTAGAATTTGACCAGCCAAGCTGACTTTTTCATAAAACCTGTCTCATTAGTCTGCAGGAGGCTGCCTTTGGATGAGGTGCTCCCCCTCAGTCACTCTGCTGAGCAGAGGTCAAGTATACAGTCACCTAAGCACTGAGCACACAGGTAGGATGGGCCCCTCAGAAGGCTTCACAGATGAATGGATGAGAGCACGGAGCTGACAGAGAGGACAGTGACCCAGCATAGTTCTCCAAGATTTTCAGAGTAGCACTGCTTCTATGGCTTGAAGTTTATGTCTTCGGAAAATGACAGCTTTACCATAAAACATCCTATTCTTGGGCTAATCAGCTGGCTTGATGGGTAAGAGTTTGCTCAAAACCTAATGACCTGAGTTTGATCCTCAGGCTCCACATGGTGGAAGAAAAGTATGAAAACCTACTCCAAATTGTACTGACATTTGACATGCACACTCAGTGCACACACATATATATTTTTTAAAAATCTTATTAAGTTTGAGGTAAGCCCCCTGCTCCAACCCCAGACAAGATCTTGCTGTATAGCTCAGAATAACCTGCAACTCACAATCTTCCCGTTTCAACCTCTGAAATACTGGAATTAGACACAGGCCATCATATCTGGCTTTAAACTGTGACTTTATTAGAATGTTTTCCAGGGTATGATCATTCTGTTAGAATGTTCCTTCTCTAAGAAGCATAAGCAAGTGGTGGAGCCGGGGCTCAGCAGTTATGAGTACTGGCTGCTCTTCTAGAGAGGACCTGGGCTGGCTGCCCAGCTTCCACCTGACAGCTACAACTGCCTATCGCTCCAGTTCCAGGGGATCTGAGCCCCTCTTCTGACCTCAGTAAGTAACACACACACACTGTGCACAGACATACAAAATAAAAGAAGTAAATAAAAAAGAATGAACAAGCATGGCATGGTGGTGCACATCTTTAATTCCAGTACACAGGAAGCAGAGGCAGTTGCATCTCCAAGTTTGAGGCCAGCCTGGTCCAGAGTGAGTTTCAGGACACCCAGGGTTACATGGAGAACCCCGGGCTTAAAAAACTAAAACCACGGCAGGGCAGTGGTGGCATAAGCCTTTAATCCCATCACTTGGGAGACAGAGGGAGGTGGATTTCTGAGTTCGAGGCCAGCCTGGTCTACAAAGTGAGTTCCGGGACAGCCAGAGCTATACAGAGAAACCCTGTCTCACAAAACAAAACAAAACAAAACTAAAACCACAAAAAAGAATAAAAAGCATGAACAGTGCTAGCAGTTTGAAACTGAATATTCCTGTCTTTTCCTGAAGGTGTTAGTTCTAGTAGCCACAGAATCATGCTTTAATTGTGTGTAAAACAAAGACTGTAAACCAGATAGTGTACAGCCACTCTGCCATCTATGTGGAACTTACCATTTTCAGTAGCCTTGGTCTGAAAACTTCCTCTCACACTTAAGTCATAATCTCTTTTCTTTCACCACTTTTTGTTTTAATGTGCATTGGTGTTTTGCCTATGTGTATGTCTGTGTGACGGTGCTAGATCCCCTGGAATTGGAGTTAAGACAGTTGTGAGCTACCATGTCTGTGCTGGGAATTGAACCTGAGTCTTCTGGAAGGACATGCTCTTAACCAGAGTGCCATCTCTCCAGTCCTTCTTTCATCACTTTTAAAGCTGCCTGTTTCTTAATTGTGCCCCAAAGCTGTCAGCCTTCTGTTTGAAAACCACCTGATGTGAGTTTTGTCAGAAAATAAGAGATCACTCATAGCATGCTAGCAGATCAGGACATTATTTAAGTTTTCCTACCACCTTAATGTTTAATGCTCCGGCCCCGCTTGCTCTGGCCCAAAGATTGATTGATTGATTGATTGATTGATTGATTTAATGTAAGTACACTGTAGCTGTCTTCAGATGCACCAGAAGAGGGCATCAGATCTCATTACAGATGATTATGAGCCACCATAGAGTTGCTGGGATTTGAACTCAGGACCTCCAGAAGAACAGTCAGTGCTCTTAACCACTTAGCCATCTCTCCAGCCCCACTTTAATGTTTTTTATTACACTGGTTTTGTATGTGTGTGGGTATGTGTGGTCACTTGTGCCATGGCACATATGTGGTCAGAGGAAAAGGTATGGAAGATGGTTCTCTCCTTCTACCATGTGGGTCCTGGAAATTGAACTCAGTTCAACAAGCTTGGTGCCAGGTGTCTTTTTTTTTTTGGCTTTTTCAAGACAGGGTTTCTCTGTGTAGCCCTGGCTGTCCTGGAACTCTGTAGACCAGGCTGGTCTCGAACTCAGAGATCCTCCTGCCTCTGCCTCCCAAGTGCTGGGATTAAAGGTGTGCGCTACCACTGCCTGGCTGTCCTGTAACTTTTTTTTTTTTTTTGGTTTTTTGAGACCGGGTTTCTCTGTGTAGCCCTGGCCGTCCTGGAACTCACTCTGTAGACCGGGCTGGCCTTGAACTCAGAAATCCACCTGCCTCTGCCTCCCAAGTGCTGGGATTAAAGGCGTGTGCCACCATTGCCCAGTGAAACTCTTTATATGTAAAACCAGACTGGCCTTGAAATCCAACATCTGCCTCTGCTTCCTGAGTTCTGGGATTAAAGATGTGCTGAATGGAAATGCTGTCTGAAATGTGTTGGAATGAGAAGAACGGGCAAGGACATAGACTTAAAAAATAGCCCTTTAAGAGATTATGGTTAATACTGTTTATGTGCATATTCCAGTCTCATTTTTATACTCTTGAAAGCCCCCAAAATAAGCTTAAAATGTTTAAACTTTCAAAAGCATGGATGGGTACAACCCCCCCCCCCCCATTGATTTACAGGTGATTCTGCTATACTCCTCCCAAGGTCCTAGCATTAGTTTATGTCATCACCTGTACCATTATCTGCAGCCAGGTGCAGGTGACACTGGGGTAGCATATAAAAAGGACTGCTTGCGTGTTTTCTCTCCCCGAGTTCCAGGTCGGCCTCTCTTTCTGTCCTCCTGTCCCTTTACTGCCCTCGTGGCTCTGCTTCCATCTGTCTGCCTCTACCCCTTCTCCACATTCTCACTCCCCTCCCTTTCCCCAAATAAACCTCCTTTATACCAGGTCTGTCTGGTGTGATTTCTCAGGGGGTGCCTTGGAACAGGCCCACCAGGCACCCCACTTGTCAGTGCATTATATTTCATAACACTCTCTACAATTAATTTGTGGTAATTAGAAAAACCACTATATAACCAGTGTTAGTTTCTGCTTTACCTCTTTAATACAAAAATACATCTAAATTGCAAAATATGCTGTGTGTGGTAGTGTATACGCTTAATCCCAGCACTTGGGACACAGGGGAAGGAAGAGTTCTAGCCAGTCTGGTCTACACAGACCCTGTCCCAACAAAGTAAAAACAATAATAAACTCATATCTCTAATATGTAATTAGGCTTCCTGTTAAGCATTTTTATTATTAGATGTATTTATGTGAATGGATATATAGATTTACCATGTGTGTACATTATCCACAGAGGTCAGAAAAGGGTGTTGGGTCCCCCTGAGACTGGAGTTACACATTGTGGTGCTGGGACTAAACCTAAGTCTTCTGCAAGAGCAACAAGTATTTTGTGATGGTTTGAATATTCTTGGCCCAGGGAGTGGCACTATTTGGAGGTGTGGCCCTGTTGGAGAAGGTGAGGCTTTAAGACCCTCATCCTAGCTGCCTGGAAGTGAGTATTCTGCTAGCAGCCTTCAGGTGAAGATGAGGAACTCTCAGCTGTGCCTGCATCATGCCTGCCTGGATGCTGCCCTGCTCCTGCCTTGATGATAATGGACGGAACCTCTGAACCTGTAAGCCGGCCCCAATCAAATATTGTCCTTTATAGGACTTGAAGTGGTCATGGTGTCGGTTTACAGCAAAACCCTAACAAAGACACACTTTTAACTGTTGAGCCATCTCTCCAACCCCAGTATTTTCTTACATAAATACATTACTACTGTATCCTCCAAATCCCTATGATTTTCTCTATAAAATGAACATAATTGTAAATCAACTCACCTAACAGGTCAGACCTTACAGCAACATACCATCTGAGTAATAATAGTTTTTGACACATATGGGTATAAAAATTTTTATTAAGTACGACTTCATATTTAGACATCCAAGCTTAAAATTTCTTCAGGCTGAATAATTTGCCCTTAAAATATAAGCACACATACACATAGACATTAGAAACTCAGTCTCCAAAATACTCAATGAAGATGTCTGGATGACTCTTATGGAATTGGCCTAGCAGTTTCTTCTTTTCTTTGGCAGAGAGTTTTGAATCCTCATCAATGGTCTTTAGTAAGCTCAATAGTTGATCTTTGGTTTTCTTCTGTGTACTGCTAGAATACTCACTTTCATCAATTCTCTGGCAATAAATATAGCCTTAAGATTTAAAAGCAGAAACTCCAGTTAATGACTCTATTCTTCACATTTAGCTAGAAAAACAATGCAGTAGTTTCCTTATTATTTTCCTTTGACATTGTAAAAATACATTAAAGAGCATAAAGAAAACCTTGATCAAACAAACTGTTTTAACCTAGCCTGAGATGGCTCATGGGAAAGACACTTGCCTCTAAACCTGATGACCTCAGCTCAATCCTCTTGACTCTGATAGGGGAAACAGAGAATCAACTTGTGAAAGTTGTCAGCGGGACGCCTTTAATCCAGGCACTTGGGAGGCAGAGGCAGGTGGATTTCTGAGTTCGAGGCCAGCCTGGTCTACAGAGTGAGTTCCAGGACAGCCAGGGCTACACAGAGAAACCCTGTCTCGAAAAAACCAAAAAAAAAAAAAAAGAAAAAAAAAAAAAAAAGTTGTCCTCTGACCTACACACACACACACACACACACACACAGAGAGAGAGAGAGAGAGAGAGAGAGAGAGAGAGAGAGAGAGAGAGATTATTAAATAAGAAATGTGAGTTTTAAAGGTTTTAAAACAGACAAGAAAAAAGTAACTCGAAAGTTGTTATAACCCAGTAAGTACTCGCTAAGCCTAGAAAATTGAGGGGAATGTTTCAAATTATTTACTTAAAACTAATCATAGCAAATAATTTCAAATCAGCACTCTGGACTGGTCTCAAACATCTGTGATCCAGGCATTTGGAAGTTGGAGGCGGGAGGAGCAAGGCTTCAAGGTCATCTATGGCTACATAACCATGAGCAGCCTGGGCTACAATGAGATCTTGCCTTAAAAAACAAACAAACAAACAAACAAAAGACCATGCAGATAACATTCTTAAATTACCTGTGTCTTTATTAGGATCTCTTCCTTTTTGTATGGCCAGAAGTTTAACACTAACAATTTTATGTAGAGTTCCAGGAATCTTAGGAAGAAGGCACATAGGACATTATTCAAGTGCATTTTAATCTGTTACAAATAAGCACAATTAATTACTTTCAGAGTCTTACCTTGAAAACATCTTTTTGGTGATCCATTAAGAAGAGTATAAGAAGATCAGTTTTGCCTTTGGATAAGTTTTTATTGTTGACAATAGCTTTTGAGAATACCCTTTTCACTACCATCCGATTGTCGCTCTGTAAGAACAAACACATACCCCATGCTACATATTTGAAAGGCTAAGTTTAGTACTAAGGGGCTATCAAATATGAATCTGCCATCCACTGCAGCATACTGGATGCTAACACTGAATACAGTTAACATTTAAACAGACTTACTTCTTCCTGTAATTTAAATTCAGAAGGATCTGCTGCAACAGCCATAAAGTAAAGCAGTCTTCTAAATTCTTCCCTATTTTGGGAATCCAGAAGCTTCAGAAACAGCTGAGTAGCTTCTAATGCTATTTCAGTCTTCCCATTTACTTTAGCCAAAAGAAAAAAAAATTACTTAATTGACCAATATGACTATATTAAAATGAACAAAACTCATTACACTTTAAGTAGTACACTTCCTCAAAGTTGTTTCCAAAAGCAAAAACAAAAAAAGTGGGAATGAAAACAGGAGCAAATCAACCTCCATACATGTGCCACACATGCACCCATGTATGTGTACATACACTGACAAATAAGAGCAACTTAAATAAAAATAAAACGGATGACCAACACCATAAAGACAACTTGTTCTCAAGTCAACAACTGATACCACAGGCCCTTGTCATACATTGTCTTAGGATGTTAAATATAACTCTTGGCTTCATAAATTCCCACTCTGCTTCTCAAACATATTTTGAGCATGTATTATGTATAACTGTACCTGAGAAAAATAGAAGGGATTCTCTGAAACTCCCAATTTGTTCTCAAAATCCATGTAAAACAATGTGTAGATCAGAAAGAGCAGAGTGTTGTCCTTTGAAGGGGCTGCAGGGTCATGCTAATAACTCTTTTTTTTTTTTTTTTTTTGTCTTTGTTTTTGTTTTTCGAGACAGGGTTTCTCTGTGTAGCCCTGGCTGTCCTGGAACTCACTCTGTAGACCAGGCTGGCCTCGAACTCAGAAATCCACCTGCCTCTGCCTCCCAAGTGCTGGGATTAAAGGTGTGCACCACCACCGCCTGGCTGATAACTCTTCTAAAGCAGAGAACTGCCATTCCTGCCTAAGCTTGCCATGGAATGACAGCAGTGTTCTGAGGCAGCCAAAGTTCCTACCTGGCTATGGAGTTACTAAGGTCTCATAGTGAACCCTAGATGTGTTAAAAAATATAAACTAATCCAGATTCCCTCCCAACTTTACAGACTACTATTTTGGTTCATTTTGAGGACAATTATGTAGTGACAATTTTGGAATTTTGGTTTCTTTAAAAACACAGAAATATTATAAGAATGTGTTTTCCTTTTAACCCCAGGTGTGGGGATATGGGGCTGTCATACTGTCTGCAACAGCTGACTATATTTACCTCATGCTCTAGCAGGGACATAGTTTTGCCAGCTGCAGATAGTGTCTGTGATTGTGTGACATTTGGAATTCTGGGAACTTTACAGAGCATACATAAATGCTAGGGCCTCTAGAGAGGGTGTGGGTAGTTGTTGGTCATTTAGGGAGGTTGTTTGTGTTTTGTTAGTAGTTGTGGTCAAAAAAGAAACAAACGGAAAGAAATTAGATTTATTGTTAGGAGCTGAAAGTGGTTGGGGTAATAAAGGGTGGGAGAAAGAACCCACAAAGTAGCAAAGACCAGCTACACAAGTAACTTTTTTTTTTTTCTATAAGATGAACTCTGGTGGGCTGGAGAGATGGCACAGTGATTAGCCACTGACTGCTCTTCCAGAGGTCTTAGTTCAATTCCCAGCAACCACATGGTGGCTCACAGCCATCTGTAATGGGATCTGATACACTCTTCTGGTGTGTCTGAAGACAGCTACAGTGTACTCATATAAATAAAATAAATACATCTAAAAAACACAAAAACAAAAACGATGAACTCTGGTATCTAGTAGGAGCTCACTTACCCAGGAGCTCTGCTATTCCATTATGAACATCATACAGATGGTTTAGCAGAGGCTCCCTAGTGCTATAGTATCTGCCAATGGCACCAAACAGAAGTTCCTTCACTAAGTCTGTCCTGTCTGGTTGCTCAGGAAAATTCCTGCTTATGTCCACAACCATCTGGTCGGGAAGATACTCCAAGCAGTCAATGGCTGCAGAGATCCATTCATCTTCCCTAGAGCAAGGGGGAAAAGAGGATTGTTTTAAACACAAGGAGAACAAATAGACACATAGTATCTAATTCCTTGATTATTTCACACTTGCTACTAGGATAAAATTTTCCACACTTAAAAGACAGTAGAATCATTGACCATATATCTAAATTGTGTATGACAGGTTAAAGAAATTAAGCTACATTGTATTTTCCTTTTGTGTAAAAATATTATTTTACTACATTAAGGATGTGAAGGTCACCAAAATTAAAATTTGACCTCAAATTCTCCCTAGTGGCTAGTATTATGAATGTGTGATATTACCCATATCTGGTTTCAGACCTAACTCTTTTTTTTTTTTGGTTTTTTGTTTTGTTTTGTTTTGTTTTGTTTCCAGACAGGGTTTTTCTGTGTAGCCCTGGCTGTCCTGGAACTCATGCTGTAGACCAGGCTGGCCTCAAACTCAGAAATCCGCCTGCCTCTGCCTCCCGAGTGCTGGAATTAAAGGCGTGCGCCACCATTGCCCAGCTGACCATAAACTTTTGATTCTCCTGAGTACTTTGATTATAAGGATTTACTACCATATTAGGAGCTGTTGGAGAATAAACCCATGGCTTCATAAATGAGAGATAAACACTCTACCAACTAGCTAAATACCCAGACAGAAAACACTGTCCTCTACTGCCATAGACTTTAGGGTTTACAAAAAAATAAATAAAGCTAGTTATCTTTACATTTGTTACACATTCTTTACTGCCATAGACAGGTACAGTTTATAAAAAGATGAAGCTAGGCTATCTTTAAGGTCATTTTTAATAAGAATTCTGAATATTAAGGTAACTATAAAAATATTACCACATTATGTTGTAATGTAAACACGTTGAATAAGCTTCCTATTATAGAAGCAGAACTTAACAGCTAGCATTCTAAAAGTTTGTCAAATATGTTCATTTTAAGTCTGTGGGTAATCTTAGGAGACACAAGTATGCTTGTATCTTCACATGCCATTTTTGGTTTTGGGTTTTTGTTTGTTTGTTTGGTTGGTTTTTTTGAGACATATTCTCAGTGTGTATGAGACCATGGCTGGCCTCAAACTCACAGAGATCTGTCTGTCTCTGTCTCCCAATGTTGACATTCTGAGTACAGGGTCTCATGTCACCCAAGCTGGTCTCAAACTAGCTATGTAACTGAAGGTAACCTTAAAGTGCTGAGCCTTCTGCTTCTACCTCCTAAGCTCTGGGATAAGAGGTGTGTGCCACAATATCCAATTTAATCAATGCTGAGGCTTGAATCCAGAGCTTTGTATGCACTAGGTAAGCACTCTAATTCACAAACATACTGAAATAATTATATTATTTGCACATACTGAGAGTCACCATAGGCCCTGAGAATTCCTCGATCCAGATAGTTACTGGTGTTGACCATATCAGGCTGTCTCTTAGACTGAGGGGCTTTAGGTACAACCTCTTGCTGTTTGAGTAAGGAGTCAAGAAATGGAAGGTCAACAAGTTGTAGCAGCCGTCCAATCGTCTCCTCTTGCCATACTTCATTGATAACTATACAGGAGAACAACAAAGCGGGAAGTAGCAATTAATAGTTATTCCATGCTCACTGGCAGCATCTCTCTTGGTAGGTCTAACTATTAAATCTGTGGCAGAAAGAGGGTTTACTAGGCCACTCTTACTCATGGGGTGCTTTCTTACAACAAGACAATCCAAGATTTGTTTAAAGTGTAGGAGAGCAGGCTCTGGACAAGAGGAATTCTTGCCATTCTTTGTACCACATAAAGCAATATGCCAGAGATAAGCGGTCAAGTCGTATAACATGTTAATAAGGGCTCTAGAAGAAAGAATAGCTCATTCAATCTCAAAACTCATTTGAAACTATTGGCTGCAGAGTATTCCACTCAGGCTTTCCACAAACCAGGAAGAACACAAGAATTCTGTTAATACTTTAAATATGATTTTCAGCTGTTCCTGTAACCTAACAAAATCTTAGGAAAAGAAACATCTTAGAGCATATATTAAGGAAGAATCTGCATGCAAAACATTTCAGACTTGAAGCTCTGCCAGCTGATGGACAAAAGTCAGTGTTCAAGAGCTGTAACACTGACGTGTTGTTCAGGATAATAGACTTTTGTTGAAGCTCAGCATAAACAGCCTTAACACACAGCACACTCTTTCTCTGCTTGAATATGAAAACTCAAATAAAAGTTGGGAGGAAATGTCTACTGGGTCTTCCACTTCTCCCTCGGCATCATTAGCTTACCTTGAGGAGACAGCCTGGTAGAGATGTGTATGTGAGGGGAGTTGGCAGGCTTTAGACTCAGGTTTTCCCACAGGTCCTCCAGACTGTCCGACTTGATATCAGATGGCTTAAACGATGCATCTGAGTACCTAAAAGAAAGTTAGAATGTCTACAGTAATGCTGAAGTACTAGAGACCTGCAGTGTCTATGGAGCTCATGTGTCACAACCAAAACATAACAGATGAAAATTCTGAGTGGAATAAAATACTTTTCAAGACTTTCTTATTCAACCCAAATATACTCTCTCTACTTGCTCTTTTGAGTCAGGATCTCTTGCATTTGCAAGCTGATCTCAAACTCACTATGTACTGAAGCTAGCCCTAACTCCTGATCCTCTGGGCTCAATATCCCAAATCCAGGGATTATATAGGTAGATACCACTACACCCTGCTCTAAAACAAAAAATATTCTAAATAGAATCTCCTGTGGCCCTTTATTTAGGTGTAATACAATGACTAAAATTGTATCACCAATTTTAAAACAGAAAACTGAGCTAGGTCTAGTGGTAAACCTTCACATTCCAGCCTCTCAAGAGGCAGGGGCAAGAGAGCTTTGATTTACTGTGAGCCTGGTTTGTTATCTACAGCAAGTTACGGTCCAGCTTGGGCTCTACAGTAAGACCGTCTCAAAACAAACACCAAAACCCAAAAACCCAAAAAATCCTGAAATTGTCGGTCTTTTTGTCATCCTAGTTGGTATGAATATTCCTTTGTTTGCTATAGAAATATAAATATGTTCCACTACCCAATACTGTTGAAGACCCTAACAGCACTGTACACTATTTATGTATTAAAACGTTCTTTCTAAAACCCCAGTTGCAAACCTTTGGTCTCGAGGATTTCAAGCACAGCATGAAGATGGGTTAAGGAGTATGG
Organism: Uromys caudimaculatus; assembly: GCA_028551405.1. Taxonomy (NCBI): domain Eukaryota; kingdom Metazoa; phylum Chordata; class Mammalia; order Rodentia; family Muridae; genus Uromys; species Uromys caudimaculatus. Next base: position 68,230,706 of record CM052701.1, on the reverse strand, counting down.
AGCATGCTCTATGGTACCCTCTTACTTCCTTTGCTTGTGTCTAGAGAGGTACATTTTATTGAGAGACTTAAACATATTTAAAGTCAATATCCTAAGACCCTGACTCAAAGGTCAAATCTGAATCTTTTATTGTTTCCTCTGAGGTTTAGCTGGAACAATGAAGGGGAGACGGTCCTTCACTTCATAAACTCACCATGCGCTCCTCACCTGCGTTCACTTCCGTCCGCAGTCCCCACGTTCTCTCCTTCTGGACTCCCTCTTTTTGGTTAGCGCAGCCTCACCTTCCCTAGCCTGTAACATTGCTTCCCTAGTTCTGACTACTGAGCACCATTTCCAGCCCAAATGGCCTTCCTAAAACACAATCCCATCCTGTCCTCAATGTGTTTTGAAACCTTCCCAACATCTATGTGACCAAGTCCCAAGTTCTTCACCATTCAGAGCGGTGGCACACACCTACGACCCAGTTTCTCGGGAGGCTGAGGCAGAAGGATGGTTTGCACATAGGAATTCAGGAATGCCTGAGCCATACAGGAAGAACTTGACTCAAAATTAAAAACAAGCTGGGCAGTGGTGGCGCACACCTTTATTCCCAGCACTCGGGAGGCAGAGGCAGGTGGATTTCTGAGTTCAAGGCCAGCCAGGTCTACAGAGTGAGTTCCAGGATAGCCAGGGCTACACAGAGAAACCCTGTCTCAAAAAACAAAAAACAAAACAAAAAAAAAATTAAAAACAAACAAAAACCTCACAAACCAAAAAATCACTGGAACCTTTGAACATGTGACATGAAGCTATGAGTACTGTCACTGTCACCTTTCACACTCCAGAAACACCACGTTCTAGATTCCAGTGATACTCTAGAGCTGGGTGTCTCTCTGCCCACCCTTCTGTTCTCATCCCTCCTTGATATGAATTTCCAAACATTTTTTACAGTTACTACAACTTGAGGCAAAGTTTGTTGACTGTTTTTGCAAAACACAAGTATGAACAAATGAAGTCTATCTAGGATATACCTGGCACATTAACAACATTTTGGTATGTTTTATTAAATTTACCAGGATTTAGGTTTTAGCCAAAATTATCATTTAACCATTTTTTAAAATTTATTTATTTATTTATTTATTATATGTAAGTACACTGTAGCTGTCTTCAGACACCCCAGAAGAGGGCATCAGATCTCATTACGGATGGTTGTGAGCCACCATGTGGTTGCTGGGATTTGAACTCATGACCTTCGGAAGAGCAGTCGGCGCTCTTAACCGCTGAGCCATCTCTCCAGCCCCCATTTTTTAAAATGTATAAAAAATTCTGCTACTATGTCCATACCAGGACAGCCTAATACCAGGACTTACCTGGAAGGTGAATGTACTTTGTTCTCATGGCCTAATTGACCGTCCTGATTAGATATTGTTGTGAATCTATAAAGGCTGCAACTGCTATCTTCAAATGTAGGCTTTTTGTCTTTTCTAAAGACTCTGGTTTGAACGGCTTCAAATACTTTGTAGTCCATAAGTGCTTGACACACTCTCACCACTTTGGCTCGAGGAATATCGACATCACCAAAGAATTTATTCTGAGTTAAGTGTGAGTAAATGACGTCCACAGCTTCTGAGCCGACGAAGCAGTCATTGTGCCGCTTTAAGTGGTGTCTCCGTCTCTTCACTTCGACCTGGGTTTGAAGGGCATTTATAATGCTGCTCCACACATACGTGGCTCCAAATGGCTTCTGGGCCACACTGAATCCTAGAGAGAGGAACTGAGCATTAGCACTGCTCCTCTGCGTAGTACTGTAGCACTGTTCGTTTGTAACGAGGTCTAAGCACCTCCCAGAGAGAAGGCAGCATTTTCCAAAGGCCACAATAAAAGGAAATTAGAAGAGCATATTATTGAAATGTTGTTATTGGTGGCAATTTATTTAAAAATTAAGTGCCTGTCTTTCCAACTTGGGCCCGGCAGAATGGCTCCCGCAAAGAAGGGTGTCGAGAAGAAGGGCCGCTCTGCCCTCAGTGAGGTGGTGACCCAAGAATACACCATCACCATCCACAAGCGCATCCATGAAGTGGGCTTCAGAAAGCATGCTCCTCAGGCACTCAGAGAAATTCACAAGTTTGCCATGAAGGAAATGGGGACTCCAAATGTTCACATTGACACTAGGCTCAATAAAGCCGTCTAGGGCAAGGGAACAAGGAATGTTCCATATCAAATCCGAGTCTGTTTGTCCAGAAAACATAACAAGGATGAGGACTCACCAAACAAGCTCTACATACTGGTAACTTACGTGCCTGTTACCACATTCAAAAATCTACAGTCACTGTGGATGAGAACTAACCTGCTGAATGTCAAAGTTGCAGAACTGCCCCCCCACCCCCAAAAAATTAGTGCCTGCTATAGACTAAGTGTTGTCCTATGTGGTAGACACAGTAGGAACAAAATCTGTTCTTATATTTAAAGACACTATGGGCAGATCCAAACAATATGTATGTGTTCAATTAGTGCTGAAAAGAAAATGGCTGCTGGGCATGGTAGCTCGCCTGTGACACTAGCACTCCAGAGGCTGAGGCAGAGGGTCAATAGTGAGCCTCTTAAGAGATAAACACAGGCACACACGTGGGTTGGGGTGGAGAGGCAGCAACATGTGAGTAAGAGAATGCTATTTCATGTGTGTGCGCGCGCCGGCTTATGGGTTGTATGTGGACGTGTATGCGATATCATGTCAGATGACAACTTGCAGAAATATGTTCTCTCCTTCCACCATGTGGGTGCTGGAGATCAAATTCAGACCGCCAGACTTGGCAGCTCGGTCTCTACATACTGAGGTACATTTACATCTGATGGCCTGAGAATACTACTCATTCCTTTTTACTTTATGTGTATGAGTGTTTTGCCTGTGTGTATGTATGTGTACCACAGACTGCCTAGTGCCTGAGGAGGCCAGAAGAGGGTGTTGATTCTTTGGAACTGAAGTTACAGGTGATTCTCAGCTGCATGTGGGTGCAGGGAAGTGAACCTGGGTCCTCTGGAAGAGCAGTCTGAGTTCATAACCACTGAGCCATCTCTATCTTCTGAGAATGTTGCTTTGTTTGGTTGTTTGGTTTTTTCAAGACAGGGTCTCACTATGTACTGCTGGCTGTCCTGGAACTTTATAGACAAGGCTGGCCTCAAACTCAGAGATCCACCTGCTTCTGCTTCCTGAGTGTCACAATTAACGCACGTGCTATACAACCAGCTGGCTGAGAATGCTATTTTAAATGGGAAGCCAGGAAAGAGTTTTCTAGGGTTGGAGATTTAGCTCAGTGGTAGAATGTTTGCCTAGCAAGTGAAAAATCCTTGGGTTCAGTCCTAGCCCTGGAGACACTAAATCACAAAGGCTAAAAAATGAAAAACCACAGAAACTAGGAATCACTTTTCTAATAGTTATATCTAAATAGGGACTTGAGTAAAACCAGGAAGCAAGCTGTAGAGACACTAGGGAAAAAAAACAGAGAACAGAAAATCCAAAGGCTCAGGGGCATGCACTCTGCCAGAACAGGCCAGTAAGGCCAGAGTGGCATGAGGAGGAAGTGAGAGCAAGGAGGGGTAGGTCATCCGCCACCAGCTACAAGGAAGATTATCCAATTATCCGGCCATCAACAGCTCACCTATGAGGCAGACAGCCATCTCGAATCTGAGAGACAAAGTGTATTCACAACAGGCTACACGCCACTTCCAAGCACGCTGAAATCCTTCTGGAAATGACTCGTTGTCACGCATGCAGCAGGAATGCACATGCACACACGTGGGCTGCTTCCTGTTTTGCAAGCTTCTAACTTAAATACTTAGTAAGCAGGGTAAAGTAATAGGAGTTTATTAACTATTGCAAAAGACAAGGGTGAGCACAGAAACAAAGCAAGATTTTTACCCAACACACACACACAGAAAGGTAAAATGAGCCCTGAAGACATTCCTGTGGGGCTGGTGAGATGGCTCCGTGGGTAAAGACAATTGCTAACAAACACGATGAACTGGGTTCAATCCCCAGAACCAACATGGTGGGATGAGAAAACTGACTGCCCAACGTTGTCCTTTGACTTCCATGTGCATGCTTTACAGGCATACACACACAGATTAACATTTTTTTAATGTAAAAGAAAAAAATTCCAAGCCAGCAAGATGACTCAGCAGGTAAAGGTTCTTCCCCAAAGCCTGACAACCAACTGTGTTCAGTCCCCAGAACTCTCATGTTACAAGGACAGAACTGATCCCCACAAGTTGTCCTCTGACTCACATACAAAGTAAATTAAATTTGAGAAAATTTCCCATATTTTTCCTTAAATAAAACTGATTATGCCGGGCAGTGGTGGCGCAAGCCTTTAATCCCAGCACTCGAGAGGCAGAGGCAGGTGGATTTCTGAGTTCGAGGCTAGCCTGGTCTACAGAGTAAGTTCTAGGACAGCCAGGGCTACACAAAGAAATCCTGTCTCAAAAAAACAAAACAAACAAACAAAAACCAAAAAACTGATTATTTAAGAAAATGGACCTTGAGTTTTACTAAGCCGACGGAACTGAACCTAGCTACTTAATTAATCATATGCTCAGAGGCTCTCCCCTCTCCTCTTCTTTACATAATCAGTGTATGCTCTCTTATGAGCTATGCTTCTCAACATCCTCTGAAAATTCATCAGTCCTAATTAAGCCCCTGCTTTTGTTAAAGAAACTGCTTCATTTATATGGATTCTCTAGGCAGAGAAGCAAGAAAGTTACTGCTTCCTTTCAGAGTCTAAAAATAAGGAATGCGGAGACTGACCAGTAAAGGAATCACTGCCTGAAAGGAAATTTAAATTAGTGCGTGCGTGCGTGCCCGCGTGCGTGCCCAGCTTGCTATGTGCATGCTGGGATCCAAAGTCAAGTCCTCCTGATTGTACAGCAGGCGCTCCTATTGCTAAGCCATCTGTCCAGCCCCTCTTCCTACAGTTAGCTCCTGAAGAACATCAAAACTCAGTTAAAGATTTTTTAAAAAGCATTTTGTGTGTGGGCATGAGCATGCCCCAGGCAGGTGTGGAGGGAGAAGGATCCCTTGCAAAACTCACTTGGTTCTCTTTCCAACACGTGGCTTCCGAGGGGAACTCAGGCTACCAGGCTTGGTGGCAAGTACTTTTCCTGGCTGAGCCATCCCACTTACCTCAAAGCTCATTTTAGTGCAATGGAGACAGAATTACCTTTCTGTTTTTCTTCTGCACTTGGGAACTGTGCAAAACTGAGTGCTGTGGTACATGCCCAGCGTACACTTCACCATCAAGCTATCCCCTAGAGCCATGAAGCTTAAATTCATCATTTGAGATCTACCTTCTGAACTGAAGTATAAGGGGCACACCGAGTAGTACCACACAAGACCACTTCACAGCATAATTTCATAACTCCTAGCAACTGTAACAGTTTTTACTGTAAAAATTAATAGCACACATATAAAGCCCTCTGTTGTTTATTTGTAAGTTTTCAATACCAAAAGATAAGTAACTTATTACCTACTCATTATCTTGCTAGCTCAAAATGATCAGTGTGATTGTTTTCAATTTTAATGGTACTTTAAGAATAAAGATAGCTGGGCGTGGTGGTGCACACCTTTTAACCCCAGCACTCTGGAAGCAGTGGCAGGAAGAGCTATGTGAGTTGAAGGCCAGCCAGGGCTAAAGAATGAGACCCTGTCTCAAAATAATCAAAAGAAAACAAAAACCCGGCAAGTGGTGGCGCACACCTTTAATCCCAGCACTCGGGAGGCAGAGGCAGGCGGATTTCTGAGTTTGAGGCCAGCCTGGTCTACAGAATGAGTTCCAGGACAGCCAGGGCTACACAAAGAAACCCTGTCTCAAAAAACAAAACAAAAAAAAAGAAAAGAAAAGAAAACAAAAAACAAAAATTAAAGTAATTCTTTTTGTTTGTTTGTTTTTTCGAGACAGGGTTTCTCTGTGTAGCCCTGGCTGTCCTGGAACTCACTCTGTAGACCAGGCTGGCCTCGAACTCAGAAATCCACCTGCCTCTGCCTCCCGAGTGCTGGGAGTAAAGGCTTGCGCCACCCTGGCTGTCCTGGATGGAACTCATTCTGTAGATCAGGCTGGCCCCGAACTCACAGAGATCCACCTGCCTCTGCCTCTGAGTGCTGGGATTAAAGGTATGTGCCACCACTGCCCAGCTTGAGACAGTGTCTTAATGTAGCCCAGGCTGGCCTGGCTCTATGTAGTAGCTTGGTCTTGAATTGATGATCTACCTACCTCCACTTTTTGAGTTCTGAGATTACAGGTGAGCTTCAAATTTCCATTGTATCATTATCAGTAATACCTAACATTTGAGTATACACAGCAAGACAAACTATGTCTTCTCTAATTTAACCAGACACATATCTGTGAAAATAGTTTATAATCACTTTTTTTTCAGAAAATTGTGGTTCAGTGTGTTAAACTTGCCCTGGGCTACACAGATGGTAATTAAATACTAGCTTTTCCTAATACTTATATATGTTTTATGATTAGTTATTAGGTGCTGGGAATATAGCTCAGTTGGCAGAGTGCTTGCCTAGAATGCACAGAACTCTGAGTTTGATACCTAGCACTTGGTGGTGCAGACTTATGTCCAAAGCTCCTTAAGTTCTTTTTTTTTTTTTTTTGGTTTTTCAAGACAGGGTTTCTCTGTGTAGCCCTGGCTGTCCTGGAACTCACTTTGTAGACCAGGCTGGCCTCGAACTCAGAAATCCGCCTGCCTCTGCCTCCCGAGAGCTGGGATTAAAGGCGTGCGCCACCACTGCCTGGCTGCTCCTTAAGTTCTAAAGCAGTTGTTCTCAGCCTTCCTAAGCTGAGACCCTTTAATACAGTTCCTCATGTTGTGGTGATGCCTAGCCATAAAATTATTTTGGTTGCTGCTTCACAGCTGTAATTTTGCTACTGTTATGAATCATAATGTAAATATATTTGGAGACAGAGTTTGCCAAAGGGGCCATAACCCACAGGTTGAGAACTGCTGTTCTAAACAGAAGCTCCTTAAGACTGAGGAAGCAAACAACTCAAAGCCTCAGAATGTCCCTGAAACTGACAGACGCACTTCTCAAGGCTATATAAGCACTAGGGACTTCTGAGGAGGCAGAGGCCAGTTGAAGTAGGCCAAGTGTGCAGTGAGCTCCAGATTCCCAGCTTCCATGAGCTGGGGTGGCTTCTGTGTTTGTGGCGCCTTCTATTCTAGCCCCTAAGTGAGCCTTCTCCTGGACTCCCAATAGATGCATGGTATCATGCAAGCCTGTCTGTCAGCCCACACATCGTCAAAGTCGTCTTTGACAATGCAGAAAGTTTAAGGACAACCTGGGCTACATGAGACTATCTCAGGAGAAGCCAATTAAAAGATACAAGAAACACCTGGAAGCCAGTACTCCTAAAATAAGGTAGAGTACTGTGAATTCTGTAATATATACTACACATAGGAGTAAAACAGGAAGATAAGACAGCAAACCTGGAGATATCTGATTGTCTTTCTCATAAGTGAAACAGACTTTAAGGTCAGCAATTTTCTTTTCTTTTTAAAGACAAAGTCTCAATGTGTTGCCAAGGCTGGCCCAGAATTCCTGGGTTCAAGTGGTCCTCCTGAGCCAAGTAACTGATTACAGGCACTGTTCTTACAGGCATCTGGGTTAGTGATGTGTTAAAGGTACAAAGTTAAAACACTTGAGCCACAAAGTAGGTTAGTACATGAATTCTGAAAGGTGCGGCAAAACCACCAATTCTAACCAAAGGATGGTGACAGGGAGGGGCATACAGCCCGAACAGCATGGAAAGGCTTATGGTTACATAGGAATTAAGTAAGAAGCAAGGAATAAATTTCCCTGTATTAGCTTGCTACTAAAACGTGGGAAATCAGAAAGTTTTACAGGTTCGATAAGACTGTAAGAAAGATTAGGGAACAGGTTAGAGCAGGACAGTCAGCACCTGTGTGCCACATAATGTTTGCAGAGTCCTCCAGGCATGATAAAAGTCGGCCTTTTCAGGTCCCTCTGTTCTCAGTGACCATTAGTTCCCAAGCACTGCCTTCCGAGGCATTTCCCCTCAAGCACCACGACCCACAGACCCAAAGCTCAAGTGCTCACAGATACAGCAATCCATGAAGTACCTAGGACCTGACAAGTCAATGTGTCAAAACCCATACCAGGATAGCCAGTTGACTACAGATGCCCCAATGTTGCTTAGGATTTATCCTGTCACCTGTTCAGACCTGAAAAGAATGTAAGCCAAATAAAACCGACTTGCTGTAATTTCTAGACAGAATTCCAGAAACGAAAAAGTGCACAATGGGGCTGGAGAGATGGCTCAGCGGTTAAGAGCACTGACTGCTCTTCCAGAGGTCCTGAGTTCAATTCCCAGCAACCACATGGTGGCTCACAACCATCTGTCATGGGATCTGATGCCCTCTTCTGGTGTATCTGAAGATAGCTACAGTGTACTCATATACATACAATAAATAAATATTTTTTTAAAAAAAGAAAAGAAAAAGTGCACAATGATTGTTTCTAAGTTGTGCCGTCCCAGCTGAAGCTTCAGATTGTCCTCCAGCCTCACTAGCATATGAGCTGGACAACTCATGAAAGAAAATTCTACATCTTGAAGCCAGGGACTGTGACTACCTTTAATCCTAGCCCTCAGTAGGCAGAGGCAGAGGTAGAGGCAGGCCAATCTCTGAGTTCCAGGCCAGCCAGAGCTACAGTGAGACCCTCTCTCAAAAATAAATAAATAAATAAAATCAAAATAAACTCTTTATCTTGAAGCTATTTCCCATTTGGTCAATGGTGTTCTAAAACGCCATGACTGTTAAGATCACTGACTACTCTTCCAGAAGACTTGGGCTTGAGTTGCAGCAACTACATGGCAGCTCACAACTATAAGTCCAATTCCAGGGGAGGGACTTGACACTCTTTTCCAGCTTTTACACACATATGATGCAGACTTACATGCAAGTAAAACAACCATACATATAAAATAAAAATTAATTTAAAATTGTAAAACATCATGAGCAAAGGAATCTAAGAACCTAAAACTAAGCTTCAGTAGCTCTGGTCAAGGGATTTCGTCTCTTTATCTTGGTTCTTTCACCAACCACCACAGCAGCTGAATAATATAGTTAAGCTTGGTCTCAACTCTACACTGCTAATTATAAGAAATTAAAGACTGAAGTTGCACTTGCTTCATTGAGGTACAAACACTGAATATCAAACGGAATGATGGATCTATAGGAAAGAAAACAAGGGGACACATCAAACCTAGATCTCTTAACATTATGGTCTCCTTTTGTTTGTTTCCTTGTTGTTTTGTTCTGTTTTTTGTGACACTGCCTAATGACCCAGGTTGGCCTCAAACTTGCTATGTAGCTGCAGCAAGCTTGAATTTTTGATCCTCTTACCTCTACCTCCTGAGTGAAGTGCAGGCATGCACTACCATGCCTGGGTTGCATATATCCCCCTAAATGACAGATTAAATCTAGTCTATTAAACATTTTTTATTTGCTTGAAAACAATAGTTCTTGGGCAAAAATCGCTTTTCACAGATAGGAATTCTAGCCCCCCCCAATTTATTAGTTTCAAGATAATTCTAGCCTTTAGTCATTTATTTGAAATACTGATCATTACCTTTTTTAATAATACATAATGATTAATGATGTTATTAATCAATAATTCCTTTAAAGCAACTCATAAATCAGCCGTGGTAGAACATTACATTTACTCAGATTACAAGGGACACTCAGGAGCAACCACAAAAACAGTAGTTCACCCTTACTGAGACAGCCTAGTCGGGAAGCAACTCTAACCAAGCAAGTGCATACAAGTACATCAGCATACATTCTTAGCCAGACTGTGACAGAAGCGTAGCATGCATACACGACTCCTGAAAACATGCTACTTCCTTTATTTGCTCTTGAAATGGTCTCACTATGCAGCTCTGGCTGGCCTGAAACTCAGCATGTAGACCAGGCTGGTCTTTAGCATACAGAGATCTACCTGCCTTGGCCTTTCAAGTCCTGGGATCAAAGGTATGTGTTACCAAGCGTGAAATAATATTTTCATTCTAGAACTTTGGACTGAAGTTTTAAAAAGTCATTGAAATAACTCATCTTTTTTTCCCCTATAAAACTTTAAGAAATAGAGCTAGTGCATCGTTTTCAAGTTTCCTTACAGTTATAAAGTCCAAATAACTAGCAGCTTTATGGGCCATCTCAATATCACTTTAACACAGGTTAATGAACATTTGTAAAGATTAACCCAATGGTTCTCAGTGGATCGTTTTACATCCTCATCAGCTCTGTCTGGGGACATTTTTTATTTTATCACAATGGAAAGGAAAGTGCTATTGACATCTAGAAATACTGCTAAGGCGGGCAGTGGTGGCGCACGCCTTTAATCTCAGCACTTGGGAGGCAGAGGCAGGCGGATTTCTGAGTTCGAGGCCAGCCTGGTCTACAGAGTGAGTTCCAGGAAAGCCAGGGCTAGCTACACAGAGAAACCCTGTATCGGAAAAAACAAAAAACAAAAAAACAAAAAAAAAAACAAAAAAACAAAAAAACAAAACACAACCAAACCAACCCCCCCCTTAAAAAAAAAAAAATACTGCTAAAAGTTCCACAGCGCACAGGATGGTTCCCACAACAGGAGAAAGTGTCCACAGTGCCTCAGTTACGAAAGCTTGGGCTGATGAAATACTGTCCAGGTGTGGGAACTTGTGCTAAGGCATGCAGATTCAAACACCATGGACTTGGGGATCCCATGGACCTGTGTTTCACTCTTGGATCCCACCCTTTATTAATAAAATCCAACCTCTGGAAAACTACCTAACTCTTCTGTTGCAATCATATGTTAGTGTGGCTAACTGTGTGTACAGTAATAAGCAATGTCCAGCTAAAACCAGGGAGAAAAATAACAGTGTCCAGAGGAACCCAAGGAGACATGACAACTTAATATGATACAATTATAATATCCTGCATAGAATCATTGAAGTAAAACTGGACAAAGAATACAACTAAAGAAATCTGGGTAAATCAGAACCTTTCTGGTTAACAATCATCTATCAATATTTGTTCATTCAGAAGGACCATACTCATGAAAGATACTCTTTCCATGTGGACAATGATGTCAAGCACCAAAAGAAATTCAGTCAAAGACCTTTCAAAGGATGAAAAGACAGAAAACAGCCGGGCAGTGGTAGTGCACGCCTTTAATCCCAGCACTTGGGAGGCAGAGGTAGGCTGATTTCTGAGTTCGAGGCCAGCCTGGTCTACAAAGTGAGTTCCAGGACAGCCAGAGCTACACAGAGAAACCGTCTTGAAAAACCAAGACAGAAAACATAACAGAAGACTTTTTTTTAGACAAAGTCTCACTATGTAACCCTGGCCAGTCTTGAACTTAAGAGATCCATCTGCCTCTGCTTCCCTAGTGCTAAGGTTAAAAGCATCATTTAGGATTTAAGAAATTTTTATTTAAAGGATATATTACAGTTCACTGAACGTGGTGGTACACACCTGTAACCTCAGCACACTAAAGAGGCTAAAGGAATGTCCAATGTGAGGTAAGCTTGAGCTACAACAGAAACTCCTGTCCTCATTCATAAAGAAACAGCTGGAAGACTAGAGATGGCTCAGAAGCTAAGAACACTTGCTGCTCAGAGGGCCTGAGTCCAGGTGCCAGCATCAACTCCGGCAGCTCACAACCACCTGATCAGATCCAGAAATTATGACACTCTCTTCTGGTCTCTGTGGCCATCTGCTCTCATGTGGCACACAAACTTACACACATAGCTATAACCTCCCCCCAAAAAACATAAAAAGATCTGGGGGCACAGTTCAGTGAAAAAACACCTGTCAGGTATGTATAAAGTTTTATTTTTATCTTTTCAAGTTTATTCCATTGTCTTATGTGTATAAATGTTTGTCAGAATGTATGTCTGTGCACCATATGCATGCCTGGTACCTGCAAAGGCTAGAGGAGGTCAGAACCACTAGACTTACAGAAAGTTGTAAGTTTTGGGGGTGCTAAGAGTCCAACCTGAGTCCTCTGGAAGAGAAGCCAGTGCTCTAAACCTCTGAGTCATCTCTGCAGCCCCTTGATAGCAGTTCTAAAACCATTACTCAGGCTGGAGAGATGCTTCAGTGGTTAGAGCACTGGCTGCTGTTGCAGAGGAGCCAGGTTCAGTCCCTGGCGCCCACATGATGGCTACAACCATCTGTAACTCCAGTTCCACAGGACCCTATGCATCTTCTGTCCTGGGGCACCAGGCATACACATGGTGTACATACACATATACACACAGGCAAAACACTCATACAAATAAAACACAGAAATAAATTAATCTATAAAAATTACTCAGAGAAATGCTTAGTAGGCAACAGCTGAAACTTCATGAAAGCAGTAAATGTCATAGAGGTTTAGTTACAGCTGGGCAGCTGAGGCCAAGCGGGATACTTTCGGATACAACAGAAACAGATACTGCAACTTTTCCTGGATATTGCCTTTGACAGTCCAAAGTCTGTTTTCCTATTTGGCACCAGACAGAGGCTGACTCTGAGATGCCTCCATAAAGGCTGGCTGTAGGTACAAAATAAGTATCTCCTGACAAGAATGATTTTAAGGTTTGCTAATTGAAGTATCTACAAAAGCAGGCACTGTGCCCCCCCCTCCTTTAATTCAGCAATTAATGAGAAAGCATATGGGAAGTATTCTGAGCTCCCTGGAAAAGTGACACCAGGCAAATTCGAAGACTTAGGTTACAGTATAAGGGGATAACAAGATAACAAACCGCTTTGTTGGTCGGTAGTAATACAGGTGTCTTAAGTTCTAGCTGAAGATTAGCACAAACCCCCTTTTCTTTCTCATAAATCAGGTTCCTGCTTGTGCTTATAGCCATTGAAAGAGTTACTAATCCCTGGAAAAGGGGAAAGTACAAAGCTGCTTGCCAGAGCACACAGAAAGGAAACGCAAGGAACCAAAACCCAGGGCTCCCGTTACCTTGCTCAGGACAGTGACAAAGCAATTCAAGGTAGCAGAGGGGTAAATAAACAATTAGCAAATCCGAATCCCAGCTGCAAGAGCAGCTGGAACTGGCAGCAGCCCCCTCAGCTCTGGGGGCCTGGTGCAGGACAGTACACAGTCTTTTCCTTCAATAAGAATCTGCTAGCCACAGGTCAACGCTTCCCACTGTGAGTCATCTATCCAGTTTTAAAACGTATTCCCTCTCACCACCCAAAAACCTGTTCACAAATGTCCAAAGCCCAGAACTGACATTTCAGCGGTTAGGAAAGACCTCCATAGTTAAGTAGGTGAATTTGGGAATCTCATTGACCATAGAGAGCCTTAGAGCTAGCAACAGTTTCCAGTACCATTTCAGGGGATAAAGTGATCAGAGCCTGTTGAGTGAAAGCAGCATGTGGTCAGGTCTTGTTTGCTTGTTTTTTGAGACAGTCTCATTTTGTAACTCTGGTTGGTTTGGAACTTTCTATGTAGAGCTGCCTTGGAACTCAGAGGCTTTGCCTCTGCCTCCTCAGTGCTAGGATTTAGTGCTTGCACCACTACAGCTGGAATATAGACCGTTTTATAATCTGTACCGGGAAAGCACAAATGACAAGTAGTTCTCTAGCAAAATTCATCATTAAGATCTTGGAGATTATGCGGCCACTGAGATACACTCATCTGACCTAGAGGACGGAATCACTGTTTCGAAAGTTGGCATTTTACAAATGAAAAGCTTTGGTAGCGAGCCAATTTCTCCAGCTCTCTAATCCGCAGTTCCAGAAAGGGAGAAAGGTGGCACCTTATCCAAACAAAGCCAAATATCCCAAACCACCCTATTAGCAGAATTAGAGATATGGTAGAGTCAGAATTTTAGAACGGATTATCTGATTCAGGTCAAAGATCTTACACCCGCCCTCAATGATTCAAAGTCATGTAACTATCAAAGCCCGGGGAAAGCTAAAACAAGTTCACAGAAACATTGCTTGTACCCAAAATATTAAATTTACACAATATAGACTTCATCTTCAGAGTCTGGGGAGCCACCGACCTCTGATCCCACCATGCAGTCAAAGAGTTCGTATTCCAGACGCTGGCCAGGAAACTATTCAAAACTCCGCGCCTGTTACCAGTCAGGCTGTGGAGCCTAACCCCCGGCTCCACTGCGAGCGAAGTTTGGTATAGTTTCTAAACTGCCGAGCTCTGGCGGCGGCGGGGTCCGTGGCCAGCTGCCCACCCATGAGGAGAAAGCGGATCCTCGCGGCCGCGCAGCCCGCGGGGCGCACCGCCCGCCCACAGCCCGAGCCCGCCCCGCGCTACCGCGGCCCTCCGACCCACCAGGAGGCCTCTGTGCGGGGCTGTGCAGAGCTGATAGGTTCAGCGCCGCCGCCTTCTCCCGAACCGTGGCCATGACAGCGGCGGGCTAGACTCTAACCTCCGCGCTGTTACTGCAGCCGCTGCTCTTCAGACCGCGCGCCCAAGCCGAAGCCTTGGGTTAATTCTCGGGGGCGGGGCTCCCGACAGGCTCCGCCCCTGGCGATCTCGTGTTTCACAGGCTGGTTCCAAGGCTGCTGTCTCTGCGCTCCAAAACGCCTCAGGCCGCTCCAGGCGGGCGGTGCCCAGGTAGAAAGTACTTGGCCAGGCGTGTTTTTTCGAGTGCTAGACGGTACTAGCCCGAGGCTAGCCCCCGCTGTGTCCAAAGGTGCCCCTCCCGTGTCTGCCCTCGTCCCAGCCCGAGCCTTATTGCTCCAGGTCTCAGTGCCTTCACCTGCGAGTATTACAACCAGGTTGCCTGGGCTTTTAATGAGGATTACCTGAACTGACGTTCAACGATTAGTATTTGAACCATAAATGCGCCCAAGTGTGTCACGATAATAAATACTTGGAGTTTTTTTCTATCCCGTCTCTCTAAAGAACAAACAAAACCTTATCTAGCCTAGGAGAGCAATGTCTAGAGGTCAGAGGACTGCAACAACAAAGATCATGGGGCTGCCTGCCAAGGAAATCAATGTTGATTCTAAATTATCCCTGGGTCTGGTGAGCACCAGGCATGCTGAGGGAAGGGGAGCGTGGAAGAGCAAACTGGATGGGGAAGGAAGCTGGAAGGTTGCTGCCGGAAGCGCTTCGGTTTCTTGGGTAGTTGAGGTAGGGAAAGCAGGGTCTAGGGAAACCAGGGACCCAATGCCTCCCAAGTGCCAGGATTACAGGCACATTCCACCAGGGCTAGCTCATGAACAGTGTTTTTATTCCTTGTATAGAATGCTTGAAAATCACTTTCATCATTAGCTGTTTCTAACTGTGGGAAGGCTATGTCTAGCCTATGGGAAGAACTTCCCCTGATGTAAAGTGGTCTAAGGACAAGTCCGGACCAGTCAAGAGGTAGGAAAAAGAACAGAAAGTTTATAATTCATTCATCTGTTCTGTTCTAGCATGGTGTGTGTGTGTGTGTGTGTGTGTGTGTGTGTGTGTGTGAGAGAGAGAGAGAGAGAGAGAGAGAGAGAGAGAGAGAGAGAGAGAGAGAGAGAGAGACAGAAGATCCTGTTTTCTGCAGCAGTGTAAAACAGATGCCTGAGGCTGGGCTGTGGTGGTGCACGCCTTTAATCCCATACTTGGGAGGCAGAGGCAGGTGGATTTCTGATGAGTTCGAGTCCAGCCTGGTCTACAGAGTGAGTTCCAGGACAGCCAGGGCTACACAGAGAAACCCTGTGTCGAAAAACCAAAAAAAAAAAAAAAAAAAAAAAACCAAAAAAAAACAAAACAAAAAAACAACAGATGCCTGAGCACGTCTCTTGTAGTTTTTGTTCCTATACCACTGAGCCACACCTCGAGCTTCAGACAGGTTTTATCATTTCTTTTTCAATTTAAAGGTTTTCTGATTTTTTTTTTCTTTTAAGTTTTTTTTTTAAGATTTTTTGGTTTTGGTTTTTCGCTTTGGTTTCCCAAGTGCTGGGATTAAAGGTGTGCGCCACCACTGCCCAGCAAGGTTTTCTGGTTTTATTTTATTTTATTTTATTTGTTTATTTTAAACAGATTCTCACAATGTTGCTATGGCTGGCTAGGACCTTTCTATGTAGACCAAGTTAGCCATGAACTCACTGAGATCTGCTTGTCTCTCTTTATCTGCTGAGAGTTGAATTCCTGGATTCAAGCAATCCTCCTGCCTCAGTTTCTGCACTAGTTGGGACTACAGGTGCTTAGTACCTTGATTATTCTCAATTGAATAAAGGCTTTCATAAGATTCAGCCAGAGGCAAGTCTGTAGGACATTTTCTCAATTAGTGATGTGGGAGGACCCAGCCTACTGTGGGTGGGGCCATCCCTGGGCTGGAGGTCCTGGGTTCTACAAGGGAGCAGGCTGATCAGGCCAGTAAGCAGCACCTTCACAGCCTCTGCATCAGCTCCTGTTGGTGCCTGCCTTGATTTCTCGTGGGTAATGGGATGAAAATCAGCCCTTTCCTCCTTGAGTGGCTTTCGATCGGTGTTTCATCACAGCAATAGAAACCAGAACTAAGACAAGCTCCTTTTCTCTTTTCAGACAGAATAATGGGGGCTGAGAGATGGTTCAGTAGTTAAGAGCACTGGCTCATCTTCCAGAGGACCTGGGTTCAATTCCCAGTATCTACATGGCAGCTCACACCCATCTACTAGTTCCAGGGTTTCTGACACCCTCATACAGACATACACGCAGACAAAACACCCATACACATAAAACAATAAAAATTTAAAAATATTCTATCACATTCTCTATTTCTCCCCACCTCCCTACCCATCTAATTTTGTATGTGTTTGAGTACACACTCTTGTGTGTCCACTTGCTCTCTGTCAGTCTCTTGAATCCATCCAGCCCAGTTTGTGTCAGCATAGATCTGCCCTAGTGTGGTTCATATACCAGGGGTCACACCTTTAAAGACACCTGACTGTCCTCCCAGCAGTTATCAAAAAACCAGCCTGGCTGTGATGGCTCACCTTTAACCCCAGCACTCAGCAGGCCAATCTCTGAGTTTGAAGACAGCCTGGTCTATGGAGATCCAGGACAGCTGGGACTACACAGAGAAACCCTGCCTGGAAAAAACAAATAAATCCCAAACCAAACAAAAAAGCCAATAGCTCCTCAGTTAGGAGTGGGACTTTGTGTCCACCTCCCTTCCTCTTTTTTTTTTTTTTTTTTTGGCTTGAGTTTGGGCACATTTGATGCCTGCTGTCACAATCACTGATTTCATATGTGTACCTGCCCTGCTGTGTCTGGAAAACACTGGATTTTGGTTGGTTGGTTGGGTTTTGTTTTGTTGTTGTTGTTTGTTCATTTGTCACCTATGTGTCAATATTTTCTTTTCTTCTTCTTTTTTTTTTTTGTTTTTTTTGAGACAGGGTTTCTCTGTGTAGCCCTTGCTGTCCTGGAACTCACTCTGTAGACCAGGCTGGCCTCGAACTCAGAAATCCACTTGCCTCTGCCTCCCAAGTGCTGGGATTAAAGGTGTGCGCCACCACTGCCCGGCAATGTATTTTCAACGATTACTTTGAACTTCTGATCTTTCTGCTCCCTTCTCTTGAGTGCTGGAGTTAGCCCAAGGCTGTCAATTGAGCTAATATCCCTAGCTCCCTGTTACATATTTCATAGGCTATAACTCTCCCCACAAGAGAGATTTCAATTTGTTGTTTCCTCTGATGTAAAAAGGTTTTTTTTTTTTTAAAGATTTATTTATTTAATGAGTACACTGTCTTCAGACACATCAGATCTCATTACAGATGGTTGCAGGCCACCACGTGGTTGCTGGGAATTGAGGACCTCTGGAAGGGCAGTCAGTGCTCTTAACCTAAGCCATCTCTCCAGCCCGTGGGAAAGTGTCTTTACATGCAACATGTCTGTTTTTTGCTTTTGTTCCCTGTATTTTTGTTGTGTGTGACTAAGTCTCATGCAGCCTATACTGGCCTCCAACTCCCTGTGTAGCTGAGGATAACTTGCCTATGCTTTTGTTTGAGGTAGGGACCCAGGAGGAACCTCTCTGGCTGTCCTGAGACTCTGTATGTAGATCAGGCTGGCACACGTGCTGGGATTACAGAGGAGCATCCTGGTGTCTGGTTTTCCCACGCTTTTGATGCCATAGCTGAGAGATCATTGCCGAGGAGAACACCGTGAAACTTTCCATTTATGTTTTCTTACAGGAGTTTTGTATTTTTATGTCATAGATTTAGGTTTTTAATCCCATTTGAATTAAGTTTTGTGTATGATATAAGGTAAGGGTCCAGGTATACTCATTTGAAGATGGCTATTTGGTTTACAAATGCTGTTTAGAAGATAATCAATTCCCTGGAGTGGAGGCTTGACATCCTGTCCAACATCAGTAGACCATGTACTCAGGGTTATTTCTGGGCTATTTTGATCCACTGTTCCTAAGATTTTGATTTCTATACCATTGTATATGTTTGGAAGAGATGGCCGTTTTTTCCTTTTCTTTCTTTTGTTTCTTTGTTTTTCTGGTTTTTGTTTTGAGACGGTGTCTTACTCTATAGATCAAGCTGACCTGGAACTCACTCTGTAGACCAGGATGGCCTATAACTCTCAGAGATCCACTTAAACAGCAGTTTTGGAAAAATTATTTCTGTTATTCAGCAGACGATTTAACAGAAATCATCCACAAGTGTTACAATGACTTATAGGCTATTCCCCTGCCTCAGTTGGGGTGTCTATCCCTGCACAGACAGCAGGACCAAGAAGCAAGCTGGGGAGGAAAGGGTTTATTCAGCTTATACCTCCACATTGCTGTTCATCACCAAAGGAATTCAGGACTGGAACTCAAGCAGGTCAGGAAGCAGGAGCTGATGCAGAGGCCATAGAGGGATGTTCCTTACTGACTTGCTTCTCCTGGCTTGCTCAGCCTGCTTTCTTATAGAACCCAGGACTACCAGCCCACAGATGGTACCACCAACAAGGGGCCCTCCCCCCTTGATCACTAATTGAGAAAATGCCTTACCGCTGGATCTCATGGAGGCATTTCCTCACCTGAAGTTCCTTTCTCTGTGATAACTCCAGCTTGTGTCAAGTTGACACACAAAACCAGCCAGTACACCCCCTAAATTAAGAAAAATAGGCCAGTTTAAAGTATATTTTATGCTGGGTGTGGTGACACTTGCCTTTAATCCCAGCACTTGGGAGGCAGATGCACTTGAATCTCTGTGAGTTTGAGACCAGTGTGGTCTACATAGTGAGTTTTAGGTGCACACACACACACACACACACACACACACACGTTTCTAACTGGTGGAAATATAAACTATCGAAGACACTTTGTTTTTGTTGTCATACGCATGTCTGATGTATATGTGTGTGTGTGTACATGGGTACATGTCTATACAAATGTGTATGGACACGCATGCACATGAGGCCTGAAACTGGTTCTAGGAATCTTCCTCTATTGATCTTCCACCTTATTCATTGAAGCAGAACCTGTCAGTCAAATCTAGAAGTCATGGCCATGTCTAGTTGACTTAGCCACCTAGCTCATGGGGTCAACATCTCTGCCTTTTGAGGGTTGAATTACAGCCAGGCCACCACACCCTCCTGGCATTTTTATTAGTTTTTAGGGTACACACCCTGGCCTGGTCCTCTGGCTGTGCAGCAACCACTTTGAGCACTGAGCTCTTTCAAAAGTTTCCTTGTTTGTGTTTTCCTGAGACAGGGGCATCCTGTGTAACCCTGACTGACCTCCTAAGACAATCCTTCCTCAGCCTCCCATGCACTGGCTAGTGTAGAGCTATGCCAAGCTTAGGGAAACGACTTTGTAAAACAGTTTGGCAGTTTATCAGAAAAGTTACAGCTACCATATGGCTTAGACATTGCAGGCCAAGGTATGCTCAAGCTAATTGAATGAAGATGGCCCCCACAAACTGTTCTAGAAATGTCCCAAGCAGTACTATGTGTAACAGCTAAGAAGTGGAGGAGACCCAAGTGTTCATGCACTAATGTTAAGCAAATGTGGCATATCTATATAGGAATAATAAGCCCAAGAGTCAGGAGATGTAGGAATGCAGACTACCACAGGGATGAATCTTTGTCTTCTTTCTTTCTTTCTTTCTTTCTTTCTTTCTTTCTTTCTTTCTTTCTTTCTTTCTTTCTTTCTTTCTTTTTTTGTTTTTCGAGACAGGATTTCTCTGTGTAGCCCTGGCTGTCCTGGAACTCACTCTGTAGACCAGGCTGGCCTCAAATTCAGAAATCCACCTGCCTCTGCCTCCCGAGTGCTGGGATTAAAGGCGTGCGCCAACACTGTCCAGCTCCCCTGGATGAATCTTGAAACTAGTATGTCAAGTGAAAGAACGCAGATATAAAAGGCTATACATCTGATGTGACACCATCAGTAGATCAGTATGTATCAGTCATCCGAATGTACAGATTCATCAAGAAGGCAGGCAAGTGGTTCTAGAGGGTGCTGGGAGGTTGTTTCATTAAAGAATAATAATAGATAGGGGATTTCTTTCTAAACTGATGAACTTTTCTGGAATTAATGGTGAAATATACTAAAAGCAACTTACTGTATGTTTAAGGGTACATTTTATATTTTAATTAAAAATTTGTTGCCTTATGCCTTAAAAACATGGCAACCAATGCATACAAAAACTAAAAAGTCCTGGCAGTGGTGGCATACATTTAATCCCAGAAGACAGAAACTGACAGATCTCTGAGTTCGAGTTCGAGGCCACCCTGGTCTACAGATCAACTTCTAGGATGGCCGGGACTATATAGAGAAACCCTGTCTTCAAAAACTCACACACACACACACACAAAAAGTCCTAAAATGTGTACTCAATACAGTGATATCTAAGAGATGTGGCAGGGTAGTTATTCAAAGTTTTTATTACTTAAAAAATATTTATAATATGAAGGTTTTATAGTTATAAGTATAAATTATTTCTCCAAGATAGGTCTGTATCATTGCTACTACCTTTCCCTGTCATACATTACAAAAATCAGTGCTAGACATTAGAATTGAATCTGTCCAACATTTAGTTAAAAATTTGAGTTTATTGCTGTTAAAAACCTGATGAACAGGGCTGGGGAGATAGCTGGCAGTCAGTTTAAAAAAAAAAAAAGACATGCTTGCTAGCCTGGTACAAGGATCTGAGTTTGATTCCCGGGATCCTAAAGAAAATACTGGAAGGAAGCCAGGCATGGTGATGGCACAAGTCTTTAATCCCAGCACCTAGGAGGCAGAGGCAGGCAGATTTCTGAGTTTGAGGCCAGCCTGATCTACAGAGCATGTTCCAGGACAGTCAGGGCCACAACCCTGTCTTGAAAAAAAAACAAAAATTGGGCTGGAGAGATGGCTCAGTGGTTAAGAGCACTGCCTGCTCTTGTAAAGGTCTTGAGTTCAATTCCCAGCAACCACATGGTGGCTCACAACCATCTGTAATGGGATTCAGTGCCCTCTTCTGGTGCGTCTGAAGACAGCTTCAGTGTACTCACATACATACAATAAATAAATCTTTAAAAAAAAAACAAAAATTAAAAACTAAAAAAAAAAGTGTGTGTGTGGTAATGCACTCTTTAATCCCAGCACAACAGAGGCAGAGGCAGGTGGATTTCTGAGTTCGAGGCCAGCCTGGTCTACAGAGTGAGTTCCAGGACAGCCAGGGCTACACAGAGAAACCCTGTCTCGAAAAACCAAAAAAAGAGAAAGAAAACCAACCAACAAATAAATAAAGACTGAATATGATAGTGTTCTTGCATCTTTCAACAAATGCTTAATTCTCAACTGAAGGAGAGAGGGTTTTTATTCTCAGAAAAATAGTCACAGCTTGTGAGATTTAATATTTATAAATACTCTATATGTATAAGGAAAAAACTGAACGTGAAAAGAAAGTAAAACATATATTTGTTATTTTATGTATAGCAGTAAAATCATAACATTTTATTTTTATTGTATGTAGTTATATTATTTATATTAGTTTGATATTTATTATGTTTTTAAAATTTTGTTTATTTTATACATATGAGTACACTGTAGCTGTCTTCAGACACACTAGAAGAGGGCATCGGATCCCATTACAGATGGTTGTGAGCCACCATGTGGTTGCTGAGAATTGAACTCAGGACCTCTGGAAGTGCTCTTAATTGCTGAGCCATCTCTCCATAATATTTATCTTTATCACAAGTTACTCTTTTTTTTCTTTTTTTACTTACTGTGTGTCCACAAATGTGTCCACTAGTGCCACAGAGTAGGAGTGGAGATCAGGTGAAAACAGGCAGGAGTTCATTCTCTCCTTCCCCATTAGGATTTGAATTCAGGTTGTAGGGGTTGACAGCAGGTATCTTCGCCCATGGAGCCATCTCCCTGGCCTCCAAATCATCTTTCCTTTTTCTTTTTGAGACAGTTTCTCTGTGTAGTCCTGGCTGTCCTGGAATTCACTCTGTAGACTTGGTTGGCCTCGAACTCAGAGAGATCCACCTACCTCATCCAAGTGCTGGGATTAAAGGAGTGACCCACCACTGCCCACATCAAAATCATCTTTTCAAACAACTGTTTAAGGGAAAGGTGGCTCAGCACTTATGAGTACCTACTACTTTTCCAGAAGACCTGAGTCCAGTGTCTAGCACTTTGACAGTTCACAACTCCTAACTCCAGGTCCAGGAGATCTGATGTTCAGTGCCCTCTTCTGGTGCGTCTGAAGACAGCACCAGGTACTCATAAGTGCTGAGCCACCTTTCCCTTAAACAGTTGTTTGAAAAGATGATTTTGATGTGGGCACCCTAACCCTAACCCTAACCCTAACCCTAACCCTAACCCTAACCCTAACCCTAACCCTAACCTATGCCTATGTGCACACAATCACACACAAACACTCCCACATATATTTAATTAAAAATGAATGCTAAGAAATATACCTAACCACCTGGACAGTGGTGGCTCACACCTTTAAACTCAGAGCCATGCAGGTCTCTGAGTTCGAGGCCAGCTTGGTCTACAAAGTGAGTTCTAGGACAGCCAGGACTATACAGAGAAACCCTGTTTCACTGGAAGTTAGGGAGGGGGAGATAATTTCTAACCTTTTTTGAAAGGAACTGACTTTCATGCAACAAGAGAGAAGAGAATCGAGCCTGAAGACACAAGAACAGAGCGGTGGTGGTGTGGCAAGAGTCAACTCCCTGGGAGGAGGAGATGCAGGACACAGCCTGTGAGCTGGGCTGTGTGGAGAACAGAACCCTGAGAAGAGATCTCCAGGGGCTGCAACCAAGGTCAAACAGTGACTTCAAAAACTTCCCCTAAATGAACCTTGATTTGTTTAGTTTGTAGGGAAACTGACTCTGGGTGTCACTGGGTGAAGCTGATAGAATAGGCCATTAATTAGGGGAGTTCGGCACACAAGTGTGAGAACACAGCCAGCCTCTGCTCTCCAGCAACAGATCAGGAGAAGCAGACATCAAAGGCTCCATGCTGTGGAGTGGAGATGGAGAACTCATGACAGTAATCCAGCCAGTCACCTAAGTAAACCAGTCATGAGTCCAGGAAAGGATGAGGACTGTCAGCACTGGTGGGGTCTGAGACACAGTTCCACTGTAACAGCTAGCAGCCTGACTTCTTTTTTAGGGACCGCTCCCAGCTCAGACAATCCTTGATTCTTGGCTTCACTACAAAAGAATTCCAGGGGGCTGGAGAAATGGCTCAGTGGTTAAGGGCGCTGGCTGCTCTTCCAGAGGTCATGAGTTCAAATCCCGGCAACCACATGGTGGCTACAACCATCTGTAATGAGAGCTGACGCCCTCTTCTGGTGTGTCTGAAGACAGCTACAGTGTACTTACATATAATAAATAAATAAACCTTAAAAAAAAAAAAAGAATTTCAGGATGAGGCAGTAGGGACAGAGTTGGAATTCATTAGGAGATTATGGTGTAGATTCTAATCGCAAGGTTAAGTGGGGGTGGGGTGTGCTGAGGAACAGTAAGACATACTGGTGGTTATTGGCTTCCCAAAGGAGAGGACACTCCACCGTCTTTACTATGGCTTTGCAATGGTCCTGTTTAGGATTCCGGTGGGATTTGAAGTCATTGTCTTTCAAACAGTTGCTGAAGAATTTACTGAGATCAGGAATTAGGCATTGGTTCCCGAGGCACATCTGACAGGATTTACAGTTAAAAAGTCTAGCTCTCAAAGATTTGGGACTGGAGATCTTCACTTGAAAGGCAAGTAGTCTGGTGAGATTCCTAGCAGAATCTTCTTTCCTACCTGCCACAGGTGGTCAGAGAGACTTTCAGTATTGTTGCCATTCTTTTTTGTTTTTGGCTTTTTCGAGACAGGGTTTCTCTGTGTAGCTCTGGCTGTCCTGGACCTCACTCTGTAGACCAGGCTGGCCTCGAACTCAGAAATCCGCCTGCCTTTGCCTCCCAAGTGCTGGAATTAAAGGCGTGTGTCACCACCGCCCGGCTTATTGTTGCCATTCTAACATCTTT
>CM052701.1:68194717-68206170 GCA_028551405.1 Uromys caudimaculatus | reverse complement strand
CTCCCGGCCTGCTCCTGGCCCATAGTTTTGCTTTTTTTTTTTTTTTTCCTGGAGACAGGGTTTCTCTGTGTAGCCCTGGCTGTCCTGGAACTCACTCTGTAGGCCAGGCTGGAATCGAACTCAGAAATCCACCTGCCTCTGCCTCCCGAGTGTTGGGATCAAAGGCGTGCGCCACCACTGCCCGGCTCCTCCCTTAATCTTAACCACCTCTTTAGAGGCCCTGTTTTCACGACTCTCAGGCCTGTAATACGCGGATAGAACTGGAGGACATGTGAAGCAAGATACTGTGCTCTCAGCCGGGATATGTGGAATATGTGTGGTGTGAAACAGAAGGCAGGACTATTTGAAAAGGGGACTAGTGAAAAAGAGGTAGGAGATGAGGAAGGGCAGAGAGTGGGGGGATGAATAAATTCAAGATATGATCACACACACACACACACACACACACACACACACACACACACAAATACACACATACACAAACCCACTACCTGGTATGCTACTTTAAAAACGTAAGATGTGGTGGCTGGTTAAGATCACATGATGCTCAGTTTCAGTCCTCAGCACCTACATACATGTCGGCTTACATCTGTAATTCCAGTTTTAGGGGATCTAGAACATCCTTGGGCACCAGGCAGGAAGTACACATACACACATGTAGACAAATCCCTGTACATCCTTAAGAAAGAGGTGGTCCCAAGTGCCACGGGCTGTGAAGAGGGCGGTGGGACGTTCACGGAGTTTTTGTTGTTTCCTTGTACTAAATCTAGAAGCCAAATGAAAGAATCATAATTTCCATTTGGATAAAAAGTCACCTTTCCTAAACATCACAGCTATGTGTAAAACATATAACGGGGCAATTTCTTGACTCTGATTAACATCAGAAAATAGATAAGACAAGTGGGTAATTGTACCTTCCTTCCATTTGAAACCACTCAGCACTAAATTATTCATTGTGGCTGAAAAGGAGATATATGTATAACTAAAAATGACCAATAACCTAGCTTAGCTTTATTTTGGAGCATGCTTTTCATTTAAAATGGTGCTTTTTGAAACTGTCAATTTCTTAAAGCCGAGGCACAGAACGCAGCGATGTATAAAACGGAGGCATAGCACAGGGTGATGTAGAAAGCCAAGCCTTTGACTCCCCATGTTGGGAACGGAAAGGCACATTTCAGGTCTTCATAAACTATAGATTGCCTACTCTTTCCCACACTTTTTCTTTCACTTTCATTAACAACAAACTAATGCTCTTTTTCTAATAAAACCTTTCAATTTGGAAGAAAAAGATGTCGTATTGGTTTTAATTAATGTTGTGTAAGATGGGGGTGGAGGAATGCAAACACGCCAAGGAGCACGTGGAGATCAGAGGACAGTTTTGTGGAGTTAGTTCTCCTTACAGCTCTACATGGGTTCTAGGGATCAAACTCAGACCACCAGGCTTGCAAGGAATGTTTCAGCTGAGCCACCTCACAGGTCCAGAAATATCTCAAGGACAGGGTTAAATAAACTCAGAGAACTTCTCTTGAGATGTGAATACCTCTTTTTTTTTTTTTTTGTTTTTTTGTTTTTTGAGACTCCCCCCACTCCCCCCACTCCGGGCCTGCTCCTGGCACATAGTTTTGCTTTTTTTTTTTTTTCCCCTGGAGACAGGGTTTCTCTGTGTAGCCCTGGCTGTCCTGGAACTCACTCTGTAGACCAGGCTGGCCTCGAACTCAGAAATCCACCTGCCTCTGCCTCCCAAGTGGTGGGATTAAAGGTGTGTGCCACCACTGCCCGACTGAGATGTGAATACATCTTAATAAGATGCTCAGACCAGACAGTAATGAAACATTAATGAACAATAGTGTAAGAGCTACCCTTTAGCTTTGCAATACAAATCATTTGAGTATCTTTGCTGATTGTTTTGCCTATGTGTGTGCTCCATGCAAGTGCCTGCTGCTGGCGGAAGTAAGGAGAGGATGTTGCATCCTCTGGACTGGGAGTTATGGATGCTGGTGAGCTGCCTGGTGGGGCCCTCTGGGCCCTCTGAGAGCACCTGCTCTTAACCAAGGAGCTCTCTCCAGCCCCTCAGTGACTATTTCTAAAGTATTATGTGGAAAATACTAGAATAAACAGCAATTTCCAGCTAGTAGAGGACAGTGTTGGGGTATTTACTGGGCCTTGAAGTACTTTGGCAGGTCACTGATTTTTCTTTTATGAGTTTTTGTCTGAATATGTGTTTGTGCATGTCTCGCATGCCTGGAGCCTGTGGAGGTCAGAAGAGGGTGTCAGATCCTTTGGAACTATAGTTATGGATGAGTGTGAGCTGCCATGTGGGCTCTGGTAATCAAACCCAGATCCCCTGCAAGAACAAGCATCTTTCTAGCACTTGTAAGGCCTTTTCTGTGTAAAGGGATGAAAAACCAGTATTTTTTAAAATTTGAATTATTCTGTTATTATAAAGCTTTGCCTAGTATATTTTAATAAATAGTTTTATTTTATGTGCATTGCTATTTTGCCTGCATGTATGTGTGTGTATTGGAGCCCCTGGAACTGAAATTACAGTTGTCAGCCACCATGTGGTTGTTGGGAATTGAACCCAGGTCCTCTAGAAGAACAAGCAGCCAGTGTTAACTGCCGAGCCATCTCTCCAGCCCCCAAACCAGGGTTTTTAATAGCCTGAACGAGAGACTAAATGTTGACAATAACTTGACTTGAAATACCTGGGTTTAGGGTTTGAGGTGTGGCCTCACTGTGTAGCCTTATCTGGCCTCCAGCTACTTGCCGCTGCCCTCTAAGTGCTGGCACTGTATAACCTAGCCTGGTAATACGTATGTATTCTCCAAGACATATGAACATGATGTATAGCTTTTAGTTATACAATACCTGCTGCTTTTAATTCTTAAAACAGAAACGTAAAAAAAATCCAAACGCATTCTGATTTTGTTTAAAAAATTGTTTTCACTTTAATGATCTGAGTTAGTAACAAATATACAAAATTGTCTTTCACATTTCCATACATGGTATAATGGACCAATTTGAAAATTCTGGGCTACAAATGCAAGTTTTTGTATCCTTAGCCTTAGTTTTTTATAGAGGTAATTTTCAAAAACATGCATTTGTGAACACAGATGTCAACAGAGTGTATCTGAATTAATGCATATCCTGGGCTATTTTACTGTATTTGAAAAGCATTTTTGTGAAACTAAAACATTTAAAACAAACCAAAGGAATTGCATTCTGCAAATACATTAAGCTTCTTTACTTACACCTGAAACGCAGCTTATCTGTAACCCTCGTGCTCATCTCACCGGGGATGCAGTATGCAGAGGGCACTGTGAGGAAAACGGGAAGGAGACCCTCTCGTCAACCACGCATTTGAACCAGTGATGGACACCAACACACAAACAGTAACTACTGTATGGGTGGATCTTTAGAGCTATAGGTTGGGATTTATCTGCTTCAAGGAAAATAAATAGTAAATTAATAAAAAATTAGCTTAAAATTGTGAAGCTTTGAAAATAGTCCTAATGGGTAACCCATCTATAAATTTTCAAGTTTTAGAAATTTAAATAAATTTAGAACTTTCAAAAAATAGGAAAATTTATTAAACATTTTAAAATATGATTAATTTCTATCTTACCAATATTTTAAATTTGGCAAAACCATAGGAAAATGGACAGTTTCTAGTTCAACTTACTGTGACAAGTCACCATAAATTTAGATTTATTAGGGATCAAGTAGTAACTAGGTTATATGGCAAGGAGGCCCCCTTTGGCAACCAGTTTTCTGGGGTAGTAAATATCAACACAGAATAACTTTTATACGAAATCACCCCAGATCTCTACGTGTGCTTGAGGGATGAGGGTGGGGAGGAAACCCAGGGCCTCAGACATGCTAGCCAAGTGTAAAGCACTGAGCTGCCATCCCCAAGCCTCCAGATCTCTATAGGTAGGGGAGTCCAATCTTTCTTAACATTTTCCTAGCTTATGGCAACATGTGCTTCACCTCTTTGTCTACAACCTAAATGTTTTCCTATATCATACATTTCAAATTCCCTGGCAAACACTAACCAACTAAACATTTATTTAGCTTCCTATAGAGAAAGGACTGGTTTGTGACTATAAGATAGTCCTACTTCCTCTAAGGCCTGAGGTTGATTATTTCCTATGCTATAAGAATAAATGAGAGGTGAAATGCATCTCAACAGCAGGGTCTGGAGGGAGCATCACGGCTGGCCTTCTATATGTGAAATGTTTTACAACAGGACTATAGCTGTCAACAGGAAGAGAACAACTGCAGTTCTCAAGGAAATGGGAAGCCAGGCATGGTGGTTCACGCCTATGATCCCAGCATTCTGGAGGCTGAGACAGGTGGACTGCCATGAATTTGGAGCCAACTTGGACTAAACAGTGAGTTCTAGGCCAGCCTGGACTAAAGTATGAGACCCTGCTTTAAATGGGTATTTCTTAATTAAGAGATTTATTCATGAAAAAGAAGTTCAAACATGTACCTTATAATTTAATTCAATTCAAGATGAAGGTACAGGTATATAGGTGCTATCAGCTCCATGTTGGAAAGATAGTGTCCAGGGTCAATACTATCAGAATGGAATATGGCTGCTTCCTGTTCTCCTCTGCTTATAAAATGAAATCTCATTATTCTCTTGCCAACAGCATTGCCATTACATAAAGTAAGTCTAATAGGTTGCTTCTATTCTCAAAGTAGGTTTTATAAAACCTTCAGAAATGGAACATTTGACCCTGGAAAGAAATTCCCATGACTTGGTAACACTGAGTCAAACAGCAGGTAAAAATGCTAAGGATATTGCTTTTAACAAGACAATTACCAGAAATAAATATGTAAGCCTAACTCAAATATTCATTTTCACCCAGTGTTAACAGTGTTTTATTCTTAAACCAAGTGGCATGTTAACTCCAATTCTTATCAGTTTACTGAAGTTTTAAGTGTAAGAATTGTCTGTTCTCAAAGTCAAGACAACAGGTTTGTCCATGTAAGCATGTCTTACTTGGACACTGGACAGTAGTAACACTGCTTTCTAGATAGGGAGTAAGGCACTAAATGGTGGTAAAATAAACAAAGGTTCAATGATTTACAACTGCTTTAGAATCCCAAAAAAGGCGATTGTTTAGAATGACACTATTAAATCTTCACAAACAAGGCATCCTGTTGGCAACAAAAATAAACAACACAAGGTCACGTTGAAGCCAATACATTCACTGTTTCAGCTAAGCCACTTGAAATGCTACCAAACTTAAGAAAGCTACACTAGTGTGCTTGTGGGTTAAAGGCACCGAAGGAGAACCCCACTTCCAGTTCTGAGAGCTAGGAAAGCTGTGTGTAACACTGTATGCAGCCTGATCGTCTGTGTGTGTAGAAGCTGTGTGTAACACTACACGCAGCCTGATCGTCTGTGTGTGTAGAAGCTGTGTGTAACACTGCACGCAGCCTGATCGTCTGTGTGTGTAGATGTAGGGACATGGCTTTTCCACAGTGTGGGTCTTGGAACTCAGGTTGTCACGCTTGCTGCAGTGCCTATACCCGCTGGGCCATCAAACTGTATCAGTAGTTAATTTTGGGGTATGGGGGATACTAGGGGGACAAGGTCTCAGTATGTAGCTCTGGCTGTCCAGGAGCTCACTATGTAGACCAGGTTGGCCTGAACTCAAAAGAGATCTGACTGCCTCTGCTTCCCAAGTGCTGGGATTAAAGGCATGCACTACTATGCCTGGCAATAGTTTATTTTTTTTTATGTTGACAAATCAGTTATAAATCAAGTGCTAGTCTGATAAGAGATTTATTTTATGAAATATGAAATTAAATGCAGTGTTTCACACAGTCCCATTTATAAAGCTAAACTAATTCTAGCACCGAATGAATATTCTGAGTAACATTATGGCAAAAGAGTATGAATTTCAAGACAGAATCTATGATGCAAATGATACGTACCTACACAGGGTTTATGAAAACAGATAGAACAAGTAAAACCACATTTTCTTGTGAAAAATACAACGAGTAGTAAAATAAAATGTACAATTGAAAAATTTCCAAAGGAAAAACACACTATGAACAAAAATACTTTTTTCATCACAATGTAACTCGACACAAAAGCAGCCACAGAGCTGCACAGCTCCACACCTCTTCCCAGACATGTTAAAGGAGTCCACAGAGCAGAGTGCAGCTTCTGACTTTCCTGGTTTAAACTGAAGACATTTTTACACAGGATGCCACACACCAGATCGCTTTCCACAGCATACCATACTTCCTGCACTGTGGCCAAACATGAATGTTTTCTGCTGCCTCTTTACTTCTGACACGTCCGTCATGGGGGAAAAGTCAGATCACTTAAATGATATTTTTCTAGCAATAAAATTACACTTAGTGCATGCTTTATCATTTGACAGAAGATGTTTCTGAGATGTCTCAGTCACCCCACAGTTTACAAAATAGAACAATCATTCACTGGATAAAAGGGCTGGCTTCTGTGGCAGCACCGCTGTCGTCAGCAAAGGTCTGGTCACAGTTCCCCATGGCAGGGGGATGCTACAAGAGGCCTCTGCCAGAGGACTGGATGATCTGGGACACTAGCCTTCCACACCTCACTAGTGCTATAAAAAGGTGGGATTCTGTGGAAACGTTAGGAGCATTTCTGTTGTACATGATTTAGAAGTTCTCCAAATTTTTCAAATAGGTCCTCTACCCACTTTACATTTTTCATACAAAGTTGAACAATTTCTTCCTGTCCTAAATCTTCATTTTTTTTCTGCACAGAAGATATCTAAAATAAAGAAATTGTTGCATTAGTTTACACATACCACTTTATTTTATTTTATTTTATTTTATTTTTTGGTGTTTTCGAGACAGGGTTTCTCTGTGTAGCCCTGGCTGTCCTGGAACTCACTCTGTAGACCAGGCTGGCCTCGAACTCAGAAATTCACCTGCCTCTGCCTCCCAAGTGCTGGGATTAAAGGCGTGTGCCACCACTGCCCGGCAACTTAAATCCTTTCTAAAGCCTTACAAACAGACCTGTAGGTACTACCATTTTTGTTTTTGTTTTGAAATGAGTCAGGTTCTCACTATGTAGTCTTGGCTAGCCCAGAGCTCACTATATAGACCAGTGATCCTCCTGAGTGCTGGGATTAGAGGCGTGACCCTGCCTTTCATTGATCAGTTTCACTCACCTAACCCTAGCCATAGCAAATGACTGGTTTTTTTTCAGGTAAGTTTAGATGAGATCAACTCCTGTTATCTTGGCTCCACAGGGAAGAGTAAAAGTCTTAGTAAAGTGCTTCATGCCTTATTTTGTTTTGTTTTTCAAGACAAAGTTTCTCTGTGTGTGAGGCAGTGGTCGGTGACAGGCAATCTGGCACCCAGTCGAGCACAGGCTAAAACTCTGGGTGACCCCGTGGGAAAACCCGCAAGGGACCGGAAAACATTTTTGCCAACGCTCTCCGGAGGCCCTGGTCTTCTGTCAAACAGCTACAACCTCCACAGCCCCCTGTAGAGAGGTCTGTCATGGTCACCCCCCCTCAAGTAGAGGCATGGCCACACATCCCCAAGTCATCCCAAGGTTAATAAGACACCTAGAGACTTAGCCACGCCCCTTCCCAGTTACTGTATCTGCCTCGTTCCTCCCAGAGGGCATGGGGTATGATTTCATCCACACCACTCATCACGATGAAAATAAACGCCTTAGAATTATGGACTGTCTATTCATCTTGACCTTCCGTCGGAAGCGAGGGATCCAGCCTGGCCTTCGATTAAGGAGCCGCATCTAATCTCTCGCCAAAGGCGTCTGGTGTCTCAGCGCTCCCAGATGGTACCCAAGCCTAAGTAACTAGCCAGCGGCTGTGGCCCAAACCCAGTCCTGGCAGGAAGCCCAGCTGGGCTCCGGCTAGCCTGTCTGCGGCACCCAGGGCTAGAGAACCCACAGAGCCGGCGAGAATGGCCCCCTCCTCCACCCACGGGCTGCGTCCTGGCGGCATTCCACAGTCCCCACCTGCCTGTCAGATTGTGTGGGAAGATGCACGGCCACTTCGTGCATGTCCCACATCCCTCCCAGAGTCACAGCACCTGGGACACATGGGACTTCTCTCCACACTTCGCCATTTGTTCCCACATCTGTGTAGTCCTGGCTGTCCTGGAACTAGCTCTGTAGACCAGGCTGGCCTCAAACTTAAGAGATCCTTCTGCCTCTGCTTCCCAAGTGCTGGGATTAAAGGTATGTGCCACCAACGACCCAGTTGCTTCATGCTTTGAAACTTCCTTCCAATTGTCTTAAAAGCCAATAACAAATACTGTTTTATATAGAGGGTATTTTGCCTGAATGCATATATATGCACCCACCCATGTACCCAATGCCTCCAGAGGCCATAAAAGGATATCAGATTCCTTGGAACTGGAGTTACAGATGGTTGTGAACTACCATATGGGTGCTATAGAGCCCAGGTTCTCTTTTAGAGCAGCCAGTGCACTAAACCACTGAGTGAGCTGTGTCTCCAGCACCCCCCAAATGAAAAATACTTATGTGAATGTTAACTCTATCACTGTCAAAATAGTCAACATAATTTGCACACACCATCTTTGCTTTCTCCTTTAGACTTAAGAACATCTGTCTATTCGAGGCTGTTACCTAACACATCAGGTAGAGCTCTGCTAATTTAAATGGATACTCCTAAAACTAGTACTGTGAGGCTGAGAAGGCTCAGCAGGTAAGAGCAGTTACTGCCCCTGAAGACCTGGGTTTGGTTTCCACGGTCCACATGGTGGCTCACAACTGTCTGCACTCTAGCTCCAGTCCAGAGGCTCCCTGCCCTCTTCTGACCTCTGAAAACCATTACAAACATGGTGCACAGACATACGTACAGGTAAAACACTTAAACACATAGAATAAAATAAATTTTAAATGTGCAGGCATGTACACGCACGCACTCGCGCATACACACACACACATTTTATAGTACTGGTTAGAATAGGTGTTAGTGAACCAGGCAGTGGTGGTGCACACCTTTAATCCTAGCACTTGGGAGACAGAGTCAGACAGATCTCTGTGAGTTTAAGGCTAGCCTGGTCTACAGAATG
Organism: Uromys caudimaculatus; assembly: GCA_028551405.1. Classification (NCBI taxonomy): domain Eukaryota; kingdom Metazoa; phylum Chordata; class Mammalia; order Rodentia; family Muridae; genus Uromys; species Uromys caudimaculatus. Next base: position 68,197,086 of record CM052701.1, on the reverse strand, counting down.
AATTCCAGGACAGCTATGGCTAAACAAAAAAATACTATCTTGAAAAAACAAACAATATTAACAACAAACCGAAACAAACACACTTTCAGAAAAACATGCTATTTCATTTTAAATAAATAAAAAGAAATTACCTCATTCTTACATATCAGATAAACATGGTATTTATAATGATGGAGTGAATGATATAACGAATATAACTGTATTTTCTCTGGATCAACAGCAAACTCCTAAAACAGAAAGATGGTCACAGGCACTTTTCATGTAACATCAGAGATAATTATACAAGAACCTGAAAGATGTCTTATATGGCGAGGTATGAGGCTGTATTCATATACATAGGAGTTTACATTTAAATTAAATTTTAATTAATCTTTATCATGTTATGAGTACATGCCATTTGAAAAACAAACTAGCATTATAAAAAAATCTAAAGAGAAACATTTTAGATAGCAAAAGAGTGGAAGTGCCTGTTACATCCTCCTCTGGTTGAGTCAGGGTCTTCCTCTACAGCTCTGGCTGGTCTAGGACTCAGATCTGCCTACCTCACCAGTGCCAGGATTATAGCACCTCTAGCTCTTAAAACATGTTCCATGAGGTCAAGGCTGGCTCTGAACCCCTGGTCCTCCTGCCCTTTCCTCCCAACATTACATTTCTGACAAGAAAAAAAAATCACCCAAAACATACTGACCCACAACATGCACCTCACACATGTTCAAACCTATTTTTACCCACCTATAACTTGATAACTCTGTGTTTAGTATATGTTTATCATTGCATCCTTGTCCATGAAACAGAAATCATATGAGTTTGTACTAGGTCTTTCTGTGGTACGTCTGGCGCTTTGATTAAGTATAGGTATGACAGAGCCGTCTCTCTAGTACTACAGCACTTAGAGCAGTATTTGGTTGGCACACTATAAATATGCAAAGCATTTTGTTGTAGTTGTCTGAGAGACAATTAATGGGGGTCTATCTCTTCCTTGCATAAAGTAAATAATTTTAAATCAAGCACGATGGCATATGGTTTTATTTATTTTTGTTTTTTTTTCAAGACAGTTTCTCTATGTAGCAGCTTTGGAGGTTGTGGAACTCACTCTGTAGACCAGGCTGGCCTCAAATGCAGAGATCCGCCTGCCTCTGCCTCCCGAGTACTGGGATTATAGGTGTGTGCCGCACTGCCCAGCTGGCATATGATTTTAATCTTGGCACTCCAGAAGTAGATAAGTCTGTGAGTTTAAAGCCAGCCAACCTGGTTTATACAGCAAGGGGGGGGGGGAGAGAAGGAACACCACAGTTTTCTGAGACAGGATCTCTACCTAGCCCTGGCTGTCCTACAACTCACAGAGATCCCACTGCCTCTCTCTGGGATTAAAAATGGGTGACACCATGTCCATTGGCCCTCTGGATTTTTCTTAAAAACAATTTTTGCAGTAGCTATATACTTTTTGCTTTTGTGAATATATTTCTAGTTTTTGTGTTTTGTGTTTGTTTTTGTTTTCTGAGACATATTAGCACAGGCTACCCTTGATATTGCTATGTAGCTTCAAGCTGTCCTCCACTCCTCATCTTTCTGCTTTCCCCTGACAAGTGCTAGGATTCAGGCATGCACCACCACCATGCCTGGCTTACACAATAAGTTGTTTTTCGAGACAGGATTTCTCTGTGTAGCCTTGGCTGTCCTGAAACTCGATCTGTAGACCAGGCTGTACTCAAACCCACCTGCTTCTGCCTTAAGTGCTGGTATTAAAAGCATGTGCCACCCCCACCGAGCTCAGAATACAATTTTTATATCAAACTGTTATACTGAAAAGACTGCAATAATGTATACTGTGGAGATGAACAAATGTCATTTTAGTGACTTTAGAGGTATATTAATATTCAATCTTATATTGTATACACACACTAATACATGCGCTTCCAAACTCTGTACACATAACTTTGAATAGGTAAAAAAACCATTAATTTTCATGTTTACTTCTCTATAATGCATACACATATTTCAAAATATGTTGCATGTAAATATTTTTAATGAATTAAAAATTAGCTTAAAACTATATACAAACACATAAACTTACACATGGGATAGTTTCCCTTATTACTCTCTATTTTATAAATTCTGTGAAAAAAAATTTCTGTGAGAACTCACTTATTTGCCAGGTTTAATTTGAGGCATACATAGATGACAAACAACAGTGCCTGCTCCTGAGACCACACTGCTTATTCTTCCCCCAAAGATTTGACCCTTTATAATAACATCCTCGCTTATTTCAATGGTTTCATAGGAGCTGTGCTAATTGGAAAAAGTATACACTTATAAAGCACTACATTCTTACCTGTGCAGACTTAGTGGTGGTTTTAGAAGTCCTTAGA